>CM077088.1:34805382-36005382 GCA_039513925.1 Platanthera zijinensis
TAAGCAGGTCTGAAAATTGACCCCCATTTTTTTTGAGGCTTTGTGGTTTCCAGGAAAACCAGTCTCTGTGGAGCAGACGGGGTTGGGTGACCGCCCTTATACACTCGCGTCTCGTCACACCAAGACTAAAATTAGACGGAGTGCTCTACGGAAGGTTCACTACACTAACAAACCTTACACAATTCTCCCCTTAGGCAGAGATGGTTACCTTGGCTCTCCACGAAGAGAGCTAGGGAGGAGGAAGCCAAAAATCAATGCCTCTCCAAAGGTACTCAAGGGGGTCTATTTATAGTTTTTTCAAGTCCTGAGCTTAAAATGTTCAAAATACCCTTAGGACAACTAAGCCTCGAGCCAATAACAAACCTTCACACCATGGGGTAGAGAGATAATTTCTACCTCGGGGGTACAATGGTAAAAACATGGCAACATGAGGTCCAAAGGGGGGAGGTGGAGGCTAAACCATGCTCCTCCCCCTTACCCCCACCTTGAACATCCGAGTCGAGCTCGCCCAAGGAGCTGGGTACCCGGGCGAGCTCCAGGCCGCCGGCCGAGCTCGCCCAAGGGGCTGGACGCCCGGGCGAGCTCCAGGCCGCCGACCGAGCTTGCCCAAGGGGTTGGGGTGCAGGGGGGTCGGCCATTTTGCCACACCTACCAAAAATGGGTCGGGGGAGATGCAGATTTTCCCTCCTCCTACTAGTATATTTACAAGGCCAAGCCAAAATTGGCCACCAAGAGTCCAAAATTTCTAAAAAGCTTAAAAACTTAAAACTGGCCCTACGTCTGCCGAAGGGACCCTACTCTGTGAATACGGGGTTGTACGCAATCCTCGCTCTTTTCGAGGTTGGCACAAGCTCGGAAAGAAACATCCAACCCAACGTATTCGCTAAGTGTAGCTTGTTCTCGCGATTTGAAAGATTACGAGGCCTCTCTGAGGGGTCAACTTGTCATGCCAGCTAATGGGAGCCTGGGTGACGAGACAGGCTCAGGGTGAAAACACTTAGCCTCCTGAGGGGTCAACCTGTCATGCCAGCTAATGGGAGCCTGGGTGACGAGACAGCCTCGGGGCAAAAGACTTGGCTTCCACGAGAGATCAACCAGCCCTACCAGCTAGTGGGATCCTGACAGCGAAATCCTCTTGGAGCTAAATGGACTTAGCCTCCACGAGAGATCAACCTGCCTTGCCAGCTAGTGGGAGCCTGACAGCGGAATCATCTCGGAGCTAAAAGGACTTAGCCTCCATGAGAGATCAACCTGCCCTGCCAGCTAGTGGGAGCCTAGCAGCGGAATCATCTCGGAGCTAAAAGGACTTAGCCTCCATGAGAGATCAACCTGCCCTGCCAGCTAGTGGGAGCCTGACAGCGGAATCATCTCGGAGCTAAAAGGACTTAGCCTCCACGAGAGATCAACCTGCCCTGCCAGCTAGTGGGAGCCTGACAGCGGAATCATCTCGGAGCTAAAAGGACTTAGCCTCCATGAGAGATCAACCTGCCCTGCCTAGGGCTGCACATAAAGACTTCGGTCCCGGTCCGGGACCGGTCTTGGGCATGACCGGTTTTTTGGGACATCGGTCCCGGACCGGTCCTGCCCAAACCGGTCCCGGTCCGAGACTAGTTTTTCCTTTGAAAACCGGGACCGACTGGGACCGATTTTTTTAATTAAGTATTTTAATTCATTTTTTTATATATTATTAAATTAAATAATAACATGTATTACATGTTATTAAGTATAAAAAATATACTTGCATAGTTACATGTCATGTAAATGTGTAAGTATATTTTTTAATTTAATAATAACATTAAATTAAGTATATTTTTTATATATTAATTTATTATTTCATTTTTAATAATTAAATTAAATAATAACATGTAATAATTTGAAAATTGAAATGAAAAATTGCAAAGTAGATAAATTTTTTTAGTAAATTTTAAATAAAATTACAAAATCAAAATACAAAATACAAATTATAAATTCAAAATATAAATTTAAAATTACAAACATTATCATTAAATTTGAAATACTGTGATTGGTTGTGGTAATTTAAATACTGTGTTGTGATAGTTACTGATGATATAATCTAACTTGCATGAGTTAGTATTAAAAAAGAATTGAACATATTCACCCCCCTCTAGGTGTTTAGGATATCTTAAAACCAATTCTTTCAGGGCGTTCCTCTGGCTCGTAGGCGGCTTGAAGGTGACCCGAGGGAGGAGTTCGACAGAGCTCTGGCCTAAGGAAGAAGAAGATTCCGGAGCAAAAAGATGAGAAATGAGGAGGCCTGAGACTCTTTTTATAGCCTCCAGGAAGTGGTCATGGTGGGCCCCCCCATTAACCTGGTGGTTAGTGGGTGGTTACCCGTGGATCGGACGGCGATGGAGGCTCTGTAGTGATCGGACGGCGGCCAACCTGCAAGCGGCGGCGGCGGCGGTCGAAGAGAGGAGTGATGGCGGCGACGACCGCGACTTTGGGAGATGACGGCAACGGCGGAGGCCGTGAGATGATGGCGACGACGTCCGACGAAGGAAGGGGGACGCGCCGCCGACGAATGCTGGCATCCCCCAATATCCCACGCGCACAGGATTAGCAATTAATCCTGCGCGCCCAAGATTAGCCACTAATCCTGCACCCGCAGGATTAGCCACTAATCCTGCGCGCCCAGGATTAGCCAATAATCCTGCGCCCGCAGGATTAGCCACTAATCCTGCGTGCACTGCACAAGATCAATCCCGCGCGTGCATTGTGTGCGAGATTAATCCCGCGCGCGCACGTGCGCGGGATTAATCCCGCGCGTACGGTGCCCAAGATGAATCCCGCGTGCGGGGGGGGGGGGGGGGGGAACTCCCATGCGCGACCTTCGCCGCATAGGGTGATTGCCGCGCGGGAAGTCCCTACAGAGCGGCTCCGACGGCTGTGTCGCAGGGTCGCTCTTTGCGGGAAATTACCGCGGTTGTGCTCACTCGACCCACGGTTCGGTCGAACCCGTTCGGGGAAACCTCATCAAGTCTGGACCGTGAAATGGATTCCCTCCATTTCGTTTGAAATGGATCCCCTCCATTTCGTTTGAAATGGAGAGGATCCTGGAGTTTGGCACGACAATGACGTTCATAAACATAAGGTAAAATTGTCATTCGTTAACGTCCATCTAAGAAACTTCATTGACTTTTATGTTCAAACGGAGGGTGATGTTTGTTAGGTGATCCTTAACGGATGATGGTTCAATCCACACATTTAAGACCGCACCACCATGCGGAACGGAGCCTAAGACTCTATTTGGCATGATGGTGATGGTCGTAAACACATGGGTTAAAACATCATTCGTTAATGATCACATATGACATAACAAACATTATTCATTTGAACATAAAAATAAATGAAGTTCCTTAAATGAGCGATAACAAATGACAATTTAACCCGTGTTCATAAAAATATATAATATATGCATCTTTATATATATACGAGTGACAGGCACGAGCCTCCGGCCCGATGGCTACGCGCCACAGTACCCGTCCGGCTATGGCGGGCTTCGCCCGCCCACCACGGCGAGTGCTCGACACGGGGCTCCGCCCCTACGGCCAACCACGACAATACCCGCCCGTCGACGACGGGCTTCGCTCGCCCCCGACGGTCGTGCCCGCAACATGTACATATGAGTACTCAAAATGACCGTGGAAAAATATAATCACGATTGCAATTTTTATTTTGTAAAAAAAACGTGCGTTTTGACTTACAATAATTAATCTCTCTCCATTTCCTTTATAGTGGTAAATATATATATATATATATATATATATATATATATATATATATATATATATATATATATATATATATATAAATATATATAGAATAAAGATATTGCTGGATGAAAATGAGCTTGGTGTAATATTCGTCTTCCCAAAATACCCCCAGTCATGGTGTAACATTTATATATATGCCATGAATATCCTCATTTCTCCTACCTCCTTCCAAAAATTATTGGACTTTTTGGTCATTAGACATTGCTGAAACAACCTCATCACACCATAATAAAGATATTGCTAGTCATTGGGCATTGATCCGAGAATTACTTTTTGGTCATTGGTCATTATGCATTGCTAAAGATATAATAAAGATATTGCTGACATTGCTGGCTTTCTCCCACGACCAATGTCACAGCCCACGAACATTGTCGTGCCCGCGATCATTGTCGTCGCTCACGACCAATGTTGCCACCGGGACCAATGTTGCCGCCGATGACTAATGTCGCCGCCCACGATCATTGTTGCCGCCCATGACCAATGTTGATGCCCACGACCATTGTCGTCGCCCACGGCCATTGTTGCCGCCCACAGACATTATCGCCGACCACGACCATTGTAGCCGCCCTCGACCAATATCGCTGCCATAGTACAAAGCAGGCGGGCTCGCCACAGTAGTCAACCGCCTGTTTTATTTTTAATAGTTAAGTTAAAAATAAAACAATTAATTAAAAAATAATAAAACATTTAATAAATAAATATATAATATAATAAATAAATATCTTTATATAAATATTAAAACCGGCGAACCCGCAACCGGCAGGCCCGCAAAAACCTGCACGCCAGCCCGCCCGCCAATCATAAATTCCGCAAGCCCGCCCTTGCCCGCAAGCCCGCCCGCCCACATTAATTCAGACAATGTATTCAGAATTTTCAATATATACCGAAAATTCCTCTCTGAATGGGCGGCGTAGGACTAAAACAGGCGGGTGAACAGTGCACCCGCCTGTTTTAGTCCCACACCGCCGGTTCATTGTGCAATTTTCGGTATATATTGAATATTCCGCTGTAATTGTTTGAAGCAATGTGAGCTGGCAGGCTTGCGGGCGTGCTTCCAGAATTTTGTTTGGCGGGCTGGCTGGCTTGTAGGTTTTTGCTGGCATGCCGGGTTGCGGGTCTGCCAGCTTTTTTGCTGTCTAGAGTAGGTTTAGGACTGTCCTAGAGTAGGTTTAAGAGGTCTATAAAAAGTCTGGATAGAGGGTTGGTTTGATCCAACGGTTCATGATCAAAAATCTGAAATCCGACGGCCACCTAATTACTCTCTAATTTCGAACTCATGTTATATGCAGACCACCATATTTCTTTATAATATGATATAGATATATTTGACCAAAACAAAATATTCCAATTAATTAACATATAGGAAGAACGCAGCCTTGAGTTTTGGGAAATGTATTCAACAATAAACTTTCCACATTTCCCCCTGCTTAATGTGTACCTATAAGCCTCCTTTATTCTCCCTTGCATCCCCTGATCACCCGCTCCTTCCCCTCCATCCCTCCGCACGGGTCAGTTGCGATCATTTCCCCCCAGCCTCGTCAATCCCGCTGCCGCTCTACCACCGCCATTTTTTTTTTGCAAACCTCTCGAATCCCTCCTTCCCTGCCCGTAGCTGCAAATCCGCCCGCAGTTCCTTCTTTCCCCAGCCCGACGACCTCCCTCTTGCAGCCCCTACCCCTCCATCCCCCCCACCCGCCGTAAAATCTATTATCCCTACCAGTTCTAAACCCCAACTACTGATCTGCCGCAAAACCCACTGCCCCTACCAGCCGTAAGCCTCATCTCCTTACCCTCTGCAGATCCGCGACCCCCTCTCCCCCCAAGACGCCGCCGACTCACCTTGCAGCCCTCAATCACTCCACCGGATCTCAGTTTCTACAGCGGGAGCATTGGATCTACCCTACAACACCCCTTTACTTTGTGAGTATTGTTTTTTTTGTATGAATCTTTATTCTCTATATTAGCATATGGTGGTGTGAGCTTTTTGCTCTTTTGACATCAATAGTACTTGTGGAATTTTGTTCTAGATCAATCCTTGATTTTCAGGAACTATTTGCCGCGCTCTCTTGCTTTGACGTTCTGTGAATTTGCTTTTGCTTAAATTATCTAAGTGTGAATTCTCCTTTCATTGTTGTGTGTTGATTACGCCCCTGGTGGTCATTGCGTGTGTGTCACATTTAACGTTAAGGAAAATAGAGTCGTCACACTGCACTTCACATTAGGATTGGATTATAGTCGCACACCGACATAGCTACATCAATATGCATGATATCGGTTGACTTGTCTTTATTTTGCCTACCCTTGTTTTGACATATGACTTGCTTTAACTTATTTCCAAGCTCAAAAAATCTGTACCTGAAGCTCTGTTGTATCTGCTAAAGCACACTTAGAAGATATTTATATACTAATGCTTGTCATCATTTGTTAGCGTGTTGTTCTATGATGGAGCTGGATGGTGTTGTGTATGGCCTAACAATGTCGCTCGAGATAGGGTCAACGGGTAGGGGTGAAACTGGTGTGATTTGAGACCAAACCGAAACCGCACCGAAGGGGATCGGTTTTGGACCGAACAAAACCACACTGCACCAAAACCATGCTGCACTTGTGCGGTTTGGCATTGGTGCGGTTTGGAGTCAGTTTTTGTGGTGCAGTTTCGATTTCTGTACAGTTATATAATGCAATTTCAATTTTACTAATATATTTGTATGAATTATTTTGTGCTATAAATTGTCAGAGCATACAACTATTGTTTAATAACAATCATGAAAAACAAATATAATTGTAGCAGATAAATTAGTCAAATTGGAATTGCTAATACATTTTTCCAAAAAAATATTAAATGTAAAAATTTTTAAAAGCAATAAGTCAAAGTCATTTACCTCATGTTAAATCTCCAGCCATATGAATAATTAAACATTGCATCAGTTTTGCAAGTTACAACTCTGCATCTTCCTCTGCAAGATGATCTGGACTCTCGTGTTTCTTTTTTCAACTCTAAAGCAAAAGATATTATCCTGCACACATTATAAATTTATAATGTAATATGCTAATAATAAATAAACATACTAAAAGAAAAATATATTTACCATTTATAATGTAATATGCTAATAATAAATAAACATACTAAAAGAAAAATATATTTACCTTTTATCAAGTTCTCCGTATTACCCAACATCAATCATCATTTCTTTTATCTCATTGAGTCTTGTCTTGCAATACAACCAATCACGTTAACATACAAGAGCTTCAACAATTTTTGGTGTCAGTGAATTTATAATGTAATATGATAATTGTTGAAAGAGCTCAAAAACTTGTATGTATTACTTGTGTGTCTAAATACAAGGAGAGAATACAAATATATAGGAAGAAGAGAGAAGAAAATCCTATACAAGATGTGGGACTAAAGGAGGAGAGAAGATAAAACAATAAATGAGCCCAATAATGGGCCCTTTACATGGGCTATTTTAACACTCCCCTGCAAGCTGGAGCGTACAAATCGTATGCGCCAAGCTTGGACAAGCATTGATAGAAGAGTGTCTTGGAAAGAACCTTCGTGAAGACATCCACAACTTGTTCCGATCCTGGGACATGTTTTAGGTCAAGCTTCTTTTGAACCTTTTCCCGTATGAAGTGACAATCAACCTCAATATGCTTCGTTCTTTCGTGAAAGACCGGGTTCTTTGCGATGTGTATGACGACTTGACTGTCACAAAAGAGAAGAGCCGATGATGGTAATTTTACACCCAGATCAGAAAGAAGACTCTCAAGCCATGTCAATTCTGATACAACTGATGCCATTGCCCGGTACTCTGCCTCGGCTGAAGATTAAGCAACGACCGCTTGTTTCTTACTTCGCCAAGTAACAAGATGTCCGCCAAGGTAAGTGCAAAAATCACTCGTAGATCGCTGGTCATCGAGAGAGCCAGCGTAATCAGCATCTGAATATGCCACCAATGTTGGAGCAGAAGAGGAGGTCCTGTAGACAAGTCCCTGACCAGGAGCGGTTTTCAGATACCTGAGAATTCGTTCCACTGCTTGAAGATGAGATTTTCGAGGAGAGTGCATGTATCTGCTGACAAGACCAACAGCAAAGGAAATATCCGGTTTGGTAACTGTGAGATATATCAGTTTTCCAACAAGACGTCGATAATATTCAGGATTCTGGAGAAGGAAATCGGAGTCAGATGCCTGGGAACACAGTTTGTTGTTCACATCCATAGGAGTATCACTTGGCTTGCAGCCGGATTGACCTGCATCATGAAGAAGATCAAGACAATATTTCCGTTGAGAGAGAGTGAGCCCATCCGGCCTTCTGGCAATCTCAAGACCCAAAAAATAGCGAAGAGGTCCCAAGTCCTTTGTCTGGAAGACTGAGTTTAGATGGACTTTGACTGCCTGTATCCCTTGAGAGTCATCTCCAGTAATGATAATATCGTCGACGTATACTAACAGAATAACCGTTCTTGTTGGTTGGTGACGAGTAAAGAGCGAGAAGTCGGTCGAGCTCCGTGTGAAGCCAATCTTACGGAGGACCTTGCTGAATTTTTCAAACCATGCCTGTGGAGATTGTTTGAGACCATATAGAGGCTTTTCAAGATGGCAGACCTGAGACTCCCCCGTGGTCTCAAACCCGGGTGGTTGTTGCATGTAGACAGTTTCCTGGAGATCCCCATTCAAGAAAGCATTTTTGATATCCAGCTGAAAGAGAGGCCACCGGCGATGGACAGCAACAGAGATGAGGACGTGAACACTATTAAGTTTCGCAACCGGAGAGAACGTTTTCTCATAATCTAGCCCCTCCTGTTGAGTTAAACCTCTAGCCACAAGACGGGCCTTGAGACAGTCAATTGTCCCATCGGCAGCATGTTTGATGACGAAGACCCACTTGCACCCAACTGGTTTCTGGCCCGGTGGAAGGGGAACAACAGACCATGTCTGGTTAGACCAGAGAGCAGACATTTCTTCCTCCATGACCGCTCGCCATCCTGGATGTTGAAGCGCCTCCTGCACAGAATTAGGAATAACAACCGAAGAGAGAGAAGTAGCCAAAGTGTGTAAATGGGGAGAGAGACGATGAAGAGAGATGTAGTTTGCCAGCGGATGAGCAGTGGAAGGCGATACCTGATCATTTGGACGCGGAGTATCCATGGTAGAGACCGACGACAGAGGGGCAACGGAAGTGGGAGAGCGACGAGTGTAGACGCAGATAACTGGTGGTTTGGAGGGAACGACAGTCTGTTTAGAGGGAACGACAGTCGGAGGAGTAGTTGCGGGAATGACCGGGCGGGGAATGGATGGAGGAGTAGGTGTGGGTGGTAGATGGTCAGCTAAGGGAGCATGAAAGAATGGTTGATTCTCGCGGAAAGTGACATCAGCAGAAATAGAGATCTTGCGTGTAGCAGGAGAATAACATACATACTCCTTTTGGGTGCGTGAATAACCAACAAAGATATGCTTGGCCGCTCGGGGATCCAACTTATCCGAGGAAGGCCCCAAACGGTGGACATAACAGAGGCTACCGAATACACGAGGTGGGAGGGGAAAGGCCGGAGTGGAGGGAAAGAGTATGCTAAACGGAGTAGCATAGTTGAGAATAGAGGAAGGGAGACGGTTAATGAGAAAACAGGCGGTCGAGACCGCAAAGTTCCAATATGGTTTGGGGACATGCATTTGAAGCATGATGGAACGGGCAACATCGAGTAAGTGACGATTCTTGCGTTCGGCAACACCGTTTTGTTGCGGCGTGTAAGCGCAAGAAGTTTGATGTAGAATCCTGAACTCAGAACATAAAGCAGTAAATTCGTGACTAGTGTACTCACGAGCATTGTCAGTTCGTAGTACTTTGATGGTCGTGTGGAATTGCGTACAGGTTTCGAGGACAAATGCCCGAAAGATACGGGGAAGCTCGGAGCGATCACGAAGTAAGTATAGTCAGGTAGTGCGGGAGTTATCATCAATAAACGTGATAAAATACCGGAAACCGAAAATACTAGTAATTTTAAATGACCCCCAAATATCTGAATGCACTAAATCAAAAGGAGCAGCGCTCCGAGTACAATGGGAAGAAAAAGATGAACGAGTCTGCTTGCCGAGGATACATGAGTCACACTGAAAGGGGGTAAAAGAAACATCGGGGAGAGCCCGCTGGAGGACCGGTAGAGGAGCATGCCCAAGTCGACGATGCCATTCAGTTGAAGAGACGGATGAGATGATGGTGGGAGAGTCGTCGAGAAGGTAGAACCCATTCCGCAGCCGGCATTTACCAATGGTAGTCTGCGTCCGCCGATCATATATAACAAAAGAAGAGGAAGTGAATATAACAGAACAATCCAGATCATTAGTAAGTCGTCCAACAGAAAGTAAATTTAACGGTGAACTCGGGACATGAAGAGCCGAGCGAAGGGAGATGGAGGAGGTGAGAGGAAGATCTGCCGAGCCGGAGACGGGAACAGTGGCTCCATTGGCCACAGTAATAGACTGTGGATAAGGGGAAGTCAGGTACTGGGCAGGTCGATGTGGGGTAATGTGATGAGTAGCGCCAGAGTCCACAATCAGACAAGCGGTACCTGTGTTAGAGACGGAGGCAATGGAGGCAGATGGTGGGTGGAGCAATCCCTGGAGATGCTGGAGCTGAAGACGGACACTCTCAAGATCAGGAGGACCAGCATCAGTAACAACAGAAGCCGTCGGGCGAGGAGGATAACCAACTTTCTTGTAACAGGTTGCCTCGAGATGACCATCTTTCCCGCAGAAGGAACACTTTGGCCGACCCCGGCCACCACGACCCCGGCCGCGAGATCCCGAACGACCCCCCCCCCCCCCCCCCCCCCCCCCAAGATGAAGGAGGAGGGAATGGTAGAAGCGGAGGTGCCTGCTGAAGAAGGGCCGGAGGAGCCGTAGTATCTGGAGGAGGGAATACTCGGAGAATCATGGAGCACACATCAGAAAATGATGGTGCGGTAGAGGAAGCCAGGACCTGAGCACGAATGCTCTGAAGGTGAGGGGGAAGACGGGCCATGATGATGGCAGTACAGACGGCTTCCTTCTGAGTGCGCTGAGCAGCAGCATCATTGGTGAAGGGCTGATGCTGGATCCATGCTTCAGCAAGAGTCTTCGCACGAGCAACAAAGGAGGTCATATCTGAAGCCCCTCCAGCGTCAAGAGCAAAGAGGTTAGTGAGGATGTCGTAGAGATGCTGGAGGCTGTCCCGTCCAGAATATAAGGAGTGTAGCTCAGTCCACATATCTTTGGCAGTCTCATGATACAACCATTTGATATGACTCACCATATAAAGAATTCAAGATCCAGGTCTGAACTCGACCATCATTGCGGAGCCAGTCATTGGTAGGAGGAGTGGGAGGAGCCTGAGTAAGGTGAGAGAGAAGACCCTTGGCCTGAAGAACCCGTCTAACAGAATGTACCCAAGGGACGAAGTTCTTCTTTCCATAAAGAGAGATGGTAGTGATGCGCAGCTCGTCACGGACTTCTGTATTGCAAGTCGGGCGGTCAGTCGGACAAGCCGGGTGGTCAGCAGGCGGGCTGGCCGTCGAGCCAGAGGAGTTACCGGAAGAGCCCATAAGGACAGACCGCAGAGGCAGCCGGCTGAGGTCGCTGCGAGAAGGGCAAGAGGCCGCTGCGAGAAGGGAGCAAGGCCGCGGCGAGAAGAGGACAAACCGCCTGCGAGAAGACAAGGAGGCCGCTGCGAGAAGAGGACAAACCGCCTGCGAGAAGACAAGGAGGCCGCTACGAGAAGGGAGCAAGGACGCGGCGAGAAGAGGACAAACCGCCTGCGAGAAGACAAGGAGGCCGCCGCGAGAATGACTGAGGAAGACCACGACCAGAATGCGGATAGGCAGCAGTCCGCACGGTCAAGCCGGACACCAGCGAGTAGTCAGTTCGCGACCAGAGGGCAGAAACAAAAGAGAGACCGCCCCGGTCTAGGTGAAGCCAACAACGGTTAGAGAGCGGAAGGAAACCGCGAGAGATTGCAAGCGAGAAGAAGGAAGCAGAGAGAAGGCGAAGCCGCAACGGACAGAAGGCGAAGCCGCAACGGACAGAAGGAGAAGCCGTAGCGGACAGAAGGCGAAGCCGCAACGGACTTGCAGCGGACAAGGAAGCAGAGGCCGTGCACGAAGCAAGAGGGAGAGGAACTCGCAGCGGATAGAAGGGGAATCCGCAGCGGATAAAAAAGAAGTGGACCCCACGAAATAGAGAGGATGGTGGCTATAAAAGGGTCTGAAGAGGGTGGAACCACGGAGAGGGAGAGGAGAAGAGCAATGCAGAGGCAAACCGCAGAGCCCGCGGATAGGAGCCCGCGGATAGGAGACCGGAGCGGGTAGGCTCACAGTCTACAGGAGAAGCGGAGAGGAGCGGGCAGGGGCGGGTTTGGCGGTTAAAGATAATGAGACCGCACCGGAAAGACCGCTCCCTCTGATACCATGTTGAAAGAGCTCAAAAACTTGTATGTATTACTTGTGTGTCTAAATATAAGGAGAGAATACAAATATATAGGAAGAAGAAGAGAGAAGAAAATCCTATACAAGATGTGGGACTAAAGGAGGAGAAAAGATAAAACAATAAATGAGCCCAATAATGGGCCCTTTACATGGGCTATTTTAACAATAATAATAAATAAACATACTAAAAGGAAAATATATTTACCTTTATCAAGTTCTTCGTATTTCCCAACATCAATCATCATTTCTTTTATCTCATTGAGTCTTGTCTTGCAACACAACCAATCACGTTAACATACAAGAGCTTCAACAATTTTTGGTGTCAGTGAGCTTCTAAATGGATCTAGTATATATTCTGCCTCCAGTACTAAATGCTGATTAAGTGGTCACAATTGAAATTGGTATCGTCAAGACATCTCTTGCAATTTGGGATAGTATTAGAAACCTTGATGAGTTAACTTTCTATTAATTCAATATGTCAAAGGTGAGTTGCATTTTAAGCAATGTTGTAAATATTGGATATCGACGACATATCAGATTGAGTTTTTGAATGTCGGATGTCGAAAGTCGGTGACATGTCGGAGATATTTAAATATCGGATTTCCATATATTATAATTTTTTTTTGTTTTTATGTATATTAACTATAATTATATGTTATAAAAATAGAAAAATAATATTACAAATAGTTATAAAATGAGCCATTTATATTACGAAATGAAATCAAATAGTATCTAATATAAAATATTATTAACAAATACAAAATGATACATTGCAAAATATATTTTATAGTATACAATAAATTTTCTTTGATAACAATAAGTTTATTGCAAATAAAAAAGATTTAAAAGTTAAAAATCATTGATTGATTATAAGTTTTTTCAAGCATATAAATATATATTAAAAATATGCAAACAATCAACTAATAAGTGTATTAAATGTTTTAATATTTCTTGTAATATAAAATTAGAAAAATGCGAAACAATTATGCAAAATTGGTTCTAAAAATAAAACGTTAGACAATCGAAAAATAAGTCTAATCCCTTTAAACACACACACACACACACACACACATATATATGCATACGATTTGAACATATGCTGCTAGTCTGTTAATATAACTTATAATAAAATAGCGGACGATATATTTTAAAAATATGTCGACCGTTATATCGGAAAAAAATCGGACATGTTGGCCTATATTTTACAAAAACATAATCTCTTTTAAAAAAAAAACATATCATTTTGTCCTTAAAAATGACATGTCTCGAGACATGTCAGACAGTTGAATGACATTTAAAATAATGATTTTAAGTGCATGTTCCTTTTAATATAATGCCAACTCCGATGTACAGATTTTATGTTCTTTTTCATCAAAATCGTCCAACCATATTTTCTTTTTATACTCTAGAGAGCTAAATTCAACATCCACATCCATACATTTTGCAGAGCATGATGATTGGCTAACATGAGTTTGACTATTTGACGAAGGGTAGGGCTGAGGAGGCGCTCAGGCACTACTCTCTCTTGGACCGGAAGTCGGGCTTGGGAAAATAGATATGGGAAGTCCGCAAACAGCGTGGGAAACATAAAATAATAAAAAATGGAGAGTTTATTTAATACCACAGGCAACCAAGTGTGCAAGGCTATTACTTTCTCACAACATAAAAATTATAATCTTAAAAGTTTTTTTATTTAAAGCCTTAACTATAGAGAAATCTCAAATCCGAAAATATAAAATAGAAATGAAAATTAAAACAATATATTTTAATGTATCAAAATAAAATTAAAATTATATTATATTTATAATAATTGCGGTACGGTTTTCTAATAACCAAAGTCGCACCACAACCAAACCATTCGATGCGCTTCAAAATCAGTGCGGTTTTAGTTTTTAATTTTCACCCCTATCAGCGGGTCCTTGATCTTGGGGTAGAGATTATTGGGTCCTGTCGTGAGAGCTTGGGTAGGGGTGGTCCCACATAGGGCTTAGTATGGGCGGCCGCCCATACTAAATGTTTTTTTCACTAATAGAAATTAAATTAAAATTATCTTTTATCCTTATATATTATAATATATTGCAGCTATTCATTAAGCCTTCAATAAAATAGAATTGACGTAGTGATCACCCTCTCATTGTTTCAAGTGTAAGGTCATGAGTTTGAATCTTCATGACATTATAATATTAGCTAATTTTTTGTTCAAAAAATCAGTAAAAGTGTAGATATTTTTTTTGTGTAGACATACTGCAAAAAAAAAACTACATTAATTTTTTTTGACATTTTCCTATATTTAGACATCTTATACAAAATTTCATTAAAAATATGGACATAAAGGGCAACCCGATGCACAAAGCATCCCCGCACAACAAGGGTCCGGGGAAGGGTCCCACCACAAGGGTGAAATGTAGACAAACCTTTCATTTTTGCAAGAGGCTACTTCCAGGACTCAAATCCGTGACCTCAGGTCACACAACACCTCAACTGCTATGCCAAGGCTCCTCTTCCATTAAAAAATATGGACTTAATGTAAAAAAAGTGACATTAATATAATATATGCAGATATTTTTATGGGCAATGTTAATAGCACCCCTGAAGTCGCTATTAGCAGCCATTTCAATGTGTTATTTTGGCTTTTTTGGGGTGCTATTAGCCAATAGAGGGGTGCTATTAACATTGCCCTATTTTTATATATTTGCTGATTATTATTTTTTGAATAAATTATTACTTTGCCCATACATTTTTTTTGCATCCTCCACTGATCTTCGGCCCGTTATCTGGTGGTAAGGACCAGCTTACCTAACAAATTAATAATCTATATCTACTTAACTTGGATAGGTTAATCTGTACTATTCTTGATTATTGACAAACTTTTATAATGATCTTTAACCTATGCGTATTGCCTCTAATATAATATGTATGACCTTATCTAAATTGATATTGGTGATGTAATTCTATTTAATCTCATATACTTCAAAATATATATAACACATGTTGATTGAGCGAAATCTGTTTTTGCTTCGTCTGCATAATCTTGTCTTGTGACACTCATTATCTGATGTTTGAATCTCTCTCTCTCTCTATATGTCACCTACCTTTTGTAAGTATATAATTGTTTCTCCTATTTGTATATCATGATTAAGGCATCGTTTGGCACAACGGTGACAATCATGGACACGGTGGTTATGAACCGTTGTTCCTGAACTCCCGACCTCACCCAGGGAGCTTCATCCACTTTTATGTTCAAAACTAGTTTTGTTTTCTTGGCGGTGGTCGTAACTGTTGTCATGCCAAACATACATTATATAGCGGTGGCGTTTTTGTTCATACTCACCGGAGAAAAACGCCACGCCAAACGGAGCTTGAGTAGCTTACCATTTTAACACCCTACTCCTTATCAGATATGAACAATGAACATTCTTAGATATGATGTGCATGGCACAGTTACTGAAAGCTAAGAAAAATGAGGGTATGCTAGTTGGGTGATATTGCTGTGCAGGAGACGTTATGACTTAAAGCCTTTGTGAGATTATAGGTGTGATAATTAAATTTTCTATTTATTGTGCATATAAACTGCATGCTTAATTGGATTTAGTTTCTCATAGTATGGTCCATGTAAATTAACACTAATATAATTATATATATAAATTTTTATATGATGTCTGGACAAATGTAAGGTGTGAAAGTTTCTATTGTCTTGTTGTTTTTGAACAATTTTTGAAAATAGATTTGTGGGGCATGGTAAAATGGTGCATAAATTGTCTTTAGTTGTTTTTGGCTCTCCCTATTTTGTGTTAATTACAGTTTTTTAAAATTATTTGGTGGAATAAATCAAGAATTTATTTTTTATTCTTCACTTGCTGAAACTCATTTTTTTATTTTTAATCCAAATTTATTTGCTAATCAATTCGTTTGATTGATTGTTCAGGTCTGTTGCTGCAGAGTGCATTCCACTCTAAATAAAAACTAAAATCAAGAAAATGCAGCCTGGGGCAGATAAAAACTCAAATCCCCCAGGCGGGCCAGGTCCATTCCTTCAAACCAATTCACTGAAACCGTCTCCTTTTGCATCTTCAGGACCTATGGTTGGGATGCAAGCATCTGGTGGTTCTCGACCTACTTCTCCCTTCATACTATCAAGGCCACCAGCTGGCTCAGTTACATCAACTACTCCTGTAGCCTCTATGCCAAATTTTCCAGGGGCCATGTCTGTTTCAGACTCATTGAGAATGCCTTCACCGGTTACGTTTAACGGCAATGCTCCACCATCAGCTTACAATAAACAAGATGCAAGCGCATATCAGCCAAATCAAGTTCCAAGGTTTATGCCACCTGCTCAACCTTTGCCTTCTTTTGGCATTACACCTCAGTCAGGACCAGTTATACACCATCCTGGGTCTGTTCACCCGAGCCAAACAGTTCCAGTAGGCCTTCCGTCCCAAGCTTCAAACCAGATACTTCAAAGCAGCGCTTCTCGTCTACCTCCTTTCCAGTCATCTTTATCTGCACCAATACCTCCACCTCCACAGACACCTTCACCGGGAGAATTTAATGTGTTTCCAAGAGGTAATGTTCCTCAGGCACCTGTAAATATGAGGTTTACGACCCCTGGTTCAATATCACAACCTCCTCCACAGACTTTCCCTACGACTAGTTTTTCTTATCATCCTTCCCAAGGAGGATTTGCAGTCCCACCACCACGACCACCACCTATTGGAGCACCTATAGGCTCTGTTTCCAGAGAGCAACTGCAATATCCTAGTGCTCCTCCTCCTTTGGGAGCTTCCCTTCAAGGACTCATTGAAGATTTCCAGTCAATAACACTTGGCTCCACTCCTGGGTCGCTTGATCCTGGAATAGATTTTGATGCGCTGCCTAGGCCACTGGATAGTAATGATGAGGCCATTCCAATCCTTGATAAATACCCTTTAAACTGCCACCCTAAATTCTTGAGGTTAACAACTCATTCTCTACCGAGTTCTCAGTCATTGCTTTCACGGTGGCATTTACCTCTAGGAGCCGTGGTTCATCCTATGGCAGAAGTTACAAATGGGGTGAGTTAATTAAATTGATTTGGGTATCTTGTTCTGTTACTGGATACTTTGTTTAATAACAACTTTCACAAAGTGGGATGTATTTGATATTCTTTTTCATGAGGTTATTATAAATCACATGCACTTCTGATAAATTTGAGCTTCATTCTGTATTTGTTAAACTAATTGTATGAGTTCTATCTTCTAGGGTGAGGTGCCTATTGTCAATTTTGGACCAGCAGGCATTGTTAGGTGTCGAAGATGCCGAACCTATATTAATCCATATGTGACTTTCACAGATGCAGGAAGAAAGTGGCGTTGCAACATATGCTCTATGATGAATGATGGTATGTGCAATTTAAGATCTTCAGCTTTAAAAGGGATCTGCCTGTCCAGAGTATTTTGTTTAAAATTATTGCCTAATAATCATTGGGCCTGCTGATAAGTTATTTTGTATGCTAGCTATTGTATATTTGCGCTTATATGATACTTCATAAGTGCTAATGGAGCTAGCCAATTTAATTTGCAGTTAATATTAACTAGCACAAAATCATGAATATTTGCTTGCATATACAAACTGGATTTAGTTTATACGTGATTATACTATCTTTTTACAAATTTATTTGCTTTACTGGATAACCTGGTATAGTCTTGTTTAACTTACCATATTTAATGTATAAAAGCATAGATAAGTGTTGAACAAAATATTATTCATACTTAGCGTGACTCACGTTAGTGTGGTATATATTCAAGCAAGTAATATTAGGGCAATGTCATCATATACTTAACAGTAATAAAAAAGGTCGGAACTGGCTCTCGACTGCAGGTATCGTGAGAGGCGATAAGTATCCCTCTCCTCAATCTTTTCCTCATCTTATCAGAGATGGTAAGGGGATCTACGTCTTCTTTGTGTGGATTGAAGGGGTTACACAGACCTGTTCTCCTTCTTCACCGTTACTTCGTTTTGGATTGACGTTTCCGCACGATGACATTGAGGATCGAACACAGTTCTCACTCTCAGAGTAGTGCCTTCGCCTAGGGGTGCAAGCGGTTCGGTTTGGGTCGGTTTGGACCCAAACCGAAAAGGTTTGGTTGTTTTTTCTCCAAACCGAACCAAACCTAAGCCGATCGGTTCGTTTCAATAGTCGGGAGGGGCTGGGGGGGGAGGGTTTCGGGGCGGTTTTCAATTTTAATTCCCCTTAATTATAAGTTATTTTGTATAGATGAATACTGAACCAAACCTAAATCAATTTTGTTTCAAAGATGAGATCTTGAATGGGGCATTGGAGGAAACTATAGTTGATTGGTTATCTTAATCTATATTCTTTGTTCATGATCCAAAGCTTCTCTAAGAAGCCCTATCTAAAGCAAATATGCTTTGTATACAAGAAGGTATTCCCATTACATCACATCCTATTGGATTTACACCTATTGTTGAAATAATATTCTTTATTCAGTTTGTCTAAACATGTAACAGGGGTGTCTTTGACTACTCTGTTCTCTTGCATGACATCATTTTGAAGGGTGTCTAGTATCATGCCCATCTTATGTAGTAAACTTCCTCGAAACAAAAATCTGTGTTCAAGCTCTTTTCTAACTTGACCTATTCAAAAGTTTTGAGTTGAATTCTAATCCATTGCCCATGATTTTACAATTTCACATGAAAACTATGAATATAATTTTTTTTTGTAAAACCTTGATCCATTGATATAAGAAAGAAAAAAGTTAATCCATTCATTATATAAGACTTCAATGACTAGAATCTCTGAATTTGGTATAGATCCAGGACTTACATCTATTATCAGCAGCAGTGGCACAACTCCACCGTTTCATGAAATTGTTTGATGTCCTCAATAGATGCTAAGAATCATCTCTTGCGGCCATCAGTACAGATGTTATTTATAGAAATATCATGACTTTGCAAATCACTAAATAATCCTCTCTTATTTTGAAACAAGAACAAATAATCAAAGATATAATTAAGTACAATAAACCTGCACTTTAATCAAATATAAAGTAGAAATGTAGGAGATAGATGATAAAAATTAATAATTTCACGGTCTCACTAAAAATATGGTGGTACAGTTGTTTTCCAATAATACAACATACAAATAACTGCACAAAATGCAAGATTTCACGAAAAACGGGAGCACCTACATGCAATTTCCCCATCACAATTGCCTATGAGAGAACTGCTAAGCAAAAGTAATCTAAACAAAATATAAAATATATAATATCCGCATTGCTCCCATTCCACCAACCTGTAGCATGTAGCTTGTGGAGTTGTGATAAATTAAATATACTATGATAGATTACTGATTAGACATTGAAATAGACATACTGTGATATTGAGGTGATAAATTAAATTTAATAGGTGTAGGTGGCTGTAGCGTGTAGTTTGTGGAGCAGTGATAACTTCATTTTTTTAATGTAATGTTTATAATTTACTCATTTAATTTTAATGTATGGATGGCTTATTGGCTGGTTCTGTGCATTGCTATGCATGTTTAAGTATTGGCTGATTAATGCATAGAGCTATAAATGTTTAAAACTCATGCCAATCTCGGTTGGGTTCGGTTTCCTCTGTTTATTAAAATCGAAAACCGCACCAAATCGAAAGGGATGCGGTGATTCAATCTGAAAAACCGCCCTACACCGAACCGATTGGTTCGGTTTGAATTTTGGTTCGATTCGGGCAGTTCGATCAGTTTGACCGGTTTTCAGTTTTTCGTGCACCCCTTACTTCACCGGCGATCAATTTCGAGTACTCCTGTTTCTGAGATCCATTGGATAATCTTGGGCTATGACCGTTGATTCCTAGGTTAGGTGAACTTCTCCGAGGTCATTTCGTTCCTTTCTTTTGGCTTCACTCTTCCGTTTGGCTTGCTTGTTATTGCGACTTATTTTCTACGGGGAATTATTTAAATCCAAATATATTGAAAAAAGGAAAATGGTCTCCCTTGTGCTCAGTTTGAATACCATTTTTTAATAATGGGTTGAATGATAAAAGTTATTTACTCAGGGAACAATCCATGAAGTTGGTTATTGGAAGTAGGAGAAAATTGAGTTTTTTTCAACTAGAATAAAATACATTCCTATCATGAATACTTCTTATAAAGAGTGGAAGCTAGACAATCTAACTACTATGTCACGGTTAACTCACTCTATGGAACCTACCATTGCTTGACAACTCATGCTTTGTGAGACCGGTAAACATTTGTGAGATTTGGTTGAAAAAAATTACCCAAAAAACACGATCTAGCTCGAATCTTTCAGTTGAATACTGTAGAGAAAAACTCAACCTTGTATATATGTTCTCAATAATCAAATACAATGTATGAATACACATTTATAGGAGGGAGAAAGAGAGAAGAGAGTCCTATACAAGATGTGGGACTAAAGAGGAGAGAAAAAGAAAAACAAATAAATGGGCCTAATTACATGGGCTTTTCCAACACTCCTCCGCAAGCTGGAGCGTACAAGTCGTATGCACCAAGCTTGGACAGACACTGGTAGAATAAGGTGCTAGGTAGAGCCTTTGTGAGGATATCAACCACTTGTTTAGTACCAGGAACATGCTTCAATTCTATCTTCTTCATTTGGACCTTTTCCCGGATAAAGTGACAGTCTACTTCAATATGTTTCGTTCTTTCATGAAAGACTGGATTCTTCGCAATATGTATAGCTGCTTGGCTATCACAAAACAGAGTGGCAGGTAAGGGAAGTTTTACCCCTAGATCGGCCAGGAGACTTTCAAGCCAGGTAAGCTCAGAGACAACAGACGTCATTGATCGGTATTATGCTTCAACTGATGATCGAGCAACCACTGCTTGTTTCTTACTTCACCAGGTAATGAGATGTCCTCCAAAATAGGTATAAAAACCACTGGTTGACCGACGATCATCCATGGAACCGACATAGTCTGCATCAGAGTACGCAACCAATGTTGGAGTAGAGGATGAGGTTTTGTATACCAAACTTTGACCTGGGGATGTTTTGAGGTATCTAAGAATACGTTCAACCAAAGTTGTCAGGATCAAGATCCTAGGTGGGATCGTTTAAGGGGCTGGATCGGATCAGATCGTAGGATCGGATCGTGGATCGTAAGATCCCACTACATTCTTAAAACTAGACCTAAATGATGAAATTGAATTTGATATCAATCATATCATATAATTACACAAATAATCTATACTAAAAATCATATAATTAATCATTTTCATTTGTTTTACTTAAGAGTAATAAGACTATTGTTACGAGAAATCTAGAATAGATCATAAGTGTAAGACAAAATAAGTACATGCATAAAGAAACAATTATGATTCTAAATGTACCTGAGTAGTGTAATTTCGGACTCTACGTTAGCAACTCTAAAGTCAAGATCATCAACATCATGATTTCTGGGCAGAAATCATCCAGAATTTCTGGATAATTTCTGCCCAGAAATCATCCAGAAATCTGGATGATTTCTGCCCAGAAATCATCAAGAAAACTTGATGATTTTTGCCCAGAAATCATCAAGAAAACTGGATGATTTCTGGGCAGAAATCACCCAGAAATCTGGATGATTTCTGCCCAGAAATCACCCAAAAAATCTGGACTTTTTCTGCCCAGATCACCCAAAAAATCTGGACTTTTTCTGCCCTAGCTGACCAGAAATATCAACAACACTTTCATCAAGAAATCACAACAATTACCATAAACAAGTATCATCAACACTTCATAACGAAATACAACACTTTCATCAAGAAATCACATCATTTACCATAAACAAGTACCATCAACACTTCATAACGAAATCACAGCGGGGAAGCAGCAGCGGGGAAGCAGCAGCGGGGAAGCAGCAGCGGGGAAGCAGCAGCGGGGACGCAGCGGGGAAGCAGCAGCGGGGAAGCAGCATCGGGGAAGCAGCAGCGGGGAAGCAACAACGGGGAACACGTAACAGGGAAGCAACGGGGAACACGCAACGGGGAACACGCAGCGGGTAAGGGGTCGGGAGAGGGGAAAATCGGGAGAGGAGAAATAGGGTTTACCTATTCCGCTCCTTCTATTCCGCGGGGTCGGGAGAGGGGAAAATCGGGAGAGGAGAAATAGGGAAAATCCGGATCGTGGAATCGTGCTTACGGATCGCGATTTTACCGATTCCACGATCCGGATCGCGATCCCGCTTTATCTTACCCTGATTTCGATCCGGGTTAAGATCCGGATCGAATTGTAGGATCTGGATCGTTGGATCTTCCGATCCTACGATCCGGATCGCGATCCTGACAACCTTGCGTTCTACAGCTTGAAAGTGAGATGTTCGCGGAGCATGCATAAATCTGCTGACCACCCCAACGACGAAGGAAATATCCGGTCTTGTGACCGTTAGATAAATCAATTTTCCAACCAGTCGTCGATAATATTCCGGATTTTGAAGAGGAAGGTCTGTATCAGAAGAATGTGCACACAACTTATGATTCACACCCATCAGAGTAGTAGTAGGTTTGCATCCCGAGTAACCAGCATCCTGAAGGAGATCCAGACAGTATTTCCTTTGAGAGATGACGAGTCCATCTGGTTGTCTTGCGACCTCAATACTAAGGAAGTAACGAAGATGGCCCAGATCCTTGGTTTGAAAGACGGAGCTGAGGTGCTGTTTAACTGCTTGGATGCCCTTTGAATCGTCTCCAGTGATCAAGATATCATCAACATACACCAACAGAAGAACAGTTCCTGTTGCCTGATGACGTGTGAATAGTGAGAAGTCAGCTGAACTCCGAGTGAAGCCGACTTGCCGGACGGCTTTACTGAACTTGTCAAACCATGCCCGAGGGGATTGTTTGAGACCATAGATGGACTTCTTGAGATGACAAACTCGGGACTCCCCCGTGGTCTCAAACCCGAGCGGTTGCTGCATGAAAACCGTCTCCTGGAGGTCACCGTTGAGGAAGACATTTTTGATGTCCAGTTGGTGTAATGGACATTGCCGATGCACAACTACTGAGAGAAGAACCCGAACGGCGTTCAGTTTGGCCACAAGCGAGAACGTCTCCTCATAATCGAGGCCTTGCTGCTGGGTGAAGCCACGAGTCACCAGACGGGCCTTCAGACGGTCAATCGTTCCATCAGGAGCATGCTTGATCACAAAGACCCATTTACACCCAACAGGTGTTTGACCGGTAGGTAATGGTACCAAGGTCCAGGTCTGGTTAGCCCAGAGAGCCGTCATCTCTTCTTCCATAGCCGTTCGCCAGCCAGGATGTTGGAGAGCCTCATGCACAGAGTTAGGTACCGAAATCGAGGATAATGAAGTGGCAAAAAATCTGAAGTTGTGGAGAGAGACGATATAAGGATACATAATTCGTCATGGGATGAGCTGTAGATTCTGGTGCTGGATCAGCGGGACGCGGAGCATCAGAAAGCGAGTCAGACTACAGTGGGGCACCGGAGGAAGGATGACGACGAGTATAAACCCGAATAATAGGAGGTTTGGCAACAGGAGGGGCCTAGGCTGTAGGTCTTGGTGGTGGAGGTGTGGTAACGAGAATAACTGGACGCAAGACAGTTGGTGGTGGAGATGTAGGAGCTAAAGCAGTGAAAGGGAGATCCTCCCGAAAGGTAACATCAGCAGATACTGTCACCTTTCGGGTAGCGGGTGAGTAGCATATGTAGCCCTTTTGTGTCCGTGAGTAACCGACAAAGACGTGTTTGGTAGCCCGGGGGTCAAATTTGTCCAAAGTTGGACCTAAGTTGTGAACGTAGCAAGTGCACCCAAAGATGCGGGGTGTGAGAGAGAATGCCGAAATTGATGGGAACATGAGGCTGAATGGAGTGGCATTGTGGAGGATAGGGGAAGGAAGATGGTTAATCAGGTAGCAAGCCGTCGAAAGAGCAAAGTTCCAATAAGTTTTGGGAACGTTCATTTGGAGCATGATGGAGCCGGCCACATCGAGAAGGTGTCAATTCTTCCGCTCTGCGACTCCGTTTTGTTGGGGGGGTATAGACACATGAAGTTTTGTGAATAACCCCAAAGTCAGCAAAAAGTTGCAAATTCATGGCTAGTGTATTCACGAGCATTGTCCGTGCGAAGTGTTTTGATGTTAGTGGAGAATTGTGTTTGGGTCTCAAGAAGGAACGCCCAAAAACACGAGGAAGCTCAGAGCGATCACGAAGTAGATATAGCCATGTCATTCTCGAATAGTCATCACTAAACATCAGAAAATAGCGATAACCAAAAATGCTATTAACTTTGTACGGACCCCAGATATCAGAGTGTACCAAAATAAAGGGAGCAGTGCTCCGAGTACATTTAGATAAAAAAGATGAACGAGGCTGCTTGCCTAACACACATGATTCACGCTGAAAAGAAGGTAAAGATACATCAGGTAGAGCCTTCTGGAGGACAGGTAAAGGGGCATGGCCAAGACGACAATGCCAATCGATGGAGGAGACTGAAGAGAGGATAACATGAGATTCATCAAGAAGGTAGAGCCCGTTCTGCACTCGTCCCTTACCAATGATAGTTCGCGTCCTGTGATCCTGTATCAGAAAGGAAGAAGAGATAAATGTTACATAGCAGTTCAAATCATTAGTCAAGCGACCAACAAAAAGCAAATTGAACGGGAAGTCCGAAACATGAAAAGTCGAGCGTAGAGAGAGAGAGAAGAAGAGAGAGGGATGTCAGCCGAGCTAGAGACAGGAACAGTGGCCTCATTGGCCACTGTGATGCACTTAGGATGAGGATAATTCAGGTATTGATGTGGCCGCAGGGAGGTGATGTGATGAGTGGCACCCGAGTCCACTATCCAGCGCGGACTAGTGGAGAGACAAGTGATACCTTCTTGGGAGATGGAGGCAGCAGAGACAACGGAGGCAGGCGGGCGACTGAGCAGACCCTGGAGCTGTTGGAGCCGGAGGCGAACTTCTTCAAGGTCAGTACGAGCAGAGGAGTCAGTAGCAGCAACAGTGGCCTGTGGATGAGGGGGAAGCCCATGCTTGCGATAACAGGTGGCTTCAAGGTGGCCGTCCTTCCCGCAAAAGGAACACTTTGGCCGAGGCCGGCCGCCCCGTCCGCGGCCTCGAGAGCCAGAACGCCCCCCGCGGGAAGGAGGGGAAGGCAGCAGAGGTGCAGAAGTCTGCTGCAGGAGAGCCGGGGACGGAGGAGCAGAACTATCAGGGGGCGGTGAGACCTTGAGCAGTATAGAACACACGTCTTAGAGTGAAGGAGTAGCCACCGAGGAGAGGATTTGGGCCCAAACACTGTGAAGATGTGTTGGAACGCGGGCCATCATCATGGCCACACCGACGGCTTTTTTCTGAGCCCGTTGGGTAGCAAGTTCCAACGTAGGAGGTTGATGTTGGATCCATGCTTCGACTTAAGTCTTGGTTCGAGCAACAAAAGAGGTGAGGTCGGTGGCCCCGCCACCATCAAGGGACTGGAGATCAGTGATTATTTCATAAAGGTGCTGGAGACTATCCTTACCAGAATATAGGGACTGGAGCTCATCCCACATTGCCTTGGACGTTTCATGATATATGACCATGCGGTAGGGTTCAGTATTGAGAGAGTTTAGGATCCAGGTCTGAACGCGGCCATCATTGCGTAACCAATCGTCAGTCAGAGGAGCAGGATGCGCCAGGGTTAAGTGATGGAGAAAACCTTTGGATTGTAGTACGCGACGAACGGAATGGACCCACTCCACGAAGTTCTTCTTCCCTGCTAGGGAAATAGTAGTGATCCGCAACTCATCACGGAGTTCAGGGGCATAGGCCGGGTGGTCTGCCGTGGAAGAGGCCGTCTGTCTGGTTTATTCTGGAGAGGTCGCCATGGTTAGGCGAGTAGGAAGCTTGGCCGACGGATGGGGAGAACTGCGACCATAGAGGAGACCGCACAGTCAGAGTGACCAGCGGCAAGACAACAGGAAAGCAGAGCGGATAGCAGGAAAAGGCCGCCCGACTAGAGAGGAAGTGAAGCCGCGCGGTCACGGTGATAACACACCAACGGCAATGAGGATGCCACGACCACTCTGCGGAGTCCGCAGTGGAGAGGAGAGACCGCTAGCGACAAGGCTAGTCGTAGTGACTAGTCGGAGAAGAGGTAGCCGCGACAAGCAGAGAGAGTGGTAAGGCAGGCCGTTGCTATAGCAGAGGAGAGACGCGGGTTCCACGGGAGAGAAGCAACGCAAAAAGTAAGGGAGGAAGCCACGGCTAAGGGAGGAGACTGCGGGCAAGAAGAAACCGCGACGACTATAAAGAAGTTGCTGCAAGCAGAAAGAGAGAAACGCGAGAGGGAGGCCGCGCGGATAGCAAGGTAGATCGCGCGGATATCAAGGTAGACCGCGCGGCTAGAGAGAAACGAGAGAGGGTGAACCCCACGAGAGAGAGGTTATAAAAGGGAGGAAGGAGGAGTTGTGGAAGCAACGAGAGAAAAACAGAGTAAGGGAAGCGGTTAGAGGGACAGGCCGCACGACACTGCGGTTAAGCTGGAGAAGGGGGAAGCCGCGCGGTCAGCCAAGAGAACAGGCGGTTTCCAAACAGATAGGCCGGACCGTTTCCCTTTGATACCATGTAGAGAAAAACTCAGCCTTGTATATATGTTCTCAATAATCAAATACAATGTATGAATACACATTTATAGGAGGGAGAAAGAGAGAAGAGAGTCCATACAAGATGTGGGACTAAAGAGGAGAGAAGAAGAAAAACAAATAAATGGGCCTAATTACACGGGCTTTTCCAACAAATACAAAGTTCATATGCATGGAAATCAGGACTTCCTTTGATGATTACTACGAGAGACTTACCCAAAAATGAGATGAGATATTTCAATCTTATGGTATTAAAATCTTTCCCACTTGTTCTCTACAAAATACGGATACTTAAAAATGGTTTACGTATCGACTCGAACGCGTACCGGATACGGGAAACGTCCGGAAACCCGCGGAAACGCGTTTCCGAAACTCCAGGAAACACATTTTAAAAAAAAATATATTTTTTATTTTCGGAATCGCGTATCTCGCAAGGGGGATACGCGATTCCGTGAGATATAGAGCTCGCGTATTTCATTTTACGCATTAGGTTTTTCTGTTCCGCTCCCGATTTCACCGATCCCGCAGGTATTCCTTCTTCTTCTCCTTCTTCTTCTCCTCCTCCTTCTTCTCCTCCTCCTCCTCCTCCTCCTTCTTCTTCTTCTCCTCGTGCTTCTCTTTCTTCTTCTTCTCCTTCTTCTTCTCCTCCTTCTTCTCCTCCTGCTTCTTCTCCTCCTTCTTATTCTTCTCCTCCTTTTTCTCCTCCTCCTCCTCCTCCTCCTCCTCCTCCCCCTCCTCCTTCTTCTCCTCCTGCTGCTTCTTCTTCTTCTTCTTCCACTGCTTCTTCTTCTTCTTCTTCTTCTTTTCCTACTTCTCCGGCTTATTAATTTTTTTGTTACAATTTAAGATATGTACAAATAGTTTGTTAGTTGTCTTATTCTTATATTAATTTATACTTTTATTAAAATAATTAAAAACGTTTTCCGTATTCTAATTTTTTTAAAAATCACGTTTCCGGAATCCGTTTCGTATCGTATCCCGTATCCCGTTTCCGTCCCCGTGCTACATAGCATGTTCTAGGTGTGAGGATAATCTTACATAGCAGAGCCATAATAGATTGTTCGAATTACTTTTTGACTTGCTAAGAACTTGAATTTGAAGAGTCTAATTACTTGGAAGAGTTGTCCCTGAACTGGATACCGTGACATGTTATCCTGGGTGGAATCGCCCAAGATCTTGATAAGAAAAATTTGTGGTGAAGGGAACTATGAAAAATGAATGATGGTAGTTGATATAATGAGATGGATTAATTACTTACAAAGTGGTTCTAGTATGAGTCGACCTTGGTTGGCTGAGTCTGAGCCAAATTGGTTTGTTCCCATTTGTGGGGTGGGGTGGGGGGACATGTGAGCGAATATTATTGGGAGCTATGCTCCCACTTTTGTTCTTAAACATTTCACAATGCATGTGAAACTTTCAACAAAGCAAGATGATCTGAGTTTATGACATTGTAGATTATGACATGTGCCTCTTAGGATTATGAAAACTATGTTTCAATGACTCTTCTATTTGTAGTTTGAACTTGTTTTGCGAAGCCTGTGAAATGACTAAACACCGTGAACTTCATATTTTCCCAACACTACGAGGACTATACAATTTCTTGATCTTATTCATTCTGATCTTTGGACTGCTCCCATTGGCTCTTCAAAATGTCTTAATTCTTTTGTTCTCTTTATTGATATTTTTCAAAATTTGAAGGAAGAATGATGTTTTTGAAGTGTTTCAAAATGTTAATGCTCTCGTTGAAACCCAATCTGAAGCAAAGATGAAGATCTTAAGATCTGACTTATGTGGGAACTTTGTGTCTAAGAAATGCTGACTTTTTTGAGCAATAAAGGGATTATCTTTCAAAGCTCATGTCCGCATACTCAACCAAATGTGATATCAGAAAGGAAGTATAGACATTTGTTGAATGCGTCAGATGTATGTGCCCAAGTTTTTGTGAGATGAAGCTGCTTTGACTTTTGCGTATCCGATTAATTGCATTCCATTACCTGCCATTGAGGACAAGATCCCTCTTGAAATCCTAATACCTCATGAGAACACCTTTCACTGTTGCCTCCAAAATTTTCTGGGTGTGTGAAATTTCTCCGTATTGTTGGTCCTGCAAAAGATGAATTGGGATCTCAGATGATTAAGTGTCTTTGCTGGATATTCCCAGAATCAGAAATGGTACAAGTGTTATTACCCTCACCTTAATTGAAGGATCGTGTGCACGGTTGTTGATGCGGAATGGAGACGCGGACCTGCGGTGGAGGACGAGTTTTGAGCCTGTTCGGGGACAATTGTCTACCTGCTCCGAATTAACGATCTGACTCCACAGATGCGTCCGGCTCGTCTTTTACCTACGATTTCATATATTACTTTGCTGTTTTTTATTTATATTTATTGTAATCAGGCTCTCCGTATCCACGACCAATCATAGACGTTCATACCGAGTGTCCTAATTATGTTTTATTATAAATAAGAGGCACGATGGCTGCTTGGAGGCTATTGCAGATTTTGGAGAAGTAATCTGGAATCTCGCGATCACTCTGCGGTGCCGACTCCGTGGAACCCTATGTGACAAATCCTAGGCTCTCTCCCGCTCCCAAAAGAGTAACCCTAACCTCTAGCCACTTTCCTCCACCTTCAAAACCCCTACCGCCACTCCCATACCATCCCTAAGCTACCGTCGCCGCCCACCTTGCTGTTTGGCGACCGCCAGGCTTTTCCCGTGATAATCTGCTACCGCCGCCGCCCAGATTTTGCATTCCCGCTACTGCCGCTGCCTCTTACTTGCTGTCCAACTACTGCCAGTCCTTTCCAGCCCCATACCCCTTCCGCCAACCCATCACCAACCCCTCCCCACAACCATATATTCCTCCCACTGCCCGGATCCTCCTCTATACAACCGAATCTATCTTCCCTCAGTTCGGATCCGCCTCCAGACAACCGAATCTACCTTTCCATAGCCCTGATCCACCTCCATACAGCCAAATCTATCCTCCCGCAGCTCGGTCCCAGTCCCCAACCTTCAGATTCAGCCACTGCCATCCAATTCCAGCCGCTGTCCCCTTTCGGATCACCACCTTTGCGCTGTGATTCACCGGATCTCCTCACCTCGTGCAGCCCTCGTACTTTTGTGAGTTTTCTTGCCGTACAAACTCTTGTTTTCATCATTTAAATATAGTGTTGTGATCTTATATTTGTTTGGATAAATAACATCGTAGGATTTTGTTCTAGATTATTTTGTGATTTACAGGAGCTATTCGCCGTGCGCTCTTGCTTTGACCCTATACGCGGAGGAAAATCTAAACCCGCTTGCTTAAGAAATTATTTTGCTTTTGCTATAATCATATGCACGCAATTTAATCCTTTATTGCTCTATGTTGATTTTGCCCCGGTTCATGCAAGTGCATTCTTATGGAGTTCATGTGTGTAACCAAATTTTCTTTCGCACATCACATTAGGGTTGCATTCTAGTAGTCACACATCAAGCCTCTAACCTTTCATTAGACAGTGTTTATGTTCATTTCATTAGTCACATGCTCATTTGCATTGCATGTAGGGTTAGAGCATCGTTAATCCGCCACCTATAGATTTGTCCTGCGTCCGATGTTACCTTCTTTGAAGAGATACAATTTTTTTCAGATCAAGGGCAACATTTTCCTCTTCATTATGGGCCCAACAAGCCTTCCGACATTCGGCTTCTTCTTCCATCATTATCTGAGCATGACACCATCCCTATCGCTAAACCTACTCAGGAGACTGTTCTTCCAGCGAATTATATTCGTAAAGACGTTGCCAAATCATAGAATGAACTCCAAGTTTACCAAAGAAGAAGACAATCCCCGACACCCCCATCACTCATACCCCGCCATCAGATACTACTCCTCAGATTCCTGCTCTTGATGCTACCACATCATTGCGTTGCAGTATTCATACTTGATATCTTACCGAGAGGTATGTAATTTATCATTCTCCATCTCCCTCTTTCTGTTCTTACCTTACTGGTGCTTCGTTTTTATCTATTTATAACAAATTCTTTAATGCTTTTATCATTTCTCAATGAAAAACTCTATGTAATATAAAATGATGTCTCTTAAACTATGTTGTTAAAGTCGCGCCTCAGGCGCGTCTAAGACTCAAGACTCACCAGACTCAGAGGTTTGCGTATTCGTGCGCCTTTTTTGCGCTTTTGGACATTAAAGGCGCGCCTGAGTGTGTTTTTTGTTGTAAACCTATTTTTTTTCAAAATAATGAAAAAAATAATACAAAAACTCAATAATTTTTATATGATTTAGTGTTTTTGATACATAATCAATCATTGAGAATTAGATATGATGCAGACGATCATATTGATTTTATTTTTTAAGAGATATAAATGATAGTAATGGATGATTAATGAGTAGAATATATAAAGATTATGTTAAAGAAGATGAATTGATGTTTAATGTCGATTATTTAAAATGAATGTGGTTGCACCTTATCTTCTTCGGGCGCGCGCCTGCGCCTTGAGCCTAGGCTCCAAGACCCCTTTGCGCCTTGGTGCGCCTTGCGCCTTTAATAACTAAGCTCTTAAGAAGCAAAGTTACTTGTGAGCTAATGGATTTTTCCCCTGGAACATGTTGTTTGCTGTCGTGCGGTGTTCATAATTAAACATAATTTGGCTGGATCCATTGAAAGGTATACGATCAGATTGGTGGTCAAAGGCAAAGACTTTACTCAGATTGATGACGTTGAATATCATGAAACATTTACTCCTATAGCAAGATTTACTTATGTTTTTGTTCTTCTCTCCATTATGACCCAACAATCATGGCCCTTCATTTATTGGATGTCAAGAACACATTCTTGCGTAGGAATCTTCAAGAAGAGGTTTATATGGTCCTCCCCCAAGCTTTGTTTTATCCACATTTAATCATGTTTGTAGGTTAAGAAAACTATTTATGACCTCAAACAATCCTCCGAGCTTGGTTTGGGAAGCTTAATAATAAACTTCTACAACTTAGATTTTCTAGAAGTGTATATGATCACTTTGTCTTTATCCACGAGACATACTCCCATACTTTTGTTCTTGTTGTGTATGTTGATGACATTATTCTCACTAATTCTAGTGATTATCATATTGCTAATGTTAAGAAATGACTTGTATTTGTCTTTGATATTAAAGACCTTGGTGCTTTTCGGCACTTCTTGGGGATTGAAATGTCTCGGTCTGCGAGGGGATCTTTATTATGCAACAAAAATATGTTCTAGACCTCCTTGAAGAGACACGATATGCTGGCACTAAACCTGTGAAAACTCCTATTGACTTGAAATATGACACATACAAATTTGATTCCCGATTTTGACACAAAAAGTTGAAGTTTCAATGATCAATGGGAAAATTTATCCATTTGACTACAACCACAAAAATTGAAATATTGCTTATGTTAAGAAATGGCTTGTATCTGTCTTTGATATTAAAGACCTTGGTGCTTTTCGGTACTTCTTGGGGATTGAAATGTCTCGGTCTGCGAGGGGATCTTTATTATGCAACAAAAATATGTTCTAGACCTCCTTGAAGAGACACGATATACTGTCGCTAAACCCGTGAAAACTCCTATTGACTTGAAATATGACACATACAAATTTGATTCCCCGATTTTGACACAAAAATTGAAGTTTCAATGATTAGTGGGAAAATTTATTTATTTGACTATAACCACACACACACACACACACACACATATATATATATATATATATATATATATATATATATATATATAGTGTTCGATGTATCCATGGTAAGTCAATTTATACATGAGCCAAAGTACATCAGAGTGAGAGTGTCCTTGGGATAGTGAAATACTTGAAACACTGACTAGGGAAGGGAATTCTATTTAAAAATCGAAGATACTTGAACATATCTGGGCACTATGATGTTGACTGGGCTAGATACGGTATGCATGTTCTTGGTAGGGAACTACGCTTCTTAAAAAAAAGCAAGAAACAAAATATAGTGGCATGATCATCTGCCGATGATGAATATAGAGTTATGGCAACCGCTACCTGCAAATTAATGTGATTTAGGCTTCATTTGGTATTCCGTTTTTGAGCATTCCATTTTGCTAAAACGCACCGCCGTCTCCTTTTTGCATTTGTTTTGCCGTCGTTGTTTGGAGCAGCGCCGTTTTATTCCAAGCCTGCAAACGCCGCCTCCCGAAACCCAGCCCCGCAACTCCAGTTCACCGCGTTTAGGGCCTAGAATGATTTTCCAAATTGCCGTGTTCCTGCGCACCGCTCGCCCGCAATTTTTTTAGGGTAGCCGGCGGCGGCGGAGCCCGGAGCCCAGTGGAGGGCTCGCCGGACCCCGGCGAACCCGCCGGGGGTATCCCGGCGGCGTTCCGGCAGGGCCACCGCCGGCGGTGGCCCTGACGGAGGATAGCAAAGCACTTTGGAAAGGCAGGCGGGGTTCGGCGACCCTGACGGTTCGCCGGGGGGCAGGCGGAGCACTTTGGAAAGGTAGGCGGTGGACCTGACGGTTCGCCGGGGTCCGGTGACCCCGCCGGTGGGATCCGGGAAGGTAGGCGGCGGAGCGTAGCGGAGGCAGGGCCACGTTACGGCGGAGGAGACAGCGGAGTGCAGGCGGAGGAGACAACAGGATTACAAAAAAAATAAAAAAAATTTCTATCTAAAGTTTGAACAGTAAATAAAATTACAAAGAAATTATAAAAAAAATTATATAAAAAAAAACTGAATAGAATATATATATAATTAAAAATATTTATAATTAAAAACAGTATTATTATTAATAATTAAAATTAAAAACAAAAAAATCTAAAATATTTTATAATATTTTTTTTATAAAACGCCACCGTTGTATTGCCAAACGGTTCTCTGTTTCGAACAGCTCTGCAAACACAGACTACCCAAACAAATCTCCATTTCCACCAACCAGTTTCCATTAACTCCATTTACAAACCTCCATTTACAACAACTACTTTTACAACTGCAACCGCTAAACCAAATGAAGTCTTAAATTTGCCAAAATATTGAGGTGTATTGTCATTCCTTAAGAGAACAATTCAGGCTAAAATCATATATATGCATTTTGTCACTTGACTTGCTTCTGAAAATCAACTCATCGACATTTTTTTGCTAAAGCTGTATTTGGAAGAGGGTTACAAGACAATGGTACCAAGTCGGGTCTTCATGAATACTACAAAATTTTACTGAGGGTATTGAACAAAATATTATTCAAGATAAGTGGGACCTACACAAAGCTCTATCTGGATGAGGGTAACATGACAATGGTACCAAGTTGAGTCTTCGCGATCTCTGCAAAATTAGCTTATGAGCTTGCTGAACAAAATATTATTCAAGCTAAGCGGCACTTACACTAGTGTAATATATATTCAGCAAGGAATATCAGGGCAATATCATCATATACATAACAATAGGGAAAAATAGGCCTGAACCAGCTCTTGCCTGCAGGAATTATGAGAGGCGGATATCCCTCTCCTCCAATCTTTTCTTCAAAAAGTACTCTAACAAGTGATGGGGTGAAACATAACATGGCTCTTAAAGCATCTCTCAAAGAAGAATCTGTCGAAGTGATACCAGTGGTCTAGATCTGGAGCATGACATTAAATTTTTTTTTGCTTCTCTTCATTGTGCGAGATGAAGCATGTTTTTATGGCTGATCCACACTTCTTATGTTGATACCACCAAACCAATAAAACCCTAATACATAGAGAAATTAACTTAAGCTTAAGTTGGGCCCCATAAGTTGATATGGTCTATTTAATTGACTCGAAATGGGTCTTGTGGCTTCTATGTTGGATTATTAATTGTTCCTAGTACTTGTATGCAATATGTCCACCATATTAGCCCTTTGGAAGCAATGAAAAACATGCAAGACAATCCATATATGTAGCAAAATCAATGCTGGCCAGCCACAGATTCAATATACATTCAAAGAAATAAATTGTTTTCCCAAAACATGTGCTATCAATCACCAATGATTAAAACAACAACTGCAAAATATGGACAAAATCCTGGGAGGTAGAAAGATCAAAGATGTGTAAGGGATAGTTGTTCAACATCGTAGGAAGATAAAGTTGAGATCATGTCGTGTTATGTAATGTGTTTTGTTTTTTTGTCTTTACCCGCATAAGGGTATTTTGGGACTTTGTATGTTTTTCTCTCTTCCTCTATATATATGAGTGAAGGGAACTCATAATATACTTTTGGTTTTATTCTCAACTTGGTATAAGAGGAAATTTTTAACCTAATCCCGTATTTTTTCCTTCGCTCGCCGTCAACGCTCGCCGTGCCTCGCACTCGCCGCGCCTCTTCCTCCGCTGGTTTGACGTCGCCTCCATGGTGAACCGCGGCCCTCTCGCCGGCGGTGGTGCGCGCTGAAAGAGACCGCCGACTCTCTTCATGATTCGTGCCGTGCTACCGTCGCCTCCAGTCGATTTCTCTGCTGCGCCTGCGCCGACCATTTTCCCTGCTGCTATGCCGTCCATCTTCGCCGGCCATCTTCCCTTCTGCGGCCATCTTCCCCGCTGCTGCTGCCTCTTCCAGATCCGGCGACTATTCCGACTTGCCGCTGTTTTCTTTGCCCCTGTTGCTGCTTCTTCCAGATCCGGCGACATTCCCTGCTGCTGTTTGTTGCGCTTGCGCTGTCCATCTTCAGTGTCTCTCGATCCAGCCCCTGTTTCTTCTGATTATGGCTGGAGTCGGTTCCGCTTCCTCTGATCTCTCTGCTTCCAAATCTGCATAGTGATGTCCCAGTGCCAGATCGACTGTTGATTATTTGATCTTTTCTGTTTCTTTCTCATGGATGCTTCTTCGGCGGCCATTGATTCTACACCGTCGAGTGTTGTGGCACCCCGGATGGGTGACCCCTAGCGGTCTTCGGGTCATGTTGGCTCCCTGAAGATCACCACGACGCCCTTGGATGAGACGTATTACCTTGAGTGGTCTCGGGCAGCACAACATGTCATCTGCAGTCATCAACTATTTGGATATATTGATGGGACCATTGTGGCGCCTCCTCCGGGTGATCCTTCTTTGAAGAGATGGGACTCCGAAAATTTTCTGGTGGTATCCTGGCTCCTACACTCCATGTCCCCGAAGGTGTACCAGAGTTACATGTTGATGGATTCTGCCTATGAGATCTGAACTCGGGCACGAGAGACGTATTCCCAGATCGGTAACTCCACTTAGATTTATGAGCTGACGCGACAAATGCTGGAATTACGTCAGGGAACCATGACAGTGTCGTCTTACTTCTCGGAGTTCGAGTGAATCTCTCAGGAATTGGATTATTTTGAGCAATTTACTCTCGTCTGTACTGCCGATGCAGTGTTGTTACAGAAAAAGGATGAACTATTTCGTCTTCATGTGTTTCTGATGGGATTGAACATGGAAATGGATTTGGTTCGAACAAATATTCTACACTGATTTCCCCTTCCATCTCTTTGGGAGGCCTTTAGCATGGTCCTTGGTGATGAAGACCGTCAGAGATCCCTTAGCACGGCTGCTTCTCCCTTATCTGAGCGCTCCGCCCTTACTAGTGTTGGCCGAGGTGGTTACAACCCTACCAACACGATTCCTACTTGTGATTACTGTGGTCGTCGGGGCCACACTAGGGATGTGTGGTTCAAGCTCCATCCTCACCTTGCTCCACCTAGATCCGACCGTGGTCGTGAACGTGGTCGCGGCCCGGGACGAGGACGTGGTCGTGGCCCTTATGATGCTGCTCACTCTACTGAGGTTCACGATTACATACATGGTCCTCTCCCAGGACATTTTACTACCTCAGAATTGGATGCTCTCTGTCGCCTCCTACACTCCCAGTCGGCCACTCCTCAGAGCAGTACCTCTACTTCCTTTGCTACTGCTGCTATACCCAGTGCCAATGCTGCTGCCACTCCCTCGTCTGAATGGATCATTGACTCGGGATCTACCAATCACATGACCGACTCCTCCTCAGGTTTCACTTCCTACTCTCCCTTATTTGGTAAGGATAAGGTTATCTCTGCAAATGGTACCTTGTCCCCCATTGCGGGCAAGGGCAATATCTCATGCTCCCCTTCTCTTTCGCTTTCTTCTGTTTTGCATGTCCCTTCATTTCCGCGCAACCTTCTTTCAATTATCAATCTCACTCGATCACTTAATTGTTCGGAACCTTTTTTCCTAATTATTGTGTTTTTCAGGAATTGGGTGCAAAGCGGACCATTGACAGTGGTAGGAATCGTGGTGGCCCGTACTATCTGGATACTCCCTCATCGCCTCTTGCTCTCTCTTCTACCGCTATTACTGCTGCTGATGCTCGACGCTGACACTTCTGCCTTGGTCATCCGTCTCCAGTCTATCTTCAGAAACTATTTCCTACTTTATCTCCTTTTGTAAACGTTTTAAAATGTGATGTTTGTGAAAAATCTAAACATGTTAGACATTCTTCATCGCATTTATCTTCCCCTAGCACTTCTCCTTTTGCTCTCATACATTCTGATGTTTGGGGTCCTTCCCCTGTTGTATCTTTAACTGATTATCGTTGGTTTGTTACCTTTATCGATTGTTTTTCTCGTACTGCTTGGGTTTACTGTTAGGTTTTTAGGGGATAACACAACACTTGTGCACGCAGCGAAAATAAGAACAAGAAAAACTCAAACGAGTTCGGATCTAACAATATTCATGATTCAAGAAGTAAACCATGCTGTAATAAAATTACCTTTGAGGGATTGAGTCTAAACTCAACCTAGATGCTCCAAAAAAATCGGCCGGCCACTCAGCGGCTTGAGTCTTGAGCGTAAAAAGAATATCTGCGCATCTACAGGAAATCCACACGATCGGGAGAACCCGTAGCAACTTGTCGAACAAGCACTAGGTCGGGAGAAGATACTCAACGTCTCTACAGACTGCTAGATCTGTTGTAGGAGAGGCGGCAGCGACACTCGCCGGGATAAGGATCGAAATCGGCAACGACGAAGGCGGAACGATTTCTGTCGGCTTTCTAGGGTTATCAGTCTTATCGCACAGTACGGCTCGCGTGCTCAGACAGAAATTGATCGCATCTACAGAAACCCTAATACTTCTTATTTATACTCCAAGAGGTAAATAGAACAGCTTCCGCCGCTATCCGCAGACCCAACACTTAGAATCCAGAATTTGACTCGACAACCCTTGTCTCGACCAATTGTCGAGTATCTACAACATACACGACGAATCGACAAGTATCATTCCATACTCGACGAATCGTCGAGTGTCCATAGGATACACGACGAACTCAACGCCAACCTTCAGCCGAATCAACACTAGACTCAACGAAACGTTGAATGGACTCAACGCTGTCAACGCATTCTGCGCCAAAGGCCATGTTCGTCGAACGACGCACGACTTCTGCGCCAAAGGCCAGATTCGTCGAACGGCGCTCGACGACTGCGCCAAAGGCCATATTCGTCGAGCGACGTACGACTTCTGCGCCAAAGACCAGATTCGTCGAACAGAGTTCGACGACCGTGCCATGACATTGAGTTAACTTAACACACTCAACGCTTTTGCCTTAGAAAATTCTAAGTCCCTTTTCAACTCATCATATGAGCTATACCATACAGATCCAATCTCCCAATTTCTCCACAATCTTATGTGCGACCCTGATAGGCTCATACTGAGTTGGCAGTGAGGCTACGTGCTTGATCACTTCCAAATCACTATGGTAACACCAACAGTTTTCCACTTGATCTAGAAAGTATCAAACAAAAGCTTCACAAACAATGAGCGGCATCTAGCAATACATCATTGCTCCCCAAACAGTAAGAGTTTGTAAACTCATAAGCCATTGTGACCAATGTTACAGTGTTGTCATGTCCCTTTGTCCCTTACATCTGGATAGAACTAGAGGTATAGACAGCGTTACCCTCATAATTGTTCAATCCCGGTTTCCTGATCTAGAATGGACTTTCAGAAATTGGTGTGTCCAATATCATATATTGACTCAACCAAGCATGACCGTGCATTTCTCAGCCCCATTCCATTAAGGGGCCTATGGATGCAACTCCTGTCATATAGGAGGACAAATCCCATCTCTGCTCACATGCAAACACCCAAATGATTCGTAACGTACCCAATAACCACCTTTATTATCCAACTTTCTCAAGATTGGACTTTTGATAGCATCAAAGCACGCTTTTCCCCACTCGATGAAAGCTGTGACTTCAGGTCAAAGGACCACAAACACCATTGCCACTTGAGCCATACTTGTGACACGTTCATATAACAATCCACAAAGTATTCTCACGGTGGCTCTGTCTAGTACAACTTATTCATAACAAGTACCCATGTAATGACTTGATATCACAATATCATGACCTGTGAGGACGGGTCATCAGTCAACACACATGTTAGTCTTAAAGGCATCATCATCGCCCTTAGCTTCTAAGATGATATAACGACCAGAGACTCTTTAAGAATGAAGCTTCTAGGATCATAGGTTCTCACATCAAGTCACTACTTGACCTATGAAAGCAAACATTCTAAGGGCATTTATTTTAGTTAACTATTCTATCATAATAGAAATAACATAATAAAAGAACTTGCCAAAATATATAAATGAAATGCATACACTACTTTTATTTATCAAATGAAATATCTAACAGCCAACAAACATACAATCCACAAGACTCAAACTAAAGTTGATCATTCAGGTATCGTATACCCATAGATTTAACATGACCATCATGCTTTCTCTGTGCGAGAGGCTTCGTCAGTGGATCCGCAATGTTTTCATCAGTCAGCACTCTGCAAATGCTCACATCTACTCGATCGACAATCTCTCGAATTAGATGGAACTGCCGAAGTATGTGCTTGGAGCGCTGATGAGATCTAAGTTCCGAAGCAAGTGTAATTGCACCGTTGTTGTCACGGTAGAGAACTACATGACGAACAATGCTATGAACTATATCTAACTTGTCGATGAATTTCCTGATCCATACAGCCTCTTTCGCTGCATTTGCAGCGGCGATATACTCGGCCTCAGTAGTAGAATCGACAACTGTATCCTGCTTGGAACTCTTCCATCTAACAACACCTCCATTCAAGCAAAACACAAAACCTAACTGAGACTTTGAATCGTCCCTATCAGTTTGGAAGCTAGCATCAGTGTAGCCACTTACAACGAGCTCTTCCTCTCCGCCGAATACCAAAAATGTATCCTTAGTCCTTCTCAAGTACTTGGGGATATTTTTGACGGCTATCCAGTGTCCTTCACCGGGATCAAATTGATACCTGCTAGTCATGCTCAAAGCATAAGAGACATCAGATCTAGTACATATCATTGCATACATGGTTGACCCAATTGCCGAAGCATATGAAATCAACTTCATGCGGTCCTTATCTTCAAAAGACTTAGGACACTGGTCTTTATAGAGACTCACACCATGAGACATGAACAAGAATCCTTTTTTGGACTCAAGCATGCTGAACCGTTTCAACACCTTATCAATGTACGTACTTTGGGTCACACCCAACAACTTCTTCGATCTATCTCTATAGATCGTAATACCGAGTATATAAGTCACTTTCCCTAAGTCCTTCATCGAAAAGCAGTCCCCTAGGTTGTTCTTAACAACTTGCAGGGTCGGTTTGTCATTCCCGATCAACAATATGTCATCTACATACAATATCAGAAAGACAACTATGCTTCCACTAATCCGTTTGTAAACACACGTTTCATCCTCGTTCTTGATAAAACCAAACTCTTTGATCTTTTCATCAAAACGAAGATTCCAACTTCGAGAAGCTTGTTTTAACCCATAAATGGATCTCTGCAGCTTGCATATTTTAGTGGTTTCATCTGGAGATACAAAACCCTCAGATTGTGTCATATACACTTCCTCAAGGAGGTTCCCATTAATGAAAGCCGTTTTGACATCTATCTGTCAGATCTCGTAGTCATAATACGCAGCAATAGCAAGCAGAATTCTGATGGACTTAACTATGACAACAGGGGAAAAAGTCTCATCATAGTCAATACCATGAATTTGTTTGCAACCCTTAGCCACCAGTCACCCTTTGAATGTTTGTACATTCTCATCCATGTCGGTCTTCTTCTTGAAGACCCACTTGCACCCTATGGGTCTTACCCCTTCAGGTGGTTCCATCAATGCCCATACTTGGTTTTCATACATGGAGTCCATCTCAGATTTCATGGCGTCAAGCCACTTCTCGGAGTCTGATCCACTCATAGCCTCTTGGTAGGTTGCAGGCTCATCAGTATGATCCATAAGCAACACATTACCTATCTGAGATACGAGAAATCCATATCTCTCAGGCTCAAACCTTGGTCTACCAGATCTACGCGGAACTTGTGTTTCTTGAGCAGGCTCTCCAGCTACAACAACTTGTAGTCCTGACTCAGGTTCTAATTCCGGTTCATTCACAGTTTGTGGTTCCTGAACTTCTTCAAGTTCTACCCTGATTGTCTTTCTACTTAAGAACTCTTTCTCAAGAAAGACACCAGTTCTCGCGACAAACACTTTGCCCTCAGACGGTAGGTAGAAGTAGTACCCTTTGGTTTCCTTAGGATACCCCACAAGATAACACTTATCTGATTTGAGTTCCAGCTTATCAGACATTTGTCGTCTTACGTATGCCTCACAACCCCAAATCTTAATGAACGACATACTGCGACGCTTCCCAGTCCATATTTCATATGGTGTCTCTAGAACCGCTTTCGTTGGAGCACGATTTAATGTGAAAGCAACCGTTTCCAGAGCAAAACCCCAAAAGGAAACAAGCAGATCTGCATGACTCATCATCGATCGCACCATGTCTAGCAAAGTACGATTCCTCCTCTCAGACACACCATTATGCTGTGGTGTTCTAGGTGCAGTGAGTTGTGATACAATACCACACTCTATGAGATGATCACGAAACTCACGACTTAGGTACTCGACACCTCGATCAGATCGGAGTGCTTTAACAGTTATCAAGTTTTCTACTTCGTTTTTAAACATTTTGAACTTTTCAAAGGTTTCAGATTTGCACTTCATAAGATACACATATCCGTATCTACTGAAATCATCAGTAAATGTAACAAAGTAGAAGTACCCACCTCTAGACATAGAACTCATGAGTCCACATACATCACTATGTACTATACCCAAGAGATCATCAGCCCTCTCATTGAAGCCAGTGAAAGGGACTTTAGTCATCTTGCCTAACAAACAAGATTCACATCTCTCAAATGATTCATAATCAAATGAGTCCAATGGTCAATCTTTATGGAGCTTGGATATGCGTTTCTCATTTATATGACCCAAACGACAATGCCAAAAGTACGTAGGGTTCGAGTCATTTGTTCTTAGTCTTTTAGTATTTTCAATATTATAGATCAGATGGTCTAAGTTCAAAACATACAGACCATTAAACATTTGAGATACAACATAACAAACATCATTCTTAAATATAGAACAACAATTGTTTTTTAATAAGAAAAGAAAATCCAATCACGTCCAAACATGAAATAGAAATAATGTTTCTAGTTATTGCAGGAACATAATAACAGTTATCAAGTTCCAAAACAAGCCCACTGGGTAAAGAAAGACAGTAAACCCCCACAACAACAGTAGCAACTCTTGCTCTATTGTCAACGTGCAGGTCCACCTCTCCTTTACTCAATAATCTTTTCCTTCCCAGTTCCTGCACATTTATACAAATGTGAGAACCACATCCGGTATCTAATACCCAGGATGAAGGAGCAAGAAAGTTTATCTCTATAACATAAATACCTGAAGTGGAAGTCATATCTCCCCTCATCTTTTGCAGACCCTCAATGTACGAAGGACAATTCCTCCTCCAATGACCAGCCTTGCCACAGTGGTGACACTTTCCTTCTTTCCCTGAGCCTTTCTTTTTCAGTGCAGAAGACTTGGGCTCCAGTCCAGACTTAGGTCCTACCTTTGTCTTCTTGAAGCCCTTGGCTTTGCCCTTGCCTTTATACACCATCAATATGGGGCTAGCAGGCTTGACCTTCTTCATGTTTATCTCGGCAGTTCGCAACATACCTAGGAGCTCGGATAGTGTCTTGTCTATTTCATTCATGTTATAGTTCAAGACGAACTGCTCATAACTGTCCGGCAACGATTGCAGGATCAGGTCTGTGACCAACTCTTGGCCCAGAGAGAACCCTAGTCTTTCAAGGTTTTCGATATACCCAATCATCTTGAGTACGTGAGTCCCTACTAGGTCCCGAGCTCCCATCTTGCACTGGAACAACGCCTTAGTGACATCGAATCTCTCTTGACGAGCTTGCCCTTGAAACATTTTCTTGAGATGCTCGTCAATTTCCTTGCAACCCATGTTCTCGTGTTGCTTTTGGAGCTCAGAGTTCATGGTCGCAAGCATGAGACATTCGACGTCTAAGGAGTTGTCAAGATACTTCTTGTAAGCATCTTTATCAGCACGGGACGCATTCCCGACAGACTCATCTGGGGATACCTCTTCAAAAACTTAGAGCTTACGCTCCTGCCTGAGAACAATTCTCAGGTTCCTGTACCAGTCCAAATAATTAGTCTCGCTTAGCTTTTCCTTCTCAAGGATTGCTCGGAGGGACAGGGTGGAGTGTGAACCACTTGTCATGGAAATTCTACAAGGATACAAGCAAAGCAAATTAATACTACATTTCAAAATACAATTTATCTTTCAATTAGAACTTTAATCAAAATAGCTCCCACTATTTTTATCAAACTGATAACTCTCGATATCAATTCGAAGAGTTTAGCGAGTAAACCCTCTTAGTGGATAAGATCCATATTTCACTAACACTATGATTCAGCTTTGGCTTTTCTCTCACAATGCAGCTATTTAGGTAGGCAATGCTTACCAATTGCATCACTATGCAATTCCTGTATGGCTGGTGAATAACTCTTTATTCACATCCATCATATAATGCATGCCAACCCTATGCCTCTGGGCACTCAACCTTTGAGGTCACCCAGTTAAGATTGACCCGATGTCGACAGTGAGATATCACAATTATCCGCTCGCACCCTTACCAAGATAGATTAATGCACCTTGTTTTGACAAACCCACACTTCATCGATCGAGGCAGGAAGAGTGACATCAATCGGAAGACATCTAAATACTTAATATTGCTTAAGAGATTTTAATTCTTGATTAACTCTTTAATCATGGTTAACATTTAACCAGTGTGCACATCAAGCAAAATAAAATTCAACAAGCATAATCCAAATGCATCCTAGATGTGCACAAGAATCATCAACACTTGATGAACTGGGCTAAGTCCGAACATCTAGAACATTTAAGTCTTCAGACCTATATGCACTGAACATGAGCAACACCAACTCCACTTACACAGTAGACAAGCTCGTCACTTCATGTGAGATTCAAAATCTAACACATGCTTAGTTTCACAAACCAACAAAATGACGGTTACATTTAAGGAGTAAACTTCAAATAAATCACATGCGTTCTTGGGAAGATCCAAGACTAGATTTGGGCATTTAGAACACTTCTAAATCTCCAAATCTACACGCCATGGATTTAATAACTTCTGAAACAATGAATATTGCTGGCAACCTCCCTCTGATACCACTGTTGGGTTTTTAGGGGATGACGCAACACTTGTGCACGCAGCGGAAATAAGAACAAGAAAAACCCAAACGAGTTCGGATCTAACAATATTCATGATTCAATAAGTAAAGCATGCTGTAATAAAATTACCTTTGAGGGATTGAGTCTAAACTCAACCTAGATGTTCCAAAAAAATCGGCCGACCAATCAACGGCTTGAGTCTTGAGCGTAGAAAGAATATCCGCGCCTCTACAGGAAATCCGCACGATCGGGAGAACCCGTAGCAACTTGTCGAACAAGCACTAGGTCGGAAGAAGACACTCAGCGTCTCCACAGACTGCTAGATTTGTTGTAGGAAAGGCAGCGACGACACTCGCCGGGATCGGGATCGGAATCGGCGACGGCGAAGGCGGAATGGCTTCTGTCGGCTTTCTAGGGTTATCAGTCTTATCGCACAGTACGACTCGTGTGCTCAGACAGAAATTGATCGCATCTACAGAAACGCTAAAACTTCTTATTTATACTCCAAGAGGTAAATAGAACAGCTTCCGCCGCTATCCGCAGACCCAGCACTTAGAATCCAGATTTCGACTCGACAATCCTTGTCCCGACGAATCGTCGAGTATCTACAACATACACGACGAATCGACAAGTATCATTCCATACTCGACGAATTGTCGAGTATCCATAGGATACACGATGAACTCAACGCCAACCTTCAACCGAATCAACACTTGACTCGACGAAGGCGTTGAATGGACTCGACGAAGGCGTTGAATGGACTCAACGCTATCAACGCATTCTGCGCCAAAGGCCATATTCGTCGAACGACGTACAACTTCTGTGCCAAAGGCTAGATTCGTCGAACGACGTTTGACGAATCTGCGCCAAAGGCCAGATTCGTTGATCGGCGTTCGACGACTGCGCCAAAGGCCAGATTCTTCGAACGACGTTCGACGAATCTGCGCCAAAGGCCAGATTCGTCGAACGACGTTCGACGAATCTGCGCCAAAGGCCAGATTCGTCGTCGTGTACGACTTCTGCGCCAAAGGCCAGATTCGTTGAACGGAATTCGACGACTGTGCCATGGCGTTGAGTGAACTTAACAAACTCAACGCACTCAACGCTTTTGCCTTAGAAAATTCTAAGTCCCTTTTCAACTCATCATATGAGTTATACCATACAGATCCAATCTCCCAATTTCTCCACAATCTTAGGTGCGATCCTGATAGGCTCATACTGAGTTGGTAGTGAGCCTACATGTTTGATCATTTCCAGATCACTATGGTAGCACCAACATTTACCTCTTAAAGAAAAAAAATGAGGTGTTTACTGTTTTTCAAACCTTTCATAAAATGGTGCAAACTCAGTTCAATGGTAATATCTGGGGGGGGGGGGAGAATACGATGATCGGGGAGCATTTGGCTCCTACCTGGCTAATCATGGAATCATTCATCAAATCACTTGCGTTTACACTTCCACCCAAAATAGTGTTGCTGAACGGAAAAACCGACATCTTGATGTTGCCCAGTGCCTTCTCACTACCATGCATCTCCCTAAATCATACTGGAGTGACGCCATCCTAACCGCTACTCATCTTATCAATCGTCTTCCTTCACGGGCTCTAAACTATACTACTCCACTCGCCCGTCTTTCCTCTACTTCCGAGGTTTATACCACTCATCTTCCACCACACATTTTTGGGTGCGTGTGTTTTGTTCACATCCATCAGCCTCATCGTGACAAGCTTGATCCTCGGGCTCTTCGGTGTGTTTTTCTTGGCCACTTTACCACTACAAAAGGATATCGGTGTTACCACCCCCCTTCCAGACGTTTTTTCTGTACCTTGGACGTGACCTTCCGGGAGGAGGAATCTTACTGCTTGGATTTGCCTCACTCCACTCGTCAGGGGGAGAGCAGTATTGATGGCATCGAGTCAGTGCCACTTCCTCTGATTACTCCTACACATATCTTGCCTTCCACCGTAGCTACTCCTACTACAACCCATTCGTCTCCTACACCTACCTTACCTACACCTATGTTGCCTTCTGCCGTATATCACCATCCGTCCCTCATCTCGCCATTTCCTCATATATATCATCGCTGCGAAATAGGTAAACAGTCCTCCGTTGTTCCGCCATTGCCTGTGCCGTCTTCGAACTCAGATTCTGATGATGATCTGCATGTTCCCATTGCAGTGCTAAGAGGTAAGGCTGTGTGTACTGAACACCCTATCTCTAATCATGTTGCTTATGATCATCTCTCTCAGCTTCACCAAGCTTTTATATTTTCCCTGTTCGTCATTACTATCCCAAAGACCTGGCAGGAGGCGGTTTGCATTCCGACATGAACTCAAGCAATGCAGGAGGAAATGTCCTCCTTGGATAAGAATCACACATGAGATGTCTCTTCACTTCCTCTTGACAAGAAAGCCATCGGTTCTCGGTGGGTTTTCTTTGTTAAGCAAAATCGGGATGGTAAAGTTGAGCGATATAAAGCCCGTCTGGTGGCTCGTGGTTATGCTCAGACTCAAGGGGTCAACTATCAGGAGACCTTTGCCCCGGTAGCAAAGATGGACTCTGTTCGTGTGATCCTGTCTTGTGCGGCGTGTTTGGGCTGGGATCTACATCAGCTGGATGTCAAAAATGCGCTCCTGCACGGTGATCTCGATGAAGAGGTGTACATGACCTTTCCCCCAGGTTTTGTGAAAAAGGGACAAGAAGGACTGGTCTGTCGACTAAGGAAGTCTTTGTACGCGCTCACGTAATCTCCCAGGGCTTGGTTTGGCAAATTCTACAAAGCCATGATCAAGTTTGGCTACAAACAGGGTCATTCAGATCATACTTTGTTTTTCAGGAAGAATGAGGGAAAATGGTTGTCCTTATTGTTTACGTTGATGACATTGTGATCACCAGAGATGAATTAGAGGAGATCTCAAAGCTGAAGACACTTCTGTCAGTTGAGTTCGAAGTTAAAGATTTGGGAAGGCTTCGCTACTTCCTAGGTATTGAAGTGACTCGTTCTGATCGAGGTATCTTCGTCTCGCAGCACAAGTATGTTTTAGATTTGTTAACGGATACTGGAATGCTGAGTTGTGTTCCTGCGAACACCCCTATGGAGGAGAATCATAGGATTGATGAAGACAGCGATGAGGATCGCACAGATGCTTCAAGCTATCAGAGATTGGTTGGAAAGCTTTTATACCTCTTACACACTCGCCCCGACATCACATATGCTGTTGGGATCTTGAATAGGTATATGCATGCCCCAAGAATCAGACATCAGGATGCTGCATATCGCGTCCTACGGTACTTAAAGAAGGCTCCGGGTCGGGGGCTGATGTTATCAAAGAACAACCATTTAAAGATTGATGTATTTACTGACGCAGATGGGGCCGGAAGCCGTGATGATAGGAAATCTACAACGGGGTATTGCACCTTCGTTGGTTGAAATTTGGTCACGTGGCGTAGCAAGAAGCAGAATGTGGTGGTCAGATCTAGTGCTGAAGCCGAGTACCGGTCTATGTCTCAAGGCCCCTGTGAAGGTTTATGGTTGCACACTTTATTGCAAGACCTGAACCTCCAGGAGGATGCTCCAATTTCCCTGTTCTGTGACAACAAAGCTGCTATCAGTATTGCTCACAATCCGGTCCAGCATGACAGAACTAAGCATGTCGAGGTTGATCGTCATTTCATCAAAGATCATCTTGAAAAAGGAAACTTAGTTACACCTTTCGTTCACTCTAGAGACCAGTTGACCAACGTCTTCACCAAGAGCTTAGGGTGTGATGTCTTTATTGATGATATCCAAAGACTTGGAATGACTGATATTTACCACTCGACTTGAGGGGGAGAGTTGAGATCATGTCGTGTTATGTAATGTGTTTTGTTTTTTGGTCTTTAGCCGCATAAGGGTATTTTGGGACTTTGTATGTTTTTCTCCCTTCCTCTATATATATATGAGTGAAGGGAACTCATAATATACTTTTGGTTTTATTCTCAGCTGATAAGGCTCGCACTGACACTTCCACTGATAAGAGGACTCGTTGCAATTAGGGGAACACCAATTGATAAAAGCAAAGTGGGGGCAGAAGCACTACTACTAGAAGCAGCCATAGCAAACCTTATGCCCAAATCATTGATCCCCAGCCCTTAGGGCTCATGTCAGGATAAAGCTAGTCTCAAACTTTTTTCTAAAAAAGACCCCACCATGCCTAAATATTTCAAACAAAAGGATTAAAACCACATTAAAAATAGATTCACCCCCCAACCCCCCCACCAAACTAATATATGCCTATGCCAGTGTTCTTCCTCTCTACCTAGGAGGTGGCCCTTTATCTAGTATCAATTTGATTTATCTTTTCACGAATCACATCAATACCCTCTACATACAAACGAGTCCCGAGAAATGATTTGGTTAAGTGAGCAATAAGCTTGCACGAAAGCTGTCAGTGAGCCAAGAGCTTGACACAATGAACATACTGTTATGGATAGATTAATCACCTTATTATGGCATAATTTTTTATTAAAGTCATATGACGTCTATATTTAATGCTGTATCACGTCTTTAATCATCGTGTTATATGTATTGAGTCTATCATAAGTTATTTTATTTCATGTAAGGGTATTTGAGTACTTGAGTCCAAATCATGTAATCTTATTTAAAGGATCCTTTGGCTAGTGAAATGGTATCCAAAAATAAGACGGTTTCCCTTGTTTTTGTTATGAGATTGTGTTGCTCTCTCTCTCCCCCTCTCTCACTTTCTCGCCCACCACCCTTAGGCAATCGTTGTTCCGGCTCCGTTATATCATCCCATCGTCTTCCCTACCTCCTTGGTATCAGAGCATCTCACTCTCCCCCTTCCTCCGCTAATGTTGTCTCTCTCTCTCCATCAACTGATGTCCACGAATCCAACCACCATAGGTGATATGAACCCCCGATTGGGATCTAGTGACCGGGCGAGAGAGAAATCCCACGAGGGATCGGTGTTTTCGCACTTGGATTCCGGAGGTGCATTGACTGAAAATGGAGAGAAGAACTTGAGAGGAAGTTTCGTAGGGATTAGCGCGATAGGGAGAGGGAGGAGATCCGAGTGAGCGTCGGCAGAGTCGCGCGGTTGTGTCACTGGCTCACTGCTAGGGTTGCGCAGACGGTGAGGGGGGGGGGGGAACGGGTTAGAGACAGATTAGAGAGGGATCAAAGAGAACTAAATTTCTGCTTGCCTACCATTTGGTCCAGCCACCCCTCTTAACCGGTTCACCACATTTGCCCCCCCACTTGGGCTTAAACACGTGGGCACATACAAATAACATAACACATAAAAATAACGCAAGCACATAAGCAGAAATAAAACATTCCAGACCACAGTCACTCCTCCGTCGCACATGGTCAGTGCTGGTACGTGCGACCCCAACGATGGTCCAACTTATCACGTGCCATAACATCGCCTCCCCCGTTGGAAGACAGCTTGTCCTCAAGCTGAGATGAAATGTCCACAAGCAGAGATGACGACAAAAATCCTACAAATGACTTGAGTTGGGTGATGTGGAAGTGTGGAACACATCATGGATGCGAGCCTCGGGAGGAAGGCCTAGCCGCCAGTCGGTAAGCCACCTTGCCGATGCGTTCTGTGATCAGAAAGGGTTCAAAGAACTTTGGACCCAACTTGTTGGAGGAGGGTCTTGTGGCTGTCACTTGGCGGAAGGGTCGGCGTCGCACCCATACCCAATCGCCGATGGCAAGGGTGAGCTCGCGGTGGCCGCGTTTATACGCGACTTCCATACGGTGCTAGGCCTGTAGGAGACGGTCACAGGCTGCCAAGAGGAACTGAACTCTGTCTTCCAACTCCCGGTCTATGGAGTTTACGCGGGCCGAGCCCCCCATATAGGATAAAAGGCGGGGCAATTCTCAACCTTAAATGAGGCGGAAGAGGGTTGTTTGGAGCGCCGTATGATAAGCGGTATTGTAGTAATACTCAATCCACGAAAGCCAGTCACGAGGGCGATCGCCGGTGAGGCAACGTAAATACATCTCCACTGTGCGATTTACCACCTCAGTAAGGCCACAGATTGAGGGTGGTAAGATGAAGAAAATGCGAGTTTGGTACCATTGAGAGTGAGAAGTTCCGTCCAAAAGGAACTAGTGAAAACCCTATCGCGGTCGGACACGAGTTTTCGGCATTTTGTTTAGGCGAAAAATTTCTTGAAAGAAAATCCGAGCTACATTCTTGACGACAAGCGGTCGTGCCAAGGCGATAAAATCAGCCCCTTTGGAGAAACGGTCCACAACTACCATCAAAACAGATTTCCCGCCGACCGAGGGCAGCCCTTCTACAAAGTCCATGGATAGGTCTGCCCAAATTTGTGTAGGTACCAGAAGAGGTTGGAGCAGCCCTACTGGAAGTAGATGATCTGTCTTGTTCCGTTGGCACACTGTGCAGTCTGCATGTCCGTTTTTGCTCATCCCTTTCCAAAAAAAATTCCGAACGGAGACATTGGAGAGTGCAGCGGACCCCTTCGTGGCTGCGGTGGTGAATGCTCCCCAGAATAGTGGGAATGAGTGGTGACGAGTCGTCCACATAAACTTGTCTGCGATAAAAATAAGTCTTTGGCTGGTTGCCCATTAGGGGTCGAAGAAGTGTTCTTCTGCCCGAGAGAGAAGCTCGGGCAGACTTGGAGATTGCTGAATTTCCTGGCGGAGCAAGGAGAGTATGTCGGCAGTCGGAAAACAAATCGCATGTAGCGACGTCTCGGGTGGCGAGTCTTGGCCGGAAAGAGCGTCGACGGCGCGGTTGAGGACTCTGGCTTTGTACTCCACCTGGAAATCGAGCCCGAGGAGTTTACTTACCCACTTTTGTTGCGACACTGTGGACAGACATTGCTCGGGCAAATACTTAAGGCTATAATGGTCCGTCCTAATCACCAGCGTACAACCCCACAAATAAGGGCGCCAATGTTGAATGATTTTGGCAAGGCCGATGAGCTCCTGCTCATAGGCTGGCAATTTCCGGCGGTGAATAGCTGTCGTGCAATTGAAGTAAGTGATAGGATGACCCTCCTGTTATCGGAGGACAGGGGCGGACATCAAGACGTTTTGTAAAGTGCGAAACGCCTGAGTAGCAGTTTCCGTCCAGGTGAAAGCATTCTTGCGCAGGAGGCGCACTAAAGGCTTGGCTAGCAAGCTGTAGTCTTGAATAAAACGCCTGTAATATCCTGTGAGGCCAAGGAATCCATGGAGGTCGGTGGGGTTTGAGGAATAGGCCAAGACGCCACCCCCTGCTTATAGGCTGGCAATTTCCGGCGGTGAAGAGTTGTCGTGCGGTTGAAGTAAGTGATAAGATGACCCTCCTGTTATCGGAGGATCGGGGCGGACATTAAGACGTTTTGTAAAGTGCGAAACGCCTGAGTAGCAGTTTCCATCCAGGTGAAATCATTCTTGCGCAGGAGGCGCACTAAAGGCTTGGCTAGCAAGCTGTAGTCTTGAATAAAACGCCTGTAATATCCTGTGAGGCCAAGGAATCCATGGAGGTCGGTGGGGTTTGAGGAATAGGCCAAGACGCCACCCCCTGCTTATAGGCTGGCAATTTTCGGCTGTGAAGAGTTGTCGTGCGATTGAAGTAAATGATAGGATGACCCTCCTGTTATCGGAGGACCGGGGCGGACATCAAGACGTTTTGTAAAGTGCAAAATGCCTGAGTAGCAGTTTCCGTCCAGGTGAAAACATTCTTGCGCAGGAGGCGTACTAAAGGCTTGGCTAGCAAGCTGTAGTCTTGAATAAAACACCTGTAATATCCTGTGAGGCCAAGGAATCCATGGAGGTCGGTGGGGTTTGAGGAATAGGCCAAGACGCCACCCCCTGTAGTTTATATTTTGTCAGTCAAGAACCCCAAACGGTGAATGACATTCCCAAGGTAAGTAACCGAACTCTGGCCAAAGGAGTACTTGGAAGCCTTGAGAACCAACTGGTGGGAGTGGAGTAACCTGAAGACAATATGTTGAGATGCGAACACACAGGCCCCTATCGGAGTCCCAGAGCAGACATCTGATATGTCGTCAGGCTCCTTTACTTCAAGGGAAGGTAGTTCTGCTCAACATCTGTTATCTCACTTCGTCTCCTATTCGTCCCTAACAGCTTCTCATAAAGTTTTTGTCTTTTCTTTGGTTGCTACTTCAATCTCTACTTCGTGGGAGGATGCTCTCTTTGATGACATGTGGAAGACGGCTATGCTTGAAGAAATGCATGCCCTGGATAAGAATCACACATGGGACCCAGTACATCTACCTAAAGGAAAAACTGCTGTGGGATGCAAGTGGGTGTTCTCTGTCAATTAGAACACTCAGGGGGTTGTGGAAAGGTACAAGACTAGGCTGGTTGCTAGAGGGTACACTCAGACGACAGGTATTGATTACCAGGAAACCTTTGCACTAATTGCTAAGATGAATTCTATAAGGATTCTCCTGTCGTGTGCGGCCTGCAAGGGTGGAGTCTCAGCCAACTTGATGTAAAAAATGCGTTCCTTCATGGTGATCTAGAAGAAGAGGTATACATGACTCTACCTCTTGGTCTCTCTTCCAGAGGATCTGAAGGTAAAGTGTGCAAGCTGAAGAGTGCCTTGTATGGTCTGAAACAATCACCTAGAGCTTGGTTTGGAAGATTTCACAAGACAATGACATGTTTCGAATTCTCCCAGAGTAATGGGGATCATACTCTTTTCATCAAAAACAATGAAGGAAAATTAACTGCTCTGATAGTTTATGTAGATGACATCATTATAACAGGTGATGATCAGAACGAGATTCAGACATTGAAAGTGAGACTGGCGAAAGAATTTGAAGTAAAAGACTTGGGGAACCTCAAGTACTTTTTGGGTATTGAGGTTGCAAGGTCCAAACACGGGATATTCATATCACAGAGAAAGTATACTCTTGACCTCCTTGAAGCTTCAGGAATGAGTGGGTGCAGACCGGCTGACACTCCAATCGAAGTCAACCACAGACTTGGAAAAGATTATGGTGACATGATTGATAACATTCCCAGTTTTCAGAGGCTGGTTGGAAAACTGATCTACTTGTCACGTACTCGCCCAGATAACTCCTATGCTGTAGGAGTGCTCAGTCAATATATGCATTCCCCGAGGACTCGTCATTTAGATGCTGCTCATCGTGTCCTCAGATATCTCAAGTCCTCTCCTGGGAAAGGCATCCTGTTTTCATCAAATAAAGAACTGACTATTGAGGTATACACGGATGCTGACTGGCCTGGATCGATTGAAGATCGACGATCCACATCTGGGCATGCACTATGGTGGGTGGAAATTTAGTCACCTGGAGGAGTAACAAACATGTGGTTGCCAGATCAAATGCTGAGGCGGAGTTCAGGGCTATGACTCACGGAATCTGTGAAGGGCTATGGATACGAACCATTTTGACCGATCTTGGGTTTAAAAGTAACGAGTCTATCAGACTATACTGCGACAACAAGGCTGCGATCAGTATTGCTCACAACCCTGTGCAACATGACCGTATAAAACATTGAAATTGACAGACACTTCATCAAAGAAAATATAGATAAAGACATTGTTGTTACTCCGTTTGTGCCCTCCGAGCAACAATTGACAGACCTACTCACGAAGGGATTATGCAGTGGTTTCTTTAAAGAACTTGTTGGCAAGTTGGGAATGTTCGACATCACACACCCAACTTGAGGGGGGTGTTGAGATGCGCTTATTATTATCTTTGTGTTTATCATTATATTGTATTTTTTTACCTTTTTCCTGATTCGTCTCCATATATAGAGGGGATCATGGTTTCCTCCTATTACGAACATCATTTTTTTTTCTTTCGACACAATGTGTAGATGAGCCATATGCTCTGCCCAAGACTTACTATAGACGAGAATATCGTCAATGAAAACAAGTACTGATTTGCGAAGAAGAGGGTGGAATACCTCTTTTATTGGCGCCTGAAAGGTGGACAGAGCGTTCGTGAGACTGAACGACATAACCAGGAACTCAAAATGACTGTGGTGGGTGTCAGGACATAAGCAGTCTTGGCGGTCTGGCGGATAGATTGGCAGTCATTCTTGCGGTTAGCTCTTGGCGGTCTGGCGGATAGATTGGCGGTCAACATTGACAGTTAGATCTTGGTGGTCTGGCGGACAAGCCTGGCGCACAGTTCTGACGGACAGACAGTGTGTAGCAGCGGTCTGTCCTTTACTGCTTGACAAGTGTTGGAGCCAGTTGTTAGGCGGTCTGGCGAACAATCTTGGCGGACAGGCATGTCAGACAGTCTTGGCGGATAGGCGTGACAGACAGACTATTTTAACGGCTAGCCTGTGGCGACCTGACAATTAGCCTTAGCGCCCTGGCAGTATTGCTGTCCAAGTCCAGGCGGTCTGGTCCTGGATTGTCATGACGTACAAGTGGTCTGCTGTTGCGGTTAGTGCTTGGAGTTCTATCCGCAGATGAGATCAGGCGGTCAGGAGGCTGAAGACTTTGTTGTCTGGGCGATTAGAATTGTCTAACCGAACAATTCATTATTTTTTGTTTGTAGTCCCATATCGTCTGTTGTATTCTCCTTCTTTCTTTTCTCCCTATAAATAAAGGGTCATACTTATATAACTTATGTTTTTTGGAGCAATAAAATTTCCTTTATTTAGCCGCTGTTTTTAGCTGCTTTAGTCGCTGCTAGCCGTTTTTTAATTTGGTATCAGAGCTTAACGGTCCTTTGCTCCGGTTTGCTGTTTGGCTTTCTCGCGGTGCTCCGTTCTTTGATCCGGTCAAGCAGTCTCTTGAGTTTTTTAGTCGCTTTTCCTTTCTCTTCCCGGATTGGGCCTCGGGTTTGTCTTTTCTTGCTTCACCACGTGAGATTACTGCGGTCTCTTCTTAACCGCAGATTCTTGTCGCCCTTCCGCGGTCTCTGCGGACTTCAACTTTCTAACCGCTCGCTGAGCCTTTTGCGATCTCCTGTGGTTTTTGCCCTTGCATGTAGCTGGTCTTCTCTTTTCCTTGTCGTGGTTGCTTTCCTTAACAACGGTCCTCTTGTCTTTAACCTAGTTTTGGCCTTGTTCGCGCGATTTCTTCTTGTTCTTGCTGTCTTCTTTTCTGTCCGCACATTTGTTCACGTAGTTTGCCTTGTCTCTTACCCATTTCTTATCACACTCTCTGTGACTTCTCTTTAACCGTGCAGTTTCCTTCTGTTCGCGCGGTCTCCTCTTCTTTTCTGCGGTTTCTTTTCTTAACCGCGATCTCCTCTTCTTCTCTCTTGCCGTAGTTTCCTTCATCGCAGTTTCTCTCCCTTCCTTCCCTTAATCCCGCGGCTTCTCTTATTTAACCGCGCGGCTTCTCTTGTTTAACTGCACAACTTCTCTTCTTTAACTACACGTCTTGCCTTTTTTTTCTATGGAGCCTCTGGTTTTTTCTTCTTCTTCTCTATCTATGTTCCTTGCCTCCTCTTCGGGACGTGCTCATATGGCTACTGAGCATAAGTGGCTCATTGACTCTGGAGCTACCACTCATATGACGGACAATCCTCTTCTCTTCTTTCATTTGGACAAAAATAACCGGCTACCTCCGGTTTTTATTGTAGATGGTTCTTCGTCTTCTGTCTGCGGGTCTGGCAGTGTTCAACTCACTCCATCTCTCGAACTTGAGGATACTCTCCATGTTCTTACTGTTCCGTGCAATTTAGTTTCCATTCCTGCACTCTGCAAACAACTTAATTGCATGGTTACCTTTACGGCCAAAACTTGTGAGTTTCAGATTCCCCACTCCAAGGAGATACTTGCTACTGGAACTGAAAACAGTGACCTTTTCTTCCTTGACAATGCCACTGCTCTCTCTGCTTCTACTTCTCTTCTGCAATGACTTCTTCATCTTGACCATTCTCCTCGCCTCATCTACCAATTTCTCCCAGATTTTCCTCAAGGTGACTCCTCTCTGAATTGTGGAGCTTGCCAGCTTGGCAAACACCACCGCTCTTCCTTTCCAGCAAAACAAGGATGTAGTTCTTCACGTTCTTTTGATCTAGTTCACTCTGATATCTGGGGCCCTTCTCCTACAAGCACTGTTGGTAGAAGCAGTCTATTTTGATACCTTTATTGATGATTATTCCAGGTGTACTTGGCTATCCCTCTTAAAAGAGCGTTCTGATTTTTACTGTCTTTACTACCTTTTATAATGAGATACGCACATAGTTTAATGTGCGTATTAAAGTTCTTCGTACTGATAATGCCAAGGAGTATCTCAGTCATCAATTTTCGGATTTTTGCGCAAGTCAGGGTTTAATTCATCAAACTACTTGTCCTTATACTTCTCAACAAAATGGCGTTGCTGAACGCAAGAATCGACATCTCCTGAATGTTGCTCGCAGTCTTCTCTTAAAAATGAATGTTCCACAATCTTATTGGGGTCATACCGTTCTCCTCTCATGTTATCTCATAAACCGCATTCCCTCATCGGTTTTTCAAGGCAAGACCCCGTTCTCCGTCCTGTATCCAGGAGCCATCCCGTTTCCTTTACCTCTGCGTGTTTTTTACTGTACGGCGTTTGTCCATATACCTTCTCATGGTCGTGACAAACTTTCTCCTCGCTCTGTTAAGTGCATCTTTCTTGGTTATTGTCCAACTAAGAAAGGGTAGCGATGCTTTGATCCTCGTCTCCGCAAACAGTATGTTTATGCTGATGTCACATTCTTTGAAGATATGACGTACTTTCCTCCTGCTTCTTCTCTCCTGCTATTCGATGCGCCATCTTCTATCTCTATTATCTCAGCACCTTTGCCTGAGCCATCTTCCATACCTATTGTCTCAATACCTTTGCCCGAGCCACATTTTCCCACACATATTCCGGTTACATCGTCTCTCAATATTGTTTCTTTCCCTTTGGAGCAGTCATTGCCAATTCCCGTGCCAGCAGTCGCTCCAACGGAAGGATCTGATGCTACATCAAACACATATCTTGATCTGCCAATTGCTCTTTGGAAAGGAGTTTGGACGTGCACTCAACATCCTATTTATAATGTTTTTTCCTATGCTCGGTTGCCCACTTTCTCCAAGAGCTTTGCTCTCGCTCTCCCAGCAAATGTCCTCCCGGCTACCTATCAAGAGGCTCTTGCTGTTCCTCATTGGAAAGCCACCATGGATGAAGAAATGAAAACTCTGACTGAGCGGGGTACTTGGACTCTTGTCCCTACCCCTCCAAGTGCTGATATAGTTGGCTGTCGCTGGGTCTTTGTAATCAAATTTCTTCCTGATGGTACAATTGATCGTTACAAGGCTCAGCTTGTCGCCAAGGGTTTTACTCAGACCTACGGTGTGGTTTTCTTTGATACTTTTTTCTCCTATTGCTCGGGTTACTACAATCCGCGTCCTTTTTTCTCTGGCTATTAATAGAGACTGAAAGATGTCTCAGTTGGACGTCAAGAATGTCTTTCTTTATGGTGATTTACAGGAGACTGTTTATATGAAGCAACCTCCTGGGTATGTTGCTCAGGGGGAGTCTCAGGTCTGAAAGTTAAGGAAGACAATCTATGACCTTAAGCAAAGTCCAAGAGCCTAATTTGAGAAGTTCAGCGAGGTTATTTCTGTTGTTAGTTTTACTCGAAGCGCTGCAAATCACTCTCTGTTCATTCGCAAGACCTCGACTAACCTAGTTGTACTTACAGTCTATGTCGATGACATCCTTCTTACAGGAGATGATAAGAAGGACATTGATCTGACAAAAAAGCATTTTCTTAAGCATTTTGTTACAAAGGATATGAGGTCTCTCAAGTACTTCCCGGGGATTGAGATCTCCCGAAAGCCCAATTCTGCAGTTCTTTAACAGTGGAAGTATGCCTTGGATCTTTTGAAAGAGATAAGTTTTCGCGGGGTTAAATCTGCTCAGTGTCTAATGACTGTTGGTGATGACAAGTGTTGGAGTGAGGATTCACCTCTCCTTGAAGATGTTATAAGATATATACGGCTTATTGGAAAACTCATTTTTCTAACAGTTACAAGGCCGGATATCTGTTATGCTGTAGGAAGGGCGAGCCAGTTTATGCAAGCTTCTAAGGAGTGTCACCTTCAATCAACTCTAAAAATCTTGGAGTACGGAAAGGAGCTCCAGGAAAAGAGCTTCTGTTTCAGAAGTATGGTCATTTGAAGATTGAGGCTTACTCTGATGCTAGCTATGTAGATGATAAGGAAGATAAAAAGTCCACGTCTGGTTTCTGTACCTTTGTTGGAGGGAATCTGGTCATTTGGAAGAGCAAAAAACAGGCTGTAGTTTTCAGGTCAAGTGCCGAAGCCGAATACAGAAGCATGACCTTAACTACCTGTAAGCTGAAGTGGTTGCGAGCACTTATGTTTGATTTGAGAGAAGTTTATGATCATTCTCTGCTGATGTTTTATGACAACAAGACAACTATATATATTTCGAAGAATTCATTTTTTCATGAAAGAACGAAGCATATTGAAGTAGACTGTCATTTCATCAGAGAAGATGTGTTGAAGAATCAGATCCGCCCTCCGTTTGTCACCTCTGATAAAGAGTCTGTCGATGTCTTTACCAAACCAATGTATTTTTTTCAGATGTCTGCAACAAGCTGGGCATGTTTGACATATATGCTCCAGCTTGAGGGGGAGTGTCAGAACATAAACAGTTTTGGCGGTCTGGCGGATAGATTGGCGGTCAGCCTTGCGGTTAGCTCTTGGCGGTCTGGCAGATAGATTGGCGGTCAGCATTGGCGGTCAGCATTGGCGGTTAGATCTTGGTGGTCTGGCGGACAAGCCCGACACACAGTTCTGACGGACAGGCCCGTCGCATCGTTCTGACGGACAGACAATGTGTAACAACGGTCTGTCCTTTATTGCTTGGAAAGTGTTGGAGCCAGTTGTTAGGCGGTCTGGCGGTCAGTCTTGGCGGACAGGCATGGCGAACAGTCTTGGCAGATAGGCGTGGCGGACAAACTGTTGTAACAGTCGGCCTGTGGCGACCTGGCCATTAGCCTTAGCGCCCTGACAGTATTGCTGTCCGAGTCCAGGCGGTCTGTTCCTGGATTGTCATGGCGAACTGACGGTCTGCTGTTGCGGTCTGTGCTTGGAGTTCTATCCGCAGATGAGATCAGGTGGTCAGGAGGCTGCAGTCTTTATGGTCTGGGCGGTTAGAATTGTCTAATCGAACAGGTCATTATTTCTTATTTTTAGTTCCACATCGTCTGTTGTATTCTCTTTCTTTCTTTCTCTCTATAAATAGAGGGTCATACTTAGTCGTGTTCATAAAGCCCCCCGGATCCGGGCTTTTCCGAACCGGGCCCGGGCCCTGATTACAGCCGGGCCGGGCTTCTGGCTCCGGGAGGGGGCCTGCTAAGGCCCCCAGGGCCGGGCCGGGCTTCTGGCTCCGGGAGGGGGCCTGCTAAGGCCCCCAGGGCCGGGCCGGGCCCAGGCTTAGCCAGAGCTCTGTTTTTTTTTAAATAATTTTTTTTAAAACGAAATACGCGCCTTTTTGAACTGCGTCTTCTAGGGGCATTTTCAGGAGAAGTGTTCAACATGAAAGTTGTAGATCTCGACGATATCTACAACTTTCACACTTTTTGATTTGAAGCCGTTTAGGCCCCAAAAAAAAATCACGCGGAACAAAAGCCCATGTGATGGGGCCCCATTTAGGACCCCGATTTGGCCCCCGTTTAGGCCCCGAGCTTAGCCCGGGCATAGAAACCGGGCTTTGCCCGGCCCGACCCGGGCCGGGTACCTGGTCGGGCAAATGCTCATATATGGGGCCTTGCTAGGTCCCATGGCCCGTCCTGGGCCCGGGGCGGGCCTAGCCCGGGCCTAGCCGGGCTTTTACCGGGTCGGCCCCCCGGGCCCGGTTTTTATGCACACCCCTAGTCATACTTATGTAACTTGTGTTTTTTGGAGCAATAAAATTTCCTTTATTTAGCCACTGTTTTTAGCCGATTCTTAGCTGCTTTAGTTGCTGCTAACCGTTTTTAACTGTGGGTGCAAAAAGCCGTCTTCTCCACATTGCCTGATGCCATCCGTACCTGGTGGTAACCGGAAGACAAATCCAGTTAGGTGAAAAAACACACACTATATAGTTCATCGAGGAGTTCCTCGACCACTGGTGTATGGAATTTATCCTTCATCGTTTGGGCGTTAAGGGCCCAGTAATCTACACAGAGCCACCAAGAGCCATCTTTCTTGTGGACTAACACGACCGAAGATGAAAAGCGGGAGACGCTGTGCCGGATGAAGCCTTACTGAAGGTCACATTGACGCTCGATTTCATCCTTTTGATGGAATGGATAACAGTATGACCGTGCCACTATAGGGAGTGTCCCACTGTCCGTCTGTCCCCGACAGGAGGCAAATGCGGTGGTCTTGGTTGCGGCGAGGCAGAAGGCCTGACCTAGGGCTGTAGTGGTCAACAAATGAGTGGAGAAGCCCCACGAGATCTGGTGGTTGGCTGTTCGGCTGTTTAGAGGGGAGCTCGGTCTGCACCAATAAGGAAGATGGAGATGGTCCAAGGTTCTGGCCTTACCACTGAACCAATTGGTCGCCTTTATGCCATGAAAGAGTGAGACGGTCAAAAGCCCATGTGATGGGGCCCAATGCACGCAACCAACGAACGCCCAAAACGACCTCAAAGCCACGTAGGTCCAGCAGGAATACATCCGTGTGGGAGGTGTAACTCTCCAGCATGAAGGTCACGTGCCGACAAACACTCAGGCATGACATCTGCTGTCCATTGGCCATAACCACCTTGACTTGATACGTGCGGTGATCGAAAGTCGCAAACTGAGGGCCCTCTCTCGACGAATAAAACTGTGAGTGCTGCCTATATCCATGAGAGCCAGGATGGTTGTGCCCCCCCGATTTCCACATACATCTGAATCGTGCATCCCTCCCGTGGTCTGACCATGACGTGGAACGTGGAGTGATAGATGAAGTGTGTTGGACTCTTCAATGCCCTCGTCGTCGGGGGGGGGGGGGCATCGACTTCCAACCAAAATAGGCGCTTGCATCGATGGCTGACGATGAAGAGTTTGTCACACTTGAACCTTTCTCGCGACGAGCTGACATCTCGGTCTGGGATAGACGATGACGGAAGGCAGGGCGCAGTTGGTTGCCTCCGATGACGGTTTGGGGTGTCAGTCGAGAGAAAAGTGTGTGTGTGTGTGTGTGTGTGGGGGGGGGGGGGTTAGCGGCAGAATCTCGGCGCGCCGGGGTCGGGCGGTCCAGCATGTGTCGACGCTCATATGCCCTGGTAAGGCTCATTGCCGCCGTTAGATCAGGCGATCGTTGGAAATCCACATCCCAATGAAGGAGCTCGTGTAGGTCGATTGTAAAGAGAGGGACTTGTTGCTCGGGCAAGACTGAGGTCGTGCACGACAACAAAATCTGGAATTGCTCTAAGTAGTCGTCAATGAAGCCAAATTGTTTGAGGGCTACGAGGTCGTCAAGGGAATTTCCCAGTAATGCTGTCCCGAATCGGAGGATGCATGCTTCACGGAAGTCCTCCCATGAGGAGTCGGGATGTTCCCGCATGAGTTGGGTAAACCACAATTGTGCCGGTCTGGGGAGGCGGAACGAGACGATGCCGATCCGTTCATCATCTGGAGTCCACTGGTTGGAGAAGAAAATTTTGCACCGGGTGAGCCACAGAAGAGGGGCTTCACGCCCTCGTAGATTGGAAAGTCCATGCGGAAGGAGCGAGAGAAATATGCGCCATCCAGTCTTGGTAATGCTGTATCCACAAGGCTGGAAGTTGGGGAGGCCACATTGGCCATCTGTGGAGGGGGCAGGGTGTCCTGTAAGGCATCCAAACAGGCATTCAAGACTTCCATCTTTGCATTTTGGGTGTGGAGCATGCCTTGGAGCATCTCCATGAGTTGATTGAGCGAAGGGCCGCCGTCATCCATAGAGGTAGACTGCGGAAGTAACAGAAGAGGAAAGAAGAAGTCCGACTGCAGTGGAGGCTGGCGGCGCGGACGTAGGAAGGTGGCGTGTGAAGCGGAGAGTGTCTCGGTAGGTGCCAGAGAGGTGAACGTTGATTTTCGGCTCTGATACCAAGTTGTTATGAACGCCCAATTGGGATCTAGTAACTAGGCGAGAGATCGAGAAATCCCACGAGGGATCGGTGTTTTCGCACTTGGATCCTGGAGGTGTAATGGCTGAAGATGGAGAGAACTTGAGAGGAGGTTTCATAGGGATTACTGCGATAGAGAGAGAGAGGAGATCTGAACGAGTGGCGGTAGAGTCACGCGGTTGTGTCGTTGCTAGGGTTGCACGAACGGTGAGGGGGGGGGGGGGGGGGAGAGGGTTAGAGAGAACTAAAATTCTGCTTGCCCACCATGTGGTCAAACCACCCCTCTTAATCGGTTCACCACATATGCTCCCCACTTGGGCTTAGACACGTGGGCATATACAAATAACGTAACGCATAAAAATAGCGCAAGCACATAAGCAAAAATAAAGTATTCCGGACCGCAGTCTCTCTTCCGACGCACGTGGTCAACGGTGGTATGTGCGACCCCAACGATGGTCCGACTACTGTGGTCGTGCTACTACTGTGGTCCAGAATAACTGGAGTTGCTTTTTCTGAAGCTCAGTTTCTACTACTGTGGTCGTGCTTCCTCCTCCTTGTTAATACACCCGAGCCTAGCAGAGATGTCAGGTAGAGATTTTAACTCATGTTGATCGGCTCTCGTGCCTTCTCAAGCTCAAAACTTGCAAATGACGCAACCCTCCTTCATATCCATTTACACACCTGCTTCAGCGCTGGCCTGCGACGCGGCTGCTTCACTTTGCACATGTACGAACCCCACACCTTCAATGACCCCCGAGTCGTCTTCGCACCGTCATTCCAACACCGACGTCCGCTCTTCTCTGTACCAGCGCCAACACTGCAATTGTCAAGCACTAGCCTAATTGAGCCCACATTTCTAGCACCTATTACCCGAGCCATCAATGGTCCTGCACGTCTTCAAAATTATTTCCTTGAGCCCACGGGGCAACATAAAGCACATTGCCGACAAAATATCTAATTAGTCCTTTCTCAACAAGCTTCATTCATTATGAGGTAGTTTTTTTAACACCCCTTAATTAATTAAATAACTTAGAACTAAATTAATTAATTAATTTGTTAATTAACAGTTGCACCCACCATGATATCATATGAGGTGGGGCAACAAAATTTCCTCTTGAGTCCATGACAAAATAGAAAGAGACGGTGTTTGAAATCACTCACAAGGTGACACTGGGTATGTACGCCATCGTTCTTGCTAAACTCAATGGCCTTATGTCTGCACAGAAAAGTAAACAACTCATCACACGATCGATGCTTTTATCCGATGAAGTGCAAGTAATTGATAGAACGACTAGCCCATCAGTCATCCAATAATCATCACTTATTATTGGTTCTAAGAAGTCACCGAGCATTTGCAAATTATTTGCCACCCTTTAACCGGTTTTCAATGATGACATTTTTTTGAAAATGCAATACCACATTGCATTGTTTTGACGAGAATTTAAGGAACCAAATGATCAATCCCTACTTCACACTCAAAGTTCTTACCATGGTTCCGAGCTTGAGAACAAGTGCGAAGATAAGGAGGGATGGTATTTTTTGAGTATATGCTAGCAGCCCTATTTGTTTCGGACATATGCTAATCACTGTATTATGAAATAGATTATGTGTTTTATTAATGTCATGTATTTATTTAATGTCATATCTCGTCGTTGAGCTATATTTATGAGTCTAGCATAAGTTTATTTCATGTAAGAGTATTTTGGTACCGAGTCCAAATAATGTAATTTTATTTAAAGGCCCCTTGGGCTAAAGAAGTGATATCCTAGAATTAAGTCTATTTCCCTTGTCTTTGTTATGAGATTGTGGTAGCTCTCTCTATCTCGAGCATGCCCCGTTTAGGCAACCGCAGTTCCAGCCCCGCAGTATCTTGTTATGCTACCGCTAGGGTTCTAGAACAAAAAGAGAGAAACTAAGAATGAAAAGACGGCTAGGGTTTGAAGAAGAAGAAGAAACCTGAATATGAAATTGCTTGCCTTCAAAGAGGGGGGAAAAAGGGTTTTTATGGGGCCCCTCTTCCCTAGGGCCGACCGGCCCCCAGTGAGGGCTTAACCGGTGTGGTTCAGCCCTCCTCTTTATTTGATTAATTGCGGGCTGAACCGGATGGTTCAGCCCGGTCTTTGTCCGACGCTCCTTTAGGTCTTCTGGCGTACTTGAATCCTCGGAACCGCAGATCGTCCGGGGGCATAACATTCCCCTCCCCATCAAGAGGCAGCTTGTTCTCAAGCTGGAAGTCGGGAAATAACTCCCGGAACTCCAGGAAGTCCACCCACGTGTTGTGGGCCTCCGACAGATCCTTCCACTTGACCAGAATCTCTGAACGGTATTCCGTGCCATGTTTCTTCCATCTGGACAACAATATGTACTCGGGGCTGGGGCGTAGCTCACCCGTCGTAGTAGCCTCGGGGAGAGAGGGGATCACCGTGACGGCCGCCCCCATCTTCTTCTTCAACAGTGACACATGAAAGGTCGGGTGGATGCGGGATCCCTCAGGAAGGGCAAGCGTGTATGCGACCGGTCCCACCCGACGAGTGATGCAAAACGGGCCATAGAACCGGGGGCTAGCTTCTGATTGGACCGACGAGCAACTGAAAGCTGTCTGTAAGGCTGGAGACGAAGAAAGACCTCGTCCCCAACCTGAAAGGTCCGCTCCGTCCGGTGCTTGTCCGCCTGTAACTTCATCCGGTCCTGTGCAACCCGGAGATTGTCCCGCAAGAGAGCCAAGGTCTGATCCCGATCCCGTAAAGCTCGATCCACTGCAGGAAGAGCTGTGCTGCCCGGTTCGTACGACCGTAGAGTAGGTGGTGTACGACCGTAGAGTCGGTGGTGATCGCCCGTAGACAACCTCGAACGGAGTGATCCTGCTGGCCGTGTGATACGAGGTATTGTAGCAATACTCCGCCCAGTGTAACCATCGAGTCCACGAGCGGGGCTCATCCATGACGAAGCAGCGAAGGTACGTCTCGACCCCCCTGTTGAGAACCTCTGTCTGGCCATCTGTCTGCGGGTGGTTTGTCGTGCTCATGCGTAACTTGGTGCCCTGCAACCGGAACTGTTCCTGCCAGAACTTGCTGATGAAAGTCGGATCGCGATCGGAGATGATCGAGCTCGGAAGACCATGTAGGTGCACTACCTCCCGGGCAAAAAGATCGGCAACTGTCTCTGCGGTGTAAGGGTGGCTGAGGGCGAGGAAATGGCCGTATTTGGACAGCTTGTCCACTATGACCAAGATCACGGACTTGCCCTGAGACCGGGGCAAGCCCTCAATAAAATCCATCGAGACCGTCTCCCATATCTGCTGAGGAATCTCCAAGGGCGTGAGCAGCCCTGCTGGTGAGGACGTCTCGTACTTCTGCCGCTGGCACATATCGCACTGTTGCACAAAACGCTGCGCGTCCCTGCGTTACCCCCTCCAAAAGACATTGGCCCGAAGCCGCTGTAATGTGCGAAGCACCCCGGCATGGCCTCCGGTTGGAGACGAGTGGAACTCCTGTAACATGACCTCCTTCCAAGCGGAAGAAGCGGGGATGACCACCCTCCCGTGGTAATACAAATGTCCTCCAATCAGTTGGTACCCTGGAGGAGTGGGCTGGCGCTTGGTCAAGGCCTCCATAATAGGTTGGAGCTCTGGGTCCGCGGCTATCTCCCTCTGAATGTCGTCCAGGGACTCGATCAACGGTCCCGACAGGTGGAAGATGGTGCTCTCCGGTAGGCGGGATATGGCATCAGCCACCAAATTCTCCTTGCCCTGCTTGTACACGATCTCATAGTCATACCCCAGCAGCTTGGTCAACCACTTCTGCTGGAGAGGGGATGCTAACCTCTGATCCAAGAAATGTTTCAGGCTCTGGTGATCAGTGCGAACTTTAAAATGGTGGCCCAGCAGGTATGGACGCCACAGAGTCACTGCGTGTAAAATAGCTAGCATCTCCTTCTCGTACGTGGAGAGGCCCAAAGTCCGAGGTGCCAAGGCCTTGCTGAAGTAAGCCAACGGCCGCCCCTCCTGCATCAAAACCGCCCCAATACCCACTTCTGAGGCGTCCGTCTCCACTACGAACTCCTTGGTGAAATCCGGTAGTGCGAGCACCGGCGTGGTCGTCATAGCCTCCTTTAGAGCGGAGAAGGCCCGCTCCGCGTCTTCATGCCAGGTAAAGGACTCCTTGTATAGGAGCTGGGTAAGAGGACGTGCCAGCTTACCATAGTCCTTCACGAACCTCCTATAGTATCCAGTGAGGCCCAGGAAGCCTCGTAGTGCCCGCACGTTAGTCGGTCGCGACCACTCCACCATGCTCTCTATCTTCTTTGGATCCGCCCTGACCCCCTGAGCCGAAACCAGATGACCCAAGTACTCCACCTCTGGTTGCCCAAACGAGCACTTCGATAGCTTGGCATAGAACTGATGCTGCCGCAGAAGGGTAAGAACTTGTGCCACGTGCTCAACATGCTCCTCCCACGTCCCACTGTATATCAGTATATCATCGTAGAAAATGTCGATCGCCGTAGGAGAGGCCGAAAGGTCTCATTCATCACGGCCTGGAAGGTCGATGGGGGCATTGGAGAGCCCAAAGGGCATCACCAAGAACTCGTAATGCCCATCGTGCGTGCGAAACGCGGTCTTGTGGATGTCTTCCGTCTTCATCCGTATCTGGTGGTAGCCGGACCGAAGGTCCAGCTTGGTAAACAAACTCGCCCCATGCAGCTCGTCCAGGAGTTCTTCTATCATCGGGATCGGGAACTTATCCTTGATCGTAGAATCATTCAAGTTGCAATAATCTACGTAGAAACGCCATGACCCGTCCTTCTTTTTCACGAAGATGATAGGGGAGGAAAAGGCGCTGGTGCTCGGCCGTATGATGCCAGTTGCCAACATCTCTTTCACACTCTTCTCGATCTCGGCCTTCTGAATGTACGGGCACCGGTAGGGTCTGACGTTTGGGGGAGCAGCCCCTTCTTTCATCTGTATGCCGTGATCCCTGAACCTGGGTGGAGGAAGGCCCCGAGGCTCATGGAACACATCTCTGAACTGGGACAAAAGTACCTGTATCTCCTCTGGAATGTCTGGAGGGCCTTGGGCCAAGGCCTCCACCCCCACCACCATGGCCATCGTGGAGCCCTGCTCCTCTAACCGCTGCAAGCTCCTCAAAGAAATCTCCTTCAGAGGTGAGGACCGAATGCCCTGCAGGCAGTAGTCCTTCCCCTGCTGGGTGAACTCCATCGTCAAGCGAACCCAGTCGGTGGTCACCCTCTGTAACTGCCGTAACCACTGGACCCCCAACACCATGTCCGAACCCCGAATCGGAAGCAGATACATATCCGTGTGGCACAGATAGCTCTGCACGCGGATTTCCACCCCCTTCATCACCCCCTCGCACCTCATCTTGCTTCCATCTGCTACCATTACCTGGAAGGCCGCCTCCCTGTCAATCGTCTGTCCCACCTTCGAAGCGACTGCCGGGTTGATGGAATTGTGGGTACTCCCACTATCCACCAGAATGGTCACTCACTCCTTGCCCACCAAGCCTGTGAAACGGAGCGTCACCGGGGCCGCTCATCCCTCCATGGCCTGCAAGGAGACCCCGAACTCTGCTAAATCCAGATCCTCCACGTCGGCTCCCTCCAGATGGTCCTCCTCGTCATCCTCCTCTCGCAGCATAAACACCTGGACCTTCTGGCAAGCGTCTCCCTTGGTGTACTTCTCATCGCAGTTAAAGCACAGTCCCTTCTTTCTCCGGGCCTGCATCTCTGGCCATGTCAACCTGGTCACTGTCGGCCGTATGGGGGGTGGCTGCTCTCGTCGTACCGCTGCGGGAGCCGCGGGTGGCTTGGTCGTCGTCCGGCTCCGCTGCCTGTTGTAACGCTCCTCCTGTATCCGAGCGATGCTAATGGCATGGCTCAGACTGCGCGGCAAGTATGCGTGGACCTCGTCACGCAAGTGGTCCTTCAACCCTGAAATGTAACAGCTCAACAAGGTCTGCTCTCCCCACGCGACACGGTTCGCAAACCTTTCGAACTCCGTCCGATACTCCGTGACGGTACCCCGTTGACGCAGTTTTTGAAGGGTGGCCTCCACATCCTCGTACTCCAGAGGCCCAAAACGAGCCGAAAAAGCCTCTATGAACTCCGGCCACGGGGCAAAAGTGCGCCCCCGTAAAAACCATTGCGTCCACTGATATGCGTCCTCCTCCAGATGGAAGGCCGCCAACTGTACTCACTGAGCCTCGGTAATCTCCTGGTATTTGAAAAACAGCTCCGCCTTTTGTATCCACTCAAGAGCGTCCCCTCCCCGGAACTTAGGGAAATTCATCCGTGTCCGCTTGGGTTGCATGTAAGGTCTCTGATAAGCCCCTCCCAAACCGCCACCGTCTTGTCCCATCACCCCGGGTTGCCCAAAATCTCCTTGAATTCCTCCATGATTCCACCCCGGATTCCTTCCCGGTCCCATATTGGCCGGACCATATCCCCCGTTAGGAGCGTTCGCTGGTTGGGGCGGAAAAAATCCCGTTGCTCCCCCCGAGAGGGACCGCATTTGCCCCGGTTGGGCGAAACAACCCAAATCCTTGATGTTGTGGCCTCCATGGTTGTCCTGTGTGTTGTCCTGGGCCAAACGGGGCACCCCCACTCTGTCCGGACCCTCCTCCTTGCCGCAACAGTCCGCCGTGAGCCGGCAGCGGCTGTTCGAGCACCCAGGTCGTAGCTGGCCCTCGGCCGGTCACCCAGGGCCCTCCTGCGACTTCTGCCGCCCGGCTGGAGCCATTCCGGAGTGGTTCCGGCATCCAGGAGGGAACAGGCCCTCCGCCGAACCCCTCGCTGCCCATCCCGCAGCCCTCCGGTTGTCCGTCCGACATCCCGCTGGCCCGGGATGGGATGGCAGGCCTGCGTGCGGCCTCCTGTAGGGTTCCCGCGCCGGATTCGGAGCCGGATGTGCTCGTCGGCACACCCCTGTGATTTCCTGCTCCCGTGCTCCCCCCGTTAGGGGTATTTGTTGCCTCGACGTCGGATCCCGCGCCGTTCACGGTCTTCCCTTTCAGATTTTGCAAGAGGAGGGATTTCAACTCCTCCATCTTCTCATCGAGGCGTTCCTCCAGATGTTGTTGCGAGTTCTTCATGCTTGCTTCGATTGCCGCCACTTAATCTGTCAACGCAACATAGTTCTCCTCAATGGCGGCCAAGCGCGCCGTCTCCGCCTCCGTACGCGTCACCATGGTCACAGGAAGGGTGCTCTGATACCAAATGTTATGCTACCGCTAGGGTTCTAGAACGAAAAGAGAGAAAACTAAGAATGAAAAGATGGCTAGGGTTTGAAGAAGAAGAAGAAGATACCTGAATATGAAATTGCTTGCCTTCAAAGAGGGGGAAAAGAGGGTATTTATGGGGCCCCTCTTCCCTAGGGCCGACCGGCCCCCAGTGAGGGTTGAACCGGTGTGGTTCAGCCCTCCTCCTCTTTATTTGATTAATTGCGGGCTGAACCGGATGGTTCAGCCCGGTCTTTGTCCGGCGCTCCTTTAGGTCTTCTGGCGTACTTGAATCCTCGGAACCGCAGATCGTTCGGAGGCTTAACATATCTTCCCATGGTCTTCTCCACTTTCGGTTACCTCCTCTAGCAAAGCCACCAACGAATTACGGGTTATCCCATTACACATTACACATACACTACAAGAATGACCTCAAAACTCTCCCCAATACCTGTATAAATTTTATCCTTAAAATCATCTCTTTGGCAACATTGAAAAGCACATAAGATGATCCAAATACATAGCAAAATCAATACTGACAATCCACAACTTCAATATATGTTCAATAGAACAAATATTTGTTTCTTGACATTCTTTTTAGGGGTACACAATAAGACAATAAACTGACTAACAATGCTCACCCAAAAACTTATGTCTGCCCGAGTGATTATCAAATAGTTTAGCTTAGCCACTAGCCTTATTTATCTCCCAACATTAGGTATCAACTTGCTCTCATTTTTTTTATCTACTTTGCATTATAAAAAAAGGGAAATCCGATGCACAAAACATCCCTGCACAACGAGGGTCCAGCAAAAGATCCTGGTACAAGTGTGCAATGTAGGCAAACCTTACCCTGCATTTTTGCAAGAGGCTGTTTCTAGGACTCGAACCTGTGACCTCAAGGTCATACGACAACATCTCAGCTGGTGCGTCAAGGCTCCCTTTCATCTACTCTGCATTATGACCCATAATTTTATTAACATGTTTGCAACCTAATCCTTACTTTTGTCAACAAATCCATAACATACTTTATTTGCATATGACATAACTTTCAATGTTCTGACAACCTCAATTCCAAACAAGTATCTTAATTTTCTTGATCTTTTGTGTGAAAGTAATTATAGAACTTCTACTCATGAATTCCTTTACAATCATCCTTTGTCAACTTTGCATTGGAATCCATAAGATTATTAACATGTCTGCAGCCTAACATCCTTAATTTTGTTAACAAATCCAAAGCATACTAACATCCTTAATTTTGTTAACAAATCCAAAGCATACTGCCCGTGAATAAGACATAACCACTTTCAAAGATCTAGTAAACTCAATTCCAAAGAAGTACCTCCATTTTTTAGATTTTTGCATGAAATTAATTAAATAACCCCCTACTCATAAATTTAGTTTCTTTAATCCCCGGTAAGAACTATGTTATTTGCATTTATTATAAATTCCCAACATTTGCATGATGATAGATACATAGAGCGGTCAACTGACTATCGAAGCATTCCAAACTTTGTTAAACACTTGGGATAATTTTTCAAGCCATACTTTAGGACGTTGTTTCAGTTGGTACAATGCTTTTTTTAGATGTCCACCATATGGGAATCCTCAAGTAACTAATCCAAGAAGTTGCTCCTTATAAACTTCATAAAATCACTATTTAGAAAGACAGTCGATATATTTAGCTATATAATGACCAGCTTGGGAAGCAGAAAGAGAAATGATTAATTGTATGAAGTCATTTTGACATCACTATGTAATTAACTTCAAATGTTTGGTTACTCCTTTCAGTCCTTCGTAATTAAGTGGTCCTTCAAACGAATTAAGGTTTGTTGTTTCATGTTTGTTTGGGCGATGAGAGTGGGGGCGGTGAGAGTGGGAGTGGTGGGAATTGAGCAGAGGGAGATGTATGTCTGGGATTTAAAAAAGGGTCAAAATGGTGTTTTTGAGTAGTGGCGGTGGGGAATGGGAGGTATACCAAACAATTTTCTTGAGCAGTGATGTTTTTCTCCTACCAGAAATGGAGCAAAAATGCCCAAACAAACAGAGCCTTAAAGATGACTGACTCAACAACAATGAATAATCTCATCTCTTTAGGAAGAGAGATCATCTCCCATCTATCATTAGCCTCATGGGGATCCATTTCACTCATCATTGCTAGGTGCTATCTGGTATGCACCAAATTATGTTGCATTAATAATATAATAGATACACATGCAAGGCATGCTCGTGCCAAAGTTCTCGAGGGCTGGTTTCCCAAGAATCCTCTTTAAAGAGATCCTAAACCAAGACTTCTGGGATGGATCCCAAGGCTCCAAACCCCGTTTTATATAGGAAAAGATGTTACAGTAATTACTTAAATTCCACTAATGCATCACTAGATGCTCCCAAGTGATTGTCTAGATCGCACTAGTTGAGGGAGGTCACCCAATGGTGCGTATATGTATCAGTACTCCTCCCTTCAAAATTAACCTTATCCTCAAGGCCTAGTGTCAGTGGTGACATTCTTTAGCTTTAGGTCCTCAAAATTAGCAACTGTAATGTCGTTGTCTTCGGTCATGAGCAACAAAAACAAATTTTTATGGGGACATTTGTGCTGAGGGAAGTAGGGTTGTTTGCAACGGAAACAAAGGCCATGACGATGAAGTTCGATGTAATATTTCTGGTAGAGGCAATTTGTTGGAGGATCTAACTTTGATGGTGGAACTAGAGGCGAGGGCTGGTTTTGAGGAAACAACAGAATCTTTGGCAGGAGAGTTTCATATGGTGGCAGAGTGAAGGCATGTGCTTGCTTGGGTGGTATGGTGTGCGACCGCAATTGGGATGTCGCGATGTTATAGTGACTTCGGATCCCCTATGCGTGGTAAACTTTGCTTCCACAAAGCTGGCCTACCGAATGGCCATCGTGAGCGTGTTCGAGTTCAGAGTGCATGCGGGCATGGATATGCGGTGGCAAGTCAAGCATGAAGTACACAGGGTAATGGGCCATACATAAGCTGGAGACAAGATATGCCAACTCCACAAAAACATAGATGTAAGCCTCTACTGAGTGGTTGAACAAGACACTTGAAGGCATTGACGTGTGTCGTAGTGAAGGATGAACTCCTCTTTGTGCATGACCCACATCATGTTTGTTGTTGATTGGTGTATCCATCACTTCCAATGGAGATCTCAAACCATGACTTTCAAGATTAAACCCTAAGGCTCCACATCCCTCTATAGGGGGAGATTTTGCACTATTACTGAAATACCACTAATGCAGCATATACTACTAGACACTCCCGAATGATTAGGTCTGGATCCCATTATCCAAGGATGATCATCCCAATGGTGTGTATAGACATCATATACATATCAATATACCTCATTATTGATAGCCTCTTGCGCAGTTTTTTTGGAATGGAGTGGGTGGTAATTCAGTGAGAAAAGCCTTGAGAATTTAGGATAATGAATCTCAAGAAACATAGCTAGCAGTAGAGTAAGCAGTGCATGTAAGCTTACTCTTCTATGCAGCAAAAGTCAATACATGTATGATGTATCTGAATCTACCAACAATTCAGAGAATGATGAATCAGTGGACGTTGTCTAGTCTTGAGGCTCATCTACTTTTTTATGCCACTGATCTTATTGGCTGCTGTAGGTAAAAGGAGGAAGAGACTCATTTTTAGGAGATATGCGAACTCATTTGAAGGAAAAATGATTGACTCATTCACAAGAAGAGGTTCACTAGCCTGAACATTAATAGTATCACTCTGTATATACAAAGGATTAGGATAGCCCAGAACATCACATAGATTACTAGGGACCCATAATAATAGTCGCGGACTCGGAGAAAGTCACACCTTTATAGAAAAAGAAACAATGAAGAATGCGGCCAGATATCTTTTCTAAGTGCGAGAATACTCTTAGAACATGCACTTTATGGCTTAGGCTTGAGTTTGTGAGTCCCAAAGTGTAACTAATGAACAAATTCATGCATCCAAGAGAAAAGTCCCCTTTTCAGGGCCATTTTAAGCCACACAAAGGGCTTCTTATTAAGAAGGTCATAAAATAATGTGCAATGCCAATACCTTTAGCAAAAGGGGATGCATCATCTGCTGAAGTCATTTTAGGCAATGATGAAAATGAGTTGTAGAATATAATTGTAACCATTGCCATATAGTCTGAGTCTCTGAGATACCCAAAATAATAACATAGTTTGGAGTAGAACAAATGCATATAGTGCAGGTACCTGCCATAACAGAAGTAATTTGACAAATGAGGTAACCTCGATCATACTCATCGCTAGGAGTAATCACTTGTTCCACAACAGTCCCCCACATTTCTCTCAAAGATTAGTACTTCGATTACTCCCTTGATCGAGATTCTCCTCATCACAATGGAAATACGTTGGTATGCCCCTATTAGCATGCCCATGCTTCCCACGAGCCTTTCTTAACTGAAATGTTATGCGGTTTAGAGAAGCAGCCTTAGTACCTGACTCGTTCGACAATAATCTCACTAAATTGAAAAAAGGTCAATTGTCTCCTTCATTAGAGGAAAAATTGATTGCAGGGTATCAAGGCACAAAAACAATCCTTCACGACCTGTACAACTGCAGGACAAAAGCAATGCAAAAAGATAGAACCAGCATTGCTGAATGCTAGAAGAAGCAGATTGATGCGGAGCAGAGACGTGGACGAGCTTTGGTGGGCCCATTCAGTGCTGATTTGGAAACTTACCATTTATGGCGTGCCCGAATCGACGATCCGACTCCGTGGATGCGTCCGGATTCGCGTTGCGAATCAATTTCATATATAGCATGTTGTATTTCGGATATTATTTAGTGTTGTTTTGACGCCGAGATCGACGGCCAATCATAGCCGTCCATCTTGGTTGCCCTAATTTTATTTCTCTATAAATAAACATGGGGCTGCAGCTTTTTCGGGATTGCTGAAATATTGGAGATCTTCTTCCTTGTTTCCGGTGATCATTCCGCGGTGCCGACGCCGTGGAGCCCCTTGGTGACGACTCCTTGGGTAAGTTTCCTTCCTTTCTTGTCTACCTCCTCCCCCATCTCCAGCCGCCAGCCCTTCCCCTACCTCCAGCAGCCGCCTCCCTCCCTGCAGCCACCAAACCGCAGCCTCCCTGCACCGTCCAGCCGCACTCCTCCCTGCAGCCACCAAAACCGCAGCCCCTCCCTGTACCGTCCAGCCACCTCCCTCCCTGCAGCCCTCCCCAACCCGCAGTCTTCCTGCACCACCAAACAGCCACCACTCTTCCCCAGCCCGTCCGCCTCCTCCCAGCCTTCCCCTAGCCCCGGATCTGTCCAGACTTGGACGGATCTGTCCCGATCCAGCCCCTAGACCACCGATCCAGTCCTATTCCTCCCCGTACTTGCAGTCCGCAAGTTCACCCTTCCGTGGAACCACTTTTCTTCACCCAATCACGTCCTCACCACCCGGAAGCCTCACCTTGCCTCCGTGATTTCAGCGCCTCCGAAATCATTGCAGCCCAAGTTTATTTCAGATTTTATTTCTCTTGTTATTTGCATTGTTAGTTGTTGTTTGGTTGTCAACATTACCTTGGTTTGGATATTAAATGCTTGCGTGGGATTATAGTTTGTTGTTATTTGTTCCTTGATAAATCTCTAACTGCAGGGCAATGCTTATTTGCCGCGCGCTCTCGCTTTGGCCCTCCACGCGGAGGAAAGCCTAAGCTTGTTTTTGCCTAAATTAATTATTCTGTCTTGTTTTGAATTAACTGCGTGGGATGTTTGTTATTTATTACTAATCTGTGATTTAGCCGTCGGATCCGCATAGCATGTAGGGTCAGGTTGCAGGTTTACCCCCTCCTATAGATTCGTCCTGCGTCAATTGGTATCAGAGGAATGGTTATTACGCACACTTTTCGATACGCAGTAGTAGAGTCTATATGATTTATTTTCTTTAGTCATGTCTATGTATCACCGTTATTCCGAGCCCACTTACTCACGCTCCCATAGAGCCTCTTCGGAGAGATCCTCACATTCTTACGACGATCATTCTCGATCGCAGTGCAACACTTTTAGAGATCGTGTTGACCCACCGACACGATCTCACTATGCTAGAGACGATCAGTATGACGATTGTCGTCGTGCTTATCCGTACACGCGAGCAGAACGTGTTGATCCTTCGACACGACTCGGTTACCTTAGGAATGGTTATTACGAGGATAGTCGTTCCGAGAGAGATCTTGAGAGTCAGTTTTGTACTGCTTCCCCATCCTTTGACGGCTCATCGAGTCCCAAGTCTTTCAGCTATTGGCTCGTGGATATGGAGCATTATTTAGATCATTTTGAGTTATTCGGCGAGCGTCGCGTTAAGTTTGCGAAGCTTAGACTCTTAGATCAAGCGAGGGCTTATTGGGCTAGCGTAGAGAGGACCCGCGAGCGAGACCGTCTTCGGCGCATCACTAGTTGGGTAGACATGAAGCGTACTTTGTGTCAGAGATATATGTCTTCGTCGTATCGGAGTCGCTTGCTTGACCAACTATTTTCCCTTCGGCAAGGATCCATGTTCATCGCTGAGTACAAGGATTGCTTTGACGAGTTAGTTGTGAGGAGCGATATCCGAGAGGACCCAGTCATGACCACTACCAGATTTCGGTCTGGGCTTCGACATGACATTCGCACTAAGGTAGGTTATCATAGCTCGGAGTCCCTCGAACAGACATATCAACTCGCCCTTCGTTATGAGCATTCGTTGAGCTCCGCAAGAGTTGGTCGATGGGATTCTCACCTTGGCCCCTGTGGTACGAGCCCCTCCCATACTGAGGTCATTATGACGTCTACCACTGTCCTGTCATCCACGACAGAAGTGATACCTGATGTGGATTGCTCTCACCCCAGTAAGGTGCTTAGCCCAGTGAGTGACCTATCTTTTGTTTCTAACCCGTCTCCTGCGGCCCCGATTGAGAGTGAGCTTGAGCGACCTATTGAGTCTGCAGTATTGTGTCCCTCACCCACACCTCTTCTTCTGCCATGCACCGGGTTAGTTAACACCCTCACCGTAGACCCGACCCCTGACACTACCCCCACAGACCCATTCTTGAGTGTAGGTCTATGTTGCTTTCCCGTGGTCATTGCCCTGAGTCACATCATGACGGAGAGACCAGAGCCTGATGTTGATCTTGTAGTGCCTATGTCACTCATTCACGGGGACACGGCCCCTTACGATGGTACTCACATGGAGGATCATGACCCTAGTGACGAGTTTTACGATGACTACTCGTACACACCTCCTGGTGAGCCCCCTGATGTGTCACGTTCCCTGAGAGACGTTTGGCTCTTTACGAGCCCGTATTTGAGTATAGTTGTCCCTCACGATCATCTGAGCACTTGTCACACTCAGGATGAGTTTTTCTACTCTCCACCGAGAGAGCCGCCTGATAGGACACCATATTTTAGAGACGTCCCGATCATTATTAGACTTTCCTGTAGCAGGTACGTTGTGACGGTCATGTGTCATTTGCATCATTTGCATGAGTCTGTTGAGTTGTCTCGTCATCTTTTGCATGAGTCTATTAAGTTGTCTCGTCATCTTTTGCATAAGCCTGTTGTGTTGTCTGTTCATCGTTTGCATGTGTGTCATGAGTCAATCCGACGTATAATCCATATTGGTAATAAATCTTGTAAATCACATGCGGTTGTTCATTGGCAAGTGCAGGTACTTCATGAAGGCGAGCAGGTGATTGTAAGAATCTGCGTTGTGAGGCTCCGTGCGAGGCTTGCTAAAAGCTTGAGCGTTAGGCGAATAGGTGCCTACTCAGTCCTGAGACGCATCAAGACAAATGCTTATGAGCTGGACATCCCCGCGAGCATGGGTACCCATACTGTGTTCAATGTTGAAGACCGGATGCCATACTTTGCACCTCAGGAGTATTTGGGCCCACATCTTGATGTCCCTCCCGAGCCTTTACCTCCGTTTATACCACCCCTCACTCAGTCTACCCCCGAGCCCTTGCCACCACATTCATTGCCCCGTGCTCAGCCCATTTCTGACCCCCACTTACCCGGGATCCTGTCCCCAACGGCTCCACCATTGGCACCTCAGATCCCACCGGATCCTCCTGTTACTATGTTGAGAGATGAGAGTATCACTGGGATCTTTACGCATGGGTCCGTCACCTCTACAGACAGTCTTGTGTGTCGCTACCCGGTTTGCGGGCGCGGACAATCCTTCATTGACGACACCCGGATGCTACCAGTGGAGCTTGATCGACTCGCCCTGGACTTCGACTTCAGTACGACCCTCTTCATTCGTTGGAGATGGGAGCTTTTCAGTCCGGAGGAGTTGAGTGGCGAGGACACTTTTTTAGCGACGACACTTACGACGACCTCTAGTGGACCTTTTCGAGCTTTACCTGGCATGCAGCGAGAGAATTCTGATCCTTATTCATCGGGAGATGAATTCTTTCAAGCCGGGGAGAATGATGCGGAGCAGAGACGTGGACGAGCTTTGGTGGGCCCATTCAGTGCTGATTTGGAAACTTACCATTTATGGCGTGCCCGAATCGACGATCCGACTCCGTGGATGCGTCCGGATTCGCGTTGCGAATCAATTTCATATATAGCATGTTGTATTTCGGATATTATTTAGTGTTGTTTTGACGCCGAGATCGACGGCCAATCATAGCCGTCCATCTTGGTTGCCCTAATTTTATTTCTCTATAAATAAACATGGGGCTGCAGCTTTTTCGGGATTGCTGAAATATTGGAGATCTTCTTCCTTGTTTCCGGTGATCATTCCGCGGTGCCGACGCCGTGGAGCCCCTTGGTGACGACTCCTTGGGTAAGTTTCCTTCCTTTCTTGTCTACCTCCTCCCCCATCTCCAGCCGCCAGCCCTTCCCCTACCTCCAGCAGCCGCCTCCCTCCCTGCAGCCACCAAACCGCAGCCTCCCTGCACCGTCCAGCCGCACTCCTCCCTGCAGCCACCAAAACCGCAGCCCCTCCCTGTACCGTCCAGCCACCTCCCTCCCTGCAGCCCTCCCCAACCCGCAGTCTTCCTGCACCACCAAACAGCCACCACTCTTCCCCAGCCCGTCCGCCTCCTCCCAGCCTTCCCCTAGCCCCGGATCTGTCCAGACTTGGACGGATCTGTCCCGATCCAGCCCCTAGACCACCGATCCAGTCCTATTCCTCCCCGTACTTGCAGTCCGCAAGTTCACCCTTCCGTGGAACCACTTTTCTTCACCCAATCACGTCCTCACCACCCGGAAGCCTCACCTTGCCTCCGTGATTTCAGCGCCTCCGAAATCATTGCAGCCCAAGTTTATTTCAGATTTTATTTCTCTTGTTATTTGCATTGTTAGTTGTTGTTTGGTTGTCAACATTACCTTGGTTTGGATATTAAATGCTTGCGTGGGATTATAGTTTGTTGTTATTTGTTCCTTGATAAATCTCTAACTGCAGGGCAATGCTTATTTGCCGCGCGCTCTCGCTTTGGCCCTCCACGCGGAGGAAAGCCTAAGCTTGTTTTTGCCTAAATTAATTATTCTGTCTTGTTTTGAATTAACTGCGTGGGATGTTTGTTATTTATTACTAATCTGTGATTTAGCCGTCGGATCCGCATAGCATGTAGGGTCAGGTTGCAGGTTTACCCCCTCCTATAGATTCGTCCTGCGTCACAGATACAAGTAACCGAGCAACATAGCCCGCTTCACTACTATAAGAGACAGGCATTGCCGAACTACTCCTTCATTGCATGTACCAAAACCTTACTGCGCGGCCTGCATCGGTTGTGGAGGCGGATAGGAGACAGAGGGCGTACATGGTCGGAGGAGCTCAATAAGAAGGAAGAAAGAATAAGGTCATCATCGACAAAGATATCCTGAAAGGACTGCAAAAGCTTGTCGTCGCTGATCCTTAGAGAAGAGTTCAGAAGCTCTACAAAGAATACATGGTAGATGTATATTGTTAGGGAGATAGATTGGGATTAGCAGAGAATAGAGGGGGAAGAGGGAAATTAGGGTTAGGGCTTGAGAGGAGGTGAGGGAAAATACCTGGATAGTTGTTTCATGCCTTCACCGAACAAGCCCTAGAGGTATTTATACCTCTGTGTCAAGAAGGGGCCGGCCGGCCCCCCATGTGGGCTGAACCTGCAGGTTCAGCCCCAAGCCGCCGCATTTTAATTGGGGAGGGCTGAACCGGTAGGTTCAACCCCGCTTTGTGCCGCCACCTTTCGCCGCTGCGCATATTGTTGACTCGTGAACCGGTTGTTATGCTGGATCATAGCATTCCCTCTCCCATCAGCAGCCAACTTGTCCTCAAGATGAAAATCTGGATAAAGTTCTCAGAACTCGAGCAAATCGACCCATGTGTTGTGCGCCGCCGATAAGTTCTTCCATTTGACTAGGATCTCCTAACGGTACTCGATACCGCGCTTCTTCCATCTGGTGAGTAGTACCTCCTCTGGGAGCGGTTGCTGTTCCCCATTGTGGGTTGCCTCTGGCAAGGTTGGGGCTGTAGGGCACAACTGTATCGTGTCCCCGATCTTCTTTTTTAGCAAAGAGACATGCAAGGTTAGATGAATACGCGATCCCTCTGGCAGGGCCAATGTATATGCAACCGGACCCACTCTCTGGGTGATTCTGAATGGCCCATAATATCACAGTGCTAACTTCTGGTTCGTTCTCCGAGCCACAGAGGTTTGTCTGTATGGTTGAAGCTTGAGGAAGACCTCATCTCCGACTGCGAACTCCCGTTCCATCCTGTGTTTATCTACTTGAACCTTCATTCTATTCTGACTGCCAAGAAGTTTTCGCACATAAGGGAAAGAGTACAATCTCGATCTCGCAGCTCACAATCAACCACTGGTAGCGCCGTTCCCCCTGGTTCATACATCCCCAAGGTCGGGTCGTGGCGTCCGTACACAACTTCAAACAGAGTGTATTTACTTGCAGTGTTGTAGGAGTTATTCTAACAGTATTCGTCCTAATGTAACCAACGAGTCCAGGTGTGGGGCGCGTCCATTACAAAACATCACAGGTACGTCTCGATCCCCCGATTGAGTACCTCCGTCTGTCCGTCCGTTTGAGGGTGGTGGGCAGTGCTCATGCATAGACGAGTACCCTGTTGCCGGAATAACTTCTTCCAGAAATTGCTCACAAACACAGTATCCTGATCCGAGATGATGGCCTGAGGACTGCCGTGAAGTCGAACGATTTCCCGCACAAATAAGTCAGCCACCGACTCCCTCGTATAAGGATGGTTCAAGGCCAGGAAGTGACCATACTTGGATAGCTTATCCACCACGACCAGGATAACTGTTTCCCCTTGAGATCTCGGCAGGCCGTCGATGAATTCCATGGAGACCGTGTCCCAAATTTGCTGTGAAATATCCAGGGGAGTAAGCAGACCTGATGGAGATGTATTGTATTTCTGACGTTGACAAATGTCACATTGCTACACAAACCTCTGGACAACGCTTTGTTAACCTTTCCAGAAAACATTGGCTCTGACCCGTTGTAAGGTACGTAGAACTCCTGCATGCCCCCACTGGTGAGGAGTGGAACTCTTGCAACATAGTATTCTTCTATAGCAATGACGAGGGTATGAACACGTGATCGCAAAAGTATATTTGCAGTTGAAACCCGGGAGAAGCATCTTTCCCCTTCCGAAGTGCCTCCACGATAGGACACAACTCAGAGTCTTGCAGTACCTCCTTCTGTATATTGTCCAAGGTGCCGATTAGTGGCCCTGAGATGTGTTGAAGTATTCCCTCTGGTATGTGGGATAGTGCGTCATCCGCAACGTTCTCCTTCCCCAGCTTATAGACTATCTCGTAGTTGTAGCCAAACAACCTTGTCACCTATTTTTGTTGTAGAGGAGAGACCACCCATTGCTCCAAAAAAATGTTTCAAGGTCTGGTGATCGGTTTGAACCTTAAAAGTGTTTGCCCAAAAGATAGGGCCACCACAAGGCCACTACATGTATGATGACCAACATTTCCTTCTTATAAGTCAACAAGCCCAGCGTCCGGGGAGCACACCTTGCTTAAAAATGAGATCGACCGACCTTGCATGAGCATGGTCCCGATCCCTACGCTTGAAACATTAGTCTCCAGTATGAATTCCTTGGTGAATTCGGGAAGTGTCAGCACTAGTGTCGTTGTCATGGCCGTCTTGAGAGCTTGGAATGCAACCCTCGCCTCTTCGTGCCAGCAGAAGCCATCCTTGTGTAGCAGCTTGGTCAACGGTCGAGCTGTCTTCCCAAAATCTTTCACAAATCTCTGGTAGTACCCTTTCAATCCGAGGAAACCACGGAGCGCACAGACCGTGCGCGGTCTAGGGCACGTCTGCATGCTCTCCGCCTTTCGGGGGTCGGCCTTGACTCCTCGTTCCGAGACAATATGCCCCAAATATTCCACATCTTCTTGACCAAATGAGCATTTAGAGCGCTTGGCATAGAGATGGACTGTCGGAGGATCACGAGCACTTGTTTCACATATTGGAGATGCTCTTCCCATTTGGCACTGTAGATCAAAATGTCATAAAAATGAATTAATACAAACCTGTGAAGGAGGGGCCGGAAGATCTCGTTCATCACTGCTTGAAAGGTCGAAGGTGCGTTGGAGAGTCCGAACGACATCACGATGAACTCATAGTGACCATCATGTGTCCGAAGAGCTGTTTTGAAGATATCCTCATCCTTCATCCTGATTTGGTGGTAACCTGACCACAAATCCAGCTTGGTGAACAAGTGTGCTCCATGTAGTTCGTCCAGAAGTTTTTCGATCATGAGGATAAGAAACTTGTCTTTGATAGTAGAGCTGTTCAGAGCGCGGTAGTCGACACAAAATCTCCACGACGGACCCGTTCTTTTTCTTCATCAGGATGATGAGTGAGGGAAACGAACTGTTACTGGGTCGAACGATCCCTACGGCTAGCATCACCTTCACGCTCAGTTCTATCACGGCCTTCTGTTTGTGCGGGTAACAGTATGATCAAATGTTGGTCCGCTCAGTCCCTTCCTTCAGGCCGATCTGGTGATCTCAGAATCGCCGCAGAGGTAACGATCGGGGTTCCTGGAAGACATCCGAATACTGGAGAAGTAATGACTTCATCTTCTTCCGTTGGCGTAGCTGGAAGCCCGATCTCCATAATCACAACCATGTTGTTCTCTTGGTCCCACTGACTCTTTAAGCAGTGAAGAGAGATCTCTTTCACCGGTGAAGTTCTGATCCCGTGCAAGCAGTACTGTCTCCCATCCTTAGCAAACTCCATGGTCAAACTATCCTAATCCAGGGTTACTTTACGTAGATGTCGCAACTATTGGACTCTCAGAACTATATCTGATCCCCGGATGGGCAACAAGTAGACATCCATCGCACAAGTATATCCTTGCACATCGAACCCCGCTCCCTTTAACACTTCTTCGTACTGCAACTTATTTTCGTCCGCCACCATGACCTGGAAAGAGGCATCCTTGGTGATCTCTTGCCCCAGCTTCTGTGCCACGACAGGGTTGATGAAGTTATGAGTACTCCCACTGTCAACCAAAATAGTCACCTTCTATTGGCAGATTTGCCCTGCAATCCGCATCGTGAGCGGTGTAGATCCTCCCTCCATGGCCTTGATAGATACCTCGAAGTCGAGTATGTCTGGAATGGGATCCTGTTCCCCTTCTTTTTCACCTGGTATCTCATCTTCCTCCCACAACATATACACATGGATTATCCGACATTTGTGGCATGGGGTGAATTTCTCATCACATTTGAATCACAATCTCATCTCCTTTCTTTCCTATAGCTCTGACCATGTCAATTTCTTCACAGTCTCCCTTCCAGTTGCTCCTTGGTCTTTCTTGTGTTCGGAGGGTTTGTAGTGTTCTTCGTATTCCCTCATCTGGACTTTTGTCAGTTGAATCACTCCTCTTGAATCTGGGTTAGGCTGATAGTGTAGGTCAAACTGCGTGGCATGTAGACATGCACCTCATCCTTGATGCACTCCTTCAATCTCGAAATGAAGTATCTCATTAATGTCTTCTCTTTCTACTGGACCTGTTGACTAATTTTTCAAACTCTGCTCGGTATTCCATCACCGCCCCTTTCTGCCTCAGTTTCTGAAGAAGAGCCTCAAAATCTTCATATTTGAGGGGCCCGAATCTGGCTGTGAAACCATCAAAGAAATCGGCCCAAGGGGCAAAGTCACGCTCTTGGAGGAACCACTGGGTCCACTGAAATGCATCATCTTCAAGGTTAAAGGACGCCAGTTGCGCCCATTGCTCTTCTGGAATCTCCTGATAGTTGTAAAATAACTCTGCCTTTTGAACCCATTCCAACGCGCCGCCCCTTTGAATTTTGGGTAATTCATGCGTGTCATTTTTGGTGGCATGTATGCTCTCGGGTTCCACTGGCCGTGCGCTCCATACTCCTGACCGAGACCAAGAGGCCATCGACGCTCTGTCGGCCAGTTCGAGTATCCTCCTTCCTCTTCGCGTTGATATCCGGGCCTTGTAGTCGTTGGAGGAGGTCTGTACTCCCAGCCTCCCCCTGTTCTGCTGTTGCTGGCATGTCCCGATCCCTTAGGGTTAGGCAGAAGCCCATCCCGAGGAGGGTAGATTGTATTCCTAGGCCGTTGTTCAATCAGGTCTTCTCGTCCCCTGCTGAGGCCCCCTGTCGACTGGATCGGCCCCTGTTGGGTACTCGCTTCTTCGTTCACAGTTGCTTTTCCCTTGATACTTGGAGATAACGAGCTCTTGATCTCCCCCATGCGTAGCATCCAGTTGCTCTTCCAGACGTTTCTATGACGCCCTTAATTTTTCTTCGATGACCGTCACTGTATCTGGCAACCCGATGTAGTTATCCTCTAGGGTTGCTAGCCTCGTGGACTCTTCCTGTCAGCGAGTCACCATGGCGGGATTTGAGGGCTTGCATTGGAAGTTGTGGAATGCTTTGGGAAGATGCTGCTCGTTGTTGTCCTTCTTCAGGTGTAAGGGGGCGGTGAAGAATTCGCCGCAATCTAGAGATCGTCGGACGTCGAAGCTGACGATCGATCAAAGGAGTTGAAGGAGGCAGAACATGCGATTGATCGGGAAGGAGAAGCAAAGACAGGCGGACGATTGATCAAAGATAGGCAAACGATCGATCAGACGATGGATCGGGGATCGTCAGACTTCGAAGGAAGCAACAAAGACGACGATTGATCAGTTGCTGTGTTCGACGATCGTCGGGTTGCTGCGTTCGACGATCGGGACAGTAGGAGCAGTCGATCAGCGTGGTTGCTGCGTTCGATGATCAAGATAGAAGTAGGAGCAGTTGATCGGCGGGATTGCTGCGTTTGACGATCGGCGAGTTGAAAACAACGACTGAGTTAGGAGGAAAGATTCTCTGATACCAATTGTTAGGGAGATAGATTGGGATTAGTTGAGAATAGAGGGAGAAGTGGGAAATTAGGGTTAGGGCTTGAGAGGAGGAGAGAGAAAATACCTGAATAGTTGTTCCATGCCTTCGACGAACAAACCCTAGTGATATTTATACCTCTGGGCCAAGAGGGAGCCGGCCGTTCCCCCATGTGGGCTGAACCCGCAGGTTCAGCCCCACAATACATTACCCTATGGACTTGGAAGAAGTCAATGATTATCCTCTACTCATATTTTGTGATAACAAAGCTATAAATTATATATCAAATAATCCAGTCTTCCATGAATGAACAAAGCATATCGAAGTGGATTGTCACTTCATTAGAGAGGAAGTCTTGAAGAAGCAGATATGCACTCCTTTTGTCTCGTCTGAAAAAGAATTGGCAGATAAATTTACAAAACCAGTCTTCATCCTTTTCAGATATTTATGCCAAGCTGAGAATGATTGACATATATACTCCAGCTTGAGGGGGAGTGTTAAAACACAATATGGTGTCCTTACGGTTGATGAGGATAGGCGGACCCTCTCAGTGTTCGCCAGTTGTTGCTGCAGTTGGAGTTACATGTTGAAAGATGACTGTAACTAACTTTGCCTATGGCTGGTTGCTGTGTGTATTTTTAAGATGTTTCATCTTATAACACCTTACCTGCAATAATTGTATAAATTGGGTCCGGCGCTAGCCCCCCATGATATACACTCATCACCAAAAAATTATTAAAACATAGTATGAAAGAGTACTCCCATCTAAAATCTCATCATTAGATTTATATTGCAGCGAAAAAATATTAAAATAGTAAAGAGATTGTCCACAATTACCCAATCAACATGTTCATGGACTTATGACCTATACATCACATGTCCACAAAAGAAGCAATCGTACTTCTTAATCTACTTCGATACGCAGACCGAAACATCATCAAATGGAAGTACTTGAACCAAGAAAGGAAAACACTTCACGAGGCTTAGTTTTCTTTTAGCTAGGGCATCTGAATCGTGCCCTGCAACCAGAGACCATGGGTTCATGAGAGAGTAAATGAGGGCCTGCTATGAGCTAACCACAAATCTTATAACAACCTCACTCCTCCTGGCCGTTCTATTGGACCCACATCATTATGCATGTCTGTACTTTGTATAATAAAAATAGACAAATAAATAATAGACAAATAAATAATGCTTGTAAAAGAGAACTAAACTAGGGGGCACAAGGAACAATCACATCTCTATGCCAAACATTTGTACAAAGGGGTCTACATGCAATCACAAAAGCAACTGGGTATCTCCTTAAGGATATATTGCGGCACCTAGCATAACGTGCATGAATCTAACACATCATCGTCATCATCAAACCACAAGCATCAAACACTCTGAAGACATTTCAAACATACAAATGAGGATCCAGCCGGTTATACCCTCATTAGGGCCCTTCTACTAGAATCCTAACTCAAACGAGTGAGGTCGGTTATACCCATGCTCTCGGGCACTTCTACCGACGCCCTATAAATCGAAGTGGCCGGTTATATCCTTTCTTGGGCCCTTCTATCGACTCCTAACATTGTTTCAATTTCATTTCAAATAATGGGAGAGGCCAGTTTGATTATACCCATTCTCTTGGGCCCTTCTACCAACTCCCAATCATTCACACCAAAATGTTCGGTTATACTTCTTATGTAGGTCCTTCTACCATTTACTTAAAATACGAAGGAGGCTGGTTATACCTTCTCAAGGACCTTCTACCTACCTTCGCATTTTCTGCTAGAGTCAATCAATGTACATAGGCATTCCTACGATGGTTACGCCCAACCATTTAGCGATTTTGCGTGCATCTCATGCCCTAATCCTAACATGGCGATTCCCCATGAAAAATGAGCATTATGACGACGCTATGGTTGCATTCGAACCTCTAATAAAATTCCTAAATGCAACGTCAAACAACATCACCTAATCGTGTCACAGGCTGCGATTAGGATTCACCCACAATGCTTAGCCTGTAATCAAAATCGGGCAATCTAATGCAAGCATGTCGGGGTCGCAATCCCATGGCCCAATGGTTCACAATGAGCCATGGTTATCCTAAGCCCTCTAATTCGAGGCACTGGATGCTACCATAACATAAATGCAAAAGGACAACGAAATGAACAGTGGCGTGCCCTAAGGACCGTTGATGCAGGACGACACATAGAGTTTGCGCGCATGTCGCTATTTTTAGGAAACCCTAAATGCATCGATGATTAAATTAATTTTGCAAAGATTTTGAGCGTGCATTGCAAATACTTTGAGAAATTAAACAACTTTTTTGGAAAAACACAAAATTAACTATTTTGTTTCAAAATTGAATTTTCTTAAAAAAAGGTTCAATTCTAAATCCGGGAAAGGAAATTTGCAACTTTCGTTTCGTTCCCCTTGTCGTAGCAAAACGGAAATCGTGAAATACAAATATGTTTCTGTTTGGAGTTTTCGACGTAACATTCGCTGACAAAATTCGGGCATAAACCCAACAACGAATGTAAAATTTTAAGAGAAAATTTAGACGCACACAAAGGAAGAGAAAGAAGCAAGTTACCGTCTTCACTATTCGAAGTCGACGGCGATCACGCGAGAAGTTCCTCATCACCTTCAATCTCCCTCCGAGGTCGACCGTTATAGCACACGGGCACCACAGAATTAATTCACTCTCTACCTCACACAAGTGGCTCCACGAAACCTCAATCACTCAACAGTAAAAGGAAGCCACAAACTAAACAACATAAAATTCACTCGCTCTCGCACAAGAGTGGCTACACAAAATCTTTAAACACAAGAGTTAATTTCACTTCTGTTCTCACAAAGAGGTTCCACGTAATCTCACTAGCACACACAAACAAACTATACTGTTCACGGTAGCAATTAAATCAGACATCATTAGTTGGCTAACTCTGTTCACTAAATATAATCCTACATCTCAGAAGCCAAACCTTGATCGACAGCTTCTTTTAATTTTTTTTATGTTCATCATCATCCTAAATGATAAACAACAACATCAATTACAACTGAACTCAAGAAATCAAACCTCACCACAACAGGACTCTATAAGAGGAAGCAAACACACAACAACCAATTTCTCACAATCATCAATCCCCTAAATTCCTACGGCAACATTAACTACACTAGTCATCGTCTTCTCCAATTGAAAACGTTAGCAAAACAATCTCATTCATCAACATTCATCCAACGGGAAACACACAAGCAACAAATCAATTTCAATATTCAACATCATCATATTTTTCATCAATCACCTCCAAAAACAGAGCACCGAGAGCCCCTATTTATAGGGTTTTAAATACAACCAAACAAACAAAGGAAATACTGTCTCCTCAGCTTCGTGGATAGACGATCATGACACCGCAGAACCGAAACCGTCAGGAGAGGAGTTCATGGCAGTGGAAGTAGGCAAGGACCTGCGGAATCGTGGACCGAAACTTTGCACATCGTTGGAGCTGCGTTGGCAGAGATCGTGGAGGTAGCGGAGTCGTGGACGTGGCCTGCAGTGGGAGCTCCGGAGAAAGCAGGATTTTTCGGTGCAGTGACATCGTCGGGGAGGAGCGGCTGGTTCCCTAGCGCTGCTTGCCATTGCTGAACTGGGAGATGCACCGTGGCTTTTAACTGGACCGGGGAGGAGGAGATAAACATGGCTTTAACCTAATTATATATATACATATGTCTGTATATATATATAAAATTTTCCAAATATAAACCAAACAAAAATAAGTAGCTACGCGCGCAGGCGTGCATTTCACGAAGTCCAAAATGAAATTTGCAAAATGAAATTAAAATGCAATATAACAATTCAGGGCCAATAAGATCCACTCGAGTGGTACTGAACTCTATCATCATAATATTGTATCGAAGGACCAATAGGATTCACTTGAGTGCGAGAATAAGAACGACGACAATCATCATACTAATTATCTCCAGCATAATGAGATCGTATCGGTGGATCAACACGATCTCTAGAAGTGATGTACTGTGATCGATGATAATCATCGAAGTATCGTAAAGATTTCCTTGATGGGGTTATACGGGAGTGGGTGTAAGTGGATTCGTAATCCTCAAATAGAGGATTCCTTCTAAGCGTAGACCTTTCTAAGTAGTGGTGTGGGGTTTCACGATGGAGTCTAACAAAATGTTCATCTTGAATTGGAGGTGACATTGAAGCTCGAGTGGAAACTTCTAGACTATTCATCCTAGCACTAAGGTTCTCAAACACTTCTCGTACCTGGTGTATACTCGGTTAATTCTACCATTTTGTGGGCGAAAGGTAGAAACCACGAGGGTGTTTCATTCCCTTCGTTTCTGCAACTCGTTTGACCACGTTCAACTCGACGCATCTCCAAGTTTACCTCGTGAGGGTGTTTAGGTGGTGAATTGTGGTGTTGTGAACTCTTACTCACTAACCTACCACTACGCAGATGCATGCAAACAAACAAGTAAAATGCAAATGTACGATTATGCCATTTTTTTTTATTAAAAATAAAATGTTATGTGGGGTTCCCTATTCTACGCAGGGTGGATTCCGAAACTTATTCGGAACCTCTCTCTAATACCAAATTGATGCAGGACATCGCGTAGGGTTTGCGCGCTTGTCGCCTATTTCTATGAAACCCTAAATGCATGTAATGATTAAATTAATTTTGCAAAGATTTTGACCGTGCATTTCAAATACTTTGAGAAATTAAGCAACTTTTTTTGGAAAAACACAACATTAACTATTTTGTTTCAAAATTGAATTTTCTTAAAAAATGGTTCAATTCTAAATCCGTGGTAGGAAGTTTGCAATTTTCGTTCTGTTCCCCTTGTAGTAGCAAAACAAAAATCGTGAACTCCAAATACGTTTTTGTTTGAAGTTTTCGACGTAGCGTTCGTTGACAAAATTCAGACGAAAACCTAGCAACGAATCTAAAATCATTGCTACTTTCGTTCTGTTCCCCTTGTCGTAGCAAAACGGAAAACATGAATTCCAAATATGTTTCCGTTTGAAGTTTTCGACATAGCGTTCACTGAAAAAATTCGGACAAAAACCTAACAATGAATCTAAAATCCTAAGAGAAAATATAGACGCCCATAAAGGAAGAGTGTGCAACCACAGATTGTTTCTTGTTACGCCATGTTATGAGATGACCACCAAAGTAAGTGCAGAACCCCGTAGTGGAGCGTCTATCATCAATAGATCCTACGTAGTCAGCGTCAGAGTAAGCGACGAGTGATAGAGATGTGGATGACTTGTACACAAGTCCTTGTCCGGGGGCGATCTTTAGATATCGAAGAATGCGCTCGATAGCTTGAAGGTGTGATGTCCGAGGAGAATGCATGAATTGACTCACAACTCCTACGGCAAAGGAGATATCAGGTCGAGTTACCGTAAGGTAGATCAACTTCCCAACCAAGCGTCTGTAATATTCCGGATTTGTAAGCAGTTTGTCGAAGTCACAACTGTGGGCCGATAGTTTGTGATTAACATCCATAGGAGTCTCCGCAGGTTTGCACCCAGAGTAACCAACATCATAAAGAAGGTCCATACAGTACTTTCTTTGGGATAATACAAGACCATCAGAGCGTCGTGCAACCTCAAGCCCGAGAAAATACCGAAGGTTTCCCAGATCTTTGGTTTGAAAAGCGGAGTTTAACTGTTCCTTGAGCTGTTGTATTCCCACCCTGTCGTTGCCAGTAATCAGGATATCGTCAACGTAGACCAGAAGAATCACAGTCCCGGTTGACCGGTGTCGGGTGAAGAGAGAAAAATCAGCCGAGCTCCGAGTGAAGCCAATAACACAGATTACCTTACTGAATTTTTCAAACCACGCACGTGGAGACTGTTTGAGACCATAAATGGATTTGCGAAGATGACAAACCAGAGATTCCCCCGTGGTCTCAAACCCGGGAGGTTGGTGCATATAAACTGTCTCATGCAGATCGCCGTTGAGGAAGGCATTCTTAATATTCAGCTGATAGAGCGGCCAGTGACGATGAACAGCCAAGAAAAGAAGAACGCGAACCGTGTTCAATTTGGCCACTGGAGAGAAAGTTTCCTCATAATCAAGGCCATGTTGCTGAGTAAAGCCCCGGGCCACGAGGCGTGCCTTCAGACGGTCAATAGTGCCATCTGTCGCATGCTTGATAACAAAGACCCATTTGCAGCTCACAGAGGTATGGCCAGTAGGAAGAGGAACCAGATCCCAAGTCTAGTTAGCCCAAAGAGCCCGCATTTCATCTTCCATGGCTGCCCGCCACCCTGGATGTGTAAGCGCCTTCTGCACAGAGTTAAGAATAAAAATAGGGGAAAGAGAGGAGGCAAAGGCGTAGAGAGGTGGTGTCAGCCGATGGAGAGAGCCGTAGTTGGCCAAGGGATGAGCTGTAGAGACGGGAGCCGGATCTGCCGTAGCCGAGGTATCGCTGGTAGCAGGGAGCTGGTTCACGAGAGTATCCTTGGATGGACGTCGAGAGTAGACCCGGATAAGTGGTGGAGGAACCCGAGGAAGAGCTGGTTGAAAGGAGAAAGAAGATGGTAGAGACGATGACGTGACTGGTACGGCAAGCCGGGGAAGAGGTGGAGCAGAAGACGAGGTGGGGCAAGGTAAGTGGAAGAGCTGGTGTTCGCAGAAGGTGACATCTGCAGAAACAACCAGCTGACCATATGAAGGAGAGTAGCAGACATATCCCTTTTGAGTCCGGGAGTAGCCAACAAACATATACTTGGCAGCCCGAGGAGCAAGCTTGTCGGAAGGAGGGCCAAGATGGTGGACATAGCACACACACCCGAAGACTCGTGGTGTGAGAGAGGTGGGGTTGGTGAAGGGATAGAGAAGTTGGAGCGGTGAGACAAAATTTAGCACAGATGAGGGGAGGCGGTTAATGAGATGACAGGCTGTGGAGACGACAAAATTCCAATATTCGACCGGAACCTGCATTTGGAACATAAGGGAGCGGGCAACATCGAGAAGATGACGATTTTTCCGTTCGGCGACCCCGTTTTGCTGAGGGGTATATGCACATGAAGTTTGATGGATGATACCGAACTCGGTGCAAAGAGTAGAGAAGACACGCCCGGTATATTCGCGAGCATTATCAGTGCGGATGACTTGGAGGGGGGTGGCGAACTGCGTACGCATCTCAGTCACAAAAGCACGAAACACAGAAGTAAGTTCAGTACGATCATGTAGTAAATAAAGCCATGTAGTACGCGAGTAGTCATCAATAAACGTGACAAAATAACGATAACCAAAAATACTTGGGACACGATAAGGACCCCATACATCAGAGTGTACTAAAGAGAGAGGAGTACTACTCCTGGTACATGCAGGGGGAAAGGAAGAGCGATGTTGTTGCCGTAGATACAGGATTCACAAGAGAACTCCTGCAGAGGTACATCAGGAAGAGCCCGCTTGAGAATCGGTAGGGGGCATGCCCAAGGCGGCGATGCCAATCAACTGTGAAGATAGCAGATAGAATAGTAGGTGGGATGTCCAAGATATAAAGCCCGTTCAACAGCTGCCCCTTACCAATGGTACTCCGGGTGCGACGATCCTGCATAAGGAAAGAAGAAGGTGAAAAAGTTATGCAACAATCAAGGTCGTGGGTGAGACGACTAACAGAAAGTAAATTGAAAGGGGATCGCAGAACATGAAGAATCGAGGAAAGAGAGAGAGTCGGAGTAAGCTGAAGAGCAGCGGTGCTAGAGACAGGAAGGGTATCACCGTTGGCCACAGTGATGCAAAGGGGATGAGGCGTCCGTTGGTACTTGGTGGGCTTCTGGGAGGTAATACGGTGAGTGGCCCCAGAATCAACGATCCAGCAGGGACTATGAGAGAGACAGGTTATACCTTCCGCAGAAAAGGACGCGACGGAGCCGGAGGAGCGGCTGAGGGCACCTTGAAGCTGTTGGAGTTGGGTGTGAAGCTCATCAATATCTTGGCGGGTAGTGGAAGCCAGATCGGGGGCAGAAGGCCCAGTGGGAGTAGGAGCAGCAGAGGTAGTAGTAGTAAGGTGAGGAAGCAGGCCGTGCTTGCGGTAACAAATAGCTTCGAGATGATTATCACGGCCACAGTAAGTGCATTTCATAGAAGAACGACCACCACGTCCTCGTCCCCGAGACGGTGCCCCCCCCGAGTGGAAGATCCACGAGTAGGAGGGTTCAGAAGGAGAGGATGCTGAAGAAGAGCTGGGGCAAAATCATGAGTAGCCTCGGAAGGAGGCGTGAACTTTAGCAGTATGGAGCATACATCAGACAGGGACGAAGTGGTGGCGGACGATAGGATCTGCGCACGAACACTATGCAGGTGGGAAGGAACACGAGACATCATCATGGCGATGACGACAACTTCTTTCTGGTTCCGTTGAGTGGCGAGATCAGTAGTAGGAGGCTGATGTTGAATCCAAGCCTCGGCCAAACTCTTTGCTTTAGCCACAAAGGAGAGCATATCGCTAGGAGCACCGGGGGCAAGATTCTGAAGATTTGAAATGATATCATATAGGTGCTGTAGGCTGTCATGCCCGGAGTAAAATGAGTGAAGCTCCTCCCACTGGCCGTGTCATGATACATGGCCATTCGGTAGGGCTCGGCCCATGGAGTTGAGAAGCCAGGACTGGACCCGACCATCGTCGCGAAACCAGTCATCGGAGGGAGCAGTCAGAGGAGCCCGGGTCAAGTGGTGAAGAAGACCCTTCGTCTGCAGAACACGGCGAATCGAGTGAACCCATTCAACAAAGTTCCTTTTGCCAGTGAGGGAGATAGTCGTAATCCGTAATTCGTCACGAGGTTTGGAAGTCGAGGCCGCCGCGCGGGCTGGCGGAGCAGAGGTAGCAACAGAAGTATCAGAATCCATGCGCGACCAGCAGAAGAGGCCGGACGGGCAGAAGAGGATTGCAGCGCTGGTAGCAGAGAAAGGCCGGGGGCAAGAAAAAAAGGTAGTCGCACGGTCTCGGCGAACACGCCAGCGACCAGGAGATCGCGACCAAAATGCGACTAGCAGAGGGAGATCGCAAACGACAAGGCAGGCCGCAGGCGAGTAGCGAGCAGGAAGGGCAGCAGCGGATCGACGAGGCCGCAGCGAGAAGCAGGTCGCGGCGAGCAGAAGAGGCAAGTTGCTGCGAGCCGCGATCAGCGAGCAGGGAAGGCCGCAGCGGATAGAAAGAGGTCGCGCGGCGAACAGAGGAGGCAGGTCGCTGCGGGCAACGATCAACGAGCAGGGTGAAGCCGCAGTGGAGTGAGAGAGACCGCGCGGTGAGCAGGAGAGGCAGGTCGCTGCGAGCAGCGATCAACGAGCAGAGAGAGACCGCAACAGATAGAAAGAGTCCGCGTGGGAAGAGAAGAGGAGAGAAAGGTGGACCCACGTGAGAGAAGAGTATAAAAAGAGGAGAGGGAGGGGGGAGGAGGAAGCCACGAAAGAAACAGAGGTGAGAGGTGGGGGGAAGCGGATAAAAAAGCCAAGCCGCAGGAGTCCGCAGGAAGGAAAGACCGCGCGGACAGCCGGTTAGGAGAAGAGGCTGGAAGCGGTTAGGAGAAGAAACCGGGTAGGCCGGATACCATAGGAGGAGACCGGTTTCCCTCTGATACCATGTAAAGAAAGGCCTCAAAGCTTGTATATATTTCTTGAATGAATAGTTACAAGTATACATACACTTATATAGGAGAAGAATGAAGAGAGAAAACCTTAATTGGGCTTTTCTAACAATATCCATACTATATATACAAAAAAGTATCGGGAACCGTTGCGATTGCACAGTGTAACATCCGAGGCCCTCCGAATGATTTTCAGCCGTTGGATTAAGGGGAGAAGCGGTCTGCCAACAGCTAAAAGCGGAAAAATCCATCTGCTCCATCTCGATAAAATATTGATGGCTGCGCGCGCGAGCCTTGCTCACGGTGGTTTTGCTCCACCGTCGGCAGCGGACCCCCAGCGGCCTGCCAGGTGCCCCGGCGGGTTCGCCGGAAGCCGGCGAACCTGCCGGTGGGCGCAGGGCAAGCCGACGGCGAATTCGCCGGTGGCGGAGGCCTCCTGTCTGGCGGAGAGGGAGTGACGGGAGGACGGCGTGATTCAGACCTTCACGGTTGAGGCCTCTGCCGCCGCCGGCCTACCCGGCTCCCACCGCCGGGTTCGCCGGACACCGGCGAACCCGCCGGGGGTTCTCCAAGCAGGCCGCCGACGAATTCTCCTGGCGGCAGAGGCCTCCTGTGAGGCAGAGATCGAGAGGGAGTGGCGGGAGGGCGGCGTGATTCAGACCTTCACGGTTGAGGCCTCCGCCGCCGGCAGCCTGCCCGGTGCCCACCGGCGCGTTCGCCGGACCCCAGCAAAACCGCTGGGGGTTCTCCGAGCAGGCCACCGACGAATTCTCCTTGCGGCGGTGGCCTCCCGTGAGGCAGAGATCGAGAGGGAGTGGCGGGAGGGCGGCGGTCAATTTAATAAAAAACTTAGGACATACAAAATTCAATAAAATTTTAAAATATTTTTTTATAATTGTAAAATATATGAAAATAATTTTAGATAACTTTAAAAATAATTAAACAACCTTATTAAAAAAATAATTTAAAAAGTACAAAAATCTGAATATTTTTAAATTATATAAAATAATTAAAAATAATTTACATTATTTTAAAAATATTCGGGGGCGGGCGAAGCCCTCCAGGGCCGGGGAACCGCTGCGCGGGGCACGGGGGGCCTCCATGCGCTGTCACTCGTATATGTGTATTTATAGATTTATATTATTTTCCAAACATAAACCAAACAAAAATAAATAGCTACGCGCGCATGCGTGGATTTCACAAAGTCCAAACTGAAATTTGCAAAATAAAAATGCAAAATAAAATTAAAATGCAAAAATTAAAATGCAATAAAACAATTCAGGGCCGAAAGAGATCCGGTCGGGTGCGGCGTCAGACACTTTTGCGACGACCTAATCTGAGCTGGTATCCACCAACCGGGAAGAGGGAGTTGTTACCTTACTTGTTTTTCTCCCCGCCATGAAAATACTTTCACCTGTGGCTGGAGAATGATCCTTGAAGCTAGATCTATCTGCTCTTGCAACGACTCTTAGTTTAGAGTTATAGAGCTCCAATGGCTGCCATTTCTTCCTCCTCAAACCCCTCCTCTTCCTCTCCTCTTTCATGGTCTAAGTGAGAGAGATTTTTAGAAAGTGGAGACGTAAACACTCAAGTTCGGCCTAAATTTCCCACTAGAAACTCTTAGCCATTAGATCTTAAAATCTCAATCTAATTGCTGAAATCTGGTTACGAAATGAAATAACTTGAAACCTGTTCTCTGCTTAAACATGGAGCCAATCAATGATTGACTAGTCGATCGACGTTTGCTGATCGGCAATTCGATTGGCGGTCGACTTGTCGGTCGACGATTGTCAATCGGTCCCCTGATCGGCGGTCAACGATCAACCTATTGATCGGCGATTACTATTTGGCCACCCAAATCCGCGGCCAACGATCAAGTCAACGACTCAACAATGAATACCCATGCGTCAGCATATTTCAAGCAGAGAAATTGGGGTGTTACCATTCCCTCCCCCTTAGAAGTACCGTCCCTGAAATTTCAAACATTTCTTAATTAAACCTCTTACCTGAAGCGAAGAGTTCTGGATACTCCTCTAGCATCGCTTGCTCTCTCTTCCGAAAGAATTCGTCGCGCTCGCAATTGTCCCAATGCACTTTCGCGAGCTTGACTTATTTGTTCCGCAAATCCAGAATCTTCATATCTTTTGTGCAAATCGGATGTACAACAAAGTTTCTTCTACTGGTACCGCATTCGACTCATCCACCACACTAGGCTCCATCAAGGCCTTCCTCAGCACCGACACTTGGAAAACATTTTGTAGACCGCTCAACTCTGCCGACAAAGCAAGACGACATGCATGCTTCTTTAGTCTTCGAATCCGCGATACGCCCTCGAAAGGATTGATCTTTAATATAAACTCCGTCGTCATCTACGAATTCCACTTTTCAATGGCGCGTATTATAATACTCCGCTTTCCGATCTTTATATGCTCACAAATAGTCTCGATAATCCCAAAAGCATCTGACGCTTCTTTCTTATTCAATAGCCGAGTGTCACCCGCCTCCGCCCATGACATTGAAGTTCGTCACTGCCTTCTGTAAAGTGCTTCAAATGGTGCCATCTTTATACTTGACATAAAGCTATTGTTGTATGCGAACTCGGTTAATGAATAAGTGGTTCTCTAATTTCTTCCCAAATTTGAATGCGCACATTGTAAACATATCCTTCATTGTACGGTTACTCCCGTCCATCTAACCACCGGTTTGCGGATGAAATGCCTTACTATATTTTAGTTTTGTGCCCAAGCTCTTCTGAACCCGCCTCCAATCCTTGGAGGTAAGGGGCCCGCCCCTTTCATTGATAATTCTCTTTGGAATCTCATGCAGTCGAACAATGTTTTGCACATATAATTCTACCAATCTTCCCACTTCATCATTCCCCCAATTGGGATGAAGTGAGTCACCTTAGTGCGACGGCCCACAATCACTCATATGACATCATTCCCTTGCTGGAATCTGGGCAAACCGTGTATAAAATCAATGGAGATATCATTGAACTTCCACTCGGGGATAGGGTGGGGTTGTAGAAAACTACTGGGTCTTTGGCATTCCACCTTCACCAAAGCACAAGTTTGGCACTTTCATACAACACCACGTCCTTCATGTCAGACCACCAAATGGATTTCTTTAAATTCATGTACATTTTTGTACCTCCTAGGTGAATGGAATACTTGGTGAAGTGTGTCTCAAACATCAACTTCTCACGGAGCTTGCCAAAACTCGGAACACATACCCTCCCCAGCCCGTCGACCATTTCCAAGTCATCATTTTTGCTGTCTTGAGCTTCCAACACCAAAGGTTGAAACTCCTCATCCATCACGGTCCTATTCTGCACTCTATCCGCAATATCATATTGCAATTGAATTCAACTCGAACGCTTGCGACAGAACTTCCAACACCAATGTAGTGCCGCCACGAGCAGCACACTTGATGTCCAATGACTTAAAGTCTCGCACTAACTACTCACAATGTGCCTCAATCCAATTTCCCCGCTCCAAGTGCTTCCTGCTCAAGGCGTCGACCCCCTTATTTGCCTTCCTAGGCGTATACTGAATCTCATCTTGTAGTTCCTAAGGAACTCGATTCACCCACGTTGCCTCACATTCAAATCCTTTTGATTTAGGAGGTACTTCATGCTCTTGGGATTTGTAAAGATCTCCACCTTGGCCCCATAAATTTAATGCCTTCAAAGCAAAAATCATCGCCGCCAACTCCAAGTCATGCACATGGTAAATCTTTCATTCGACTTCAACTGCCTCGAACCATACACGATTACCTTACCATGCTGAGCTAGAACGCATCCCAAGCCATAGATCGACGTGTCACTAAAGATCTTGAATCCGTCAGTCCCACTTGGGAGGCTTAGGATTGTGGTAGACATCATTTTTTTCCTTCAGTGCTCCAAAAGCTTGATTACACTTAAGCGTCCACTCAAACTAGTGCTCCTTGCGAGTAAGAGAGGTGAGGGGCAATGCAGTCCGAAAGATGTTCTCTACAAACCTCTTGTAGTAACCAGTTAGTGCAAGACAGCTCCTGACTTCTGCCACTGTTTTCAATGCAAGTCAATCTCTAATGACTTCAATTTTCACCGGATCCACCGTCACCCCTTTACCACTAAGCACGTGGCCCAAAAAGACAACCTCCTCAATTCATGACTCGCATTTGAAGAACTTGACATACAACTGGTTCTCCCTCAATGTCTGCAACACTTGCCTAAAGTGAGCTTCATGCTCAACCTCTGATCTCGAGTAAACTAGGATGCTATCAATGAATACCACAACAAATACATCCAAATATCTCCGAAACATGCGGTACATGAGATCTATGAACAGTAACGACACATTCATCATTCCAAATGACAATAGAGAATTCAAAATGGCTATACCGTGTACATTGTTCTAAATATCGGATGTCGGCTACATATCGGATTGAGTTTTTAGAAGTCGGATGTCGGAAGTCAGAGACATGTCAAGGATATTTTAAAATATCGGATTTCCATGTCTTATAAATAAAATCTTTATTTTTATGTATACTAACTATAATTATTTGTTATAAAAATAAAAAAATAATATACAAATAGATAAAAAATGAGTCATTTATATTACAAAATAAAATCGAATAATATACAAATAGATAAAATATTATTGATAAATACAAAATGATACGTTGTAAATATATTTAATAGAATGCAATAATTTTATTTTGATAATAATAAGTTTATTGCAAATAAAGAAGATTTAAAAGTTAAAAATCGTTGATTGATTATAAGTCTTTTCAAACCTATAAATTTATATTAAATACATGCAAACAATCAACTAATAAATGTATTAAATTTTTTCATATTATTTGTAATATGAAATTAAAAACTGTGAAACAATTATACAAAATTGGTTGTAAGAATAAAACGTTAAAAAAATCAAAGCAATAAGTCCAATCAATTTACATACATAATATAATATGTATAGGTAATTTAAACATATGTTGTTAGTCTGCTAATATAACATAAAATAAAATAACGGGCAATATATTTAAAAGTCGTTTCGGCCGATATATCAGAAAAAATCAGACATGTCGGTCTACATTTTACAAAATGACAAAATCTATACTTTTTATAAAAGCTTATCGTTTTGCCCCTAAAAATGACATGTCGGTAGACATGTCAGACATGTTGGAGGACATTTAAAACAATGACCGTGTACCGAAAGCAGTCTTCAAGATATCCTCTCCCTGGATCCTCAACTGATAGTACCCCGACTTCAAATCCAATTTAGAATACACTGCTGACCTTACTCACTGATCGAAGAGCTCGTCAATACGTGGAATTAAGTACTTGTTCTTCACTGTTAGCTTGTTTAGCTCGCGGTAGTCTATGCATAGTCGTATACCACCTTCTTTCTTCTTTACAAATAACACTAGAGCACTCCACAATGAAGAGCTCGTTCGGATGTATCCCTTGCTCCAAAAGCTCTTATGGTTGAGTTTTTAGCTTGGCCAACTCCTTTGGCGCCTTCCAACATGGAGCACGTGATACCAGCCTTATACTCGACACCAACTCTATTGTGAAATTGATCTCCCTCTAGGGTGGTGCTCCAAGAAGCTCATTAGGAAACACATCCTCAAACTCTGCCACCATCATTACGACATTACCTCACGAATGACTAGCTTCGAGGAGTGAGTCTCCAACAAGGATACAAATGCTTCGCCTCCCTGGTTCCACCCTCCCCCCACTTTCATGTCAAAAATTAAAGAACATGCGACGTCGATCACATTCTTGAACTTAGACTTCATCTCGCCCCCACTCCTCAAGGTCGCCACTTTTAAGTTACAATCAATATTAGCCTGGTGCTCTGCGAGCCCTTCCATCCTTAGAATAACGTAGAGCTCCATTAGAGGTAACACATCCGCTTCCAATTCGAAGTCCTGATCCTCTGTCCTCAGAATAATGCGGCCCCTCATACTTGTGCTCATACAGGACCAATTCAACATCCACACACTCAGCTCAACTCCTACATTGAAAGGTTCCACACCAATGCTTTAGATAAAGTTATCCACAAGGAATGAATGTGATGCCCCCCGTGTCAAATAAGACCTTCGTGGGTACGTTGAACACTTGACGATGTCCAACAACACAAGCATGTGATTGCAGTATAAGGTCATAAAATAGTCAAACTTAGACATGTGAAAAGTTCTACATGTCACTACATCCGGCTGACGAACAACCTCCTTCTGTCTGAGGCGGTAGGCTCTGAGCTGCAATGGAGCAAAGACGTGAAGCGCTTGACTTTACCGCCTTGCTCTTCTCAGCATAACTTGACCCTGCCTGTGCAGTGAGCTTGCTTCCACTCTTTCATAGGTAGACCCCTCACGACAACTACAAACAATGTGGCCCACACCGCCACACTTGAAACATGTAGGCCCTTTGAAGGGCGCTCCACCATTCAGTACCCTGCTACCTCTGCCAGAATGCTGAGGTGGTACCTCTTCCTCCCTTTCTCGCCATCAAACCTTCCATGGGTTTGAGCCCCCTCTGTATAGCCGTGAATCCCTTATGGCATTGCGTCTTCTTTGTCCATTTCCAAAGTCCCGGTGGCTTCCACCAAAGAGCTGAAACTTGGCCCCTTCAAAGCATTTAATAGTTGCCTGAAATTGTCTCGCAACCCTTTATAGAAGCGATGCATCTTTTCCTCCTCATCAACTATAATGTGCCCCGCATACCGGCTTAAGCGGGTAAACTTTTGTAGGTACGCTTCTACACTCATGTCCCTCTGTAACAATCTTAGAAATTGCCCATGAAGGGCCAGTGTCGTGACTGTAGGGAGATAGCGTTGCAGGAAAACAATTCCAAACTCTGCTGTAGAAATTTGAGTAGGAAGGCGCTCGACAAAGCACCTATCACGCACCTCCAACCACCATAATTTGGCATCACCTTCTAGCATGAAGGTGGCAAGTTGCACCTTCTGATTTTATGAAGCCTCGACGACTTCTAACAACCCCTTAATCCTTGCCATCCAATCCTCTGTGTCTGTCGGAGTACCATCGCCCTTAAACATGGAAGGATAGAAGGTAAAAAAGTACTTCAACTATTGGTCCCTCTGATCAACTGTCTGTATTGCAACTAGCTCTACCGTTCCTTATGCTGTGATAAGTGTCGCACCAGCTACAACCCTGGTGGCTTGAGCCACCACCACTGCATTTGTTAGCACCCTACAAAAATTTGCGGGTGACATGTTCATGTTTGGAAGGCCTGAGATAATATTGCTACTGCCCGTACAGTCCTCCCAAGCCCTTGAAGTCCCGGCTTCGCCATTAGCACCATAACACAATGAATACCACACGTCAGATCATCAGCAAAATTCAAACATCAAGCATATGAACACAAGGTTCCAACAAACAATCCTATGTGGATAAATCTTATTAACGATCTAGAACTCTTAAATCTATCTCTGAAACTAAATTTGTAACACCCTACATACAACAACTGTATAATATGGGTCCGACCGGACCCCCACAACATACACTTATCACAAACATAATATTAAAACATGGTATGAAAGAGTACTCCCATCTAAAGTCTCATCATCAAATTTATATTGCAGCTAAAAAATACTAAAATAGTAAAGAGTGTCCACAACTATCCAATCAGCAAGTGCATGGCCTTATGACCTATATATCACATGTCCACAAAAAAAACAAGTGAACTTCCTAATCTACCTCGACACGCAGACCAAAACATCATCAAAAGAAAGTACTAGAACCATGAAAGGAAAATACTTCATGAGGTTTATTTTTCTTTTAGCTCAGGCAAGCTAGCGTGCACCGCATCAGAACCGTGCCCTGCAACCAAAGACCATGAAAGAGTAAGTGAGGGTCAACTACGAGCTGATCATAAACCACATAACAAGCTCACTCCTCCCGGCCGTCCTAGCGAACCTCTGGAAACCACATCATCCTGCAGGGAAGCACATCGTATAATAAGAATAGACAAATAAACAATGCTTGTAAAACAGAACTAAAGTTGGTGAAACAAGCAACTACACGTCTCTATGTGAAGCATTAATAAAAAAGGGGGTCTACAATGCAATCATGAATATAACCGGGTATCCCCTTACTTATCCACCACGACACTTAGCATAACATGCTTGAATCTTGCACATCATCATTATTAAGCCACAAGCATCAAACGCTCTCAAGGCGTTCTAAACATACAAGTGAGGATCTAGTTGGTTATACCCTCATTTAGGGCCCTTCTACTAGAATCCTAACTCAACTGGTGGGGTCGTTTATACCCATGCTCTCGAATCTAGCATAACATGCATTGAATCTAGCACATCATCATTGTTAAGCTACAAGCATCAAACACTCTCAAGGCGTTTTAGACATACAAGTGAGGATCTAGTTGGTTACGCCCTCATTTAGGGCCCTTCTACTAGAATCCTAACTCAACTGACAAGGTCGGTTATACCCATGCTCTCGGGCCCATCTATCTACACTATAAATCAGAGTGGCCGGTTATTCCTTTTTGTGTCCTTCTACTGACTCCTAGCAATTAATCAATTTCATTTCAAATAATGGGAGAGGTCAATTAGGTTATACCCATTCTCTCTTGCCCTTTTACCAACTCCCAATCATTCACAACAAAATGTTCGGTTATGCTTCTCATGTAGGTTCTTTTACCATTTACTTAAAATACGAAGGAGGCCGATTATACATTCTCAAGTCTCTTCTACATACCTCCACATTTCTTGCTAGATTCAGTCAATGTACATTGGCTTTCCTACAACGATTACACCCAACTATTTAGAGATTTCATGTGCACCTTATGCCCTAACCCCAACATGGTGATTCCCTACAGAAAACGGGCATTATGGCGACGTTATGGACGCATTCACACCTCTAACAAAATTCCTAAATGCTATGCCAAACAAGATTGCCGAATCGGCCACTGACCGCGATTTGGCTTCACCCACAATGCCTAGCTTGAAACCGAAATCAGGCAATCTAATGCAAGCATGCCAGGGTTGCAATCTCATGCTCTGGTTGTTCACAATGAACCGTTGCTACCCCAAGCCCTCTAATTAGAGGCATCGGGTGCCACCATAACTTAAATGCAAGGACAACAAGAGAACAAAGGCATGCCCTAAGGACTGGGAAGAGGGAGTCTTTACCTTCCTCGTTTTTCTGCCCGCCGTGAAAATCCTTTCACGGATGGCTGGAGAACGACCGTGGAAGCCCGATCTATCTGTTGTTGGCAACGACTCTTAGTTTGGAGTTATAGTGCTCCAACAACCTCCACTTCTTCCTCCTCCCGCTCCTCTCCCTCTCCTTTTTCATGGCCTAAGCGAGAGAAATTTTTAGAAAGTGAAGACTTAAATTACCCAAATTTGACCTAAAGTTCTCTAGTAGAGACTACTAGCCATTAGATCTTAAAATTCCAATCAAGTGGTTGAGATTACGAAATGAAATAACCCGAAATCTGCTTTCCACTTAAACTTGAAGCCAGTCAACGATTGATTTGTCGGTCGGCGATTGTTGATTGGCTACCCAATCAGCGGTCGACAATCGACCTCTCGATCGATGATTGCCGATCGCCGATCGACCCCCCGATCGTCAGTCAACGATCGGCCTATCAGTCGGCGGTCAATGATTGACCTATCGATCGGCGGTCAACATTGACCTATTGGTTGGCGGTTGCTAGTCAATCACCGAATCCGTAGTCAACGATCGAGTCAACAGAGGACACCCATGCGCGAACACATTTCAAATGAAGAAATTAGGGTGTGACACATCTAATTTTTTAGCATTTGATTTGGGGCTATGTTGTCAGGTAGAACAAGGGGTTACTGTTCGTAACTAATATCTTGCTCATCGTAACTAATATCTTACTCATCAAAGATGTCTTTTCCTTCAGTTAACATAATTCTTCTGTACACTACATTTTCATGCAGTGCTTCTCTTTATATTGTTTGTCATCAAATCTCATTCTATTATCCATTTTCTTAAAAGTGTAACTTTTAACTGATTTATACTTTGTAAACATCTTCTTTAGTGATTTTTATTGATATCACACACACACAACATTCATCTTTTCAATTTTACCCTTCTTTATTATTACTTCTACAACTTTTTAAAATGTGCTTATTTTGTGTTTAAAAAAAGTCTTTTTATCCCCTTAATTTCTATTAAGTTTTGTATTTTTCGAAACAATTTTTTCATGGGGTCGAGGACGAGGAACTACAGGTGTACAATTTTTTCTATCTCATGCACGAATGCTTGTATATATATGTAGGAGAATTCAGCTAAGCTATTTTTATTTTTAGTTCCTGCGGAGTACTTTTGTGCTTTGGATGCTAATGGCAGAAGATGTGATATGGACCAGAGGCCTGAGCTTTCGAAAGGAAGTGTTGAGTTTGTTGCTCAAACAGAGTATATGGTGCGACCACCAATGCCACCATCATACTTTTTCATTATTGATGTATCAGTTTTTGCAGTTCGGAATGGTCTCCTTGAGGTATATACTTGCTACCTTTTAACATTTCAGTTTAAATTCTGCTTTATGTCATTCCATCACAAAGATTTGTTTGCAACATGCTGTATGCTCTTTGGGCCCATGAGTGCATTATCGTCCTTGCGTTTTCTCAAAATTAATCTTTAGTCTTATTCCATGCAGGTTGTCTCAAAGACCATAAAGTCTTGTCTTGATGACCTACCTGGCTTCCCAAGAACTCGAATTGGCTTCTTAACTTTTGATAGCACCCTGCACTTTTATAGTTTGAAGGCATGTTTCTTTGTCCTTCCAGATATATTTGTAGTAAACATATCTCATAATGATAAACTAAGTTCAAGTTTCTACTCATTTGAGCTTTTATTTTTTTTTGTGCTAGTCTAGGAAAAGTGTGTAATTTACTCTTTTCCTTGCACCAGTCTTCCTTGTCGCAGCCACAAATGATGGTTGTAGCTGATCTTGATGATATTTTTTTACCTTTACCGGACGACCTTCTTGTGAATCTCTCCGATTCAAGATGCGTTGTGGATGCATTTCTGGATAGTTTACCGAGCATGTTCCAAGATAATACAAATGTAGAATCTGCTTTTGGTCCTGCACTAAAAGCATCATTTATGATTATGGTATTTTTTTACTCTGCAATCTCATCACTATATTACCTATATTTCATAGTTCTAATACCGGAGGAATATTTATATGAACTTTCTCACCTTTTCCTTCAGAGCCAACTTGGAGGAAAGTTACTTGTTTTCCAGAGTACCTTACCTTCTCTTGGTGTTGGCCGTCTTAGATTACGAGGAGACGATCTTCGAGTATATGGAACCGATAAGGAGCATAACTTGAGGTTACCTGAAGATTCATTTTATAAACAAATGGCTGCAGATTTTACAAAAAATCAGATTGCAGTAGATATTTATGGTTTCGGCGATAAGTACTCTGACATAGCTTCTCTAGGTGCCAATTAAATAAAATATGCATATGGAGTGGGTAGTTATGAAAGAATGACCTCAATTAGTTGCATTTGGGTTATATTCTTATTTGTAGGAACTCTTGCCAAATATACTGGAGGTCAGGTGTACCATTATCCATATTCTATGACAGATACACACCAAGAGAAACTAAGACATGAACTTGATAGGAACCTTACACGGGAAACTGCTTGGGAAGCTGTGATGCGCATTCGATGCAGCAAAGGTCACTAGATGATATATTGCTGTTTACTTGAGCTACTTTATGTTTGTATTCTTTTGTTGAAATATACCAGAAATATCCTTAAGATTGTATTTTACTTTTACAGGTGTACGGTTTACCACTTATCATGGGCATTTCATGCTAAGATCTGCTGATTTGCTAGCCCTTCCAACTGTTGATTCAGATAAGGCCTTTGCAATGCAATTGTATTTAGAAGAGACCTTGTTGACCACCCAAGCTGTGTTCTTCCAAGTTGCTTTACTGTATCCTTAATGTAGAATATCTTTTGAGAACTATTTTCCCAAACTTGTGAAAGTAATCCTAGCATTGGTATCACATTATAAATCAAAATAGATTTTACCCGCATTTATGTAGATGGAGAAAATTAATGCACAATTACTATCATTTTGGTAATACATTATCTATGACATAAATAGACCCAAAGTAACACCTGTTAAAGTATCTCTTTATTAGTGTCCATGTGTTTAGTCCCACATCGGCTATCGGTGTTTTAAGTCTTGTTGTATTTCCAATATAAAGCCTCATATGAGGATGAATAAGATATCTCTTCTATTTATTTTCTATTCTCCAACATGGTATCAAAGCAGAAGTTGACTCTGAGAATTTTTTCGTCGCCCTAATTGTTGGCGACCTAAATTCTTAGCCTTCCTCTTTGATTTCCGCTCTCCTTCCCCCCCTCCCGTACTGTCGAGCCCATCCCATCCTTGCCCTGTCACGTCCTTCTGCTCCCGCTCCCGTCGACGGAACCAATATCTGATTCCGTGGACAAGAGCGACACTTGGTCTCTGCGGTGCTGAGCACCCTGTCCGCGTCCCCAACGCCGGATCCCGTCTGCGATACCGACACTGCTTCCCATTTGGAGTCTCGTCTTTGATCTCGTCCGCAGATCCCGTGCATTGTCCAGCCGGCTTCTTACTTCGAAGCCTTTCTCGGCGCTCCCAACCATTACTTCGACGACGATCCTACTGCTCTTCTACTGATCTGACGTCGATTGAGCCTTTCGACGATTGGGGCTTTGGGCTTTGCTCGCATTGGTCTTGTCTAGAGCTTTGTTTGCTTGTCTCTCTGCTGCACGCCTGTGCCTGTTCCATCTCGTCCGACCTGCCACTGTTCTTGGACGAAGAAATGATCTTCCTCTCCCGCTCCTGCCCTTGACAATCCCATCGACGGAGGGCTCCGCGGCCTCTAATTTTCATCGACAATGATCTTGCTGCTTCTGTCTGCGTTTCTGTCGCAGATGGTCGACGATCCCGTCGAGCTCTTCTCTGCCGAGCAACTCTCCTACCGAGGTCCTCTCTCCAAGCCTCTACTGTCGTATGCTTGCGATCCAAGCAGATCCAGCTGCTGCCCTCATTTCTCTATGGTTTCTTGATACTTCCAGCCGCTGATTCCCCTTCCGGGGTGTTGATCTCTCGCCGATGATGATGCCTTGCGCTGATTTGGTCCTTTTTATGTGTTTTTTTGTGTCTTTCAATGTTTTTGCTTGATTATTGTTAGTGTTTGTTATGGTTGTTGTTATGCATATGTGCACGTGTGTTTCACGTGAGGGGGAGTGTTGGTATGAATGCGTCTCAGATGATCTTTTCTGTTTTTTTTTCCTTCGTTCCACACGGCCTCTAGGCTTATGTCGTCTGGTTGTGTCTCTCCATATTTCTTTCGATTGGTCGTATGTTGGGACATGAATGATGTTCGTGTTCTAGTCTCATTGGGTTATGTCACGTGGGACCGTGTCGTGCGGGACTGTGTTGTGTGGGACCGCCCTTTGTGCAGATTATCCTCGACGGATTATCTCCGGTTGCCCGATTGTTGATTTGCTCCACGTCGTTGGCTTCCTTTTGCATGTTGTGTGTGTAGGTGATGTTGGTTGACTTTCCTATCTAGCTGGTTGTATTTTGTGGGAGTATCCCTGGTCACCCTTCTGTTGATTTCTTTTTTGGGAGTCCACGTCGTGTGTGAGACCTGCGTCGTGTGTGGATCTATGTCGTGTGTGGCTATGTCCCCGACTTGATTCCCCGGTTTGGTTTTTTCCCGGTGACTCGTCTGTTGTTTTGTCCCACATCGCTTACCTCCATTGCCATTGTTTGGTGTGTCCAAGCTAAAGGTTCCCCCTTCAGCTTGAGGGGGAGTGTTAAAGTATGTCTTTATTAGTGTTCATGTGTTTTGTCCCACACCGGTTATCGGTGTTTTGAGTCTTGTTGTATTTCCTATATAAAGCCCCATATGAGGATGAATAAGATATCTCTTCTATTTCTTTTCTATTCTCCAACAACACCTAATGTACAAACATTTGTATCACATTATAGACCAAATAAGGCTTTAACACATTTATGTTGATGGAGAAACCAATGCACTGTCACTCATTTTGCATCATATTTTATGGCCCTGAGATGATATGTTTTTTCTGCCTTATCTCGTAGTCCTTATCATCATCATTTTATTTGTCTTCATTTTAATGTCATTATCTTCCTCATTAAATTTATCTACCCATCTAATGAGTGCATTCTCATATTCCCCAAGTTTAGTTTCAATTACCTTATCTTCAAAGGGTGTTCACTTCAATCGTTCTTTTTATGTAATGATTTCCTTATTTTTCTTTCCTAATTTTTCCACATCCATCTTATTGCTCTCATTTTTGGCACACTCATCTTAGCAATCACGACCTTTTAATACCCAACCCTTGGATCTATATAATATAACTAGCCTATTTGTAGTCTTATAAAATTTTACCTTTAAGTTTGCTATTTTATCCTTGATACTTATGAGATGCTTCTTCATTTCTATCATCCTCACTGGTTAAAGCTAGGGTGCAACTAAAATCGGTTCGGTTTCACATTTTCAAATTTTTGGAACCGGAACCGACCCACGGTCCTAAAGTATAAAATTTGATCCGAACCGGTTCGGTTCTCAGCTCTACCAATGTCTCAAAACAATTGAAAAAAAATCTTCTAACTCATGATTCTGTCATACAACTACCAATGCCTCAAAATAATTTAATTATGACTCTCTATAACAGGTCATACAAATGAAGTTAAAAAGTAAGTTAAAATAATAAATTTATAAAATTTATATATTATAAAGTTATAAATAATAATTATTATAATTTATATAGCCGTTTTTCTTCTCCGTTCTCTCCTTCGCGGCTCTCGGGTCGGTAAGATTTGCAGGTAATACCATATTAACAATTGATATTTATCTTATATAAACATTGATTATAAACTTATACATACTAGGTAATGTAATAAGCATTGATTGCTTGTTATGGGTACCCGATCCGTGGAACGAGGAGCCGAATCAAATTGTTGGTTCTGGTATTATGGGAACCAGACTAGAACCGAGCCTATTTGGAACCGACCCGAACCGTCTGGTTTGGTTCCCTTCCGGTCCTGTTCTCAGCTCTTTGGTGTTTTTGCAGGGTTTAGGGTATCTACTAAGACGTAAACTTTAAATGTTCATTTGTATGCTTTCTTGTTATCAATAAACTTTCTGTGAAGCTTTTCTCGGTTTTCTATACATTTTATAAGTGTCTTAACAAAAGTACCATACTCATAGTAGATCTTGCCATCTTAGTATACAACAAATTGAGTCTTGGGAAGACATGCAAGTCTGTGTTCCATTAGTCTCAGTTAGCTTAAATGCGCGACTTACGTGACTCTATTAGTAACACGATTTGATTAGTGCTATTGAAACTTGTATATCTATTCAATTGATTTAAATAAAAGGAGAGAATACATATTTATAGGAGAGAGAGAGAGGAGAAAAAATCCTATACACAATGTGGGACTAAAAGAAGAGAAGACAAAGGCCTCAAAATGGGCCTTTCTAAATGGGCTTTTCTAACACTCCCCCGCAAGCTGGAGCGTACAAATCGTAGGCGCCGAGCTTGGATAAGCACTGATAGAAGAGGGTACTGGACAGGGCCTTTGTGAGAACATCCGCAACTTGTTCAGTACCTGACACATGTTTCAGTTCGAGCTTCTTCATTTGAACTTTCTCTCGGACGAAATGACAGTCAACTTCAATATGATTTGTTCTTTCGTGGAAGACTGGGTTCTTGGCTATATGTATAGCAGTTTGACTGTCACAGAGGAGAAGAGCAGGAGAAGGAAGTTTTATACCAAGATCTGAGAGGAGGTTTTCAAGCCACGTGAGTTCTGACACCACAGACGCCATTGCTCGGTATTTTGCTTCAGCTGAGGATCGGGCAACCACTGCTTATTTCTTTCTCCGCCATGTAATCAAATGTCCTCCGAAGTAAGTGCAGAATCCGCTGGTTGACCGACGATCATCAAGGGAGCCAGCATAATCGGCATCTGAATATGCTACCAGTGTCGGAGTTGAAGCTGAGGTTTTGTATACCAGTCCTTGACCAGGAGAAGTTTTAAGATATCGGAGGATGCGTTCAACAGCCTGAAGATGAGAATCTCGAGGAGTATGCATGTACTGGCTGACAATGCCAACGGCAAAGGAGATATCTGGTCTTGTTACTGTTTGGTAGATCAATTTTCGAACCAGACGACGATAGTATTCCGGATTTTGAAGTTAAAGATCGGAGTCCGAAGACTGAGCACATATCTTGTGATTTACGTCCATTGGAGTGTTAATCGGTTTGCAGCCGGAGAGGCCAGCGTCATGAAGAAGATCAAGGCAATACTTTCGCTGAGAGAGTACAAGGCCATCTGGTCGTCTGGCGATCTCCAGACCCAGGAAGTAGTTATGGTGCCCCAAATCTTTTGTTTGAAATACAGAGCTCAGATGCTGTTTGACCGTCTGTATTCCTTCAGAATCATTTCCAGTAATTATAATGTCATCGACATATACAAGAAGAAGAACTGTTCCCGTTGCACGGTGGCGAGTGAACAATGAGAAGTCTGCCGAGCTCCGACTGAATTCCATTTTCCGAAGGACCTTACTGAACTTGTCAAACCAAGCCCGAGGAGATTGTTTGAGACCATAGAGAGACCTGAGGAGTAGACAAACTTGAGGTAGCCTAGACCCAGAAATGCTCATAATTTTAAAAGGTCCCCAAATATCTGAATGAACTAAATCAAAAGGAGCAGTGCTCCGAGTACAATGTGCGGGAAAGGAAGAACGCGGTTGTTTGCCGAAAATACAAGATTCACATTGAAAAACAGGAAGAGAAAGTTCAGGTAAAGCCTTCTTGAGGATAGGTAGAGGGGCATGCCCTAGACGCCGATGTCAGTCAAAGGATGAGACGGAGGAGAGGACGGTGGGAGATTGATCGAGAAGGTAGAGCCCATTCCGCAGTCGTCCCTTACCAATAGTAGTCCGCGTCCGTTGATCCTGTATAAAAAAAGAAGAAGAGGTGAATGTGATGGAGCAGTTTAGATCGTTAGTAAGACGACCAACAAAAAGTAAGTTGAACGGGGAGCCCGGAACATGAAGAGCCGAGCGGAGAGAAAGGGACGAATTGAGGGAGAGGTTAATGGAGCCGGAGACAGGAACAGTCGCTCCATTAGCCACGGTGATAAATATTGGATGAGGAGCATCCAAGTACTGGGGTGGCTGCTGCGATGTGATTTTATGAGTGACACCAGAGTCCAGTATCCAATGCGGACCAAGGGAGAGGCATGTCATACCTTCATTAGAGATGGAGGCCACAGAGGCGGAAGGAGGGGTAAGCAGCCCATGGAGTTGTTGGAGTTGGAGGCGAACAACTTCGAGGTACACCTGATTGGTGGTGGTGGACGAACCATCAGTAACAATGGATGCAGTCGGGTGAGGGGGGTGACCATGCTTCTGGTAGCATGTGGCCTCATAGTGGCCATCCCGACCGCAGAATGGGCATTTTGGACGTCCCCGCCCCTTCCACGGGAACCCGAACGACCCCCACGAGCAGAGGTAGTGGGAGGAAGTAAGGGTGCAGAGGCCTGCTGGAGGAGGGCCGGTGAGGGTGGTGTAGGAGAATCAGGAGGCGGTGACACCTTGAGGAGCATGGAGCAGACATCTGAGAGAGAGGGAGTCGTGGCTGAGGCTAACACGTGAGCCCGAATGCTCAGAAGGTGCAGGGGAACCCGGGCCATAAGCATGGCAATGCAAACAGCTTCCTTCTGAGCACGTTGAGTTGTATGGTCATTGGTAGACGGCTGATGTTGAATCCATGCTTCAGCGAGGGTCTTCACCTTGGCAACAACTGAAGTCATGTCAGGTCCACTAGTGTCCAGTGCCTGGAGATCGGTTATGATGTCGAAGAGATGTTGAAGACTGTCCTTGCCCGAGTACAAGGAGTGGAGCTCGTCCCACATTCCTTTGGCCGTCTCAAGGTACATGGCCATGTTGTAAAGTTCGCCATCGAGGGAGTTGAGAATCCACGTCTGGACACGGCCATCGTTCTGAAGCCAGTCGTCAGTAGTAGGAGAGGGAGGTGCCTGAGTGAGGTGGCGTAAGAGGCCCTTGGCTTGAAGAACTCGGCGAACAGAGTGTACCCAAGGAATGAAATTTTTCTTCCCGGAGAGGGAAATGGTGGTGATGCGCAGTTCATCGCGGAGCTCGGTGGAGGGAGTGGGCACCTCAGATGAGTCAACGGAAGAGCCCATGAAGGAAGGAGCGGACAGAATGGGCGACCTACGAGCTGAATCTGCGAGTAGGCAAGCTGAATTGGCGATCAGGCGAGCTGTACTGCTGATCTGTAAGCTGAACCTCGGGCTGAGCAGCGGACTGAGCAAGCACAGACTAAATCAGCGGAGAGGCGGACTAAATCAGCGGAGAGGCGGACTAAATCAGCGCACTGAGCAAGCTTGCGGACTGAGAAATCGCGCGGACTGGAGAGGAAGAAGGCGACCTTGAGGACGAGCGGATAGCGAGTTGCGTCAGGTCGCGAGCTGCGGTGGAGGGCGGCGACACGATGCAGCGACCAGGGGAGCAGCGACTTGCGAGGAACGGCGCGTCTTGCGAATAACTGCGGGCGAGCGATCTGGCGAGCTGGAGAAGGCAGGTCGCGGGAAAGAATGCCGAGGGGGCCCACTGTCCAGAGGCGGTGGAAGCTATAAGAAGGGGAGCGGGGGGCGCTGACTGGAACCGGGCGGTGGGCTGCGGCAACGAACACGAGTCCGCCCAGAGAATCGTGGATAAGCGAGGCAGGTCGCAAAATGGAGTCCGCCGAGAGACTATTGGAGTTCGCCTATTCCCTCTGATACCATATTGAAACTTGTATATCTATTCAATTGATTTAAATACAAGGAGAGAATACATATTTATAGGAGAGAGAGAGAGGAGAAAAAATCCTATACACAATGTGAGACTAAAAGAAGAGAAGACAAAGGCCTCAAAATGGGCCTTTCTAAATGGGCTTTTCTAACAAGTGCTAATATATATTTCTCCAATCATTTCACTATTTTTGAACCTTCAAATTCTCCATAAACCAAAGCACTCTAATATTCTTTTACTCTCCAAATTTCAATAGTTATTTCATATGTGTTTTAAACTTATGTTTTTGCACATGTTCTTCAGATCTATTTTCACTTTATTTTCTTTTGTCTTAATATATATATATATATATAATTTATTATTTTATTTATTACACACTTCTAAAATAACCTCTTCCTTAAACTCGTAGTTCAATAATTTCTAATAAATATTTTCATCTTTTCTTGATATTTTTTTTAACTAATATCTAATTATCTTCTCTTCTAATGCATATCTAATTTTACCATATGTATCTTGACCTCTTATCTCTTTCCTTACATATTATATATCTCTCTTCCCATAATATCACACCTATTATATAAATTAAAACCCGTAATTATATCATGCTTATTATGTATGGGTTAGGAATATTTACTGCCATTGGCTAGTACATTTTAGTTGCATGCAGATTACTATTTACTAGCACAAAATTGATTTTTTTTTTAAAATTAGTGTACAAAGTGTTATTGTTTTACCTTTAGTCAGGTGACAGTTATACTTCTTCTTTGGGTGAAAGGCTTATTAGAGTCCACACTGCTGCAGTTCCCGTGGTACAAGATCTTGCTGAAATGTACCGCCAAGCTGATACTGGGGCCATTATTTCATTGTTGAGCAGGTTGGGTAAGTACTGCTGATACCACATATTTTTTATTGGTTTTATTGTTTACTTTGCATCCACCATATACATATTATGTTACAAACTTCCTGCAGCAATTGAAAATTCTTTGTCAAATAAGCTGGATGATGCCCGGCAGATGATACAGTCAAAGATTGTGAAAAGTCTGAAAGAGTACCGGAACCTTTATGCTGTTCAGCATAGGTTAGGCGGGCGGATGATATTTCCAGAATCTTTGAAACTATTGCCACTGTATGCATTGTGTCTTTGTAAATCTGCAGCTCTTCGTGGGGGTTTTGCTGATGTTTCTCTAGATGCCCGGTGTGCTGCTGGTTACAGCATGATGATCTTACCTATAAGAAGGTTGCTCAAACTTCTCTACCCTACCTTACTTAGAGCAGATGAGACCATTTCGAAGGTAAAAACATGCCCTATAAGATGTTATACTTTTTGAAATGAAATGACCATCTTGTCTTAGCTTTGCAATGTGATTGCTTTTATATTTATAAACGCTCATAAGTTTCCATAGATTTCTAAAAAATAGTTCTTGTGGATATTATATCAGTATAGTATGATACCCTTTAGCTACTGAAATTACCCAGCAAGTTGTATATATTTATTGGTGATTAATAAGTTCCTATTATTATACTTGCAGGCAGCTGATTCTGAAGACTCACTTAAACAGCTACCTTTAACTGTAGGAAGCTTAGATTCCAGAGGCATATACATCTGTGATGATGGATTCAGTTTTGTTTTTTGGCTTGGACAAATGCTTCCATCGGATATCATTAATAAAATACTTGGCATCGACTTATCCATGTTTCCTGATTTATCCAAGGTAATATTGCTTGTAGAATTTGTTATGATTATTCATGTCTTATTGATTACGCTTTGGCATAAATTTATTATGCATAGAAATATTTAATTGCCTTTATATGAGAAATTACTGTACATCTAGATTTCTCCTCACTCACATAACCATGACTAATTGAATGCAATGTTCACTGAAATAATAGTTCTTTAAATTTCACTTTACTGATGTTAGTCCGGAAAGCTTTCTATAATTAAAGCTAAGTAGTGAATAGTACTGCCTTTTTCCTTGTAGAAAATATGATTTGGAAGTCGAGAATAACTTTTTGCATGTGGTTTTCATCTTTTGCTGGGATATGATTTTGGAGTAAAGGAAGCTAGTGTTTCTCAGTCTTTCAACTATTGGGTCAACGCATAAAAAGATTGATTGGATATTGAATTAATGCCAGATGATGATGTTTTCTGTTAGCATCATAAAAAATTTCCTTCAGAGCATTGGACACAAAGCACACATCAGGGATGTACTCGAAAATAAAGTCAGGTAAAATGAACTCAGAATAATGCAATTATATAGTCAAATGCTCTTTCTTGTTGCAAGGAATAAGATCACATCAAAAATGTTGAAATCCGACACCCCCTAGGAGTCTAATCATTTGATTCAAGATGAATCAAAGATGAAACAGAACCAAACAGATCTATCCTTCTTGCGTGTGACCCTAGTTGCATGCAAGAGGGGTGTGGCTGTTAAATAGAACGTTATGTTATAATCCCATATTGTATTGAAGCTTTAAATGAGCCTTCTTCTCTCTTTTATGCACCTCTTCGATGGGTGAATAATACTACATAGAAATATTATGTTGGGGACCACCTAACGAATAGGGATCATCGGTCATCGGGGCCCACACGTGTACTTCCATAGGAGGCATCTATTGGATCGTTATCTGGTCGATCCGAGCTCGTAGCCGCGTCCAGAGAGGTGTTTCCATATTTTATCTGTATTTTCTATTACTTTTATCATTTAATTTAGAGTAATTTCGCAACAGTTAGCAATCCTTATTAGTTTCCCTAGGTCTCATAGAATATTTATATGCGCATGTGATTTCATTTGAAGGCATCGATAATTTCATAGAGCCGGCAACTCTTAGTCGCGTAGGAGGCCTCGCTTGATCTCGACGTCCACTCCTGTCTCCTATCCATGTGGTGCCGACTTCATATGACTGCTATTCCCCAATCCCAACCTCCTCTGGTCTCGCAGTCGCAGCCCGCAAACCTTCTGCCGTCAACCACAGCCCACAAATCATCCCTACATGGCATGTTAAATCCAATTACACACTTACACACCCTTTCCGACCACCACCGGCTCCTTCTAGCCCCTTTCTGACTACCACCAACTCGTTCCTGCCCCTTTTTGACGACCGCCAACCCCTCCCAACTACCGCCAACTCCTCCTGTACCCTCCATGACCTTCAGCTAATTGCAAACCACCCTCTTCCCTAGCGTCGCCAATCCTGACAGCCCCTGCCACCACCAACGACTCCTCCATAGCCTTCCTCGTCTACCACAATTCCACCCTGCATTTCCACAGTTGTTGTATCCCTTCCTGAGCCTCCTACCCGAGCCTCCTACCAGCCTTTGTTATGCCTCTCCTGGACTCATATGCGCATGTAAGCCTCTATCATTCACCTCTTGTTCTCTAACATTGTACTAATGGACATTCTATATGATTTGGGAACCTTGCATGACTATTTTGTTTTTGTGATGCCATTTTATTTGCAGGACTCATTTGCTAAGCACTCAAAATATTTCATGCTCTTGCTTGAATTGCAAAACAATGTCTAAATTCCAAAATAAAATTGTGGCCTGATTATGTTAATTTGCGTGGCCTTTTGATTTCTTAATTATGATTTGCAATGTTCTGTCTGATAACACTCACATGATGAGAATTTTCCTGACACCGCACTATTAGGGTTCATAACCTAGGTCGCACACATTACCCTATCCCGCTTCATATTACTTCTCATATTCTCGTTAACATGATATTAGAGCTCTCTGATTTTTCTTAATAGTTTATAATTGTATTGACTTTCCTGCTTGATCCCTGCTCCCGTTCGATCGAAAGCTCATTTTTCTCGATCAAAAGCTTTGGCTTGCTCGATCCCTTACTCCCCTTGCTCCTCTTACTCGAGTGAAAGAACGCATGTTCCTGTAGTCGATTGCAACACTCCATTATTCTTGTTTTTCCATGCTTCTTGCTAATCGTGAGTTGCTTCCCCTTTCTCCTCTCTCACCTGATTGTTGTATTGCTCATCGATTTATTTCAATGCTCAACAATCCTCTAGCAGTATTGTATAACACTCGAAGACTCTCCAACGATATCACACAACGTTCGACATTCCTTGTTATTGATTACATTGCTCGACGCAAAGTTTGTGTGCTCCTCTGCAACTCATCTCTCACGGTGCATTTCAGCTGCTCTCAAACTTCTTAGCCGTGTCAAACATTGTCAGCACTACAGAATCTTCTCTTCATGTTATTTTGGAGAGCCTGCACCAAATTATGGAGTTTGGGTGCTTGCCATTAGGATCATTTTGATGAATGAGGAGTATACACCTTGTGGACATCTTTATGACATTATTCCTTTATTGCATCCTGGTTCTACAGAGAAGGAAACAATTTGGAACTTCTAGTGTTACCTTTGACAATACTTCACTCAAACTGATATTGCTATGAGTTTCAACTTCTGCTGTCCATCCATTCCACTCATTAGGGAGATCGGGTTCTTATAACAGGTCCACACTTACATGAGGTATCTATGGAGTCAGCTTGTCATCAGAAGCATACTCCATGGCAGTTGCCACCGACTCCTTTTACTAGCATCGTCTCTCCCTTCGTGATCGTCGGTGTCTGATCCAATTTCTTATGTATCTACTCCCTGAGTTCCATATCTTTGCCGTATCTTACTACACTGTTCCCCAATTTCATCCAGATACAACGAGGAATGAGCTGAGGGTTGAAGAGAATCAACATACTGCTCTTGAAGCACAATTCTTTGACAATCCTGGCGAGCTCTGTTTTGGTTTCATTATGGTCAGAAGTGGTGTGCTAGGCACAAGTACTATGACAATCACATCATTTAGGAATGTCAAGCCCTTACTCAGCAACTTAGGAGATTGCTTCTTGCCATTCCTTTGTGCATCCTCAGCTCAGTCAGGCTGCGATCGTTGCTGCTACATATTCTACCTCCAATGATTCCTTACAACAAACCTCTTCTATTCCTGATCAAGCACAACAATTGATGAGCATGTTGCATATATCTTATAAGCCATTATTCACTTTTGCGAGCTCCTCATTTACTGCATTTGCAGTTTTATACTCTTCCTGGATACTGGACTCTGGGATACCTATCATATGAGCCACTAATATCTCCTATTTTAGTAATCATCTTCCTATTTGACCCTCTTGTTCATTTGAACGTTTGATGGAACTCAATTATCCATTGTAAGTCATAGTCATATTATTGCCTTTCTACATTTTACCATCTCTGATGTCTATCATGTAATGACTCTTTTGTCTATCCAACAATTTATTGATGTCATATACCATCTCATTTACGACTACTTGCACCATGCATGATCCTCAAATGAGGAAGATTGTTGGGACCGGTCATAGGCGTGATGTTCTCTACTATATGGACCACTTGACCCTTCTTCTACCCACCATTGTTGTTACCACTACTTGGTTGGATCTCTCCACTCTACCATCTACATGCAATATCTGACACCATATTAGTTTATAGCTCTCTTTCTAGGATTCAGTATGTCTTCATTAGATGTTTCATGGAATTTTTCTGCAAAGTCCATTACATCTTGTTCTGATTGTAAGGATGTAGATGTCGGATGTTGCGGACACGTCGGTTTGAGTTTTTCATGTCGATGTTAAATGTTAATATGTCGGGGGATATATCATGAATATTTCATATATTGGTTTCGATATTTTAACATTTATATACAAAAATATATATATTTATGTATAATCATTTTTTAAATTTAAATTGTGTTTATTATTAATTATAGAGGAATTAAATTAATTAGTCATACCATGAAACTATGAGAACGAGTAATAGAAAAAGAGTAAGATGTGAGACTAGTTTTTCGGAGAATCAATTTGTATTCATGCCAACCGGTCGACCGAAAAAGAAAATAAGATTTGCGTATGCTGTTTATCGATCTTTACAAGGCTTATGATAGGGGTCCAAAAAAGATCTCATGGCGAGTTTTAGAAAAGAAAGGTGTAAATATATCATACATTGACATAATCAAAGATATGGATACAAGTTCAGTGATGAGGGTGAGGACATCTGGAGGATTGATACAGGAATTCTCTATCACTGTTGGCTTACCTTAAAGTTTAGCTTTAAGCCTTAGCTCTTTACTGTTATCTTAGATGAGCAATAACTTGGTGTTATTGTTTGCGGATGATATCGTTTTGATTGATGAAACATGTGAGTGTGCAGGAATGACTGTATCAGGGATAAGACAGGAGAGGCACCAATTGCAGAGAAGATGCGAGAAGCTCAACTAAGATGGTTAGGACACATACAAAGGAGACCATCAGAGGCACCTGTTAGGCATTGTTAGAGTAGTCACTAGGCATGTTAAGCGGGGGAGGGGTAGACCAATAAAGACTTGGAATGAAACTATAAGGAAAGACATGATGTACTTAGGCATTATTGAGATTATGACTAAAGATTGGGCACAATGGAGACACAAGATCCATATAGCCGACCTCACTATAATGGGATAAAGTCTTGAGTGTTGTTATTGTTATATATTTTGATATTAACAATTTAATATTTATTGAAATTCTAAATCTATCAAAATAAGAATAAATAATTTATGTTACATAAGTAATAACAATATAATACAAGAAGAAAGCTATCAGAAGCAAGAAATCCGAAAGTCGTCGACAACCATCAAAGCTAAGAAATCTCCAGTCCAAAATACAAAGGTCAAGCAGAATCGACATCGACGACGCACATGCGTATAAAAGAAAGTCAGAGGAAACATGAAGTGGGTTGAGGGTTAAGTCACAAAACAATCTAGATAACTAAACAATTTCGTCTCATTGTTTATTAAACCATATACGTAAAATAAAATAACAACAACAATACTCAACCCTTTATCCCACTATAGTGAGGTCGGCTATATGAATCCTTTGTCGCCATTGTGACATATCTTTAGTCATAATCTGACTAATGTCTAAGTACATCATGTCCATAGATCAATTGATTTACTATCAAGCTATATTGGTTGATAGTTGATATATCACTAATGTCTAAGTACATCATGTCCATAGATCAATTGATATACTATCAAGATATATTGGTTGATAGTTGATATGTCGGACATGTCCTCAGATATTCACGGTCGTTGTGTTACTAGTTCTTTTCCTCATAGTCAGTCTATTTCATTTTCTCCTTTTACGTTGTTCACATTGATGTATGGGAAATTTCTCCTCTCCTCACATCTTGTAATGGTTATAGGAGGAAATGGATATTAAATTATTTTTGTTTATATTTGTTCTCTTTTTAAATAGATTGATCTGATTTCTAAGAAATTTGAGATTCTTATGAATATCTTGAATTCACAGGAATGATTAGTTCATAAGAATCTCAAATAACAACAGCAACACTCTTGTTTAGTTCTCTTTCCCTGTTGTCATCAACAAAATGAGATCCTTAAGCATTGTCATCACCGCATTCTTGATTGTAGTCACCAGATCTCTTTTGTTGTTAGCTTTTGTTCATGTTCAGTTTTTTGCTTAAGTTCTCACTATTGTGGTTTTTATCCATAAGGTTCCCACTCCTATTCTGGAAGGTGTTGTTTCCTTATTAAAGATTACAAAGTTGTGTATCTGATTACTCCTCCCTTAGGGGCATTGAATTTACATGTTTTGTTAGTTACTTTTAAACAAGCAAAACAAATTATCCTTTTGGTTTGCTTCTTGTGTTCTTTAGTTATATCTCTCATCATAAGGGATATAAATGTTATGATCTTGTTACCAGATGTTTTTATATACCTTGTCATGTTGTTTCTTCGAGACCATACCACACGCAATAAAAATGATAGGAGAAAGTACAAGATCCAATAAAGGACACCACAGGTGGAATCAGACACCTCCATCCACTAAGTAAATAGAGAACTTACTACAACGCGTTCAACAACGGATCCACAAGGTTCGCACAAACCTTCGTCGTCATTAAACAACCAACCACCGTCTCCACCGGTGTGGAAGCTTCAAGGATCTGGGTCTTGTTGCAGATTCACTGTCCACATCAGATTCGTACTCGCAACCTCTGCAATCCACCTGGAGGACCTGCTCGATTTCAAGCCTGTTGCAGTCGTCCAACCTGTGAGCACCTGGGCATGATCCTGCACCTACGCAACTGGCTCACTTCTCCTACCCACGCTTGACCTACTGTCGTGTCTCACTTGTCCGATCGAGCCTTGCACACTCAAAACAACACGATTCACATGTTTCCTTTCACGCCATCGGTTGGCACTCATATGCCTCACTTCTAAGAGTGTTCACAACACCGAATCAAACATCTATTCAATCAAATCTAAATTTGACATATAATGCAGAGATTTTGATTCAGACTCATTCAAATATTCGGCGTCGGATTCAAATTCACCATGAAATGTTGGATTCAAATTTGAATTTTATAATATTTAATTATATATAATGTTCAAATAATTATATATAATATTTAATTACATGCATAAATTTTATTTAACTATATATTCTACTATTCACGAATCCTTCGAACAACAATAAAATTATTCGGATTCAGATTCAAAAACTATTCGAATTCGAAAAATACGAATTTTAATTGAATCTTCACGAATCGAATCCTGAATTATTCACGAATTATACCATTTGTGAACAATCCTACTCACCGCTCTTACTACTCCAGCTCCACTTGCAAGTACCTGCTATAGCCGAATGAGAACATGGAGGAAGAAGGGGGGAGGAGCATCCACTTCTTTCCTTCGGATTGGGTTCTGTCGAGATCGACACTTATGACTACTGCTACTATCCTGGATCCATCAGGGTTGTGTCAGGGCATACACTGCTAGGTCTTCAATAAAGACTTAAAGAAAACGGGTCCAAATCTAGGGTGGATCCATATCTTGGTTCGAAACGATAACATAACACACATCACTATCTCTTCATCGTCTACTCATCAGCATCACCCTCCTGACCATGTTTGCTACCCCGACTCATGCACTTATGTCCTTTCTTGCAACCTCATTTGTCATTGAGAGCTTCAGATATACCAGAAAGTTGTTGCCACACTTGAGTGGTAATCAATTGTGGATGTGGATTTGAAAACCTTAAGATAGACTCACATATGAGATCTTGTAACCTTACACACTAACACATGTCTTATCGGTTACAAGTATTTATATGATCAAGTCCTTGACTAATGACACCATTAATATATAAAAGGTCATATTAGTTGCTAAAGGCTTTCTTCAGTAATATGACGTTGATTATAATGAGACATTCACAACTGTTGCTAGGATGATTACTATATAGACTATGCTTATTGTTGATCTGTTCGTTCTTGGCCTATGTTTTAGATAGACGAGAAGAATGTCTTTGTTCATGGTGAGTTGTCTGAAAATGTCTACACAACACCTCCTTCTAGGTGGATTATTATATTGGATAAGCGATCATCTCCTCAAGTCTCTCTACGGCCTTAAGCAAGCCCCTTGAGCATGTATCTCTAGATTCACCACTGCCGTTTAGGATGTTTGTTTCACTGCAAGGTCTTGCTCTATCCGTGCAACCTTTCGGGACCATTATATGTTGATGATGTGATTATTACTAGAGGATATTTTACACATATCAAAGAGATTAAATGACACCTGGGCACTTTGTTTACAAATGTAGGATCTTGGCTATCTTTGCTAATTTCTGGGCTTGGAGGTTAATTACTCTCCTCATGGATACCTTCTATCATAACATAAATTAATTGGTGAGATACTCGACATAGTATATATTTTTGGTCCTCATATAACAGCTACACCTCTTGAGTTGATATCTAGCTATGTTCTGAGGATGGTAATATCCTACTTGTCTACTTCACTATCAGCTGCCCAACATCTCATGTACTTGACAATGTTAGTTAGCTTGTCTCTGCACATTGTATTGCTCATTATGCTACTTTACTGAGGATCATTTGTTACATATGATGCCCCAGATCTAGTGCTCTTCACAGATATTTTTCTCCCCGACCTCACGTCTTGAGCTTCAGTGATATTTTTTTGTTGATTGGGCAGGAGTGTCAGTGATTGACGATCCACTATGGGGTATTGTGTGTTCCTTAAAAATTCTTTGATTTCTTGGAAATCAATGAATAAGGATGTGATATCTCGATCTAGTACTGAAGATGAGTATGGATCTACTACTCAACGTTTTTGAGGCCACAGGGTTCCATTTACTTCTTACTGATATTAACACCACTGTTTTCGACCATACTTCTTTATATTGTGACAACACCAGTGCTATTCAAATTACTTATAATCCAATTTTTTCACAAACAAACGAAGCACGTGGAGATTGACTCTTGAGGTCCTTCCAACAACATGAGAATTGCATAAACAAACATTTCTATATAAAATTAGAGCAATGTTATAAGCAGTCCAAATTCGACTATGAAGGTGTGATCTGCATTGTCTGTTAATCATTTACTGTCAAAAAGTTCTCAGTCTCTCTGACTCTATGTTAGGCACAGTTACAACACATGGAAGGACAAAGCTATTTTGTCCCCCATTGCTTTGTTCCTGTCCAGATTCCTCATTGATTCAACGAACCCTACCATAAAGCCCACATGAATGTCTGATGCCAGATTTACGGAGCAATTATTTATGGGTATACTGACCAGTACTCAACACCTATCATGACAACTACAACACTGATTGTTATTTTTGCATATTGTATTGAGTTCCTCACTAGTTATGGAGATTGACTATGCCTTGTATCCGTCATCAAATGGTAGTTGTTCAACTGAATCAGTGTGATGCGTGCTCCTGATTGGGAACGCGTAACGGGTCGAGGATGAATGGAGTTCCGAGAGTGATTCTTGCTTCTCGTTGGGGAGGCCGTTTGTGCGTTTGTTGGGTGTCCAATGAGAGGTGCGGCGATGATGGGGGAGAGGTGTATCCTGAAAGGGGAGAAGAAAGAGTGAGAGAGAGAGAATTAGAGAGATTGAGAGAGATCTTTCTACCGTTTTCTTTATATTCCTGCAAGAGCCAAACCAACAAATATATAGGTTGCATGCCCCCCATTTAGGCATTAAACAGATGGGTTAAAGTAATATTAAAATCTAATAAGTGGTTGCCCCATTTAAACAAATGAGATAATAACAAGTGGTACATAAACAAATGGGATAATAAGTGGTTGCCCCCTTCTAGGCATTAAATAAATGGGGTAATGGCAAGTGGTACATAAATATAAAGAGTGCTGCATTTAAGGTCTCATCGCCAGTTTTGGTCCACGTGAAGATCATGGTAGCCTCATTGGTCTACGTGAAGATTACGGTGGTTGTCTTGGTCCTTGTGAGGATCATGATTGCTGCCCGCCCCATGGAGATTGAACTCCGCTTCGTTTGCTAGTTCGTTGCGTGCACGACGTTGGTAAAAGTTGCCCCAACGCGGGTTTGTGACGACTTGATCTGTAACATTGATTTCCTCTTCGACAGACAGCTTGTCTTCAAGCTGAGTACGGAGTGGCGCGAGCAGAGTGGTTGGCGGCTCACCGATGAAAGGTTTCAACCGGGAGATATGAAAGACATCATGAATGTGAGCAGTGTTCGGGAGGTGAAGTTGGTAAGCCACGTCGCCAATTCGTTGGAGAATTTTGAAGGGTCCGTGGAAGCGTGGGCTGAGTTTTTCCGAAAGTGAGGGTCGGCAGATGGATAACAGGCGGTGAGGGAGAGCTTTTATCCATACCCAATCTCCTATGCTGAAGGTGAGGTCGTGATGACTGCGGTTGTAGCGAAGTTCCATTCGGTTTTGGGCTTGGAGTAAGTGCACTCTTGCTAGAGCCAAAAACTGGTCACGATCTTGGAGTTCCTGCTCCACCGTGGAAAGAGAAGAGGAGCCATGGCCATAGGAGATGAGACAGGGTGGCTCACGACCATATATTAGTCGAAAGGGGGTTGTTTGGAGTGTTGTGTGATAAGAAGTATTATAGCAATATTCGATTCAAGGAAGCCACCTTACCCACCCTTTGGGTCGATCACATATCAAACAATGAAGGTACATTTCGACTGTCCGATTTACCATTTCAGTTTGGTCATCCGATTGGGGGTGGTATGCTGAGGAAAAAGCTAATTTAGTGCCGCTGAGTGTGAATAATTCCTTCCAAAACCGGCTTGTAGAAATTGTCTTGGTCGGAAATAATGGACTCTGGTATGCCATGCAAACGGAATACCTACACGAAGAAAATTTGTGTGACGCTCGACAATAAGTAGCTGTCCTAGTGCGATGAAGTGAGCCCCTTTTGAGAAGCGATCAGTGACCACCATAAAGATTGATTTACCCTTAGACGTTGGAAGCCCTTTCACGAAATCCATTGAAACATCCGCTCATATTTGAGTGGGTATGGATAGAGGTAGCAAAAGACTGTCCGGTAGGAGGTTGTCGATTTTGTCTTGCTGGTATGTGACGCATCGGGCGATGAAGTCCTGAACTCGCCGATGGAGACCTTCCAAAAGAATTCGCGACAAACACATTGGAGTGTTCTATGGATTCCTTCATGACTGCGATCATAGGTGTCCTCCATTATACGGACAATGAGGTTGGAGGTGGGGTCGAGGTAGATCCGCCCTTTGTAAAGAATGAGGCCGGTGTGGACGGTCCAGCAAGGTGGATTAGTGCCTTCTTGTATGTGATGAACAAATTCGGATAAGGTGGCCGATTGTTGGATCTCGCGGTGAGGGTCCTCGACTATGCTGAAGGTGAGGTCGTGATGACCGCGGTTGTAGCGAATTTCCATTCGGTTTTGGGCTTGTAGTAAGTGCTCTCTTGATAGAGCCAAAAACTGGTCACGATCTTGGAGTTCCTGCTCCACCGTGGAAAGAGAAGAGGAGCCATGACCATAAGAGATGAAATGGGGTGGCTCATGACCATAGATTAGTCGAAAGGGGGAGATGAAATGGGGTGGCTCATGACCATAGATTAGTCGAAAGGGGGTTGCTTGGAGTGTTGTGTGATAAGAAGTATTATAGCAATATTCGATTCAAGGAAGCTACCTTACCCACCCTTTGGATCGATCACATGTCAAGCAATGAAGGTACATTTCGACTGTCCGATTTACCACTTCAGTTTGGCCATCCGATTGGGGGTGGTATGCTGAGGAAAAAACTAATTTAGTGTCGCTGAGTGTGAATAATTCATTCCAAAACCGGTTTGTAAAAACTGTCTCGGTCGGAAACGATGGACTCTAGTATGTCTTGCAAACATAATACCTCCGCGAAGAAACTTTATGTGACGCGCTCGACAATAAGTAGCCGTCCTAGTGCGATGAAGTGAGCCCCTTTTGAGAAGCGATCGACGACCACCATAAGGATTGATTTAACCTTGGACGTTGGAAACCCTTCCACGAAATCAGCTCATATTTGAGTGGGTATGGGTAGAGGTTGCAAAAGACTGGCCGGTAGGAGGTTATCAGTTTTGTTTTGTTGTCATGTGATGAATCAGGCGATGAAGTCCTGAACTCTCCGACGGAGACCCTTTCAAAAGAATTGGCGACAAACATGTTGGAGTGTTTTATGGATTCCTTCATGACTGCGACCGTGGGTGTCCTCCAATATGCGGACAATGAGGTTGGAGGGGGTACGAGGCAGATCAGCCCTTTGTAAAAAATGAGGCCGGTGTGGACGGTCAGCAAGGTAGAGTAGTGCCTTCTTGTATGCGATGAACAAATTAGGATAAGGTGGCCGATTGTTGGATCTCGCGGAGAAGGTCCTCAACTTTGGTGGAGGACTGCTGATGCAGGACGGCGCTAAGGGTTTGCGCTCCTGTCGGCTTTTCTCTAGAAAACCCCTAATGCATGCGATAAATAAATTAATTTTTTGCAAACAAATTAGAGCAGTCGTTGCGCAGACTTTGAAATTAAACAACTTTGATTTGGGAAAGCACAAAAAAGAACTTTTGTTTTTAAAAAAAATGAATTTTCTTGAATTACCGGTTCGATTCTAAATTCAGGAAGGAAGTTCTCAACTTTCGTTCCGTTCCCCTTGTCGTAGCAAACGGAAATCGTAAACTCCAAATACGTTTCCGTTTGGAATTTTCGACGTAGCGTTTGCTGACAAAATTCATGTGAAAACCCAACAATAATCTATTTATCCTAATGAGAAAATTTAGACACACAAAGGAAGGGGAAAGAACAAGTTAACTACGGAAAGATGCGTCTTTTCGTTTTCGAAGTCGTTGGCGATCATGCAAGGAAATTCTCGTCACCTTCGATCTTCCGCTCCAAGGTCGGCCGCTATCGCACACGGGCACCATAGAGAAAATTCCACTCACTCTCACACGAAAGTGGCTCCACGAAATCTCATTCACTCACGACGTGAGGAAGCCACAAACTAACAGTCTAAAATTCACTCTCACACGGGGAGGCTCCAACGAAATCTCAAGCACGAAGAATTAACTGTCACTCACACTCACGAGGTGCTGCACGGAATTTCCCCAAGCAAGGAAGCAGTTTCACTCACTGTTTGGGTGAATGCGCAACAACATCAACATTCAATAAAATTGAACTTCTCAGTTGGGAGCAAAACACAATAGTGATAGCTACCACTGCTCTTCTTATCTTAAATCGAATCCTACAACTATAACAGCGGATAGAGGGAAGCACTGTTCATCTTCTCGGGACAAAAAAAAGAATTGGAAACACCTCTTTAATAACAACAGGATCTCACAATTGGGATCAAATTAAATGGAACTGTTAAGAGAATAGCAAAATCCGTTCTATCGGAGGCAAACACAAGCAACAAAACTCAAATATTCATCCACATCAACAACTCTAAACAGGGAAGCAAACGCAGTCTCAACTTTAAACAATTTGTACAGGAAAAACAAGAACAGGAAATCTCCAAAATCATTCATCAATCACCAATCACAAGAGAAGACTTTGGCATCCCTATTTATAGGGTTTGAACAGAATGCAAAAAAGAAAGAAAAAAACAGGTAACCGGCCATGGCGGGAGCTTGGATGGGTGCGGAACAGAGCCGTAACCACCAGGAATGGGCATCGTTGCAGGCGATTGGCTTCCACATGGCGGAAGATGCACTGGATCGGGTTGCTCGGAGTCGACGCTGGGTTGTGGAGATGAGTCGAGGCGGAGAAACCAAATCGCCATGTTTGGCCCTAACCGCCTGTGCAGTTTTTGATCGGGAGAGGGAAGACCGATCCTTTTCTCTGGCCGGTTTACTCATACTTGATATAATTTATATATATATATATATATATTTATGAGTAAATATTTATATATATATATATATATATTTATAACGATTCCAAAATAAAATTTAAATACACACAATTGCACACATTTTCAAATATTAAGAGTGCACAAATAAAATGGAAAACTCAGGGTCGATAGGGGTCCGGGCGGGTGCGTCATCAAGTACTTTTTGCGTCGACCTGATCGGGGCTGATCTCCACCAACTCTCCCCCTCTCGAAATCACTCATCTTTGGTGAGTGCTCTGAGCGGTAGTGCTTTAGAAGATCAGCATCCATGCGCTGTAATTCCTCGGCCAAGACCCAACTGGTCTCGGTCTCTGGCCTGCCATGCCAACGAACCAAATATCTCTGAAAACCATCGTCAATCGTGGTCACGGTCTCATCATCCAATATTTGCTCGGGAACCCAAAAAAAAGAACGGGCATCACCTCTTTAATAACAACAGGATCTCACAATTGGGATCAAATTAAATGGAACTATTAAGAGAATAGCAAAATCCACTCTATCGGAGGCAAACACAAACAACAAAACTCAAATATTCATCCACATCAACAACTCTAAACATGGAAGCAAATGCAGTCTCAACTTTAAACAATTTTTACAGGAAAAACAAGAACAGGAAATCTCCAAAATCATTCATCAATCACCAATCACAAGAGAAGACTATGACATCCCTATTTATAGGGTTTAAACATAATGCAAAATAGATGAAAGAAAAAAGGTAACCGGCCATGGCGGGAGCTTGAATGGGTGCGGAACAGGGCCGTAACCACTGGGAACGGGCATCGTGGCAGGCGATTGGCTTCCACGTGGTGGAAGATGCACTGGATCGGGTTGCTCGGAGGCGACGCTGTGTCGTGGAGATGAGTTGAGGCGGAGAAACCGAATCGCCATGTTTGGCTCTAACTGCCTGTGCAACTTTTGATCGGAAGAGGGAAGACCGATCCTTTTCTCTGGCCGGTTTACTCACACTTGATATAATATATATCTTATTATATAAAGCAATAGAGGTATTTGGAGGCACACCATAGATCAAACAAGAGCCATTGGATCATGAGAGAGAGCATGAGATGGGGGGGGGAGTTGGGAGAGAGAGAGGAGGGAGAGAGAGAAATAGAGAGAGAGGGGAGGAGAGAGAGGGAGAGAGAAAGGGAGAGAGATGGGGGAAGGGAGAGGAGAAAGGGGGCGGAGAGAGAGGAGGGAGAGAGAAATGGAGAGAGATGGGGAAGAGAGAGAAAGAAGAGAGAGAGATTGCGTGAAATTAATATTTTTACGACAAAACGTAATTTTTTTTATAAAATAAAAATTGTAATATTGATTTACATTTTTTACGGTAATTTTGAGTACTCATATGTATATATTGCGGGCATTGCCCGTCTTGATATGGGTGCATCCCGCTTTGATGCGGGCGCGACCCGCAATGACGCATCGAGCATGGGAGAAGCTTGTTCGGAGGCGGGCGAAGCCCGCCTGGATGCGGCCGAAGGCCGCCCGAGAGCATCGAGCACGGGCGTAGCCCGTGCGAAGATGCTCGTATATATATACATATATATATATATATATATATATATATATTTATAAGTATATATATATATAAGTATATATATATATATATATATATATATATATATTTATAACAATTCTAAAATAAAATTTAAATACACACAATTACACACATTTGTAAATATTAAGAATGCACAAATAAAATGCAAAACTCAGGGTCGATAGGGGTCCTGGCGGGTGCGGCGTCGGGTACTTTTGCGTCGACCTGGTCCGGGCTAGTCTCCACCAACTGCCCCGAGATTGCAAACAGATTTCCGATTGGCGAGGGCGTGTCGTCGGGATGAGCGCGACAGGAGAGTGCGTCAGCGACATAGTTTAAAGTTCCTGCTTTATATTCAAAACGAAAATCGAACCCAATGAGCTTAATTACCCAACGTTGTTGCGGCACGGTGGTGAGCCGCTGCTCCAAAAGATATTTGAGGCTGAAATGATCCGTACGGATCACGAACAGTCGCCAATGTTGAATGGATTTAGCAAGGCCAATGAGTTCTTGTTCGTATCTCGGGAGTTTTTGGTGATGGTTTGCCGTGCGGCGACTGAAATATGCGATGGGGTGGTTGTTTTATTGGAGCACATCGCCATAACCTTGATCGGATGCGTTGCACTCGATATTAAATTCTGCGGTAAAATCTGGAAGGGTGAGCATTGGGGCGGCGTCGAAAGCTTGCTGAAGGTTTGTAAAGAAGTGGAGGCCGCTGCACTCCGAGAAACGAGTTATTGTGGAGAAGAGTGATGAGAGGCTTGGCAATGGAGCTATAACCGCGAATGATGCTGCGGTAGTAGCTTGTAAGTCCCAAAAATGCACGCAGGTTGCAGACTGTTGGGGTATAGGCCAGTTGGCCACCCCTTCCAATTTTGCGGGATCCGCCGAAACTCCTTGAGAGTGAACTATATGTCCGAGATAGGCGACACTATCCTTGCCAAACACACATATAGACCCCCTTGAGATATAATTGGTGGTGTCGCATGAGGTGGAAGACGTCGCAGAGGTGATGGAGATGTTCGGCCCAACTTTTACTGTATATCAAGATATTATCAAAAAAAAAATACCCGAACGGATTTACGGAGCCGTGGTTGGAAGACCTTGTTCATCAACCCTTGGAGGGTGGAGGGTGTGTTGGTGAGACAAATTGACATGACCAAAAATTCGAAGTGGCCATGATGGGTGCAGAACGTAGGGTGCATGCACACTTGGTGGTAGCCAGAGTAGAGATACAGCTTTGAAAAGAATCGAGCGTTGTGTAATTCATCAAAAAGTTCTTCCGCAATCAGAATTGGAAACTTATCTTTGACAGTCTTGAGATTTAATTCACGATAATTGACGCAAAAACGCCAAGAGCCGTCTTTTTTGCGGACTAGGAGAGCCGGGGGGGGGGGAGAATGGAGAGATACTGCGCCGAATGATGCCTTGTTGGAGCATAGTGGAGAATTGTCGCTCTTTTTGAAGGAAAGGATAGCGGTAGAGGCGTACGACGACCATGGAAGTGCCCGCTAAGAGACAAATGCAATGATCATGGTGGTGTACTGGCGGAAGAGTACTTGGAATGGAAAATTTGTTGGTGAATTTCTATAGGATTGCGCCGAGATCGACCATCTGTTTTTCGGGTGGTTGGCCCGTGGGAAGAGTCGGCCCATAGAGGGCGAAGGAATGTAGTTGCGCTGATGGTTGTCCATCCCATTCCACCAATTGATTGTCGTGAAACCATCTCATGGAGAGGGCGTCAAAGTCCCATATGAGTGGCCAAGAGTGCGGAGCCAGCGTACTCCTAAGACTACATCAAAACGTTGGAGATCTACCACCAAAAATTCCACGAAAAATTTTTGTACATGCACGGTAATAGCGACCGTCTTACATATGTTAGGGCATGCCATTTTTTGACCATTTGCCACAACCACCTGGAGGCGACGACGGGGGGTGATTTGGAGATGCAAATGAGTGGTGGTGGTGCGATTGATAAAATTATGTGTCCTTCCCGAGCCCATGAGGGCCAAAAAGGGTTGGCTCTCAATCAAGATGTTCATCTGGATAATAGATCCTTGGTTGTCTTGTGGTATTGAAATGGCATGTAGAGAGAGTTCCGGAGGTTCAGTGTCCTCGTCATCAATGTCATCGTCGGACGGGTCACTAACTTTGACCCAAAAGAGACATTTACAACGATGTCCTGGTCCGAAAGCATCGTCGTAGTTGAAGCATAACCCTTTGGTGCGGCGGTCGGCCATTTCTGAAACCGAAAGGCGATGACAAAACGGTAGACGACCAGGTTCGGGCCCCTTAGAGGTTGGTTGGTTGGGGTTATCGGGTCCCTTGGAGGGAGGCGGGTAAGGATTGTTCCCGCGAACTGTGTTGGAGAATTCCCGGAGAGGTAGGTAGGTTCGGTCCAAGAGGAGTCGGCGTTCGTACGCACGAGCGAGGTTAATTGCTGCGGTGAGATCTGGGGGAGCTTGAAATTCGACATCCCAGAAGGTCACTCGTGCAATCCGGTGGTGAAGAAGGGAACTTGTTGTTCCGGGCGGACAAACGGTGCGTGAGCTAAGAGCATTTAGAAGCGTTCCAGGTAGTCGTCTAGGTGTCCTGCAGGGCAACAAGGTCTCCAAGTGGGTTGCCGCGGAGGGCCGGTCTGAAACGGAGAGTGCAAGCGTCGGTGAAGTCTTCCCATTGTAAGTCAGGTCGCTCTCGATGCAGTTGTGTAAACTAGAGTTGGGCAGTTCCCAGAAGATGGAAGGAGGTCATCCTGAGGCGTTCTTCCAACGACGTGCGTTGGTTGGAAAAAAATATCTCACACCGTGTGAGCCATGGTAGCGGGTCGTCTCGCCTGTCATACACGGGAAAATCCATCTTGGTATAACGCGACATGCTACTGTCGGGGCGGAAGGCCGAGTTGCCCTCTTTATGTGGGTCCTGCTGGGGTTCAGTCGTAGAGATACGGTTAGGTGAGCGCAATGAACGAGCGTTGTGGCAGTCCACAATGTGGGATTTGAGTTCCACCAAAATGGCATCTTGCCGTTCCATGCGGGCTTCCATGCGGGCCATGAGATTCACTAGTTGAACGGTAAGGTGGTTGTCGCCCATGGTTGGAGTGTTGGGTCGAGGAAGGAGTGGCTTTAATACCAAGTTGATGCGTGCTCCGGATTGGGAACACGTAACGGGTCGGCGATGAATTGAGTTCCGAGAGTGATTCTCGCTTCTCGTTGGGGAGGCTGTTTGTGCATTTGCTGGGTGACCGATGAGAGGTGCGGCGATGATGTTCTTCCGTGTATCTTGAAAGGGGAGGAGAAAGAGAGAGAGAATTAGAGAGATCTTTCTATTGTAACAAGGGATATAGTAATGTTAAAAGCTAATAAGTGGCTGCCCCCTTTAAACAAATGGGATAATAACAAACGGTACATAAACAAATGGGATAATAACAAACGGTACATAAACAAATGAGATAATAAGTGGCTGCCGCCATCTAGGCATTAACCAAATGGGATAATGACAAGTGTTACATAAATATAAAGAGGGCTGCATTTAAGATCTCATCACTAGTCCTGGTCCACGTGAAGATCATGGTAGCCTCCTTGGTCTACGTGAAGATTATGGTGGCTGTCTTGGTCCTTGTGAGGATCATGATTGTTGTCCTCCCCCTGGAGGTTGAACTCCGCTTCGTTTGCTGGTTCGTTGCATGCACGACGTTGGTAGATGTTGCCCCAACGTGAGTTTGCGACGACTTGATCCGTAACATAGTGCCCCCCTCTCAAGTTTAAAACAAAAGCGTCTCACTTTTTGCATTATTTGATTGTTCATGTGTGATCGGCCGGCGATTCTTCCCAGGTTTAGACCACCCAATCTTCTGCATACTGCAGGTTCAGACAATATTTATGCTAGATCCTTAGGTCATATATGAAATAAGATGTCACACGATGTATCTATCATAGAGTTCTGAGTGGGCTTTTAAGTTGATTGTGATATTAACGATATCTTACTGTTTTTTATCCAGACTTAAAAAGAGCACAGTAAAATATTTGTGAAGCTGTGTTGCTTTAACGTCCGATCCATAAGTATTGAACCTGCAAATGTTTAAAGGGAAAAATTGCAAGAAATAAAACTAAAAGAAGAAGTTGATGATGATTATAAGCATGCGTGCATATTTAATGTAAATTCAGCTCGTGCGGATACTTAGAAGCTCCATTATCCGTAGTAATTGAGCTAGCAACAAAACCAAGGTTTATTTATATTGCATTGTTATAAGTAAGGAATCCAGCTTCTATCGAGTTGGTACAGTTGACTAAATTTAGAACAGGTTTATTGTTTCTTTCACAGGACATCAAAGTGTACCTTCATAAGCTAGACTCATGCTAGCTTTAGGGCTCATTTGGCACAGAGGTGGCTGTCATGAACGCTGTGGTTAGGAATTGCTGTTTGTGAACGCCCGACCTCACCTAAGGCACTCCATTCACTTTTATGTTCAAAATTAGTTTTTTTTCTTGGTGGTGGTCATAGCCATGTCATGCCAAACACGCAGTTTATGACTGTGGAAAAATGCTGCGCTACATGAGCCCTTAGATCATCATAAAGTTCCAATGCATCTATTTTCTCTGGATAATTATAATTCCAGCACATGCTTTGCATGCTCTTTTCTTTCTTCTCCTTTTCCCCTAAAAAATCACGATCCGAAGAGGGCAAGACATGGAAACCATAATACACACCCGCATGCTTAATTATTGACAATAAATGATTTTTTCTTCTTTTCGCAGGTTCAATTCTGCGCACAGGATAACGAGGTTTCGAGAAAGATAAAGGAAATTATAAAACAGTTGAGGGATGAAGACCATTCTTACTATCAAATGATCCATGCAGTAAAGCAAGGGGAACAGCCTAGAGAGGGTATTTTATTTCTCTCCAAGTTAGTTGAGGACCAGGTCGCCGGCGGCAGCAACTACGCCGATTGGATTCTTCAGATTCACCGGCAATCTCAGAGCCCATAGAGCCGCCTCCATCCAGCTTCTCTGTTGCTGTGAAGAATTCTTTTCTGCAGCTTTAGTTGAGTTTGTTTTGGTACTACCAACCCCCCCTTCAGAAAGTTAATACTTATTTCCCGTTTCTCTATAAAAAAAGAAGTATTTATTGAACGCGGGAAATGCCGTCTAAGGCGTAATTAGTTGTGTATTATTTCGTCTCTTCTCTTGCATTTTCGGCAACAGAATTTCCCGGATTATGTACTTGGCGGATCGCGGGAATGGGGTTGATTGTTGTGTTGTGATCTAGATATAGTTCATGAAGCAGCAATAGGCATGTGGAGTTTAAGCATGTCTCATTGAACTCTTATCGTGTAATAACAAAGTGAGAGGGATGAAGCTCGTGAAGGTGAGAAATGATTTTAACGATGGAATTATGCTTTGCATATTTTCCTTTGATTCATTTATAGCACAGATTGTTTTATAGCTGCATCGTTTTTTAAGTTTTGTTTTGCTGCACAGAACCTGTTTTGATTATAATAATGGAAATTTCAGTTAACAGTTCCTCTAGTCATGAGTTAAGTTTGAGTGGTTATAATTGAATTTCTCACGTTGAGGGCAATTTTGAGGAAATATGTGGATTAATTATATAGAATGGGATAATTAATATCTTGGTGTATTTACTATGATACATTTAAAGGATAAACTATGGTGTCACATCTTCCTTCTTGTGGTTTAGGTAATGACTTCAAGCATGACCAGCTCTCGTAGTGTGTCCCTTGTGTGTGCGCAAGGCCCAGAAATGAATTCACCGCCGTGTGGTTGACCGTCGATTACTAGTGATTTCAGGTTCATGCAAACGAGTTGCAATCTGCAATTCGAACCGAGGACGGATTTTGGAGTTACGAGCATGATGACTTGATGTCATCCTCACCTTCCTCAGTCTTATCACGGACAATCTGTAATAAAGGATTTCAAATTAAATGGTGGCAACAGAAATAGTTTTTACATCACTTGATTTTGGGGTTGAAGTTACCAAAATTTTGTGTTAGTGCAAGGTCAACCCCCTTTTCAAATCTAAAATTTTACTTTATTGTACTAAAATACACAACAACACTCAAGCCTTTATCCCAATATAGGGGGATTGGCTATATTGATACATTGTCGTCATTGTGCCCTATCTTTTGTCATGATTTCACTAATGCTTAAGTACATCATGTATTTCCTTATAGTTTCATTCTAAGTCTTTATTGGTCTACCCCTCCGTCGTTTAACATGGCTAGTGACTAGAACTTTATTGTGCTAAAATGAATAATATTAATTAGGAGGGGTTTTGATAAATTTCAAAATTGGGCAGTAGATATTGAGGTAATTATACAACAATTTCATAGGATGTTAGTATAACTTACCATTTATATTTATTATCTTATGATGTATATAACATTCACTTTAAAGTATAGCATCTTCAAAGAATGTTGGTAATTTCAATAGAGCACTTCTTTTTATTTTATAGTAATTAGCACTTGTATATCGTACTCTGTTTTCTCTTGTCCTTTCTCTCCCCAATTTTGAAAGAAGGGGGCAAATGGGAAGTTCCAATGCTGCATCAAAGAGGATTTTTCTTCAGTGACTAGTGCATTTGGCACATAGGGTACCCCATGCATGAAATGGTGCCTTTTACAAAGTGCTACATATAGGGTACCCCATGCATGAAGTGGTGCCTTTTACAAAGTGCTACATTTTTTCATCGGGATTTCATCAACTTCATTCACTTTGTAAGAATTTAGCTTCCAAATTTATTCATGCCAACAAAATAGAGCATGAGATGGAGGGTGTTTCTTGCACGGGAGCACTTGAGCTCGATGCACTAGCATGTAGAATTATTTATTTAAATGATTTTCATTCAAATAATATAAAAATATATTTATGTTTTAAATTTTTACTTGGATAAACATTATGTATGCTGTTTAATTTTTATTCATAGTCTTAGATTACATATTTATATTTTAATTTTTAAATCACACAAACTGAATCAAACTTAACTATTGGATCAATTTTAGATTTCTGAAATCATATAAAGGTGATTTTGTTTGTGTTTTTGCTCAGATATCGAACCAAACAATTACACCCATAGACTGAATGATTAATTGCCCATTGGTCTTGAGTTAGATATTTGCATTATAACATAATAATTCACATAATATGGAAAAATTGAAAGAAAGAAAATAAAAAATAAATTCAATAATGCAAAATTATTGATATTTTGTAAATGTAATCAATAGGAAATAGCTAGTTGGATTTAATAAATGTGCATAAACAAATATAATAAATAATTAAACAGGTCCAGAATTAAGTTTAATAAGGCGATTGTTATCCGCACTACAGTTTTGGTTATTCACACATATTTTTTTCCTAATTTTTCGCGCATTTTGGAAATACGTCTTGTACATGCATTTTTAAGAAAAGTGTTCAACATCAAAGTTGTAGATCTCATCGAGATCTACAACTTTCGTGTTGAACACTTTTCCTGAAAATACATGTACAAGACGTACTTTGGAAATACACCTAGATTTCGCGTCTTTTAGAAATACGTTTTGTACATGCATTTTCAGGAAAAGTGTTCAACACGAAAGTTGTAGATCTCGATGAGATCTACAACTTTGGTGTTGAACACTTTTCGTAAAAATGCATGTATGAGATGTATTTTAAAAAGACGCGAAAAATTAAGAAAAAATATGTGCAAAAAACCAAAACTGTAGTGCGAATAAAAATTGCCTTAAATAATTTGCATGAATCATACACAATAGGATGCAATCAACAAATAAACTTATTCCACTGTCAGTGGCAGCAAGCTAATGTTGCCAAATATGTAGCCGAATCCCGAAAGCAAATTATGTTTTTGCGAAGAATAATAAATAAATAAAATAATTTGTGCGGGAAAAAAAAAATAAGCCAAAGAATTCTTTTTATCCCCAAAATACGAGAGAAATTAAGGTTGGATCTGCACCGGCCTCTTGTAGGTGTACGCTTTCGAAATCCAGAGGAAGGCCAGAAAATTGAAGAAGCTGAGCACGGCCAGCAGCCAGTAGAAGTAGTCGAGATGGCCGCGATTCAGATCGTCGGGAATCCAGCCGAGCCTGCCGCCCTTGGTTGAGACGGACGTGACGATGGTAACCAGAAGCGAGCTGAGGTAATTTCCGAGCGCCACCGTGGTGAGCGACAGCGCCGAGCAGAGGCTCCTCATCGCATCCGGCGCCTGATCGTAGAAGAACTCCATCTGCCCTATGAAGGTGAAGACCTCCGCGGCTCCGACGATGAAGTACTGAGGGATCTGCCAGAATATGGACATGGGAAGGAATCCCGTGTAGTCGTACAGGTTACGCCTGGCGATGATTTTGAGCCTGACGACCTCGAGAACCCCGGCGGAGACCATGGCGAAGATGGAGACGAAGAGTCCGATGCCCATTCGCGTCAGCTGCGTGAAGCCGCGCTCGTTGCCGGTGATTTTGCGGGCGATGGGGACGATGATGCGGTCGTAGACGGGCACCCAGACGATGACGCTGAGGGTGTCGAAGATGGAGAGGGAGGCGGCGGGGATCTCGAAGTTGGGGCCCATGTGGGGGTCGAGGGTGTTTCCCTGGAGGACGAACATGGTGCTCATCTGGCTGTAGACTGCGGAGAAGATGATGCCGGTTGCCCAGATGGGGAGAAGACGAAGGACGCTTTTCAGCTCTTCGATTTGGGTGACTGTGGTCAGCCTCCATTCATTCACATGGGTATTGCCTCTATCCTCCTCTGTTTCTACCGCCGCTTTGTCAAACAATCTGGATCCAAATTTATTAATGTCATCATCATCTATGGATAAGGAAAATCATAGCCTGGCTTAATAGTGCCACAAACACACAATTCTTTTTTACTTTCAAGTCAAACTGGGTGTTTATTTATGGATACGGTTTTGCAGAGGCATTTATTTCACTAGGAGAACCAAGAAGATGAAATAATAAGGATTTTTTTGATGCTCTGCACCTTCAAAATAGGGGGATTTGGCACTTTGCGTCTCAAATCTTTAAAAATGACACTTTGCACTCCTTAATTGTCGATTTTTGGCATTTTGCACCCCTTCATTATCGATTTCTGGCACTTTGCACCCCCATGCCAAATTTTCAAGGGTATTTAGGTTCGGGCAGCACCAAAAATGCTCATTCAATGGCATTTAGGTCTGAGAAGCACCAATAATCCGGGGTGTAAAGTGTCAAAATGAGCATTTTGGGTGTTGCCCGAACCTAAATACCCTTGAAATTTTGGCCTGAGGGTGTGCCAGAAATCAGTAATTTGGGTGGGTGGGGGTGGGTGGGGGCAATTTTAAGGATTTGAGATGCAAAGTGCCAAAAACCCAAATAATACAGAGGAAACAAATTGTAACACATTTAAACCGAGGAGGAAACAAATTGTAACAGATTTAAACAGAGGAGGATAGAATCTGTTTATTAACAGATTCATTCTAGGTTATTATAGTAAGTCTAGGTTATTAACAGATTCATTCTAGGTTATTTATATAACGGATGATGCTGGTTTTGTAAAATTGTTTGCTGACATTAGTGATACACTACACTTGTCTAAATTTCACAAATTAAGTAATAAAAATCTGTTTGAGCATCGAACAATTCACAAAATTAAGAAAATCTATCATCATTAAGCATGCTCGGTCATAAATTTCTTTGAGTAATACTGATACGATCCTTCTCTGAAAGAATCAACAAACAATTCAATCGAATTGAGAGTTCTAAGTAGAAACACAGCTTCAATTCATTTTAACAAACAATTCATCAAACAGATTTAAAATAGCGCAAGCATAAAGTTAAGGTCCATCCTAAGAGGCGAAACAGAGCGCCCCTGAACAGCTCATGTTAGCTGTTAACATATTCTCCTCGCATCTTCCCGGTTAGTTATAGCGTCATTTCAAAAGAAGCAAAATTAAGTTTCCAAAGGATATAGTAAGCCTAGCCTGGGCTGCTGTGATGGTAGTGTTTACATTTTCTCTTTCACTTGTAGTATGGGGAAGGAGTGGGCTTTAGAATAAGGAGTCTTACTAATTTAGTTGTTTACTAAAGAATTTAATTCTATCAATTGTGATCGTTTTGTGAAAGCTGAAAAAATGGGAATGGGCTGGAGTTAAGAACTTATTTATAATCATGGAATTGACTCGATCATTAGATTATAAGTTCATTCCAGGCCGGGCTCTTTCTTTCACTCCTAACCCCATTTTCATCATGCTGATACTCATCAAGCCCCAAGCTTGCATTAGTCATTTTTTCTCCAAGCGAGACTAGAAACAATTTCTTTCTCTTTTGTGATAAGGAGAGTTGCTTGGTTTTGGCGAAAATTCCCAACATGAGACAAGATTTAGCATTTTTGAACTAGTTTCCATTTTAGTGGTAGGCAACACAACTAACTGCTAGTCTGAATATGATTCATCAAGAGATCAAACCAAGGTTGAAATAGGAGTCAAGGTTGAAATAAAAAAATGTCCTTGGTAAACTGATTTTCAAACTTTCGCCTTCCCGCCCTTTTCTTCAGCTCTCAACCTCCCACAAGAACATTCAAACCGTATCAATGCCTCCCCCATCGCCGGTTCCTTGCCCTCCAGGAACAAACTACGGATAGCGCCTCTGCAATAACCATAAATCTTCCCATGTAGCATCTGAGGCAGTCCCATTAATTGACCCATTCCACCAGGAACCACGTCATTACTTTGCCATTTTTCTGGATAATGCGTCTGTCTAGAATTTCCATCAGCTCCACCAACAAGTTGCCGTCCATTGTAACCATTGTTGGGAGGGAGATAATCTGAATTGCAGGGTCTCCTTTATGTTTCCTGAGCTGAGAAATGTGAAATATGTGGTATATTTTGGCATCCTCGAGTAAATCCAGGCGATATGATATCGCTCCTATCTTCTCCACCACCCTAAATGGACCAAAATACTGAGGAGACAGCTTGTGAAACCCATGGGCACGAAGACTGACTTGTTTGTAGGGTTGTATTCTGATAGACGCTTAGGAATCAATTTTCAGAGACCTTTCCCTCATTTTCTTGTCGGTAATGTACCACATGCGATTTTGATCTTGATTTTAGTTGTGCTTTAGGATTTAGATCACTCTCTCTCGAGCTTCTAAGGATCGATCCACCTTCCCGGTAATTGCAGAGCCTTCAATGTATAGGTAGAATGCAGGGTGGATACTTGTTCGTGTAAAACTTCGTACGGGGTCCATTTTGATGGCACTTTGAAACATTGTATTATACCACCATTCCGTCAATGTCAACCATTTTGCCCACGCCTTAGGTCTCTCGAAACACATACACCTAAAATAGCTTTCGACGCATTGATTCACCACTTCCGTCTAGCCATCCGTTTGAGGATGGTATATCATCGACATCTTTAGGTGTACCTGAAGAACATGAAACAACTCTGTGCCAAAATTGACCGATAAACAAAACATCTTGATCGCTAACCATGGATTTTGGCAAGCCATGTAACCTCACTATTAAATCCAGGCATACTTGAGACACTTTGTCCGCTGTATATGGACGTTTGATAGCAATGAAGTGTGCTTGCTTACTTAACCTGTCAACTACTGCAGGGATAGTGGTCTTTCCATGGCTCATTGGTATACCATCGATGAAATCCAGAGTGACGTCTTGCTAAATATGCTCAGACGCCGATAGAGGTTGTATTAAGCCCATAGGTTTTTGATGGTTGGATTTACAACATTGGCGGACCTTGCATTTTTGGATGTAGGCATAGATTTCAGGCTTCTTCCTCTTCTAGCAGAACATCTTCTTTAACCATTGGTATGTCAAATTTATGCCAAAATGTCCCCCTACGACTCCATTGTGATACAACTACAGGAGTTTGTTTTTTACTGGTTCATCTTGCCCCACGACCAGCTTACCTTTCCTCTTAAGTAACCCATGCATCCTTGGGCTTACTCAAGTTATTCAATTCTTTCTCCGCAATGATTTTCTGGATGTGCACATTTTGGGTCCAAAATTTTTAATTTGTTGAAGAATATCAGAGGTGAGAGTAACCAGCAGATTCAATTCTACCACAACATTGTCATGACACCTGGACATAGCATCGATACATACATTCTCCTTACGTTTCTTATATTGAATTTGGAAATCATATCCCATGAGATTAGCAAGATACTTATGTTGAGCCAGGGTATCTATTTTTTGATCCAATAGGAACCCTAGACTTTGAAGATGTTTGCATGATAACAAAAGTGCACCCTGCTAAATAATGCTGCTAATGTTGCACATCCACCACAATCGCTAGCAACTCCTCATACACCTACAAAAATGCATTTTTCTTCGTGGAAGCGGCCTTTTGCAAAAATAAAATTAAGGGGATTAGCAATAGGCAATCAGTTGCCTCTCTTGTAGTAAAACAGATCTTAATCCCCTCTCTGATGCATCCGTTTCCGGAATGAACCCACGCCACCCTATCTAACACACCAACTTCCATGACATCTCTTCAATGCACCTCTATGCATACGCACTCGGACCGACACATCAAATTTCACCCGCCGTCCAATTAATTTCTACAACTAGGCAATTGTGAAAGATGTTGCAAAGCTGATGTCTCTGTTGTCAAAGATGTAGCAATTCAGAGCTGGTCAGTATTCTCATCTTCCATTAGTTTTAATTTTCAGTGAGGTACTTGTTCTAAATTACACACACAAAAACAAGGATAGGCCTAGACCAGTGCTTATATTTTCCCTATTATAATCAGAAGATCTTAATAACTTCAGAGTAAATGAGTAAACTATCCACAAACACATGCACAAGGCTTCCTACATCAACTGCGATCCGAATGCTGCTCTGTCCGGAGTTGACGCCTTCTTTATTAAAATTGAATTAACACACATTAAGAGTTTAATCATGATTTTCTAAATCATAATTCCTTGATGTTTTGTTTTTACACTGAAGAATGCCAAAAACATAAAAAGGATAACAATCAAGCTCAAATTCAACACAGAAGGAGCTTGATTAATTGTATGCACCATTCCAACCTACTACCATTGACAAAACACAATGTGGCATCTTTTTTAACCAATAGATTCCATACTACAAAAGTAACATCCAAACTAAAAAAAAAGAATCTTTATCACTTACTTAAGATGCTCCGTGTGCTCAAGTTTGCGGCTTCCTTGGATGGCAGACTCTTTGTCAGAAACCTCGAACAATAGAGATTTGTCGGACGGAACCTTGACACTCGATTTCCTAATGGATGCGACAATAACTTGCGCAATTCTCGTGATAGGGCTCCCTCCAGGCTTCTGGAACCTGTACAATGGTGTACCAACAAAGAAGCTAATGACCGCAACGGCCATCGCGACCGCCGGGATTCCAAACCCCCAACTCCAGCCCACATGTGTCTGAATATACACCAACGCGGAAGCAGCAATTAGCGCCCCAATATTTATGGAGAAGTAGAACCAGTTGAAGAACGAAGTCTTGCTCTTCTTCTCAGACTCGTCGGATTCATCAAACTGATCCGCACCGAAGGAAGATACGCAGGGCTTGATTCCTCCCGTTCCAACCGCAATTAGATACAAGGCAACAAAAACTGCTGCGGTTTGTCCTGCGGTTGGGTCACAGGTATCGCCGTGGCAGAGAGGTCTCAGCCCTTTCACGGATGCTGTCATAGTTAGAAGGATCAATCCCTACAAAGAACTACATTAGTTTTGCTTTTTGATAGACTTTTAAAATCTACATGAAGTGAGATTCTATTTGGGGGCAGTTGTGTGATGTTTGAGCAGTAGCGGCGCGAAACTTGTAAACACAGGCTTCCTTTGGCACGAGCTTATTTGCTCGGGTGAGTTTGGTCAAAAAAAAAAGGCATTATCATAGAATGTATGTTCCGCTACCAACAAAATAAACTGCATGAATTTTTTTAGGTGAGGTCGGGCTTGATGGAAGCCAGAAAAAGGCCACAAAGGCATCTCCGCGCAGCAGCAAGGGTGTGGGAAGGGTCCCATCTAATTTAGGGCTATGTATTAATGCAAATAACATGATGCCCTTAAGAAATTACTTGTTAAGAAGCAAAAAAAGGTAAAGGGTAGTGGGGTCTTACAAAAATGTAGATGACCATGAAGACGGAGATGGTCCAATATCTACCCCAATAGGCATCAGCAACAAAGGCTCCAAGGAGGGGCATGATGTAGCAGGTTCCAGACCAGTTATTAACATTCTTTGATGCGGTGGCATTGCCTTGATTCAGACTGGACTTCATGTAGTTCACCAGATTCGTGCTCATTCCATAGTAGGCCAATCTTTCGCAGCATTCATTTGCTGTGTTGGAACACCGCCGATTAATTATGCTTTTTTTTTTACCCTAAAATAATAATAAATAAATAATAGGAAAATGAAAGTGCAAACTCGCTCGATCTGTGTACCAAGAATGTACGGGCAAGCCCTCCAGTTGCCAGTTTTCTTTCTGTCAGCGGGATTGCCGTGCAAATCTCTTGTCCCGTCCGTCGTCGTCCTCGTCTTATTATTGTTATCTTTCATCTCCATCGACATTATTAATTAATTTGATAGCACGGATCGATAGAGGAGACGAGGGGATGCGGTATTCCGAGGGGAAGCCCGAACCCAGGAGGGAGGGAGGGAGGGGGGAGGCACTGCATGCGAATCTGGGAAGCGAATATGGAGAATACAACTGTTGCCCTGAATCTGTGCGTCTGTGTGAGAGAGAGCGGCTCTTAATTTAATTTATGGCTCCGTTTGGGGGGACTTTTTTTTTTTACTGGTCGAGCGGTTATGACCGCATGAACCGGATCATAATTAAGGTCCGGTTCATGCGATTATGACCGGTGAAAATAAGTCGCTTTTAATAGAGCGGCGCTGGCTATTGAGGAGGATTTTCTAATTTTTGGTGTATTTCTCTCACCTAATTTCAGGCGTGGTATTAAATACAGCCGTACAGTATTATACAAATACTGTCAGTATTATCAATATTTCGATGAATCATGTTATTTTTGCTGGAACTAACGATTTGATGTGTACGAGGACATTGATCTTAGATGTGATAAACGCACAAAAAAATTTTCACCAGTAAAACCTTGTACGATAGCTTGGAAGAGAAGATTATTTCAGGACGTGTTACATAGATTCCTAAATAGACGCATGATAGACGTACGCTTTGTATCTTCCTTTCCGGTTCGATTTGAGAAAAATATGAAATATTATTGCGCACCTTAGCCGTTTTGGATGACGGAAAATATTGTGAGAAAAAGTTTCGTCATCTCGGTCCAAGTGGTGATTGAGTCTCTTGGTAGAAAACCTAACCATTGTTTTGCCTTTGTGCGTAAAGCAAAAGGAAAAAGTTTTAGACTCATCACATCATCAAAAACTCCATTAATATTAAAAGTATCACATGAGCATTGAGATTCTCATCCCGGGGCTCATCAAATTGTACATATTGTTGTACCATTTGAATGATCCTCAATTTAAATTCAAAATTATTGTTCGCAATAGAGAGTTGAACAATACCTGATTGAACGTCGTTATCCAAATTTGGCCATGCATAATAAGACTTAGTCATTTCACTCAGTCATATTCGGATTAGGATTTGGTTGATGTTAGACATGACAGACTTGTTATTCTATCTGGCCTTGTTGATTGTTGCGATTTTGGCGGACGTATGATGGTATCCGCACTGTGAGGATATGTGGTGTTAGCCGACAGGTTTGACGAGCGGTTATCCTATTGCTATGAGTGGTGACGACACTCTTCCTCACACTTGTACATAAGAGTCCTCGGCTCGTCATAAATAACATTGAACAGTAAGAGCTAGCTCACGTTTGATTTTTACGGTTACGGTTTTCTAACCGCCGCGACTAAGGAAGTTGTTCTGTCTGGGCTGTGTGGCTAACATCAGGCGGCTAGGCAACTAGTGGAAGCTTGGTGTGGAACAGTTCGCGGATAACAACAGGTCGCGGTTTCTGCGACTCGATCTCTTCCTCCGAGTTGCGGATAAGCAGAGCAGTTCGCCCTGTCTATCAGCGGATTCTGTTCGTGTTTCTTCAGCATTTTAATAACAGCAGTCCGCGCGGTTAGCGGCGGATAGGCGGACTCGGCTGGCGGTTAGGCGACTTGTGTTGTTACATTTTGTTGTTCGCGTGGTTAACTTCTTGTGCCAGATTTCTTTTCCCTTGGTTGCATTGTAATCATGTATGACAATGTATACCTCGCTCTATAAACAAGTTAATTTCAATTGGAATCTCTTGCGCTGCTATTGCTACTGATTTTTACTTATCTTCGATTGTGGTTGAGTGTGTCTGCGACCTCGATTTCAGCTTTCCATAAATTTTTACACTTATGAGTGTGACGTAAATAGAGAATAACCCCACATCTTTTCATGCACCCTTCCCAATCATTATGCATGCATCAAATATGCGTAAGACTCCGTTTGGGGGGACTTATTTTCACCGGTCAAGCGGTTACGACCGCATGAACCGGGCTTTAATTATGGTCCGGTTCATGCGATCGTAACCGCTTGACCGGTGAAAATAAGTCCTCCCAAAGAGAGCCTAAGTAAATAAGAGAACCAGTGCATCATTCATATCCAGAACTGTCTTAAATTTTTCTACAACTCTGACTTCCATGAAAAAATTCTAGTTCAGCCCATAAGGTCCTCAAAATGTAGTTTGAAGAAAATATTTTTAACTTAGAATACCTTTTGAAAACTGAATGCTAGATTGTTTTGGTTAATTTTTTTTGTCAACGTTGACTGTATTTTTAGGGCTGTAGAGGCTCTTAATGAAGAAGTCATGAATATTACAGTTTTAGCAAATACATAGTAGGGCTACAACTTTAGTGTTCCAAGTTTTCTGAGATAATTCTTCAAAGGTTTCCAAAATATGGTTTGTAGTAAAAATTACAACATTTAAAGACAACAGTATTAATTTTTTCATGAGACTTGGCCAAGTGTTTGATGACCATAAAGACTCCTGATTAAAAAGACTCAGAATACCAAAGTAGTAGCCTATTTATAGAGCTACACAAATCAATGTTTTTTTATTAGAGGTCCCTAAGAGGAAAATATGTTTAGGTATGCCAGACATATCTTTGTCTTGTGCGTTTCACCTGTTAATCGTTAAATCCGTCATCAGACGATCAACCTTTTAATCATTTATATATTAAATTTTTTTAAAAAAAGATTTCCGGTCGGAACGCTGAATCCGGCCAGAGCTTATTTTTTAGGGTGCTGTTATTATCAAACTCTATTTGGTTTCTAGCAAACCATTACTATTAGCAAACCCTCATTTTTCAAAATGGCTATTTGAAAATCATTTTGTTACTAGCAAACTAACATAATTTTTTTAAAAAAAATTTAAAATTTTGTTTAAAACATTCATTCTTTCAAAATAACTCAGTACATATAATGACATTATAAATGATTTCAAAAGTATTCATTCAACCACTTATGTTAGCATTAGAAATGAGTCAAAATGCCGCAAAATTTTATTTAGTATGTCCAAAACTCTTTTTTCTGTGTCAAAATCTTTAAATAAAATATTGTCCAGTTTAAAAATATATTTGATTTCCAATTCCTATAAGGATGTGTTGTGCTACATATACGAGTTAAGTGCATATAAGAATATACGCGTCTTTTTGAACTGCGTTTTATACATACATTTTCATAGGAAGTGTTCAACATGAAAGTTGTAGATCTCGACGAGATCTACAACTTTAATGTTGAACACTTTTTGATTTGAAGCAATTTAGACCTCCGATTTGGCCCCTGAAAAAAGTCATGCCGAACATATGCACGGACGCGTGACTTTTTTCGGGGGGCAAATAGAGGGTTTAAACTGCTTCAAATCAAAAAGTGTTCAACATAAAAGTTGTAGATCTCGATGAGATCTACAACTTCCATGTTTAACACTTTTTGATTTGAAGCAGTTTAGACCCTCGATTTGGGCTCCGAAAAAAGCCACGCCGAAAATCTGTACGGACGACTCGTTCCGTGAGTGTCTCATTTCGGGTCCAAATTGGAAGCCTAAACGGCTCTAAATCAAAAAATGATCAACATGAAAGTTGTAGATCACACCGAGATCTACAACTTTCATGTTGATCACTTTTTCAAATGAGAAACATTTGAGATCACTTTTTCAAATCAGAAACATTTGAGACTCAAAATTCAAAAATGCAAAAAATGCAAAAAAATAAGATTGGTTTGCTAGTAGTATTTTTTGAGAAGAGATAAAAATACAAAAAATGACTGAATCCGTTTTTTTTCTGATTTGCTAGTAATCAAAGTGGGTTTGCTAATAACAACACTCATTTTTTAAAGCATTTTCTATACATAAATTAGATTTTAAAATGTTAGTAAAAAAAGCGAATTAATGTTTTGTAATTATTTTTTATAAAAAATAATTAACTTATTTAAAAAAATCATTTTTAAAAATTTATGACTCACCAAGTCACCATACTCCAAGAAGTTGAGTGAAATTCCAAAAAAAATTGATCATCAGAAAATTTTATTGATTGACCCACTGTGAACACAATTTTGAGGGTCTTAATTTACTAAAATTAAAAAGTGGCCTTCATAAAAATTACAGCAAATAAAATTCTCTACAATTTTCATGTTCATGTTGATGCATTTACTAAATCGGCCTCTATATAACTAATATTCAGCTCTCAAGATGGGTAAGTGATTAAATTTGTCGAGGGTTCTAATCAAGAAAAAGGTGTGCATCAATTTTGATGCATATCTGACGATCTGGATGCTGCCTGACCAAAAGACTTACAGGTAAAATTGTGCAACGGATCAAATAATCGACAATCATTGTAACGAGGATATGGGTGTCTCTAATAAGATCAATTTTTTTTTTTGTAAGTATAGGTACATGTTACTGTTTGGTGCGTGATCAATTTCGGCCGTATAATTCATGATTTCAACGGCTCAGATCTTCCGTTAAAAAATATGATCGTATTTACTCTAATACGGTCGTATTGAAAAGTGATCAAACACCGTTAATTTTACGATCTTACGGCCGGATTTTCCCCCGCTTCTCCAGCAGGTATGTATACACACCAAAAAAATTCTCCATGAATAAGGCATGCATGGAAAGGATTGATCCCATGCTGTTAACACCTTGCGGCCCATTGTGGTCGCTGCCTCCGCCGAGTGGGGTTTATTACTTTCAAACGTTAATGTTCACTCTTGCTTCTTTGCCGAATGTGGACTCGTCAAGGGACCGTAGAGAGGTCCTGGTGAACCTCTCCACCAATAACAACATCCCACCAATCGGTAGTGTATGCGCGGCCGCGCGCGTGCATGGGGGCACGCGACCGAGCGGCCTGAGTGTATGGGGGCGCGCGGCCGAGCGCATGAGCGCGCGCGGCCGAGCGGACAAGGGCTTTACTCGTATGAGTTATGTAATAATGTTGAGATATCTGATTGCAATCCAGATTACTCGTTTCCTCATAGGTGGCATTTGGTTCGGCTGTTAGGCTGCGGTGCGGCTGAGAAACACCGGAATTTTGATAAAAAACGGTGTTTGGTTCAAGATATTTTGAAACCTCCGTTTATTAGCAGCCGCATTTTTCTTCTATAACCCAACCGCAGCAAATTTCTCCGATCTCCCCCAACAGTTCGACTTTTTTGCGCAACACTTCTCCCCCGCGACATTCCCGCATCGTTCTTCTTCTCCCCGTGCGACTCTTCTTCTCCCGTCCGAGGAGCTCCACCGCCATGGCCGACGGATCCAAGAAAAATTCGCGCCCAGGCTGTTCGATCGAGAAGCAGGATCCCGTCATTTTTCTTCGCCTGCAAGGGAGAATCCGGCTGCCTCAAGGCTGCGAGATCCAGTATTTGTCGGTGATGCCCTCCGGTTCTTCACCATTTTTCTCCATTGTTCGCGACTTTGTTTTGCCGCCTGTCCTTCTCACGTGCAGCCACCGCTCAGATCGCGGAGGAAGAAAGGAGAAAATTTTGTCGATCTCTGCAGTTTGTCTCGCTGTAGCCGCTGATCGGAGGAGGAGGATATTGTCTCCTGTTTTCTTGCCCCATGTAGATCCGTCTGATCGTGGTGGACATTATCGGAAATCTCATAAGAAATTTCTAGGGTATGGCATGTTGCTTAGATCCGTTTTCACCTCTAAAGAACTGTAAGAGGATTAATCCATATCCTGTAAGAGGCACTTGATTTATCCCTTTAATTTGATCTTTTTGATGGATTGGGTTGGTGTTGGGCTGTTTTTGAGTGTTAGCAGTGAGAACGATACATTGTTGGGATTCTATTAGGCATCTACTATTCAACTGTTTTTAAGCGTTTTGCAAATTTCATTTCATCCAAACATTTTTTTAACAAAACTTCATTTTTATGAATCAGCATTTTTTCTATCAGCAGCTTACCATAAACAGCTTACCATCAGCAACAGCCCAACCAAACAGAGCCATATATATCAAGCGGGCCATGTGCATCCGCGGTGTTTTTTATTCTATGGTCTTGTTTTCTCTGATTACTGTACTTGTTTGTATTTATATTGGATTTTACCCATCACCCATGATGCCCACTAGTTTGGTGGGAATGTGGGATCATGGAGCTAACTCTTGCGCAAGCGATCGGCAAGTCGGATCCCATGCATGGACCGTGCGCAAATCGCTCACGGCCGGTCGAAATGGCCGGCCGCCGCCTCCACCCCTCGGCGGCCAACCGTCGGGGGCCAAGGGGGCCCGGTCGGCGGATCCCGCCGTCCTCGTGCGGCCGCAAGGCCGCACCTGCAAGGGGCGGCCGCAGACCGCCACCCGGGGCCTCCTCCCACGGCCGCGAGGCCGCGCGCTCCCGCAAGGGGCGGCCGCGCCCCGCAGCCGCCCCACGCGGCTGCGCCCCGCGGCCGCCTCCCTGGGCCGCGAGGTCGTGACCGGCGTTAGGGCCGACTGCTCTCCTCGCCGAGTTCGGTCGTCCCGCCGGTCACAGCTCTTCCTCCTCTCGGGGTCGATCGGCGCCAAGATGGTCGCCCTTGAGGAGGAGCTCTCTCTATATACCATCTGATCATCCCGTCTCGATCACCGCCGTCCGTTACACGAATAATCACTCGCGTAACCACAATGTCTAGTAAGGAACATTTTTATTAAATTAATATTGGTGTGCATTTATAAAATATATTAATTAATATTTGCCAAGAATTATACTAAATATGACACGTAATTCGGGTGGTTACGGTGTGCAGATAGCGGAATAACTACCGTAACTACCCCCGAGAGCCTATAAAAGGAATCCCAAACCCCCTTTATTTCTAACTTTTTCTCCTCCTAGCTTTATTCTTCTTCAGGTCGGAGCTCTGCCAAAATCCTCCTACGAGCCTCTTTATCCCGTCGAGCGACCCGAAAATTCATCTAAGTCCACGACGCTCTAGAGAAGAAGACATTCTCTTCGCTGCTCTGTGAAGTCTCTTGCGTGCGTGTTGCACTTCAAGTCCAATCCAACACTTCTCTACGTGTCAGGCCACGAAGTTCGCCAGCCAAGCAATGTCCGAGAACGTCTGTATCCACCAGAAGGTGATAGAAAACAAGCTTCGTGTGAGACAGTCTGTCGCCCTCGAAACGCACCTGCAATCTCTCTCACCTCTAAGTTGTAACGAGTAGTGACCCGTCATCCTCGAATCCCTTGATAATCTGTAAACTGCCGCCAATAGTGAAGTTTGACTAGCACCGTTTTGATCACGTGATTTTTTACCCAGTTTAGAGTTTTTCCCACAATAAAATCGTTTTGTGCTTGACTCTATTTATTTTGTGACTGTGCGCGCGCTTGACTGCTCCACTGACTAAAATAACGTAGTTTAGTTCAGTATACCAGGAAAATTAAATTGATCCCAACAAATGTATAGTAGTACTTAACTTTAACTACTAAGAGTGTTTAAAATATTTAACTTATATAATGAGATTTTTATTTAATTAAAGCATTATTAAAAATGTAAATTGAAACAAATTATTAACACAGTAAATATTATTGTTCCGGCCAACTCAACCCTCCTGATTGATCGGACTAAACTATGCCTCCTTAGCCCGTAGAGCGGTCGAGCGTGCACAGAATCACTGAATAAGAAGAATCACACAAGACGATTTTAACGTGGAAAACCCCCTTAAATGGGTAAAACATGTGACGAGAACCGTGTCTGTCAAACTTCATTATTGGCGGCTATTTATAGAGTGTTTGGAGAATCAAGAACGACAGGTCGCTCCTTGTTACAACTTTGAGAGGAGAGATTGCAGAGTGCTCGGTGGGCGACAGGACGCTCGAACGGAGATGAGCCTTCTCGTGCGTTGCTTGACGAGCAGACTTCATGACAGAGCGTGTTGGGATGCGTTGTTGGTGATTTGGGTGGCATTGCGCACGTAGGAGGCTCTCTAGAGTCGTGCGCAGAGCGTTCTATTCCTTAGAATACTGTAGACTCAGACAAATTTTCTGGCGGTCTGGCTGGTGGAGGCTCGTAGGAGAATTATGACAGAGCTCCGACCCGAGGAAGAAGAAGGCTGAGAGGAGAAATTTAGAAATAAAGAGGTGTCCTGAGGGTTTTTTTATAGTCTCTAGGAGGTGGTTACAGTGGTTACGCGGCTATCCGCACACCATAACCACCCATAATTATTATTTGCAAGTCATTTCTAATATAATTTTGGATGAATATTATGCGTATAATTTACACCAAATGCATGTCATTTTATAATTATTGATAACCTCTCACTAATCATGACAGTTAGTGGGTGGTTATTCGTGAAATGTATGACGATGATCGCGGAGGAATGATTGGACGGTGGGGAGGGCTCGCTACAAAAGAGCAGCCATCCCAACGGCGGACGGTCGCCGACGATCGGAGAGGAGGTGTCGCGGCCGGCGGGGCGGTCGGCCGCGGCGGGAGACACCGCGGGGAGGGGCGGTCGGCCGCGACGGGAGAAGCCGCGAGTAGGGGGTTGTCGGCTGCGGCTGCCCCTTGCAGGCGGCGCCCCACGGCCGCGGGAGGTGGTCGCGGGGAGGGGCGGCTGGGCACGACCGCCCTTGCACGAGCGGCGCCCCGCGGCCGCGGGAGGCGACCAGGGGGGGGGGGAGGGACCAGGCGCTGCCACCCTCGCGCGGGCGGCGCTCCGCGGCCGCGGGAAGAGGGGCGGCCGTGCGCGACCGTCCCCTTGCGGGCGGCGCCCTGCGACCGGGGAAGGCGACTGCGGGGAGGGGCGGCGCCTCACGGCGCGGCCGCCCCTGAGGGCGGCGCCTCGCGGCGCGGCCGCCCCTGCGGGGAGGGGCGGCGCCTCGCGGCGCGGCCGCCCCTGCAGGCGGCGCCTCGCTGCGCGGCCTCCCCTGCGGGCGGCGCCTCGCGGCGCGGCCCCCCTGATGGCGGCGCCTCGCGGGCCGAGCTCCCTTGCGAGCGGCGCCCGTGGCGCGGCCAACCGATCGCGGGCCACCGACGCCGACGATGGCGGCTGGTCGTGGTGGAGGATCAGACTGTGTGCGAGGATTGCGTGCACGGCAGTCAAATCCATGATCCCACCTAGTTGGTGGGGATCGTGGGGGAGAAAGCTATTAGCACCCCAAATTCTATATTAATTTACGAAGGACTCATCAATTATTAATAATTAAAATGTAAATAGTAAATAAAACATTATTAATAATTATATCATTATCAATCATCATCAATAATAATAATAAAATAGTTTCAATAATTTAGATTTTACCAATAAATTTTAATTATTATAATCAAAGTTTTCAGTTTCAGAAATTTATATTTTCAAATAGTTTCAATAATTTTTCTAACATTTTATAAAAAATAGACAGATTTTCTCATCAATAAGGCTCCATTTGGCAAGGCGGCGAGGGCGGCAAGAACCCATGGGTTAATTGTCACTTATAAATCACCTAATAAACAACGTCTGTTTGAAAATAAAACTGAATGAAAATTCATAGATGGACGTTAACAAATGACAATTAAATTCATAGATCGTCACAAGCGTGTCAAACGGAACCTAATTCTCAAATCACTACACCTGAGCAAAAAAGAGCCCTGATTGTGATTTTGTTGCACTATTCTGTCGGTACGTTCAATGACAATTGCCTCAAGTATATTTCGTAATTTTTCTAATTAAAAAAGAAATAAAACATAATACAAACAGATGGATTCAATGAAAATTGGACGTTTGTCCGATGCGATGAATTCTATCGGAGCTTTGTTTTAATTAATTAATAATGTCAAGGACTCAAGGGCAAGGAGCCGACTCACAACTTCGATTTTTTAGAATTCTTTGATGGTCAAAATAATAATAATAATAATAATAATAATAATAATAATAATAATAATAAGCTTTCTTTCTCATTTGTATGAAATATTCAGCTTGCCGTTTTGTTTTTATTCCCATTATTATTATGATTATTATTATGTATAAAACGCTGTAAATGAAAAAGAAGAGCCTTGCGTTGGGAAAATTTTTGGGTCAGGATTCTTGATCATGAGCATGATCAGGATAATCAATGAGGAGCCTGAAATGATGAAGGTCTCACGCAAAAGTGTATGACACAAGTCACAATTGTGTGGTCCCCACCTCCTTTGCAGGCTCCTCATTGGAGCAGGACCATGAGCATCGTCAGGAGTCCTGACCTAAAAATTACTTTGTGTTGCGCAGAAAATTTTTGGGTCAGGATTCCTGACCAAGAGCATGGTCAGAACAACAAATGAGGAGCCTGAAATGATGGGGGCCCGCGCAAAAGTGTATGACACAAACCACAATTGCGTGAGCCCCACCTCCTTTACAGGCTCCTCATTGGTGCAGGACCATGAGCATCGTCATGAGTCCTGACCTAAAAATTACTCTGTGCTGCGTGGAAAATTTTTGGGTCAGGATTCCTGACCATGAGCATGGTCAGAACAACTAATGAGGAGCCTGAAATGATGGGGGGCCCGCGCAAAAGTGTATGACACAAGCCACAATTGCGTGGGCTCCACCTCCTTTGCAGGCTCCTCATTGATGCAGGACCATGAGCATCTTCAGGAGGTTAATATTGCGCTGCGTTGGCATCGCACTGATTTTGCATCTTTCCATGAGCTTAAAATCCAAAAAATGCCATCATCTTCGTTTGTCTGAGCATTTGTATAATTTTGGAATTTTAGTTTGTCTCTAAAAACAACAAATTCAATTTATTGACAAAGAGGTGTGATTAGAATATGAAATGTTATACAATTGATCACAAATCAAACTATTTAAATAAGATTATCATTCTTGTGGGTTGCTTAGCATTTCCAGTTGATCGAGGAGTCAGATTATCTTAGCTTGAGAGTGAATCAAACGCGCAAACAAACAAAAGAGAACAAACAATAGAACATCAAGTCCTTTTAAGCAAAAAAACTCAAAAAGTGAAAAACCCACGATTTGACTATAGATTTTAGGGAACCCTATCAATCATAATACAATATTTTTTGGTATTTATTTATTAATTATTGATTTTATATAATTTGTATAATTCCTAGTTATATTTGATTTTTGTTGTGGTTTTGTAGGACTGGGATCGTCTCCATTTCACGTGAAATGGAGAGGTCCATTTCGTGGCTATGATTGCATCTCCCAAATCGGACGGCGGGAAGTAACTTAACTACACTCGCGGGCCCACTCGTCAGTTCAGCCGCTCTCGCCTTCCCGCCGTCCGATTTGGGAGATGCAATCATAGTCGCGAAATGGATTACCTCCATTTCACGTGAAATGGAGAGGATCCATGTCTGATTTTGTATGGTCTAATTAGAAGAGGAGCCTTAGAGCACCGGTTGAGGTGTTGTCGTGTGACCTTGTTGTCACGGGTTCGAGTCCTTGAAACAACCTCTTGCAAAAATGTAAGGTAATGTTTGTAGAAGGGTTTGCTCCGCTTGAGATAGTCCATATGCCCTATCGACTTTGGAATAAGGCTTATATAGTATCTCCTGCATAGGGTTTAGCTCTAGAATGACATGAATCCATTAGGACGCTCCGAGTCGGTCTCGACACGTGCAAACATATTAAATAAAATATCTAACAATCTCCTCTTATGTCCGTCGTAAACCCAACGTCGGAAAGGATAGTTTGTGCAATGTTCAATCAAACGTGAATCATTCACAACCGTGTCTAACACCTTCAAATATATTAGACTTAAACAGAAAAATAGTACACACATAAGTGAAATAAAACTCAGCAGCACCACATCCCAATTTATAGTACGATCATGGCACATGCCCTATTCGCCAGCGTCTCAGATCAACAAAAGAGCAAATGTCCAAACAAGTAGGTGTATAAAGAGAGCTAAACAATGGTCTACACAGAGATAAACAAAAGAGAACTAATAATACTATTGTACAACCCCATATTCGCTGAGCGGAATCTAAAGGCCTGAGACCCCAGCTATGAGTGAGCTTTAAGCTAATTGGGTCAGGTGAGTAGAATGAGCTGAATGGTTCCCTCCTGGGGCTTGCGAGAAGGCTTGCACTCGGGTAAGAGGGAGGCCCTCAAGGTTGACGTTGACTGATGCTTCTCCACTCAACGCCTTTTAGTCTATGGCGTTGAGCGAGATCTTCCCACTCAACGCCCCCAGAGTTGGCGTTGAGTGATGCTTCTCCACTCAACGTCTTTGTCTCTGGCGTTGAGTGGAGCTTTCCCACTCAACGCTCTCAGAATTGGCGTTGAGTGATGCTTCTCCACTCAACGCCTTGGTCTCTGGCATTGAGTGAAGTTTTCCCACTTAACGCCCTCAACGCTTTTGGACTTGGTCGCATCTCTTATAAGAGCAAGCGAGTGGGGTAGACAAACTCGCACTCAGCTGGATTTTGGCCTTTCCACAAGGCATGCGAAAGGGTTTCCGCCTGGATGAGCGGGAAGCCCACGGGGATCAACAGATGGGTTTCCGCCCATTAGGGTCCAGAGGTAAAATTACCTGGATGCCCTTGGAGGTCTGCATTTAGCTTGTCAAAACAGCGGAGTTTGGCTGTTAGCAGACCATTTTGGGCTGCATATAACCTTTTTGAACAGCGGAATTACGCTGTTGGTAGACCAGATACTGAAAATCTATAAATAGGCCCACAAGATACCTCAGAAGGCAAGCTTTCTCATTTTCTGAAGTCTTGCAGCGCTTTCTGAGGTATCCTTAGCTCAACACTTGGCTAAGGAGGGGAAGCGCTATGAGCTCTTCCAGGTTAGTGGAGGGACCTCCGTGCTGTATCATAGGGTCAGTTTCTTTGTTCTTTATGTCGGGTCAGGGGTCTGGGCTTGGGAGAAGTATGTGTTAGTTACACCCTAGGGTCCGAACTCTCGTTGGGGCCAGTTTTTGGTTCCAACAACTATAACTATCGTCATCCAGCAGATCATCTTGATCAAGATCTCGGTCTATGAGTGTTCCTCCTATGTCAGCAACCCATATAATTTTCAACACAAAATTTATTTTATAATGAATTCAATCCTTTGAAAATATACATATATTTATTTTGACTATAAGAACATTGTATTTATAGTTAGCTAGGAGGACACCTACACAAAGTATTATAGATTTTACCTCAGAATTCGTTATCTGTTTCAAAACGAAACAATTTATGGATTTTTGGACACCGCAACTATATTTGTGTTCCAATATGGAATGTCTTGGTTACTACCATTCTAAAATTAACTGGAAATTATCAAGTTTGGAGTGCAACCAATTAATAGAAGAAAAGTCGAACTGAGTCAGATCGTGTTATCAAATTTGAAATAACAATATCCTCCAAGGTAAGATAGACGAATTTAGGTGAAGTTATTAGCATCAGATTTGGAATGATATAACTCACCAAATCTGGAAACCGCAGTTCAACGAGGAGTTCGGACCGGAGGTATAGCTCGCCTTTACTTCTCCTGAACCCGTGTCTTGATTGAGGACTTAGAGTTTAAAAACTTATTCACTAGAACAACCTTAAACAGATGCTGAGTTACAGCGAGGAGGTCTCGCCACACACCCGAAAGATCTTAGATTTCTTTCCCTCCCAATCCAATACTGGACCGGGCACCTTTGGAGGGGCTTGAGAGCTCCCGACCACCTACTTGGAAACCACAGTGAATGATGAGTTGAAGCTCTTGCCAACCAAAAATAGCTAATAGAGAGGAAAATTAAACCAAGAAGAGGTCCTCTCTAAAGGTGCCCTTGGGGGTCTATTTATAGTTTTTTGGGGATGGTCTTCCAACAACGAAATCCCGCCTTTTGGTTCTACTAAGTGCATCCCAAAGTGGTCTGCCAACAACGAAACTCCGCTGTTTGGAGGGGCTATTAGCAGGTCAAAATAGGATCACAAGAAAATGTGGATCACTTCGATCTCTTGATATGCGAGTCGGGCCGACCTTGACTCACTCGCCTAAGTGGCGAGTGCTCGGTGGAACTGGGCTCTCGCCACTCGTCTCCTAGCCATTGGTGAGCGGGAGCTCGCCTACTCCACTTGTAAGATGCCCCTCATCAGGTGGGTAGCGGATGCCTGGTGAAGCTAGGTACTCACCTCTCGTCACCCACTTCAGGTTTGTCTGGGCTACTCGACAAATACGAGATTGCACAAGATATGTACTCAACCATCAAGAGCATCAATGAAGCACACCATGTTTGCTTTGACAAAGAAAATCTGAAAAATCAAAACATTTGGACTATGACTAAACTAAATGACCTAACCTTAAACTAGTGCTAAACTAAAATCACCTTTAGTCTCATTTCTCTCACTATTTTGATTAATCAGTCTTTGGGCATTCCTTTTGTCAATAGATCAGCCAGGTTATCTTTTGAAAACACAACGATCAAAGTGATAATTTCTTGTTATTTCAAATAGTTTTAAAAGTATGTCTCAATCGTACATGTCTCCTCTTAGTATTAAAGATGACATTCTTAATAACTTGTACTGCTACTTGATTATCACAATACAAACTCAATAAATTGACTTGTAATATAGACAAGAGAATGTCTAAAATCAAGTTGCTGATCCAATCTATTTCTTCACCAGCTGAAGCTAAGACAAACAACTCGGCTTTCATAGATGACAAAGTAATACAGATCCATCTTTTGGATTTCGAAGTAATAGCAGCTCCACTCAAAGTGAATAAATATTCATTGGTAGACTTATTGTTTCCAACTTCTGAACACTATGAGGCATCAAAGTATCGATCCACGGTAGGAGGGTAACCAGTGTAACACATAACATGATCTTTAATATCTTTTAGGTATCTCATCGGCATGTCTAGGGTATCCTAATGTTCTTTGCCTCGATTTCTGACAAAATGACTCAGCATGCCAATCGAGAAGACAATATTTGGCTTTGTAGAACTTATGTCATATATAAGACTACCAATTATTTTAGAAAATTTTACTTGATCAACGTTGGTCCCAACATTGAGACTCAATTTAACTTTCTGATCAAATGGTGTCTCTACTAGCCTACAATCTTTATATCCCCAGGTAGAAATAAGTTGCTCAATATAATGAGCCTGACTAATAGTAACACATCCCTTATCAACTCTAACATTTATAGCTAACATGGTATCTACAGGACTAAGGTCCGTGTCAAATGCTTCTGCGAGAGTAGATTAAATATCCCCAACTGCAATAAGATCCGACCCTAAATCAACATGTCATCCACTTATATATATATATGATGACTGTTTGATTTGATATTGAACAGTGATAAATACATTTGTCGGAAAGACTGGATTGAAATATAAAGTTCTTTACCACTTGGTCAAATTTCATGTGTCATATCTTAGACACTTGTTTACGTCCATAGATTGATTTATTTAATTTGCATATTTTATCTTTTAGATCTTTATGTACATAACCTTCATGTTGTGACATGTAGATCTTTTCATCTAACTCTCCATTTAAGAAGGCTGCCTTTATGTTCATCTGGTGAACTATAAAGTTCTCGATAAATGCTAAGACAAGAAGAATCTTAATAGTTGATAGGTGACACATGTATGAATAAACATCAAAGTAGTATATTCTCCTTCTACGGTTTATAACCTTTAGCTACTAAACGTGTTTTGTATCTGGTTATGGACTCATCCTATGCAATTTCTTTTTCAACACCAACTTGCATTCTATGACTTTAGCTACTTTTTACAAATCAATTAGATGCTAAATGTTATTATGTAGAAGCGAGTCCATCTCATCATCAATGACTTTTGCCCACATCAATGAATCTCTAGATTTTATTATTTCTTGGTAGGAGAATAGATTATTCTCTAAGTGGTAGATGCCAAAATTCTTAACAAAACTCTTAGGGATTCTATTTCTTATAGATATTCTAACTTAAATATGTTCCACCTCGAAAGGTTGGGGAGCAGTTTCAGTGGGGTCAGCTTCAGGTTCTATAATAGATTCTAAAATCTCATCAGTAGACTTAGAAATAGATAAACCATGATCTTTGACAAATTTATTTTCAAAGAATATTTCATCTCTAGAATCTATCACTGTATTAGTGGATAGATTGAGAAGCATATCAGCTACACTATATTCTGCACTACCTACATAGACATAGGTTGTCGCTCTAGGTCCCACTTTAAGTCTCTTAAGGTCTTGTATTCACACATAAACAATACAACTCCAAGTCTTTAGAAAATCATATCTATAAGGATAACCGTGCTACAGCTCATACAGAGTAGAGTGAGATGAGAATGATGTACTCTATTCAGAATGTGATTTACAGTAAGGATTGTTTCTCACCAGAAGAAATTAGGCATGCCATCTGTGAGGAGTATATAATTTAATATTTCTATTAAAGTTTTATTCTTACGCTCAACGATACTATTTGACTAGGGCGAGTAAGGAGTTATGGTTTCAAAAATTATACACTCAAAGATACAAAATTTCTTGAACAAAGTAACAATGTATTCTTCTTCTCGATATCTTTTGAATCTCTTAATTTTTAAGTTTACCTGATTTTCAACACGAAACTTAAAGTTCTTAAATATCTTAAAAATCTCGTCTTTTAATTTTAATAAATACACATGACAATATCTGAAATAATCATCCATGAATGTAATGAGATACTTCTTTTCCCCTTTAGTGACATGACTCCAAAAATCATAGAGGTCTGAATGTATCAATTCAAGAAATTATGTGCTTATAGAAACTGACTTAAAAAGTTTTCTAGTGATTTTGGTTTATACACACAACTCCCACTTATCAAATCAAACGAACAGATCTAAGGGGATGGTATGACTCTTAGCTAGATCTTGTATTTTTCTATTATTCATGTGTCCAAGTCTGTTATATAATAATTTTGGATCAATAAGATTTGAACTAACTTGGTTAATGTTATCGTTGTTTAAGCTAAGTCTATACATTTCGTTGATCATATACGGATAACCAAAATAATGCGAATTAACGGTGAAAATTATTCTACCTTTTTGGGATGTGAAGGACATTCCGATTTTATTTAATAAACTCATGGAAATCAAGTTTTTAGTAATATTAAGAACTACTTTAACATATTTTAAAAACTAAATTTTACTTAAATAGAGGAACAACACTGATGTCCCAGCTTGAGTCGCCTTAGTTTCTCTTCCATTGTAGTTTTCCATCTTTTCTTTGATTGTCAAGACCTTAGTCAAAAAAATCTTTATCATTCATCACATGATAAGTAACACTGATGTCTAGCCACCACTCAGAGGAGGAACTGCAGTGACTGTTCCTGATCATAGCCACAAAGGACTTGAGATCAGAGCTATCGGCCAGCATGTTCGTCATGTTTTGTGGGGCTTATTCCTTTTTCTTTAGAGCCTTACACTCAGTGACCCAGTGACCCCGCTTGTCGCAGTTATGGCACTTGCCCCTCTTTTTTTGAAGCAAGCTTTTTATGCACCAACTATGCAGAGGCTTCACCTGCAGGTGACGGTTGCATCCGATGAGGCTTGTCAGATTAAGAAACGAAGTTGACAGTCTGTGAGGACTGATAAACTTGCTCCATGATTTTTCCAGTAATATTTTGATCCTTAATATGATTGAACCTTTTAAGTTCATCTAGTGCACTATTCTCCTTCAGTCTGTGCATTTTAGTCTTGAAGGGGATCCACTCAGGAGGCAGCTTGTTCAAAATTAGATATACAAAGTGACTATCATACATATCAGAAAGGGGGTCATTGATACATTCCAGTTATACTTAGCAAAAGTAAAGGGGGTCATTGGCACATTCCAAACTTTCTCCATCCGGTACGTGCCCCGGGAGGAGAGCGAGCAGGTGGATCGACTGGCAAAGCACGGTCCCCGGGTAGGGGGCACCATTTCCAACCTATTCCGCCCTTCCATTGAGGAAGGAGAGCTGATGGAGGTGTACCAACACTCCTCGTGGATGGACTCATTCACGACCTTCCTTTTTACAGGAGAGTATCCAGAGGGGATGGATAAAAAGAAATTCAAGTACAAGTCAGTGTACTATCTCATCCGCGATGGGCAGCTGTATCGAAAGACCCTATCAGGGATGTTGGCATGTTGCGTGGCCGAGAGGGAGGTCCAGAGGATCTTGGAGGAGGTCCACTCCGGGGAGTGTGGGAGTCACTCCGAGAGTCGGACCCTGAAAAGAAGGATTGTCAGGCAAGGGTATTTTTGGTCTACCTTGGGCCACGATGCGGCAGAGTTTACAAAAAAAGTGCCACAAGTGCCAGTTGTTTGCCCCCCACCAACTGCAATCGGCCCAGCACCTCAGCAACATCACAACCCCCTGTCCATTCACCATCTAGGGAATGGACTTGGTAGGACCATTTCCCCAGGCCAGCGGGTGGAGGAGGTTCTTTCTCGTCATGATAGATTATTTTTCTAAGTGGTTGGAGGTGAAGACGCTGGCTAAGGTGACCTCCCAAGTTATCATGAATTTTATTTTGGGGGAGATCATCTGTCGGTACGGGTTGCCGCAAGACATTATCACGGACAATGGGCCTCTGTTCGCTAACACCGAGTTTATCAGCTTCTGCGGGCAGCTCGTGATTGATCTCAGATTTTCCTCAGTCCATCACCCTAGGAGCTATGGGCAGTTGGAGGCGACAAACAAATTCATAGTGAACCTCCTGAAGAAAAAAGTCGAGAACCTGAAGGGTAGCTGGGTGGAGCAACTCCCCTCGGTTATTTGGGCCCTTAGAACCACCCCCAACACCGCCACGGGAGAAACCCCCTTCAAGCTCTCCCATGGATACGAGGTAGTGCTCCCAATCGAGCTCGAGGTCCGAATGCCTCGGGTGATCGAGGCAAAGGCAGGCAGGGAAGAATGACAAGTTGAAAATGAAGAGAAACTACGACTCTCTCTGGACATGGTGGAGGAGCTACATGACCTCTCCGCCATCCGGCAAGAAGAAGTGAAGAGAAGAATGGCCAAGTACTTGGACAAGCACGTCAGGGTCAAATAGTTCGTGGAAGGTGACCTGGTCCTGAGAAAGGTGGATGCTGCGGGGAGATCGGCCGCTGTGGGGAAGCTAAACCCCAACTGGGAAGGTCACTTAGAGCAGTGACGACTTGAAACATTTTTACTCTTGAGTCCTGTAAGTAGTGTTCCATTTTCTAATAAAAGCTTCTCGATATGCCTGTGCTCCTGCCATGATTTTTGCAAGTAGAAGTGTTCATTTCCCAGACCCTGAGCAGATCCCGCTGCCAGGCTCTCACCTAGCTGGCAGGGCCTGATGTCACTCGGTGGAGTCTACCCAGACCCCGAGCAGATCCCGCTGTCAGGCTCTCACCCAGCTGGTAGGGCTGTATGTCACTCAGAGGAGTCTACCCAGACCCCGAGCAGATCCCGTTGTCAGGCTCTCACCCAGTTGGCAAGGATGGATATCACTCGGAGGAGTCTACCCAGACCCCGAGCAGATCCCGCTGTCAGGCTCTCACCAAGCTGACAGGGCTGGATGTCACTCGAAGGAGTCTACCAAGACCCCAAGCAGTTCCCGCTGCCAGGCTCTCACCTGCTGACAGGGTTGTATGTCACTCGGAGGAGTCTACGTAGACCCCGATTAGATCCCGCTGTCAGGCTCTCACCTAGTTGTCAGGGCTGGATGTCACTCGGAGGAGTCTACCCAGACCCCGAGCAAATCACGCTGCCAGGCTCTCACCTAGCTGGCAGGGCTAGATGTCACTCAGTGGAGTCTACCCAGACCCCGAGCAGATCCCACTGTCAGGCTCTCACATAGCTGACAGTGCTGGATGTCACTCGGTGGAGTCTACTCGGACCCCGAGCAGATCCCGCTGTCAGGCTCTCACCTAGCTGGCAGGGCTGGATGTCACTCGAGGGAGTCTACCCAGACCTCGAGCAGATCCCGCTGTCAGGCTCTCACCTAGCTGACAGGGCTGGATGTCACTCGAGGGAGTATACCTAGATCCCGAGCAGATCCCTCTATCAGGCTCTCACCAAGATGACAGGGCTGGATGTCACTCGAGGGAGTCTACCCAGACCCCGAGCAGATCCCGCTGTCAGGATCTCACCTAGATACCAGGGCTGGATGTCACTCAAGGGAGTCTACCCTGACCCCGAGCAGATCCCGTTGTCAGGCTCTCACCTAGCTAGCAGGGCTGGATGTCACTCGAGGGATTCTACCCAGACCCCGAGCAGATCCCGCTGCCAGGCTCCCGCCTAGCTGGCAGGGCTGGATATCACTCGAGAAAGTCCCACACTCTATGGGAATTATTTGAGAAGATCGATTTTCTTCCTAAGGATAAGGAGGAGAAAGTCCTCACAAGCGAGCCGGGGCTCGTGAGCCCAGCTCGGCAGAAAGGAGGTGAGCCGGGCCCTAGACATCCTCCGTAGAAGGCGAGCTCCAGCAATGCACCCCACCCCCCTCCAGTTTTACTTGTGAAATATTTTGGCTTGACATTGGCGGGGAAGGAGGCAGCTCGCGAGCGAGCTGGAGGTAGCGAGCCCAGCGAGGTGGGTAGTCCACTCCCGGACAGCCTAGGGTTGACGTGCTCTTAAGACCTGCTCGCGGGTACAAATCCTAAACACGTGTTCTAACGACAAGTTCTACCCTTGCGACGCTCCCCGAGGAGGAGACCTCGCGGACGAGCACATCTCAGAAAGAAAAGTTCAAGGAAAAGAAGAGAAAAATTCATGGCAGAAAAATATCTTTCATTAAGTATAATGTTGATTACAAAAAGGAGCTCGCCTAGGCGAGGTTACAAAAAGGGGGGGGGAATAATTACAACTGAGGAAAGAGAAAGTGTACGGGTCAGCTCCCGTCTCCCCCTCCAGACTGGCGATCTTCGCCCACTCCTCCGGGTAGATCATCTTTGAAGCCTTTTCCGAAGAGCAGGTCGAAACTGTCCTCCTTCTCGCTGGGCGGCGTGGACAGAAATAGGCTCGGAATAAGGTACCGGGTCGTGATCTCCTCGCAGCCCTTCACCAATACCCCAGTATCTTTCATTATCTGCAGGGTGCACTCAGCAGACTCAATCGAGTTGATCCGCAGCCTTTCAGCGACCTAAACTTCGCCGAAAATCCTCGGCCTCTTGAACCGGAAGGGGGGCTCGCTGCCACCTGGGGGTAAAAAGGCATCTGCCTGGCAGAGGATCTCGCCATGAAGGCCCTTATTCTTCTCCTTCAGCGCCCCGTTCTCCTCCTCCTGCCCAGCAACGTACGCGAGCCTCCAGCTCGGTAGCACGGGCACGAAGCTGGGTGTTTTCCTCCTCCAGCCCGACGATGCGAGTCCGCAGAGGTTGATGAAGTCTTTCTCCTTCTCAGGGGCGGACAAAGTGGAGGAGCCGGCCTCAGTTTCCAAGCTCGTTTTAAAGTCTTGGAAGATGCGCTCGACCGCTTGAGGAAACTGTTTCACCCTCTTGGCAGGATTGGGTTCAGCCAAACCACCCTGCGGGGGGGGGGGGGGGGGAGGAATCACGATCAAATTGGCAACGTGAGGAGAGGATACCTCGCGAGCTCTGGCAAGCCTCTCTTGGATCTCCTTGAGAATCGGCATCTCGGCAGGTTTGGAACAGAGGGAAGGGCAAAGGTCACCCAGGTACGCCTGTGCATATATATAGATGTTGGTGGACCCCGCCAAAAGATTCTCTGGCTCCTGCCACGCTCGCCGAATCCTGTGGGGTTGGATGTTTTTTTTTCGAGCTTGTGCCAACCTCACTGTTGACGCAAGAAATGCGTCTTCTAGTTGACAGGTTGTTCGGTCTCACAAGCTAGGTGAAGAAGAGGGTTGCGGGGATAGCCGGAGAGGTTTGCTGAGAGCAGCGAAGAAGGCTGTTGATCAGGAGCTATCGAGTAGACGATTACTTTGGCAGTTGAGCTCCGATGGTTAGACCGAGAGAGGGAAAGAAGAGACGGGGCCGCTAGCAGCGACAACAACAGACTTCGCTCGCCGCGACTTGAATATCACTCTCGCGACGGGCTTTCCTTTAATCAAGAAGCAAGTTTACAGTTTGCTATTGCACCTTTACACGAGAAAGCAATAAAGGGTACAAAGGGGGAAGCTGACGGCTAGGGAAGGAGTTGCCAGAGACTAAGTAAAAGAGGCTGCCAGCAGCTGTGGAGGACTGGGAAACTTAGTCCGCAGACCATGCTGGATCAACTGTGGAGGACTGGGAAACTGAGTCCGCAGACCTTGCTGGATCAACTGTGGAGGACTGGGAAACTGAGTTCGCAGACCTTGCTGGATCAACTGTAGAGGACTGGGAGGACTGGGAAACTGAGTATGCAGACCTTGCTGGATCAACTATGGAGGACTGGGAAACTGAGTCCGCATACCTTGCTGGATCAACTGTGGAGGACTGGGAGGACTGGGAAAATGAGTCCGCAGACCTTGCTGGATCAACTGTGGAGGACTGGGAAACTGAGTCCGCAGACCTTGCTGGATCAACTGTGGAGGACTGGGAGGGCTGGGAAATTGAGTCTGCATACCTTGCTGGATCAACTGTCGAGGACTGGGAGGACTGGGAGGACTGGGAGGACTGGGAGGACTGGGAAACTGAGTCCGCAGACCTTGCTAGATCAACTGTGGAGGACTGGGAGGACTGGGAAACTGAGTTCGCAGACCTTGCTGGATCAACTGTGGAGGAATAGGAGGACTGGGAAACTGAGTCCGCAGACCTTGTTGGATCAATTGTGGAGGACTGGGAGGACTGGGAAACTGAGTCCGTAGACCTTGCTGGCAGCGGTAGTTCTCTCGCGTGCCTTCTCAAATGAGAGGCCTTGGGGGTATTTATAGGCTCGAGGAGGATCTTCTAGAAGCGGGGCCCAGTGACGTCATCACGGAGCTTCAAGCAGACGAGAAGAGCAGGTCGCCAACCTGGACGGACTCGGCAGACTAGAGGCAGGCATGCTGCATCTTGGGTGAGCAGAGGGGGCAGCCTAAGGAGCAGGCCGCCCCTGAAGCTGGAGGCCTGAGGGCCAGGCTGCCCCTAGGGTTGGCGGCCTGAGGCCAGGCCGCCTCTAGGGGGCAGCTTGAGGCCAGGCCGCCCCTAGAGCTGGCGGCCTGAGACCAGACCGCCTTTAGGGGCGGCCTGAGGCCAGGCCGCCCCTAGAGCTGGAGGCCTGAGGCCAGGCCGCCTCAAGGGGGGCGGCCAGAGGCTAGGCCGCCCCTAGGGCTGGCGGCCTAAGGCCAGGCCGCCTCTAGGGGGTGGCCTGAGGGGCAGGCCGCCCACTGAGGCTGGCGGCCTGAGGGGCTGGCCGCCCACTGATGGCAGCCTGAGGAGCAGGCCGCCCTCTTAGGGTGGCGGAAGCCTGATGGCAAGCCAGAGAGTGAGTTTGCCGAGCCCGCGACGGTTGCGTTGTCGCGTTGACGGCGACGGGGCGACCTAGTGAATTGAAGGCATAGATCGCACAGATCACCCCCTTGCTATTGTAGGTTGCCTCCTACAAGGAAGAATGTTGCACTGTTAGCAGGCCTAACCACGTGGCCTGCGAGGGCGAGCTATGTGAGCAGCCCACTGTCCCGCAGGGCACGCGGAAGCTATGCGACCGGGGCGGTTAGACCGGGGAGACCGTCCTAGTCGCGCGTCCTGAGCGGACAGGAGATTCTATCCGCCTGACCCAAAAAAGGAGGGTTGAGACAGATCGCGACTCTCAGGGGGGAACCCCTGAGTGGGCCGCGACTTGCGAGTTAGAGACCTTGGGAGGGATCGCCGATTTTGGGGTTAACACTCACAAAGAGCGGAGATTATGTACAACTCATTATCCGGCGAGTGGGTCAGGAGGGGCCAGACCGGTCCGATTGGCAGTCTGAGTCCCAGGGCGAGATCGGCGGAGAGGGAGAACTCGACAGCTCCCGGCTCGCCTGGGCCAGACGAGATCGGCAGAAAGGCGAGCTTGTACTCGTCGACCCCTGTTCGTCGTGCTCTGGGCTGATCGTCGAGCTCTGGTTCGTTCATCGAGCTCTGGCATGTTCGTCAAGCTCTGGTCCGTTCGTCGAGCTCTGGGCTGTTCGCCGAGCTCTGGGCTGATCGCCGAGCTCTGGTCCGTTCATCGAGCTCTGGCCTGTTCGTCGAGCTCTGGTCCGTTCGTCGAGCTCTGGCCTATTTGTCAAGCTCTGGCCTGTTTGTCGAGCTCTGGCCTGTTTGTCGAGCTTTGGTTCGTTCGTCGAGCTCTGGTCCGTTCGACAAGCTCTGGCCGTTCATCGAGCTCTGGCCGTTCACCGAGTTCTGACCGATCAACAAACTCGCGGCATGCGAGCAGGGCAGGTCGAGCCCGTGCTTGCCCAAGGCCGAGTAGAAGCAGCGAGTGCTAGCTCCACCGAGCACTCGCCGCCCCAGGCGAGCAGAGCTCTCAAGGACTACTCGCCCAACCCCATGTAATGAGTTTTTTTACCTTTTTTCCCTCGCTGTCCTGCCCATAGCCAGTTAAACCAGCGGAGTTGCGCTGTTGGCAGACCCAGTTGGGCTGCACATAGCTATTTGGAACAGCGGAGGTTGGCTATTTGCAGACCGTTTTCAGAAATCTATAAATAGACCCGAGGGGGTACCTCAGAGGGCATGCTCACTTGTCTCCCAGTCTACTAGCGCTTTCTGAGATACCTTAGCCCGACATTTGGCTAAGGAGGGGAAGCGCTCTGAGATCTTCCGGGTGTGTGGTGGGTCATCCGCGTCGAGCCCTTGGGTCAGTTCCCTGTTATTTTTCCTTTGTCATTTTGCTTGCAGGGGAGAAGTAGACGCGCGATCAGCCATTCCCCAAGGGTGAACTCCACAGAGGCCGATTTTTCGGTTTCAACAATCGTCCTCCAACTTGAGATGCAAATTTTCCAGCTCTTTGACTTGAGAGGTGACTGACATGTTAATACTAAATTTGTAGTTGAAAAACTTCTCTCTAATGAAAGTTTTCGACAATCTCGCCTCCTTTTGAAAATGTGCGTTCAAGCAATCCCAAATCTCATTTGTAGACTTATATGCATTATAGATTTATAGGTCAAGGCAAGTCGAGGATTAATGGAATTCAGGAGATATTCCCTGTAAAAGTCCACATTCTTTTTCCATTGATATTCGTCCACGTCCCCACGAATCGTGGCAAAATCGCTCAAAACGGTGTAGATTCTCACGTTTCTTCATTCTTAGTTGGGCATACAACTTTTAATTGAGGAAGTCAGTGGCATCAAAAGACTACAACTTGACGATGTTGTATGCACTCTTCTTCGACATCTCAATTTGATTTGAACAAAAAAAGTAGAAAAAGATCACTTTATCTGTGTAGAGACGACCCGATGTCTTCAGATCCAATTCAAAAATTATGCTTGTTTTCTCCTCCTCTCCGTCTGAGTAGAGAAACAGAAGACAATGAAGAAGAGAAACCCAAATGAATAGAAGCCTAACTAAGATAATGGTCTTCTCCCTCCAACAGATTAGAAACAGCCCACTTCAGTGGTGGATACTGAGAGCGACACGTTGATTTCTTTGATCAAGGCGATGTAGTAGCGGCTGAAATAGCCCACTTCTGAGATCCAGGCGATCTTGAAGTTTCTGCAGCAAGATCCCACAATAAACCTTTGATCGAGCACACGTAAAGAATGAGCAAAAAAGCTCTCGCACTTGGATCTGCAGTTGGGGAGACAAAATAAGACGATTCAGGAGCGACGCATAACAAAACTTCGATCAGCTTGTTTTGCGAAACCGACGAACTCTGCGAGCACAGATTGCGAACTTAAAAACGGGAGTGGCGTCGGAGATCAAGAAAACAAATCATTAGTGAACAAGATTCGCACAGGAGCGCCAGAGATTGCGAAAAACGGGAACGGAAGCACTGCGACGAAAGAAACTCACGAAGAACGGCCGGTGGAATCGTGAAAATTGCAAAAGCGGCTGAATCAAAATCACAAGAACGGGAGCAGTCGGGAGCAGAACCCTAACGCTATCTTGAGAATGGAAAAGGGTTTGCTTTGCTCAAGATAGTTCATATGACATATCGAGTTTGGAATATGGTTTATATAGTATCTTCAGTGTAAAGCCTAATCTTAGAATGACACGAACCCATTAGGATGCTCCGAATCGCCCTCGACACGTGCATACATATTAAATAAAGACGATTGTTATCCGCACTACAGTTTTGATTATTCGCACATGTTTTTTTCCTAATTTTTCGCGCCTTTTGCAAATACGTCTTGTGCATGCATTTTTAAGAAAAGTGTTCAACACAAAAGTTGTAGATCTCATCGAGATCTACAACTTTCGTGTTGAACACTTTTCTTAAAAATGCATGTACAAGACTTACTTTGGAAATATATCCAGATTTTGCGCCTTTTAGAAATACGTCTTGTACATGCATTTTTAGGAAAAGTGTCTACAACTTTCGTGTTGAACACTTTTCTTAAAAATGCATGTACAAGACGTATTTCCAAAAAGCGCGAAAAATTAAGAAAAAATATGTGCGAATAACCAAAACTGTAGTGCGGATAACAATCGCCTAAATAAAATATCTAACAATATTTGCCTATATTTCACACTTATGATGGGACTCTTCAATGGACTCTCACTGCGCTAGGATGCTTTGTGCATCGGGCTGCCCTTTAGCTTGGCCTAATGAGTTTATGCAGTATGTTTGTCTTAATCAGGTACTGGTTGGGTGATCCATGACCAACATGGGGCCGTTTAACTTGTTGCTGATGTTCATGTCAAATGTGCTTCTGTGTGGATAGTGAAACTGTGCTGTCTTGGAGGGAGTCAGCTAAACTATTCATGTTTTGGGTACGGTGCTAGGCCTCTTCGTTTGGAGGGGGTTCCCTAATAGTAAGTCAATAGCTTCACGGGCTTGCTCTTTGTCTGAATGCCCCAGCCTTGCATATTTTTTATTTGCTATCCTGGTTTTTGAGTGTTTGAATATTTTTCATATCTTCTTATATTAATATATTTTTTGGGGTTTTGAAAACTTATATAATAGCTAACATATCAAAAAAACAAGATGATAATAAAATTTGCATAAACAAAGATGCGAGAAATATTAAAGGGAATCAAAATAATATATAGTTTTAGAATTGAGTCTGGGTAAAGCTTGTGATCATCATGCTAAAGAAGTTACATCACACTTTGGCAGAGCTTTACCACTGCTTACTCCTCCAAGGTTATACAACACCCTGGTAGATCTGAAAAACTTCGATGTGTGCGGAAATCAAAGAAGCATAAAACACCCGAACTTTCACTTAATGAAACAAACATGAAAAAAACAGAATCACAAAGAAAATGAGTTGCAAGAACAAGAAATCTTGTTAAAAATGATCGTGGAATGCACTTATATACAAGAGAGAGCTAGTAGTTAAGGGCATGTTTGAGAAGGCTTTTCAGAAAGGAGAAGAAGTGGTAGCAAAAGGATGGTAGGAAAAGTAGATTTTGAAAAACGTCTATTAGAAAATGAGAACTGTTTGGTGAACTTCTTTTGCAAAGTTTTTCAAAAAAGAGAAGCACTTTATAAACCGTTTGACAAATCTCCGTTGCGGTAACTTTTTTTATTAAAAATGTGTGTCCGGGGAAAGACGTAATTATTTCGCAGGGGGAGGTTTTTTTCCCCCGGGAGCGAATTTTTTCGTCGGGGCCCGATTTTTTCGCCCGGACGCGATTTTTTCGCCCGGGCAAAAAAATTTCGGTCAGGCCCTATATTTTCGTCTGGGCCCCAATTTTTCGGTAGGGTGCTTATTTTTCGAACGGGCGTGAATTTTCCGGACAGGCACGAATTTTTCGGACGACAGCAAATTTTTCGGACGGGCGTAAATTTTTCGGACGGGCGCAAATTTTTCGGACGGGCACGAATTTTTCGACTGGGCGGGAAAAATAGTACTCGGGTGAAAAACCGTTCCCGGGAAAAAATCGCGCCCGGGCAAAAAAAATCGTGTCCGGGCGAAAAAATCGCGTCTGAGCGAAAAAATCGCCCCGGGGAGAAAAAATCACGCCCGGGCGAGAAAAAAATTGCCGCGGGCAAAAAAACGCGCGTAGACGAAAAAACACCTGCGGGCAAAAAAATCACGCGAGGGCGAAAAAATCACGTCGGTGCAAAAAAATCGCGCCCGGGAGAAAAAATCGCGCCACTGCAAAAAAATCACGCCCGGGTGAAAAAAAGCGCGTCCGGGCGAAAAAATCACGTAAGGCAAAAAAAGCGGCACAGGCGAAATAAAATCGTTCACCAGCAAAAAAATCGCACCCGGATGAAAAAAACGCATTCGGGCGAAAAAATCACGTGCAAACGAAAAATCGGCTCGGGCGAAAAAACACGCTCGGGCGAAAAAAAACATGCACGGGCAAAAAAAACCACACTTGGACGAAAAAAACTCACCTGGGCGAAAAACCCCACGCCCCGACGAAAAATGCCAGCCTGGGCGAAAAATGCCAGCACGGACGAAAAATGCTAGCTCGGACGAAAAATTCGCGACCGGGCGAAAAATTCGCGACCGGGCAAAAAATTTGCCCCTGGGTCAAAAATTCGCGCCCGGGTCAAAAATTCGCGCCCGGGCGAAAAATTCGCGACCGGTCAAAAAATTCACGTACGGGCAAAAAATTCGCGCCCGGGAGAAAAATTTGCGCCGGGCAAAAAAACACGTCCGGGCAAAAAAATTACGTCTGGGAAAAAAATCGCGCCAAAATAAAAAAATCAAGTTGTAGATTTTCTTAAGAGATAAGTATTTTTGGATGAGAAAGTGTTTTTCGAAAAGCTTGAAAAGTAGGTGACAAGTGACTTTTCCAAAAGATGAGAAAATGGAGTTTTTCGCGGTAGCTTTTCCCAGCGATAGACAATCCAAACGGTCTCTTAAGTGTGGTAGCGTTTTCCAGAAAACGAAAAGGAGCTCAAAAGCCCTCCCAAACAGACCCTAAATTGTTGCTCTCTTTCTACAAAAATAAGATCAGTTCGCGCCCCTAGCGGCGAGTTCCAAACAGCAGGGATCTTCCTTAGATCGGGATCTGGAGGCAGTGATCAGACTGCAGGTTTCCGATTGTAGGCTGCCCTAGATCCTCCTTCTAGCGACGGGCTACCCTAGATCGGTAAAGATAAGAGAACGAGCAACGATCTTCTTCCTTCAAGAGCAGCGCAAAACAAAACTTCAATCAGCTTGTTTTGCGAAACCGACGAACTTTGCGAGCGCAGATTGTGATCTTAAAAATGAGGGTGGCACCAGAGATCATGAAAACAAATCGTTAGTGAGCGGGATTCGCATAAGAGCGCCAGAGATCACGAAAAACGGGAACAGAAGATCCGCGGCAAAAGAAACTCACGAAGAACGGCCGGTGGAATCGCGAAAATTGCGAAAGCGACGGAATCAAAATCACGAGAACGAGAGCACTCAGGAGCGAAATCCTAGCGCTATCTTGAGAATGTAGAAGGGTTAGCTTCGCTCAAGATAGTTTATATGTCATATCGAGTTTGGAATATGGTTTATATAGTATCTGCAACGTCAAACATAGTCCTAGAATGACATGAACGCATTAAGGGTCTTTTTGGGAAGACTTTTCAGAAAGGAGGAGTGGTAGCAAAAGGATGGTAGGAAAAGTAACTATTAGAAAATGTCTATTAGAAAAGGAGAACTGTTTGGGTGAAATTTTTTTGCAGAGCTTTTCAAAAATGAGAAACACTTTATAAACCGTTTGACAAATCTCCGTTGCGGTAACTTTTTTTTATTAAAAATGTGCGTCCGGGGGAAAGACGCAATTATTTCGCCGGGGCAGGTTTTTAATGCCCGAGAGCGAATTTTTCGTCCGGGAGTGAATTTTTTCGTCGGGGACCGGTTTTTCGCCCAGGCACGGTTTTTTCGCCCAGGCGCGAATTTTTCGCCCAAGCAAGAATTTTTCGCCCGAGTGCGAATTTTTCGCCCGGGCGCGAATTTTTCGCCCGGGCGCGAATTTTTCGCCCGGGCGCGAATTTTTCGCCCGGGCGCGATATTTTCGCCTGGGCGAAATTTTTTTGGTCGGGCCCTATATTTTAGCCCGGCCCCCAATTTTTCGGCCGAGTGCCAATTTTTCAGACGTGCGCGAATTTTTCGAACGGACGTGAATTTTACGGACGGGCACGAATTTTTCGGACGACTGCAAATTTTTCAGACGGGCGCGAATTTTTCTGACGGGCACGAATTTTTCGACTGGGCGGGAAAATTTTGCCCGGGCGCAAATTTTTTACACGGACAAGAATTTTTCGCACGGACGCGATATTTTCGATCGAAAGCGAAAAAATTGCATTCAAGCGGAAAAAATAGCGTTCAGGCGAAAAAAATACACGATTGGGCAAAAAAATCACGAACAAGCAAAAAAATCACATCGAGACTAAAAATTCGCGTTCGAGCGAAAAAAACACGCTCGGGCGAAAAAAAACTTGCACGGGCAAAAAAACCGCACTCGGACGAAAAAAACTCACCCGGGCGAAAAACCCCGCGCCCGGGAGAAAAATGCCAGCCTGGGCGAAAACTGCCAGCACGGGCGAAAAATGCTAGCTCGGGCGAAAAATTCGCGCCCGGGCGAAAATTTCGCGCCCGGGCGAAAACTTTGCGTCTGGGCAAAAAATTTGCGCCGGGCAAAAAAACACGCCCGGACAAAAAAATTACGTCCGGGAAAAAAATCGCGCCAAGACAAAAAAATCAAGTTGTAGATTTTCTTAAGAGATAAGTGTTTTTGTATGAGAAATTGCTTTTCGAAAAGGTTGAAAAGTAGCACAAAAGGTTGAAAAATTACGTCCGGTAACAAATGACATTTCCAAAAGATGAGAAAATGGAGTTTTTCGCGGTAGCTTTTCCCACCGATAGACAATCCAAACGGTCTCTTAAGTGTGATAGCGTTTTTCAGAAAACAAAAAGGAGCTCAAAAGCCCTCCCAAACAGGCCATAAGGCTCCGTTGGCACGTGGCGGCGGTCACAAACACATGGGTTAAAATATCATTAGTTAAGGATCACCTAACAAACATCATCCGTTTGAATATATGAATGAAGTTTCTTAGTTGGACACCAGATGACAATTCAACCCCTATGTTCATGACCACCGCCACCGTGCCAAACAGAGCCTAAAATCAAGGCTTCGTTTGGCACCTCGATGAGCGCTCTTTAATTTGATGGAGGTAATTTTATTCAGAAACTAGGGCAGGGTCCCCTCGAGTAAATGTTTTTGTTTAATTTTTTTTGTTAAAAAAATGAGATGTTTTGTTGAGCTATCAAAAAATGACTGAAACTGTTTGAAACAACTTCATTTGCAATATTATTTGAAATAGAGAAATTGATTTTATTTGTCTGGCAAAACAATTGTGCATGATTCTATGGTTATTGTGTTTTAAAATGTAATAGAAAATTATGTGATTGTTGAGTACTAAAATAAACTAGAGATTGGAATAAAACACATAGGCTTCGTTTGGGGGGACTTATTTTCACCGGTCAAACGGTCAAGACCGCATTAATCGGGCCTTAAAATCTCCACAGTCAACGGGAAGGGTTAGCATGAAGATGTCAGCTGAAGGAGGAACACATACCCAAATTTTCTCCAACAAAATCAATGAATAAATGAAAATTGTCAGCTTAATTCCTCCTTTTTACTGAAAGACTAATGTTATTTTCAAGCTGGTTCCTAGTTGCAATATCAACTTTATTTTATTTTGGAATTTCAACTGATTTTATTTATATACATTCCTACTGTCATTTTTAATGAATTGGATTTTGTAATATAATCACAGTTCATTTTAATTAGAAATACAATAATGCAACATTTATCTGCCTTCGGGTCAAAATAGACCCTCTTGTGTTTTTCATTGTGCATTCACAGAATGAGGTGTATGTTCTGTACTATAATTATGCTCGTAGAACATGATTTAGTGTTCATAAACAACTTTGACATATTGGATACATACATGAATTATTAAAGGCCGAGTATAAAGCAACTCCAAAGCCGATGTGACGAAGACAAAGCCGTTACCTAATAAGTATCGCAAATTAGATGCACACACTGGTTGTCTTGCTTGCATTTATTTTAACAATGATAAGGATAGTAAGAATTGAATAGTACCAAGGTTCGTGGATGAGCATAATCATCAACTAGCTACGTAGAAAGGGCAACATTTATTGAGGTTTCATCGCAACCCGCTATCGGATATGCAAGTTTGCCTTATTAAGAGTATGTCAAAAACAATAATTAGAACAGCTGGTGCATACAACTTCCTATCTGATGAAGTTGATGGTGTTCAAAATAATAGATTATGTGAGATTGGTGCTTATAACTTCTTTCAATGAGAAATAAGGGCATTAATGGAAAATGGTGACTCCATAAGCCTGCTCAAGATTGTACAATAAAAACAATTGAATGACATATTCTCCTATTATGTCTGAATTGACGAAATGGATAAGTAGACAAACTTCTTCAGAATGAATGAGCCTTGCAAGATAGATTATGACTGTTTTGATGACGTCATTATTTTTGATACCATATATAGGCTGAATAAGTATATTTTGGCATGTTCGCCATTCATTGTGGTCAATAATCATTGGCAAAGTATCTTTGTTGGTGGGGCTTTCATAGTAGAAGAATTCATCGAGTCATTTTGTCGGGTATTTGTGATTTTTCCTGAAATTTTTCAGTGGGAAACAACCGACAACTATTTTCACGTGCCAAGACAAGGTCATGACCGTTGCTATTGAGCAGGTATTCACTATGAGTCTTCACAACTTATATTAATGACACATCTTGGAGAAAGCGTTTTCAGAAGCCTCTTGTTTCAACAACGTCAAAAGTTCGATCATTATTTAATCAATGCTAGAGCAAACATGACACTGAATTTTAGCTTGATAAATACTGAAATGAGATAATAACTAAAGAAAAGCTATACGAGAGCAGATGACTAGTGAATTTATATACAGCTCCGAGAAAGCAATAAAGATGTATTGAATCTTAGTATTTTGTCAACCTAAAAAAGTTAATCAGCCAATAATGATTTGCAGTGTTATTCTAAGGGAACCAAAACACTTGTGGACTTTTTCATAGATTTGGAGAAATTGGTAAAATGAGGTTCTTTAAAATAAAGCGCTAGGTAATGTTTGTTTATAATTAACTGTAAAAATATATATAATAGCATTACTAAAAGTATTGATAGTGTGATTAACTTAAAGTTATTTAAGTTCACATTTATTAACGTTATTTAATTTGTTTTACTAACTTTGATTATGGCTCTGTTTGGCACGGTGGTGACGGTCGTAAGCGCATGAGTTAAACCGTCATTCGTTAATGATCTCCTAACAAACATCATTCGTTGAACATAGAAGTGGATGAAGTTCCTTAGGTGGGCGTTAACAAATGACAATTTAACCCCTATGTTCATGGTCGTCACCACCGTGGCAAACAGAGCTTATATCATTCCCGCACCCCTCGATCTCCTCAGTCCACAGCTTTACTTGTTACAATCATCCAATGCATTGTTAATGCGGTCGAAGCATCTCGTGTGACCATCAAGTTTGGAATGATACAACAAACTGTGACTATTATATCATCAAGTTTGGAATGATATAACTAATAATCATAATATCTAGGCACATATCAGCAACTTCAGTATTTCTTTTTAGAATGATACCCAAACCAGCCTTTGAATAAAATAATTGTGTAAGTTATCAAGTTTGGAGTGACTGACAACTATTCATCTATGACTTTCATCAGAAAACATCTGAAATACTTTAGTGTACTCACTCTAGATGCTCGAATGTAAGCATACTACATTTCTAAAATTTAAAACATAAGCAAGATATTAAGTCCTACTAAATGGACTTTAATCTCATATTCCCCGATGTTTTAGTTGTTAGAACCTTACATAAGTCCTTTGTAAGGACATTTGTTATATTATCTTTTGATCTCACGTCTAATAGAGAGATTATCTCCTGATTAGTGAGATAGATCAATCGGGCATGTTTCATCCTTAGTTGTCTTTGCTTTCCATTGAACAATGTATTTGTTGCAATGGTCTTTGTAGTTTGATTGTCACAAGAGATCGAAATAGAGTGCATTTTCAGACTCGATATTGGAATGTCCATTATCAGATCTCTTATCCACTCTGCTTCTTCTCCTGCTGAAGCGAGAACATAAATTTCTGATTCCATAGAAGATAGTGCAATGTACGTCTGTCTCTTTGACTTCCAAACTACTGCTCTTCCTCCTAGTATAAATACAAAACCACTAGTGGATCAACTATCAGTAATTTCAAAGCATCAGGAGGCATCAAAATACCCCTCAAGCACAGTAGAATGTCCACTGTAACATAAATCATATTTCTCAGTGTACTTTAAGTATCATAGTAGCCTTTCTAAGACATCTCAGTGGTCATTCTAAGGGTTACTCATAAATCTTCTTAACATACCGATCGTAAAGACTATGTCAAGTTTAGTACATGTTATAACATACATGAGATTTCATATGAGTTTGGAGTAATCCATTTGTCTAATAGATGAACCTTCATTCAGTTTCCCTCTATTGTTGTAATCGTATGGAGTCTCAATCTTTTAGTTATTATCGTAACCTCACTTATCTAGTAGATTTCTTATATAGTGACTCTGACTCAGGGTGATACCCTTTTTAGTGAAGTTTACTTTCATTTCTAGGATGGTTTTCACCGCACCTAAGTCTGTCATGCTAAATTGTCTCGTCAAGGTAACTTTCACGTCTTCCACCACAGACTGATAAGTACCCAGAATTAGCATATCATCAACGTATAAGTATATAATTACAACTTTATTTGAACTTGTTCTCATGTACAGACATTTATCTGATAAGCTGAATTTTAAACTCGTGGCTTTAACACAAGTGTCAAATTTCTCGTGCCACAATTTTGATGCTTGCGTCAATCCATAAAGTGACTTAATCAACTTACAGACCTTGTTTTCTAGACCTTCTATGACAAACCCTTCAGGTTGGTGCATATAGATTCCTCAATCAGATCTCCATTAAGAAATGCAGTCTTGACATCAATCTGATGAATGGTTAAATGTTTAATAGATGCTAACGTGAGAAAAATCCTAATTATCCCAATGTGATAAATATGTGAGTATATATCAAAGTAGTCTATACCACTAACTTGAGTGAAGCCTTTTGCAACTAGACGTGTTTTGTATTTGGCAATACTCTCATCAAGATTTAGCTTCTTTTTTAGGACCCACTTACTACCAATAGTTCTAGCCCCTTTGGGCAAGTCAACCAAGGACCAAGTGTGGTTTTATAGGAGAGAATTCATCTCATCATCTATGGCTTCTTTCTATAATAGAGAATACCTAGTTCACATCGCTTTCTTATAGGTAGATGGATGAACTTCTACTTGGTAAGTCACAAAGTCTGTACCAAAGCTTTTATACACTTGTTCTCTATTAGATAACCTTTTAGATGCTAAATCACTAGTGTCTATGAGCTCATTATTAGAGATTCTTTGTCATGGTCAACAATAGTCTCAGTACTAATCGTCGGTAGACCTAGAAGCGTCAGGTTTTTATATTTAAGGAACTTATTATCAAAGAAAACTACATCTCTAGATTCTATTACAATATTGGTTGAGAGATCTAGAAATCTGTCTGCAGTACTATCCTCCACACATCCTAGATAGATGCAGGTGTTTGTCCTAGGTCCAATCTTAGCTCTTCTATAGTCAGTTATCCTTATATAAGCGATACAACCTCAGGTCTTAAGATTATCAGATCTAGGAGGTCTCTTAAACCAAAGCTCATAGGGTGTTTGTTTCAACTTTGCATGAGGAACTTTATTAAGAATGTGATTTGACATGAGGAGAGCTTCACCCTAATAGGCCGCAAACATGCCAACAGTCAACAACATATAATTCAACATTTTTGTTAAAGTTTTATTTTTCCTCTCCGTGATGTCGTTGGATAGTGGTGAGTATGGGGCGGTGGTTTCAGGGATTATGTCATTGCTGACAAGAAAATCTCTAAAATTTCCCGAAACATTCTCCTCCTCTATCACTCCTTAGCCTTTTTTTATTTTCATGTCAAGTTGATTTTCAACCCTATTTTTGAATATACGAAATTTTTCAAAGTTTCATCTTTGAATTTAAGAAGATTAATGTGACTGAATCTAGAGTAGTCATCGATAAAAGTTATCAGATACTTCCGACCTCTTCATGTGATAAAACATTTGTAGTCACATATGTTAGAATGTATTAACTCTAGTAACTATGTGCTTCTAGAAACCTGACTAAAAGGTGTTCTAGTTATCTTTATTTGAACACAAATTTCATATTTGTCAAACTTGATTATTGTGTCTAGGGAAATATTATGAGTTTTAGCTAACAGTAGTAGTTTTCTATAGTTCATGTGTCCTAGCCTTACATGCAAAGTCTTAGGATCTATAAGATTTGAACTAACTTGGTTTACTACTTCGTTTGTTAGACTCAATCTGTACATCTCATTAACGACATAATCACAACCAAAATAATGCTAGTGAATCATTATATTTACTCTACCACAACTAATGTTAAACGACATACCAACATCGCATAACAGGCTGATTGAAACTAAATTAGCAGCTAATGCAAATATAAATTTAATATTTTTCAAAATTAGAGTTTTACCTGAGGATAACAGCAATGTTGCATCTTACCTTCAGTATGTCAGCTACTCCACAATTAGTAACTGTAACGGTCCCTTTTACTACAGTGATATCCTTTAGAAAGCAGAATTATTGCAGACATGCCAAGTAGCACCTGAATCTAGCCACCACTCAGTACTGACATTCCATTTTCCAACCATGGCCACAAAGTTGGTAGACGCGGTCTGATAAACCATATTTGCATTGTTATCAGTCTTTGGTGTGCTGGATTCACCCCTTTTGGGTTGCTTGCACTCGGAAGCACAATGACCCTACTTATTGTAGTTGTAACACTTGCCTTTAAATTTCTTAGTCTTCCTGCTAGTGTCAGCAACTGTGGGGGCACTGGTGGGTGGTCTTGTCTTTCCAGGCTTAGACTTACGCTTAGGGTACATGATCATGTTAGCAGCAAAGTTCTCCTTGTTAACCGTCTCCATAGCGTACCTAGTCTGGTTCTCACCCTCAATGTAAATGAAGCGCTTGAGGTCTTTCAGACTGACCTGCATTTTCTTCCGATATATTTTCTTCTTAAAGGAGTACCATGCCGATGGAAGCTTAAAAATGATGACTCCTGCAACAAATCCATCTGGCAGAGGGATGTTCCCACTGTTCAACTTGTCAACGAGAGACTCAAATTTTGCAACTTGAGGAAGTATCTCCCTGTCATCAGTGAAAGTGAATACCATGAACTTGTCCACAAGGTGCGTCTTGGACATGTTCTCTTCCTCTCTGGACTGCTTCTACAGCGCATCTCAGATCTCCTTTTGTGGTTTTCATCTTGTTGTACGTCTCTGCCAATCTATTGAAAAGACAATTGAGGAGGTAATCACGACAAAAAACTTCGTCGTTCTCATTCTCTCCTCCTTTAAAAGACTCAAAATCGGATTGCACAGTGTAAAAGATGTTCAAAAATTTCATCTCAAACTGCGTCTTCCGCTTCAAGGAATTAAACTCATAGTTGGAGAATTTCTCCAGCTTGATCATCAGAATGATAGAATTTCCCTTCGACATTGTCTCTCTTACCAAATTTCTGAGTTCCACTAGGAAACTAAAGCACAAGCAGAGAAATTAGAAAGAGGTCACATGAGCCGCGAAGACGACGAATTCTTCGGATTCAATCCAGTAAATTTTGTTTTACTCCTACTCTCTGGCTGAAATGCAGTCGCCGGAGACTAAATCTCAATCTGCAGACTTAGGAGAGCACACTGGATCTGCTGGATGTTCTTCCAAAAACCAGAGGTATGGAATTTGAGCGAAGTGAACAGACGTGTCTCCCTGAAGGAAATTCAAACTGATGCTGGTTCTTTCCAAGAAAGCCAATCGAATATCGGCCAAGATCATAAACTTATGCTCTCCAGTAAAACAGATCCAGAGGAGAAAACAACTACCAATAGAAGCTTGTAGCATTCGATCAACACAGTAGGTCTGGAAAACCGCAGATCTGGAATCTATGCCCAGGAACTGTCGGCCTGAAGTAACTCCTAGGAAGGCCACTCCTTCAGTCAAGCAACAGGAGTTCTGGCAGGCTTCTCCTGTGGATCGGTGTCGGCGAGAGAGCCACAGATCCAAAATATTAGGGCTCGGATTTGTCCTTGTAGACAGCGAAAGAATCGTGATGGTGGAAAACTCACGAGCAACCTGCATTGACGACGATCAAGCAGGGGTGAGATCCTACAGCGATCTTAGCGTCAATCAGGATTTGGCTGGATCTCGTCGTCGATTGAGCCGTTCTCAACAGTGACGGGATTTGGATCTACGATCCTTCTCTGCCGTTCTTAGCGGTCACGGAGCAGCGACGACAACGACCCTCCTCCGATCTCAGATCGAGCGACAAAGCAGATTCGAGCACGCAACGTGAAGAAGAGGCTTTTTAGATCCACGATCGATGATGAAGAGCGGCGGAAATCCGAGCCGGCGGCAGCGGCAATTGAAATCGCAGAAAGCTGGAGCGGACGGTTTGCACAGGAGAGGGGGCTAGGGCGCACGAAACGATTACTTCAAGAATGTTAATGCGACTCGAAGCATCCCGTGTGGCCGTCAAGTTTGGAATGAACCTTCACGTTGCCCCCAGGCCCCAGCAGGGGTATTTATAGGCGTAACCCTAAATCCCCGACAACGGGTTATTGAATGCCTAACGAACCCAAACAAACCCATTAATGACTCGTTACCATTAATATGAATATACTCAAAATGCATTACTAAATATTATACCGTTCTTTCATTTTTGAGGTAACTTAGATTTGAAATAATATTTAAATTGTCAAATGCTTTAACAAAACTGTTAATATTAGATACTCTAATTATTTTTGCAATCATAATTATAACATAATATAGCAGATAATACTTTTGATTTAGGCTCCGTTTGGGAGGGCTTATTTTAACCGGTCAATTAAGGTCCGGTTCATGCGACCGTAATCGCTTTACCGATGAAAATAAGTCCCCCCCCCCCAAACTAAGCCTTAGGCTCCGCTTGGGGGGACTTATTTTAACCGGTCAAGCGGTCATGACCGCATGAACCGGGACTTAATAAATACCGCCAAACAGAGCCTTAATGTCGTAGGAGAGGGGGGATCCTCTTTAACTCCATCCAAAAGAAACCCTGCTGCAGCCCCAAGGTGAAGGCCATCATCAGGGTGTGCCCCAGCATCTCTTGAACCTGGGTGACCTCCTCCTGGAAGCGATCGATGTAGCTCTCCAGGGTCTCATTCACCCCCTGCTTGATGCGGAACAGGGACTCTGATTCCCTCTTTCTCCTTTTAGAGGTTGTGAATCTCAACATGAACCCTGGCGTAGGTCCTCGAAGCAGTAGATGGAACTGGCCGGCAGCTGGTGGAACCACTCCCTTGCCTTCTCCTTCGGGGTGATGGCAATGAGTCTACACTTGAAGCCATCCGACATCTGTTGGATCGAGACCACGTCCTCAAACCACTGGACATGCTGAACCGGGTCCCCCTTCCCGGTGTAGTAGGACATCTCGGGCTCCCTGAACCCATCCGGGACTAGTGAAGAGGAGACCAACTCGCTGAAAGGACTGTTCCCCCCACTGGGCGAGCTAGAGGGTCTCGCGCACCCAACCCGCCGAACCTACCGCCGCATCCCGAGCCCAAGAAGAGCACTCGCCCGGGGAGCTCGGCACCCCGGCCTTCCTCGGCGACCTCCCTCCCTGCTCGCCGGGTGGGAGCGGCCTCGCCGAGTATCGGATCCGCGAGAACTGGGATCAGTGGAGTCGAGCACTCGGAACGCGCGCCAAGTGCGAATCGGACCAGGCCGAGTACCTCCTGCCTGAAGTCTTCGAACATCCCCATTATCGCGAGAGGGGGAGGGGGTGGCGAGTCAGTCCTGTCCGATCCTTTCCCTTCTCCTCCAGTCATTGAGCTCGCTGGAGGTTTTCTGTGCTGACCACGCTCCACGCTCACCGCACCAAAAATGTTGAAACCGGAAATCGGTCTCTTGTGGAGTTCACTCTTGGGGAAGGGGTGGTTGCGCACCTACTTCGCTCCTACAAGAAAAACACCAAGGAAAAGAGAGCAAAGGACTAGACCAAGGGCCCGGCGCGGAGGTCCCACCACACACCCGAAAGATCACTGAGCGCTTCCCCTCCTTAGCCAAATGTCGGGCTAAGGTACCCAGAAAGCACTAAAAGACTGGGAGGCAAGTAAACATGCCTTCTGAGGTACCCCTTGGGTCCTATTTATAGATTTCTGAAAGCGGTCTGCAAATATCTAGCCTCTGTCGGCCTAAAATAACTGAAAGCCCCTTGGGCTGGCCTGCCAACAGCCAAACTCCGCTGTTCTGAATAGCTATGTGCAGCCCACCCGGGTCTTCCAACAGCGAGACTCTACTGTTTCAACCGGCTATGGGCAGGCCAGCGGGGGGAAAATGGTAAAAACACCTTACTGGCTATTGGGCGAGTAGCCCCCGATAATCTCTATTCGGCAAGGATGGCGAGTGCTTGATGAGGTTGGCACTCGCCGCTTCTACTCGGCCTTTGGCGAGTACGGGCCTGGCTGGCCCTACCCGCCCACTATCTGTTGAATGCAGGAGTGGAGAAGCATCACACAACGCCAAGGCACGGGCTCGGCCTGCCTTGCCCGCATGTCGCGAGCTCGCTAAAAGGTTAGACCTCGACGAACGGGGCTTGGCGAGTACCAGCTCGCCCCTCAAACATCCCACCCCGCCTAGGCCAGTCGGAGCTACTACCAAGCTCTTTAGGGCGGGCGCAAGCTGGCCGATGAGCGAACTCGCCTCACTCAACGCCAAGATAGAAGGCGTCGAAGGAGCTTGCCTCCGCCACGGCAGAAGGCGTCGAGGGAGCTCGCCTCACTCAACGCAACGACAGAAGGCGTTGAGTGAGCTCGCCTCACTCAACGTCGTGGCAGAAGGGGCTGAGGGAGCTCGCCTCACTCAACGCTGTGGCAGAAGGCGTTGAGTGAGCACGCCTCACTCAACGCCTCGGTAGATGGCATCGAGTGAGCTCGCCTCACTCGACGCCGCGGGCCTGGCTTGTCTGGGTCTTGGGCTGGACTTGGGCAGTCTGGCTCTTGCCGACCCCACTCGCCGAATACGGGATTATACATGCCAGATCATGTGAACTGCTGCCGAACTGAACAAGCCGCCAGACCGGACAGCCTATTGAACTGGGAAACAAGTTGTAGAAGATAAGATCGTCGGGTCGCAAGCCGCGACCTGCTGCTAACCGTTGGTTGCTAACCGCAGAGTCCGCACTGTCCTTAACCGAAGTCAGAACCAAGTCCTTGGCTTTCCAGCGCTATCCGCACAACCTGCAAAGCACAACCCGGTTAAACTATTCAAATCGCGTGGATAGAAAACCTTGTCCGCAACAACTACCCAAGCTCACTTACTGTTCATTCGATGTTACATTGATGTGATAGGGGGGGTCTTATTTATAGGCGTGGAGAGGAGTGTGATCACTGCCCTAGCTGATAGGATCACCACCCTATCTCGAGGCGAGCACCAAGTGTATCCACCAAGCAGCGGATACACAACCAGACCGCCACGACTAGGCTAGACAGCCATTCCGCCAAGATAGCACCACCAAGGCCGAATACCAGGCCAATCTACCTTGTCACCAAGGCAATGCCAAACTTGATCGCCATACAGCCAGACTCTACAAATACCGCCCCAGTTCGCCCACCTATGGACACACCTCCAGTCCGCACGCGCCTGCGGACACCACTCCAGTACGGATACCCCGAGCCCGCAGCCAGAGCACACAAGGCTGACTGATGTCAAACTCGGCGAACAGAGATATCAGTCATCACAAACCGCACGATCTCCCAGACTGAGCCAGTCCGCACAAACCGGCAAACTCCGGCACCAGTCCGCTCTAACCGGCGAACTCCACAGTTACCGCCAACTTCTCCACCAGAGCTTGACCAAGGAACACGACATGCCGATCTCCCAAGATCCAGTCCAGTCCTCAACCCGGACTCCGCGAACTCTATATGAGTCCGCACCTCGCCTGTCTTAGCGAGCTCTGCGGATAGCAACCCTATTATCCGTCTGGTTACCTTATGGGGACTAACTGCCTGCTGAACACAAGCCGACCTACCTAGCCGCCACTTCTGTCCGCACAGATCGCATGAACAGACCGCCCAAGCCACCAGAGCACAAGCTAACTGCAGCACCATTGCCGACCTGGCTAGCCTCCACTTCTGTCCTCATAGAATAATACAAATTTTAATATTTTTTTCTAAAACCTATCTGATATTTGTACCCAACACAAACTTTGTTTTTGTTTCTCTCAAGCCCTAAACTCCCGCAGCCGAACCTTCGCCTCTCCGCTCGCAGTCTCTCTAGCGGTCCGATAATATCTCGCCGCCCGTCGCACCCTCTATTCTATCGCGCCTTCCGCCCATCTCCTCGTCGGCGCTTCTTTTCTCTTTCGATGCCCGACGCCCCCTATACTTTGCCACAGCCCTCTGACCATTCCTGACTCCCGATGAACATGTGAAAAATAGTTTTTCTAATAAAAGAGAAATACATACATCAGATAAATACAAAGCACCCGCATTTGACAAAAAAGAGTGCAATGAGTTTTGTCACAAAAACAAGCAAACAGTTCGCATATGTGCTAAATTAGTTAATTTTTACTACCACAATGCACTGGGAATAGTCGCTTGACGAGCAAATCATATGGCCCTGTGCGATGAATACAAAGCTTGGTCGGTCAACCTTTAACTAGTTCGTTTTAGGTCGTATGTGTATGTTCTAGCATGACAACAAATTAGGCTATGTCCAATAACCCACTCCCAAGTCGACGAGTTAGAAGCCGAAGACACATGATATCGATTGGCGCGGCGGCGACGATGACGGTTGACACGGCGACGGCGATGGCGGTTTCGGTACGGCGGCGGTGATGGCAGTTTGCGGTGACGACGATGACAGTTGGCGAGGCTGTGATGATAATGGTGGTTAACGCGACGGAGGTAATGACGGTTGACGGGGCGATGGTGATGACAGTTGGCACGGCGCCGCGATGGCGGCTGGCACAGCGGCGACAATGACGGTTGGTGCGGCGGCGGTGGTTTCAGTGCGACGTCGGCGATGGCGGTTTGCGACGACGACGTGGCGGTTTGCGACGACGACGATGGCGGTTTGCGACGACGACGATGGCGGTTGGCGCGGCGGCAGCGATGATGGTTGTTGGTGTGGCGACGACGATGGCGGTTTGCGGCGACGACGATGGTGGTTATGTCGGGGGAGATTCGGATATCCACACCCCATGCATGGGGCGAGCCTAACGCCTCTCAGGAGACCCCATTGGTTTTCCTAATATTATTATGTATGGGTACAAATATCAATTATGGGTACAAATATCTATTTTGAGTATAAATATTTATGAGTTATAAATATACATTTATGGGGTACCAATAACAATTCCCTAAATTTAATAAGAAAATTATTATTACTAAATAAAATAAAATATTATTTAAGTTATATGAAATAATAGTAAAATACTTGTTGGGGATCGCTCGAGCCTCCGGTAGGCCGGACTAAATTGAACTGTCTTAACTCGGGAGCGGTCGAGCGTGCAAACAGTCACAGTAAGTAAAGAAGTTGGAAAAAGATTTTTTTAACGTTGAAAACCCGTTAACTATGTGAAAAACCATATGGCCGGATCTGTATCGGTCAAACCTCCACTATTTACTGGTTGTTGTACAGGGCTTTTTGAAGAACTCGAGGGCGATATGTCGTCTCTCGTTACAATTGTTGAGAGAGAGAGAGAGTGGAGGGAGAGCTCAGAGGGTGACATGCCACGACTCGCGGAGCTTAATGTTTCTTTGAGGGTAGTCGGGAGCAATGCATTTGTTGCGCCTTGAATTCCTCTACTGGTGCTTGAGAGCAACTTATTGCACTCATTCTGGAGATGTCTAAGGCTTGGAAGCTCGAGTGGTGCGCTCGACGCGCCCTATCCTCTGTGGTTTGTCTCTTGTTGTACTTAGATGAATCTGGAATGGCTGATTTGTTGACGCTTTGTGGGCTTGTTGTACACTGGAGAGCCTGCTGTTGAGTTGAGGGTGTTGAGCTCTTATGGAGGTCTTGTGAGTGGAACGCACGGGGGCACAGTTGGTGCAATCTTGAAGGCAGAGCACATGGAGGTGCGCTTGGAGCAGACTTGACGACAGAGCGCACAGAGATGCACTTGGGTCGGTCTTGAAGGCGGAGCGCACAAAGCTGCTCTTGGAGCAGACTTGACAGCAGAACGCACAGAGGCGTGATAACTTCCTAAAAAAAATTATCTAACGTTTTATTCTGATTTAATATTCATCGTAATGAGAAAAATATGATTTAAATGAGTAGAAATATAAGAAAATTCATGTTTATTTTATTTGTGATTAATTTGGTTATTTTTTCTATGTTTTCTTACTAGAAATGCCGAAGAATTTGATCTAGAGAAGTAAAGCTAATCTTATATTTTGGCTTGCGAAGGTTGTTACAATAACCTGTTTTAGTTGTTGCAATAAGCTGAATTTGAATTTCAAATTCAGATTTGGCTCCATTTGCAATTTTGAAAATGGATAATTTTATTGGCAAACCATGTTTAGCTATTGGCAAACCTTAAATCTTTTAAATCCCCTCTAAATCTACCTCTTTTTTAAAACCTAAAGGCAGCCCATCCAAACCTAAAAACCCGGTTCATAATCTTCCACTCCCAAAAGCTAGGTCAAGCTCCTGCGATGTATCTCCTCGAATCCCGCTCCAGGTCGCCATCCCCGCCTTTCTCCTCCACATCGCCGGCGCTGCCTTCCCACTCCAGCTCGCCGCCGCCGCCTTATGGATCCTCTGTCGAAATCCACCCCGGCGTTGACAGCTTACTGCGGATCTTGCCCCCGCCGCCTCCGCGTAACTCCATCGATCCCGAAGGTCGGGATCTAAATCTTTACTGCATTCCTTTTTTTTTGCTTGTTTTGAGAGTTACCTATACATTTTTTTGAGATTTCATGCCCTTTTTATCCTTGTGTAGAGATGGATTTTGTAGGGATTTTTTTTGCTTTAGATCTAGGGTTTCTAAATGTTGGATTTTTTAGGTTTTTCTATGGAGCAAGAGTCGTTAACCGCAAATGGATTCTCTCAAATTTTAGCGGTTTCATGTACACCTCAAAGCGGCTCTATGGACACGATGGATCCGTTCGGTAACTTAATATTTTCAAATAAAATTGTGTTCTACACTTATTTTGTGTGTCTTTTGCATTTTGCCCTATTGGTAACTGTATTTTTGTTGTTCTTGCTTAATTAGATTCAAATGATTGTATGCATAACACAACACGTTACACCTCCGTGGAGAATTTGACACAAGAATGCAGCTTGGATTTTGGTTATCATTTTATAACTTTAATGAGCTTTCCTACTAAGGAGGAGTTGATTAGTTGGGCACGAAATGTTGCTAGAGGTCTTGGATTTGTACTCACAATTCAAAGTGCAGACAAATTAACAAGTAGGACAAGAGCTAGAGTAATGTTTGGGTGTGATAGGGCGGGATTTAAAAGGCACAATCAGAGTGCAAAGACCCCACAAAGAGTTTAAGAGTTTCTTGTACTCCGAATTGCTTGGTCGTGTATCAATTGCTTGTTTGACTATTATTCATAAGGAGCTTGCAAAATTGCAATCAGAAAATGATTTTGTATGCACACATACAAGTAGACAAATACTTGTCATACCATGCTCTCATGAGTTGAAACCATACATCGCTCATACTAATGCCTTTCCGTTGTAGATGATTCATCAACATTGGAAAGAGTTGAAATTAAATGAGAGCAACACTGAGGAGGTAAAGGTTGAAGAGAAGATGGACGATGAAATAGGCACCGAGATTGATGGCATTATTCGAAGGTACAAGGGTACTAATGCCCTACAAAAACATGAAATAAAAAAGAAATTGCGTGAAATTATGGATCCTTCTTTGACCCAAATAGTAGAACCGTTAGTTCCATCGAAACTAAAGGGAAGGTCAAGAGGTAGCAACAAACAATTTAAGAAGAACTATAAGTCAACTAAACATGAATTGCCATTGTTTGAGCATGTGCTACTAGATGAGCAAAAAAAGGAATGTAATGTTGCAATTACTAAAAATGTTAACATTAATACAACATTGCTTAGGAGGATCAAAAGGGAAATGTCGGTGTGTGTGTCAAAATATATTCTGAATGTGATTGACGTGGCGGGCGACGGGCACTGTGGCTATCGAGTCATTAGTATGGCAATGAAGATGAGGGATGATTGGAAAAAGGTTTGACATGCTCTTTCATTCGAGTTACAACATTATGAAAAATTATACACTGACATATATGGTGCTGCTCGAAGATCGGAATTATTGGCATCTTTGGACTGCACAGTTTCTCCTACTCCATTGGACAAGTGGATGACTATGTCTGATATGGGACTAGTAGTGGCATCATTCTACAATATCAAATTCGTTCACTTCTCAAAATTTCAGTCTTTTATATTTCTACCGCTACATTCAGCACCTCCACCATTCCCAATGACAGTTTACATTGGGTTCATAAATGATAATCACTTTGTCCGGCTTTTAATGCATGATAACTGTCCGCCACCTCCAATATTCCCAAGTTGGGGAAGATATCGTGAAGAGGTTGCTAGCAAATGGATTTGACGGTATGATACGTGTTACACAAATCTAATTATTTGCATAGTTTTGTAAATAATAAGTTTTATAATTCTACATTTTTTTTTTCAAATTTTTGTAGTTTGGGATCATTTTGTTTTGGCGATTGACAAGCATTGCATTTTCCTTGGAAAAAAATGAAGTTTCTTGAGGTGCTTACGACAACAATATATTTCTAAAAAATTTTGAATAACAACATTGCTCTCTTTTAATTGATGTTTCAAATTTATGTTGCAGGTTACACAGATTTTTGAGGTATTTGGGAAATATGAGCATGTCGTGCAATTTTTTGGGCATTGAGATGAAGGAAATGATCCATAATTAACTTTCACGTTCAACCATATATACGACGTTTTATCATTTTTGTATGTTATAAGGGCCAATTTTCTGGGTTATGATTTCATTTTTTTTATTATTTTTTTCTTGGTCTGCCGTTAACAAAATTGTCTGAGATTAAAATTTTACGGTATGCCGTTAATAATGGGCTGTTATTAGCGAAAATCGGTTTGCCAATAACACCGTCCTTTGAAAATAAGGGGTCTTGGTTCGATTTTGGCATGAATAAAGGAGTAAAATATCATCTTAAAAAGGGATATATTTCTATAAGGAATATAATCTTATTTCATTTAAAGGATTTTTCATTAAAGAGGATAATTTATCTTAAAGAAAAATTATCCTTTGTGATCTCTCTCTTGAATCAATTTTGAGGGATTGAATTAGAGGGTTTAGACAGCACAAGAAGAGAATAAATATTTGGGATTTTGGCTAGTACAGAGGCTTGGATCCTCATTATCATAATAATTTTCATCATTCGAAGGAGGAACGATTAGAGGAAAAAAAAGAAGGTTAGCGGCTAGAGTAAAAATCCGGAGAAAAATTCTTATAGCGTTTGACTTTAATTATCATGTTTTGTAAGATTTTTTTAATTGCGTGTGGTTTTTCCTCAAATATGAACTAAATTTCTAAGTCTTGTATATTGAGAGTACTTTGTCTTGTTGTGATGTTGTGATTTTAATTCTTCCTTTATAATTGTTTGAAGAACTATCTTTATTGAATTTATGTTTTATTTTATGAAAATTTTGGATTAAATATTCTTCTTATAAATTGCGTGACGAGATTCGAGAAATAAGTTACGTTATTTTAGAGTTGAATCCTTTCTTTTGCACGACAAGATTCGAGAGAGCAGTTGCGTAAATCTTTAGTCAAATTTCATCTTTATACTGCACTGTAAGATTCGAGAGATGAGTGACGTAAGTGTAACATAAATTTCAATATAACATAAAGAGAGAAAAAAATCTCATCTTGTGTTAGCAATATTGATTTGTGTAGGGTAAACAGATTTCAGATATCGAGAGACGATGACGTCCACTTTCAAATCATTACAGGATAGTAATCAAGCATTTCATGAAAGTTCACTATAAAAACTCATCACAAAAGGCAAAAGAAATCAATGTACAAGATTATTTCTCAAACTTGATAAAAATATTTTTAAGTAAGCATTGTTTAGTTTTGTTATTATTTTCTTTTAATTTTTCATCATCAAAAATTTCATCTAAATCAATACGCTTGAATTTAAAGAAAAGGTAGAGCTAATTACTTGCGAGAGTTAAATTAATCACGTCTCTGTGAAAATGTCTTAACTCATTTTATATTACTTGATCTGACATGTGCACTTGCGTTAATAAGTAAATTTATTTTTGGCATATCAAGTTTTTGGCATCGTTCCCCTGTAGGTGAAAATAATTTAATGTTTTATTTCTTGTAATATAAGTAAACCCTGAGTATTTAAAGCTAAAGTTTTTTATTTTATTTGTAATTTTGTCAAGTGCTTGTTTTAAAAAAACTTTAAAATCAATTTTTTTTAAAGTTTTATTTTATCATAATCTATTTTAAATTTTTTAGAGCAGGTTATCAAGGGGGCTGTAACCCAACTGGTGATAAGGAGTGGTTTGAAGACTCTTTATCAAGGGGGTTGTGAGTTCGAGACCCGACCTCAATAATGCACACAGCCAAGAAACAGGCGCGAGAGGCTTTGGGGTGCTTGGGTTGCAGCCCGTTAACCGAAACCGGACAAGGTGGAAATTAGAGTACACGCTGGGGCGCAGGGACGTTACACGCCACCCACTGGATATCTCTTTAGGTCTGCTAATAGCCCCTCCAAACAACGGAGTTTCGCTATTAGCAGACCACTTTAGGCGTATAGAAAAATTAAAAGGCGGGCTTCCGTTATTTGTAGGCAAGACTTGAAAAACTATAAATAGACCTCAGAGGCACTTTTGGAGGGGATCTGTTTCTTTGGCTTCTCCCTCCTCTAGTAGGCTTTGGTTGAATTCATGTGCCCTCCAAGATGTCCAACTCAGCATTGGCTAGGGTGGGGAAGCTCTCTTAAAACTTTCGAGTGTGTGACAGGATCTCGTCGCTGCAGTTCAGGGTCTGTTTATAGGTAAACACAAGGAAAGCCGTAAGTAAAGATGTATAAGAAATAAATAGGTAAACCTAAGGTTTTCTCTGTTCGATCCATATAAGGTCTTCACAACTTCGTACCACATATTATCACACAATAAATAATAGCAAAAAATTGCAAGTTATCGATAGGGACGAGCCAGACAAATCACACAATTTTTTTCCATGACGCTTTTTCAAATCTTTGCCCAAATATACTCTAGATCCAACTTGTGTAGTGAAGTATTACTCATCAACGTCGCAGAATCACATCGGAACACATCCCAAATTAAGACTGATTGTCGGGAAGACCACCCCTGAAAAATCTTATTAAAACTTATGTTTGAAGAAAAATGAATGTCTTCACCATCCTCCATGGTAATTATTTCTGGCCACAAATTCTTGAAGGTAGAAATAGTAGATGAAATGAGGTAGAGCTGGTGAGTGATAGGGCGAGAGTTAAAAATTGAAATGATACTTATGCCAATTTTTGTGGTCCAAAGAGGGTTAGTCTCTTTTCATACTTATGATTAAATTTTGTCAGATAAATTTTAACATTTAGGAGAAAAAAATATTTCATCATTTACCTGATTCACCCCAAGACCCCAAAATGAGCTACATTCATGGGCAGCATCAGTCTATTTTCCACTTGATCAAGAACATAGGCGGTCATAGAAAGTGAGCGCATTTTCAAAATTTAGAATGATCCAAACCCTAGAAAGTGGGCGGATCAACGCAATCGTCAACTTTATGTTAAAATTCGAGACAAATAATTAACATAACTGAATTTCTTTATATACATCTAGCGCATGCAGTAATGTGACTCTAAGAGCAACTCCAACCGTTCGGGAAAAATACAAAATTCTCTAAATTTGCAAGAAAATTATTCTCCAACCGTTGGGCATACGTCTCTCCATAAATGGAGATCTTTTCTCTCCTCCTCTAAATATAGAGGAGGAGAGGAAATGTGCATTTAGTTTTTTATTTTATTTTTATTATTTAATTATTTAATTGTTTGTTTTATAAATTCTTCGTATAATCTATAAATCCTCGTAGCCGTTATAATAATTTTTCAATTATGACATATAATATATCAATAAAATTATATTTTCGAGACCTACAAAACGAGAATAATATTGAATACTTTTTAATTATTATTTGTCATACAAATAAGAGAAGAAGACCTATTTACTGATTAAACTCGTGCAAATATAAAAATACATTCAAAATTACATAGCTTCATTCTAATGTCGTTTTCACAAATGTTCAACTAGTGCATCTCGAAGTGCAAAGTGCGCATCTCTGTCCTTGATCTTTTTATGTTGATTTAGGAACTGACGAAATCGTTCGGCTTCACTTGTGTCCAACTCTTCAATTTTCTGAGTTGGTGCTGGAGTAGAAATAACGACATATTCATTTTCATTTCCAACATTCGAGTAAATAAGATGACCCTGCTCCGTAATTCATTATTTGTATGAGGGAAAGATAGTTAACATGAAGATGAGAAGAGAAGTGATGCTTATATAAGATTTTTTTAGATCAAACATTGGATTCTCTTGTCACTTCATCATCAGCATTGGATTCTAATCTCCAACATTGGATTCCCATGTCACGTCATCACCAGCATTGGATTATTATCTCCAACATTGGATACCTATCACATGTCACTTTATGACAAACATCGGATTCTCATGTCACGTTATCACCAACATTGGATACCTATCACATGTCACTTTATGACAAACATCGGATTCCCATGTCACGTTATCACCAACATTGGATACCTATCACATGTCATTTTATGACAAGCATCAGATTACCATGTCACGTTATCACCAACATTGGATACCTATCACATGTCACTTCATCACAAACATCAGATTCTCATGTCACTTCATCCCCAACATTGGATTCTTATCTCCAACATGTTCTATAAGTACCTCACAAACATGAAGAGCAAGCATTGTGCTAAGCATGACTTCCAGTCGAGGAACAACATTCTCGGTGAAAGAAGATCAAACATTATGTTATGCATGGTTTGAGGTCTCTGAAGACCCAGTTATGGGTAGCAATCAAAAAAACACAAGATGTGGGAAAGAATTTCTGTTATATTTCACAACAGAAGACTGACTACTTGCTCAGGACAGAGAACCCCAAAATCTCTTTCATGTCGATGGTCATTGTTAGCAAGCAAGTATAACAAATTTAGATGATGCATTCGACAGATTGAGCAAAGATATCTGAGCGGTGCATCTAAACTGGATATTGTAAGTATTTATTTACATTTTAAATATTATATCAATGAATTTATATGTTATTGTAATTGTTATTTTTTGTAGCTTAATCAAGCAAAAATTTTGTACGGCGAAGATCCGAACGAGAAAAGAGGTTTCTTGTTTGATCATGTTTGGTCAATCTTGAAAAATACTGAAAAGTGGATAGATCATTTCAGGGCTACAGCTGGTAAGAACTCTCAGTATGATGACATGTCGCAAGATTTTGATTCTAACTCTCTCATACAACGGAGTTGTATAGACCTAAACATAGACAGTAATGAAATGAACCCTAATAGTACTGGTGATGAAGAATCTTCAATCTCAATTTCAAATACTCGACATACTGGGAGAAAGAAAGAAAAAGAAAGGAGGAGACAAGTTAGTGGTAAGAGTTGTGGTATGGAAACACAAACTAAAGCAAATGAAGAAATCTTAGAGATTTTGAAAAGAGGGCAAGAAAAACAAGTAAAGGATAGATCTTCTATGAATGAACTGTTGAAGTTAAATGTCGAAAATAAAAAAAAATAGAATTCCAGAGTGTTAAACAAGATCATGATATTATGATGATAGACTTGAATAACATAAAAGAAACTCCGGAGCGGAAATATTTTCGGCAGAAAAAACAAGAAATTATGAATAGAAACATAAAACAATCTCTATTTAGATGATCATCATCACTCGAAGGAACCGAATATGGAGGAAGCCAGTACGGAGGAAGTCAGTACAGCGGATCCCAGCATAGAGGTGACCAATATGGAGGACATCAGGTTGGAGTCGGCCAGCATGGAGGAAACCAATATGGAGGAAGCCACTATGTAGGAGATCCGACCACATGGAGGACCTCAATTTGGAAGACCTCAGTTTGGAGGACCTCAATTTGAAAGACCTCAATTTGGAGGAAGTCAGTACGGCGGAAGCCTATATGAAGGAGACCAATATGGTGGAGCTCGATCCAGAGGACACCAGCACGGAAGAAGCCAGTATGAAGGAAGCGACTATGGAGTTCCCGGGTATGGAGGAGAAAAACACGGGGGAAGCGCATGTGGAAGTCGTAGCGAACCCGATGATGATCTCCAAAAATTTTAGCATTATTTTCAAATGTAATATTTTTTTGAACTATACAATGTTTATTTTATTTTAATTATGCAATTAAATTTTAAACTAAAAAAGCTTTAAAAGTAATATAATATAATATAATACAAAAAAATATAAAAAAATTATTTTAATTATCGGACCCGTCCGACGAACGTCGAACGGGTTCGCGCGAACGTCGAACCCGTTCACGCGAACGTCGAACCCGTTCCACGAATGTCGAACGGGTTCGCGCGAACGTCGAACCCGTTCGACGAACGTCCGTTCGTCGAACGGGTTTGCGCGACGAACGTCAAACGGGGGAGGGGGTATGACAACGTTTTTAATTTATTTTTTAAAAGTATTTATATTTTAAAATTGTTTAAATAATATTAAAAAATTCAACATGATTGGAGTTGATTCTTCATGTTCTTCATATTTGAGAAACATAGTACAAAGAAGATCTCTAAATATAGAGATCTTCGTTGAAGATGCTCTAAGTCTTCTAAAAATTTCCACATTGCCTCAAAGGCTAAATATATGATTTTAATAAAACATTTGATCCAGATTTATACTCTCCACTCGTTTGGATCAGTTCCAACTCTATCCCATCCTAATTTCAACCAAACTTCCAACGAACTTGATACCCATGATTTACAGGCATACAGTATGATCCAAATTTTAGGTTTTATTTTCAATATTTATTTCTTTTTAAAAAAGCCATTTTTTACTTAAAAAGTTATTGCGAATTAGAAGTATTTTCATTTATTATTATAATAATGTTAGTATAATATATTATTGTATAGCCATGGTCCAAGTTGGTGGTTGAGACGTAATTGGGTTGGCCTGCGAATTTTAGGAATATGAGGGGCATGAAGGAATTTTTCAAAAACTTAATTATGTTTTTAAACGAATAATTCTTCTTATTTGTTTATTAATTTTTATAATTAAGTAATTTTTGTATTACATTTTAATTTAAAAAGTAAGAACTAAGAACTCCGTCTATCACTGCATTAGTATATATAAGAGAAAAATATTATTTGACGAAATGTTCATCTTTTAGATTGTGCCCTCATTTATTACATATTTTATACTATTGCTTACTTTCTATTAAAATATATATGTATATTCAATTGAAGTTAATTACAACCATTCAATTTAACTGTAATCATATTTGAACGTCTGATTACATACATATTTTTTACTAGAACTCCTACATCTACTATCATATCATATGATATAGACTTATATTAAGGTGTAGAGTAATCTATATTCCTAAATTTATTGAAAAAGAAAAGTCATATGATTTTATTTTTAATCTGACAAAAATTATAAATGATGGGAATTGAACTCAGGTTCTCACTTAGCCAATCAAAAATGGCAATCATCGCACCATATGATTTTTACTGAATAATATTGAACTAAATTTTATATATACACATATAAATATGAGCCGCCCGGCCCGCCCCTGCCTAATGTCATCGCCCATGCCGAATGTCATCGCCCCCACAAAATGTTTCCCTCCTCAAAATGTCGTCACTACCGCCGAATGTCGCCTCGACAATCTCCGTCCCCACCAAATGACGCCGACCTCGCCGAATTTCGCCGCCCCGTGCTGAATGTCATTTCCCCCACCGAATTTCACTGCCTCTGCCATATGTCATTGCCCGTACAAAGGATATCACACAGGGGTTTGCGAGCAGCCGAACGGGGGAGCGCCAACTTGCCGGGACAAGTCGCGCGGGGCTCGTGGGCCCCCTGCACTGCACTCACTTGGGTGTATATATAAATAAGATATATATTAAACGAGTTGCAGATGTTAAGGGCCGACTAATAATTGCATATGCTTGATGAACAACTCTAACATCATGGCACTATCCATGCTTTTTCCGGCCAGTTTAGAGAAATATCCTCAGAAAGAACATGATGCTTACCAGCAGAGGAGATTGGCGGAGTATCCGGACACACTTCAGCGATGATTTAGGTTTTGTGGATCTAAGCATCTAAATATCAAATTTGAAAAGGGGAAAAACGAAATACAAAATCGCAAGCAGCAACAAAAAACTTATAAGAAATAACAATTACCGAAGGGCAGGGTGTTGAATAGTGACGACCGGGGTAAAATCGCAGCGGGCTAGCGCTTTCAGCACGAAGAGGAATGCGAGTTGGGGAAGAGGAGAGAAATGAGAGGAACTTCCGGGCGAAACCAATTCTGAAGGCGATGTAATTTACCTTAACATGTAAGCGGCTGGGGTAAACTAGGTGCGTCGTGAAAGCGGAACCTTCGGGGGAGGAAGCTTTTTTCCGGTGATGTTCTCCGGCCACGCCACGTACAATGGTGATACGAAGGGGTTTGGCGAGGATAAGGGGACGCGAGAGGGCGGCGCCAGGAGGAATATCACGTGAATAGGGTAGGGGTCGTGGGGCACGGCAGTTTTAAGAGGGATGACATGATAATGATGGTTTGACAGATCGGAATTTAACGGACTGGATTAACTGGGACGTCCTCGGAGTTACACGGTATGACGAAACATGCTTCTTTGTTATAGTACGAGTGACAGTGCACGGGGAGGGCGTGCCACGCACGACAGTACACGACTTGTGACGACGGGCTTCGCCCGCGTTCGACGGACAAATTAATTATTTCATAAAAAAAATCATTAAATGTTTATAATGAATAATTATTATATATAATGAATAATATATAAAGTTATTATAATATATATAGTGACAATAATGGAATATATATTTTATAATAAATAATTATAATATATTATGTTATATATATATATTAAATGTTTTTAAATTCAAACATAAATATTTATTTGATTAGTTGGTTTGCCTCTTATTTTTTCTCTTGAGATATTGGGTAGAAACTTAACCCCTTTCGCTTAAATTTTTTCTCAAAACGAGTAAAAAGCGGACGGTAAGAATTGATTTGAAGTTCGATCGATGATATTTTTTTTGTATATATAATATATATTATTATTTAAATGAAAAGGAGGGATATTTCCGAGGCTGAGTGGCCACACAGCTCATAAGCTCCACTTAGGTCCAATCAGTATCCATCATCTCTTCCGGCAGTTTTATACACTTTTTTGGCACACAAACGCTAGAAACGGAATAAAACAGGAGAGAGAGACAGAGGGAGAGAGAGAGAGAAAGAAGGGACGAGAGAGGGGGAGAGCGAGGGAGATAATGCCTTCTAAAATCCCATAATTAATTCTCTTGGGCCACTCTCTCTCTCTGTCTCTGATCTCCTTCTATTTTAGCGCTCTCATACACTGCAGATTGTCTTCTCTTTCTTCGATTTGCTGTGAATCTTCTTCCATGTCTCATGCTTGATGTTAGGTTTGCAGAGTTTGGGATTTCTCTTCCCAGAGTTCGAATTTGAAGAAGTCCCTTGAGCTCTTAACGAAATCTCCTTCTTAATCGCTTTTTAAGCACTTCGATTCGAGCTGGAAGTGGGCGGGATTTCTTCTCCGGCGATCCTCAATTGCGGAGTTCCAGATCTAGCTGCCGTTTAAAACTTCCAGGGTTCTCTATTCTGTCGAGAGAGCATCTTTGATTTTCCAGAAACGGGAATTATATTCAAAATCTCTCAATTATTTATTCTAGTTGAGATTACTGTATTCTGATGCCCAAATTTTCTCTCAGTTTTTCTCGTCTGCATTGATATCTTCTTGGATCCACTTGTCCTTAACCCCATTCGCTGGGGATGTGTTAATTTTTCTATTGGATCTAAACCCCGAGTAAAACATTGGAGCCCTTATAGATTTGTGCGTAATCGGAGATGGCAGTTCTTACTTCCCCATATTTCTGCAATTCTAATTGGGTTCTTTGCGAGAAATCGAGCGGCAGTTGGACTCAGCAGGAGAACAAGCTATTCGAGAACGCTCTCGCCCACTTCGACCGGGACACGCCGGACAAATGGTTTAGGGTTGCCGGGATGATTCCTGGGAAATCGGTAGAGGATGTGATGTCCCATTACCAGGATTTGGAAGAAGATGTGACATCTATTGAAGCCGGCCTCGTCCCTTTCCCTGGTTACAGCTCTTCATCCTTCACTTTGGATTGGGAAAGCGATCATAGCTTAGATGACATGAAGCAATCTTATTCTGTCGGTGGGAAGAGATCAGGCAGCCGCCTTGCAGATCACGAGAGAAAGAAGGGCGTCCCCTGGACCGAAGAAGAGCACAAGTATTACTCCGTCCAAATCTTGTTTCTTAACCCTCTCAGTGTTTGCTTAAATGCTTCAATGAAAAAAAACACATCTAAATTCAAAATTACTGTTCGATTTGATTTGCTTTGATTACACCATGAGATTTCTCGGAATGGCCATTGATCCTTGGATATTAACTCCCATGCCTTAACTTTTTTTTGTTTACAGGAGATTTCTACTGGGGCTTAAGAAATATGGCAAAGGAGACTGGAGAAACATTTCTCGGAATTTTGTGGTGACCAGAACGCCCACTCAAGTGGCCAGCCATGCTCAGAAGTATTTCATCAGGCTTAATTCTGGTTGCAAGGACAAAAGAAGAGCAAGCATACACGATATCACAATGCTGAATATGGAAGACAGTAGACCTCCGTCCCCGTCCCAGCCATCCGTCGTCACCGCGCAGGCTTGTTCGGTGACAGCCCCGGGAGGCGCCTCCGAACAATTCTCCATTGTCGTCGATTCAAAACCGCCCAATGAGACCGCAAGCGTCTTTACGGAGAAGAGCAAGTTTCTTCAGCCGTTTTATGGCATCCAACCGTATGGAACGAAACTGCAGGTTCAGTATTTGCATCATGGAAATCTCAATGGATCGGCTATTGGGCACCATGGTTTGTTGTTTTAGATGCCATCCTATTTCCATTGCATCAGTTCAGGAGCAATATAATCCTTCCTTCATTCGAGCTACTTTGAGAGAGGGAGAGAGAGAGAGGGAGAGAGAGATTACCGGAAAACTTCAGATGCTTGTGCTTTCAGTAAGCCATATCAGTGGTTTCATGATCAGAAAGCCAGTCCGGGGGGAGATGTATCTCCAGTTCATATCTTTTTGTAGGAATATCTTTGATGATACAGAACATAATAACGCATCCAACATTGTAATGTGGTGCTCCTTGATAGTTTTGGTTATGTTAAATGCTTCTGTTGTCATCATCACTCCTCATCTTTCTTGACTCGAAGTGTGGGGATTTGCACCGCTTCTGAAAGCTTCGATTCAAAAGATCTGCACGGGACGAGTCGACGGGTTCGGCAGCTACGTTTTGCGCTCATTCCAAGTGATTGTGTTCCTCCCATGGTCTGCTTGATGAATTCTGCTGTTGTTTAGGTGCTTATTATTATCATATAATGTAGCTCAGTCAACATTTTCCCCCATATATTAAGCTTACACTTCTGCATCATTTCTTGATTGCCACTGCTGCTTCTTAAGTTCATCAGCTTAGTCTATAGTTCTATACTCACTGCCCTCTTTCATGAAAACTCTGAATTGATAATAATGAGTGAGATTTTCTTCTATTATTATAATGTTTTTTAGAGCAATACACCTAGGCTTCATTACGAACGTGGTGGTCATGAATCATCGTTCGTGAACGCCCAACCTCGCCTAAAAAAACATGCATTTTATGCTCGAAATTAGTTTGTTTTCTTGGTAGTGGTCTTGCCACACATACATTTTATGGTAATAGCCTTTTTGACAGAACTCACTGACGAAGCCCTAGTCTCCACATCTAAATAAATCCAGTTCACCTGAAAAATATTCTAAATTTTTCCCACCTAGAATCATTAATCGCACCCCATGCATGCTAATTAGTAATACCAATAGGTTGGAATAGCCCCCATGAAAACCCACCAAATATTTTGTGGTAAGATTGTTTGTTCATTCACGTGAAGTCCAATTTGTTCCAAGGTTCTTACTTTTTCAGCTAAGAACTGGTCGATTTATTTCATTGGTTATGCATTAATAAATGCTTGAATGGTTGATATTTAAGGAGGAATCTCATGAATTACATTGCTTAAATAAATGTTTGTTGGGTTTTTTTGATGTGCGGATAAATTTTTTTGGGCTAATGACATAACTTATTTAGGCTCTGTTTGGGGGACTTATTTTCACTGGTCAAGCGGTTACGACCGCATGAATTGGACCGTAATTAAGGTCCGGTTCATGCGGTCGTAACTGCTTGGCCAGTGAAAATAAGTCCCCCCAAACGGAGCTTAAGTCGGTGAGTTGACTTGCAACTATACTAATAGTTGTGCAGGCGAATTTTTTTTTGCTCTCGTGGAAGAGATATAATGGGAAATCATAATGTTGCATCCCATGCGAGAATTTTCTTTTAAAACGGCAGCCCGGTGCACAAAGCATCCCTGCGCAGCGAGGGTCCGGTTAAGGATCTCATGACAATGGTGAAATATAAACAAATCTTACCTTGCATTTTGGAAGAGGCCGTTGCTTCCAGAACTCGAATCTGTGACCTCAGGTTAACACCTTAACATGAGAATTTTCTTTTATAAAGAGAGAATTTAGTCCACCCTAACATGAAATGTTGAAGCATCCCCTTGCAATTCAACCACTTGATTCAACCTCACCAAGTTATTCTTCACTGTATAATAACTATATTATGCAAAAATTTATTTCTTGTGGCTCCCATCCTAAGCTTCTGTATAATTCCTTCCATACTGCACAAAAATTCACAGGAGCACTATTCACATGATGCCCAGCCTTCCTAAGATTCCCCTCTATCCTATTCTGTTCCTCCGCATCAGACCCACTATTGCATGAGCATCTTTTTCTGGTCAATACTATCTTTATAGATTTTTTTTTTTGAAAAATAACTTACTGTTTGCTAATGAATAATGCTAACTTTACCACTGTCCTAAAGTAGGCTATATTTGGGAGACCGGGTGAACTTGGTTAGGAAAGACGCATGTAGCGACTGGGTAGATGTGGCTACCATTGCTATTTTTTCAGAATAATACTTTGGGCCAAAATGTCACTGCAGGTATCAAGTTTTAGGCTCCCTTTGGCCAATCCACAACGCTATGTAGGGCAGCCGGTGGCAGCCGGCTACAACCCTGCACAGCAAGCCTAGCCTCTTCCTAATTGCCTAGGAGACTTCAACAGGGCTCTTTTTATTTTGAGCAAATTTTATGTGCGCTCAAAGTATATGAGCATGGGGCGCAAGATGCATCCTCGTCGTTTATCAAGTTGTGTTTTTGTTTGTTGGACGGCTCAGATGCATCTCACACATCATGCTCCATATACGCTTCCCGCTTCCCACGCAAAAAATTTGTTCTTTTACTTTTGATGGGGCCCCCTTATAGTGCTATACACACCCCCGCACATGGGGTGTAGGCATCGCAATAATTCCCCGTTAAACGCACTACTGCCCGCTAGCGGGGAGTGGATCAAAACGAGGTCATTCCGGCTCAACAGCCGGGTCCTCCGGCCGCTCGAACCGGGCGGCCCCTCGTCCCTCCTGTCCTCCAACTGCCCAAAATGGGCGGCCGCCCGCCCCTTCTCTGGGGCCCTCGCTAGGGGCACGGCCACCCAAATCGTGCGGCCCTCTCGCCACCCGATTAGGGTGGTCGCTCGTCTTCTGCCACTGCCCCTGTTAGGGGCAGCCTCCCGTCGCCCAAAACAGGCGGACAAAATGGCCTCCCGTCCTCTGCCGCCACACCTATTAGGGCCAGCCTCCCATTCGCCCAGGCCTGGCGGCCACTTTGGCCGCCTGACCTCTGTCGGCAACCCCCCCCCCCCCCCCCACCCTCCGCCTGTGGGGGCCGTATTTGCCCAAAGTTGGCGGCCCTTTGGCCGCCCATTTTGGGTGGCCTCCTTGCCACCCAAGTCGGGCAACCAACCATGGCCGGGGGCGCCCTACCCCGACCACCCATCCCCCCGCGGATTGGGCAGTTGGCCCAAATTATCCGTAGAGCAAACTAAACAATTCTGCAAATTTGGTGATCTGCGTACCTCATTACCGACGTTTCAATTCGTCCTTCCGGTAGTTATCGGGGAAAATTACTTGGTCGCCCCTCCTTAAATCTATGAATATGACCCATGCCTCCTTCATCTGCATCGTTTTCTTCTCCTGGAGATTCCTCCTATGAATTTCTCTCTCCTCCATTTCTCCTCCTGGCATGCGCTTTTGCGCACGCCTCTTCCTTGCGCGCTCCAGCGTGCCCCAGTTCCTTGCGCGCTACCGCTCGCACCCCTTCTTTACGTGCTCTCGCGCGCTCCCTACCTTGCACGTGCGGCGCGCGACGCTCCTTGTGCGCCTCTGCGCGCTCCGACAAAGTATGCGCACCTGCGCGCTCCGCTGTAAGTGTGCCCCTGCGCACTCTGTCCAAGTGTCCCTCCGTGTGCTCTACTCCAAGCCCGCGTTCGGTACGCCCGACTCTCCAGACAACCTCCTAGAGCACACTTCAACGCCAACAGTTTACAAGACCAACTTTGGAGACCGCTAGAGTCCGTCTTGACCGCCAAAGTTTGTCTAGACCGTCAAAGTCTGCCTTGACCGACAAAGTCCTTCTTGACCTCCAAATTCCGTTTAGACCGTCGAAGTCTGCCTTAACGGCCAAAGTCTGTCTTGACCGCCAAAGTCCGTCTAGACCGCTGAAGTCTGCCTTGACAGCCAAAGTCCGTCTTGACCGCCAAAGTTCGTCTAGACCGCTGAAGTTCGCCTTGACAGCCAAAGTCCGTCTAGACCGTCGAGGTTGCCTTGACGGCCAAAGTCTGTCTTGATCACCAAAGCCTGTCTAGATCGCCAAAGTCAGTCTTGACCGCCAAAGCTCATCTAGACCGCCGAAGTCCGCCTTGGCGGTCAAAGTCCGTCTTGACCGCCAAATCTTGTCTGGACCGTCGAAGTCCATCTTGACGGCCAAAGTTCGTCTTGCCAAAGTCCATCTTGATCACTGAGATTCATGGAGCACTTCGAAGCACCTCGAAGGTCGTAGGAAGTCCAATAATTGCCTTCTGCCTTCGGCCATCTGCGGGGCGACCGAGCAAATAACAAGCCTCCTTAGCATCAATAGACCGAGCCTGACATCTCTCCCAAGTTTGTTTGCCCTACACCGTGAGCAGAAGCAAGACCGCAGTACTCTCAGCACCCCCAACTCAGCAGCGGGCCTATCAGACAACACCAAATCAACCACCCAAACTCCTTTGAGTGCAACAAGAGACAAGTCACATAGGTTTGGGCACGCAGAGCGTGCCACCCAAGCTTACATGATGCAAGTACCAGGACGTGCAAGGAACGTCGCTCCCGCCTCCAAGCACCAACAAAGGACTCCATAGTACAACAAGAGCATCACTCCCCGCAACAAACGAAGAAATACTCAGCTTCGTGAGCGGTGGTCTGTCACCCTCCGAGCTATGCTTTCTCACTTTCTCCAGTAAATGTAACGAGAGACGGTCTGTTGCCCTCGATTCTCTTAAAAGCGTTGTACAATAACCAACAAATAGTAGAGGTTTGGTCGGCACAAATCCGACCACGTGATTTTCACCAAGTTGACGGGTTTTTCACGTTAAAAAATCATCTTGTCAGCTTTCTATTTTATGTGACTATTTGCGCGCTCGATCGCTCTTCGAGCTAAGACGGTTCAATTTAGTTTGGTCTACCGGATCCTCGAGTAAACTGTAACAGTTTGGCTCCATCTGTGGGAAGGAGTTCGCAGCACTCCCCGAAGATTCAAAAAATAATATCCTCCGCACAACGATACTCGTCGCCAACGGCCATGACAAGAAGAAACGCCCGCATCGTCAAAAGAATAGCCCTTGGGGGACACGCTGCTCCGGCTCACTCCCATTCGCACGACAGCACGCCCCCCGTGGAAGAGGTCATACTTTCTCCCTATGCAGAATTGGAGGAATGCATGCACTGGATAGAGGAGGTCCAAAGTCAAGCACTCATGTTTTTAAGACAGCAAGTGGCCCCTCTTGCCCCTCGCACAGCTTTTGGGCCCGACATCCCACCTCAGCTAGCATTGGACCGTTCTATGACCGAAGAGTCCGCCTGCAAGTACTGCATGCCTGTAAGAGAGTCTGTCGGTGCTGCTAGCTTAGCCCGCCCTGTCCCTCAGGCCGAAGAATCCGAAACTTATCAACTTCGTTACCGCATGAGAGTTTCAAGCCCCGAGCCTTCGTTTTGAAGTACCGCTCATAAAGAAGTTTGCAATACAGTTGCCAAAGAGCACAGACAAGACGAGCGGCAGACCGCTTTGGCCCGACGTCGCATACACCATCATTTGTCGTTGGCAGCAAAAGCGCATCAACAACAAATCAAAAGCCGTCAAAAAAGAAATTGGGGATGCGACCCACCGAAGATACTCGAGAAGAGTGGTGGACCTCGCGACAAATCCCGCCAAACCGGGGGAATCACTACCATCAAGTCTACACTCCCCTAGACACTATTCGAACCAACGTACTGCTCGACATCCATGATGACGATGCCCTTCGCAGATCCGGGCCACTCGCACCAAAAAGAGGAAAACAGTCCTAATATTGGGACTTTCATCAAGGACGCGGCCATAGTACAGAAGGCTGTCATATGCTGAAGATGGAGATCGAGTGGCTCGTCAAACAAGGACTTCTCGAAAGATTTTTGCTGAACCAGGACCTGAACCGACACGCTCCCTAAGCAAATAACTCAACAGAGGACAACACAACACCCTAGCATGGGTAAAGCGAAGAGCCGGGCAAGGGGGCTCTCCCCCATTAGAACGCCCAAAGCTCAAGGCCTCACTTTTTTTGTATCATTATTTTCTGCTAAAAAACAACTATCGAGTTCATGTGTGCTTTGATTACTACAACTAACTTTAACTTCTTTAAAAGTACAGAACTTCTCAAATAAAATTCGCATGGGTAAAATCACAGACCCGATCTCCGACACCAAGTAGCAGGCTCTCCAACTTCAGGAAGCATGATCCGTCTATAAAGAAGGACAATCTACTCCTGCGCTGTAGGGAATAACGCTCCCGCGTTGTAGAGCACCTGCTTCCGCACTGCAGGGCATCATGTGTAACGACCCTAGCCGATCTAACATGACAATGTCATGGCTCCGCTCTAGGCGACGTTACCGGGCTGCAGCCCAAGCACCCCAACCCCTCTCCAGCCCATTGGCGGGTTGTTGGTGGTCACAGCCTCCCTTTGATGAGTCAAACTCGATAGTCAAGTGCGCATCACGGGGACTTCCCAGGAGGTCACCCATCCCAGTACTACTCCAGCCCGAGCACGTTTAACTATGGAGTTCTTTCAACTCTCATTACCAGTTGAGCTGCATTCAATAAAAACTGCACTATTATTGTAACGAACCTAGCCGATCCAATGTGACAATGTCACGGCTCCGCTCTAGGCGACGTTACCGGGCTGCAGCCCAAGCACCCCAACTCCTCTCCATCAACAGACGGGTTGTTGGTGGCCACAACCTCCCTTTGACGAGCGTGCTCGGGCTCGGGCTGCAGCTCAATTGGTGATGAGAAGTTGGAAAACTCCATAGTTAAGCGTGCTCGGGCTGGAGTAGTACTGGGATGGGTGACCTCCTAGGAAGCCCCCGTGGTGCGCGCTTGACTATCTAGTTTCACTCGTCAAAGGGAGGATGTGGCCACCAAGTCCTCGTGATGCGCGCTTGACTATCGAGTTTCGCTCGTCAAAGGGAGGTTGTGGCCACCAACAACCCCGCCTGTTGATGGAGAGGGGTTGGGGTGCTTGGGCTGCAGCCCAGTAACGTCGCCTAGAGCGGAGCCGTGACATTGTCACGTTAGATCGACTAGGGTCGTTACATCATGCCCCTACACTACAAAAAGCACCTACTTTCGCGCTGCAGGGTATAACACTTTCATTGCAGAGCACTCACTCCCTTGTGGCAGAGCACCTTGTCCCACGTTGCATGAGCACCCCAACGTTGTCAAGGTCTGCCCCTCCCGCCAGCCAGCGGTTCAAAAGTCTGCCCTTCACCATCTCTTCGGGACCACTTCCCAGCGACCTCCCACTGTCACCGATCAAAGGTCCGTCCTTATCCGCCGCAGTAGGTTGCGACATCTACAGAGCCTGCCCCTACGTGCTTGCCAACAGTTCGAAGGTATGCCCTTCACCGTCTCTTCGGAATCACGTCTCAGCGACCTCCCACACCGCCGATCAAAGGTCCACCCTTATCCGTCATAGTAGGTCGCGACATCTCCAGGGCCTGCCCACCTCGCGCTCGCCAGGAGTCTAAAGGTTTTCCCTTCACCGTCTCTTCGGAACCGCGTCCTAGCGACCTCCACTGTCATCGATCAAATGTTCGACTTTATCCATCGTAGTAGGTTGCGGGGTTGCGAGAGCCTGCCCCCCCTCGCGCTCGCCAGCGGTTTGAATGTTTGTCCATCACCGTATCTTTGGGACCACGTCCCAGTGACCTCCCTCTGCCACCGATCAAAGGCCCGCCCTTATCCGCCGCAGTAGGTTGTAGTGTTGTCAGGGTCTACCTCCCTTATGCTCGCTAGTGATTCGATGATCTACCCTTCACCCTTTCTTTGAGGTCATGCCCCTGCGACCTCCCACTGCCGCCGATCAAAGGTACGCCCTTATCTGCTACAGTAGGTCGCGGCACCGTCAGGGCCTGCCACCTTTGTGGTCACCCAGGTTTGAAGTTCCACCCTTCATTGTCATATTCAGGGACATCCCCCGGCTTGATAAGTCGGACCTCTCACTACATGGTTGGAAGTGTCCTCTTTTCACCCCGATAGTAGGTCACGATATCATCTGGGTCTCATCCTCCAACCACCAACATCAAAGAAGCAAGATAGAGTTGCTTGCGCAAAACGTCAGTTCCAACACCACAAATGCTTTACTATCACAAGAAATGCACAAATCTTGTGTAAGACCCCAACCTCGGAGATGATCGCGGGGCGATCAATCGGCACCTTTGGAGGTCTGAACAGGGGCACACGGCCTGGAACACGGCCGTGTGCCTACCCGTGTTCAGTGTTTTTGTGCAGTCTCGAGTCAGAGAAGGACACGGCCTGAGACACACGGCCGTGTCTCAAGCCGTGTGTGGGGCACACGGCCTCGAACACGGCCGTGTTCGAAGCCGTGTTCTGGAAGCCCGACGATCGTCCTGAAGCTCCAGGTAACACGGCCCGTGGCACACGGCCGTGTCAGGAGCCGTGTCGATCGGCGAATGAGCTACACGGCCAGACACACGGCCGTGTGTCAAGCCGTGTTCGGCCCAGTTTTTGGGATTTTGGATCTAATCTCGGCCGTTCGTTCCCTTGGATCTAAATCCGACGGTGGGGGCTGCTCCTGGGGGGTTATTAGCCGGGAAATGGGGGGAGAAACCCTCATTTTCATCTTGAGTTTCTCTTTCTTCATCTTAGAGAGAGGGGAGAACTCCCTTGGTGGTGTGAGCCCAAGATCCGGCCGCCGGAGGAGTTTTGAAGCACCGATTCGCGATCCGAGTCCGGATCCTCGAAGGCAAGGGCGAGGCGAAGCTTTCCATCCGACTACATCTTCATGGCGCCGCGGAAAAATGCGAGGGTAACGATCCTCTTCATAGGGCATGTGTAGTCGCCCTTCTTTCTATGCATGGGGAAATCCCCCTCTCGCGAGTGAGCGTTGAGGCGCGGAATCCCTTCGGGTAGATATGTAAAGTCCCCGTTGTTAGAGCCCGGAATCGGAGTACGAGCGTAGGCATTGTGTGTGAAGCCTATTCGGGTTTAACCCGGATCGGTGATGTTTGCATTGCATGGCCGGAGAAGACTCCGCGCCGATGATTTCAGTTTTCCGAAATTTCTACGCGGTAGATTGCATACAGGGATCCTTGGGGGTTAACCTCGAGGCGCACCCGGAAAGCTTGGGCGGAATCGCATTGCCGCCACGATGTTGCCTTGGAGGGCAAATCGGTACATAACGGGGTTATGTGCGTGTTTTGATCGATTGTGGGAATGAGGAGAAACTTGGCCCGCACCGATGGCTAAATGGCCGTGGTGAAGTGAGCAACGGGCGGGTGGAACTCTACCCATTCCAAGTGGTCTCGGTAGAAGCGACCTAAAGTACATGGGACTTCCCGGGGGGCTGGAAACGGGCCTAGGCTTCAGCTGAAAGGGCTAAATGCTCACGTGTGTTGCCGTCCGAGGGATGGTGGTGGAATCGCGGTGTCGGACTGGGTCCGGACCGGGTTCACCGATTAGTGCCCTGAGAGCACGGAGTGTGCGGCCGTGCGTGCCGACACTTGTGGCGAATAGAATACTCTATGGAATTGCTATGGTAGTTTTATATGCAGGGAAGGAGCACCGCCGTCCCGAGAAACGGGACGGGGTCGTTATAATTTGGTCAGCTTTGCTGACCGTTGCCCTTTTGTATTGCCACCTCTTGGGTGGGTTGTTTTCTACAGGTGCTGCTGCGGAGCCAAGTGGCAAATAGCGGGCTAAAGCCCAAGTTGCAGCGCCAGCCCTCGAAGGCTTAGTTATTAGCTTTTTCATATTCATGTATGGCCGGCCTGCGCGCCGATGTATGAAAGACGCTATCTTGTTAAGCGAACACTTTTGTAAGGCCTTAAGGCCGTGAACTCTTTTGTGTATGTACTCATTCCTGGGTTATAGTGGACATTCATGCTCTGTGGCAGGGTTCTTATCTTTTTGCAACTTAATTAAATTGCTTCCGCTAGGTGTTGTGTAGGACGCTCTGATTGGTTGTGTGGTTTCAACGCGTAACCAACCGGTCTGTCCGTGGTATATGGCGTCGGGCCCCGGCCGGACCTACTGCTATATGCTATGCGACGGATAGGGGTGTTACATCTTGAGTGGCACACAAGTAATCAAGCAATGCTCAAAGAGCGACCAAGGCTCAAAAAAACGAGGTACAAAACCACTACATAACGCAAATGTGCAAAAGAACAATAAAGGCGAAGCTACATCTCATCTACATCAACGTCGGAGTCCCCCGCTCCTATCCTCGGAGAGATCTCCATTACAAAACTTGGTTGCACCACAACAACGAGTCCATGACTCATTTTGGGGGATCTTCACCTCCATTCTTGCAGGTATTACTTACTGTCCCCCTCAAACATAAAATTGCTTCACAATTAATAAGGAGCATCACTGCTTTAGCCTTCCCTGCGAGCAGTGCCTCGCTAACTAGAAGGCTAAAGATTCGCTTGAGTCTTCACAAGCGTAAAACGACCAATGCACACAACATACCTTATACAACATCGCACACATTACGCACTGCACGTACGTCACGCGCATTGCGCCACGAACGCACACTGTGAACATTGCGCCACGTGCACACATCACGCATTTCGTGTTCTGCACACACATTGCACATACCCCAAAATTGCGCACTATTCACCCCGTTCACATTGCGCCTAGCGCACACTTTGCGCGCACTGCATTAATTGTGCACGCCACTCCTAGTGCGAAATGAGTCCCTTATACGGTCCACCCTCCGCACCTCCAGTGCATTTCACTACGCACACGCACCATTGTAAGCGAGCGCTCCGCTCAGTAGCTTGCCTAGCTTTCACATCTTTGCTGCATCAGTCACCTTGACCATGATCGCCAAAAATTGTCGCGCGCATAATCCGACTTTCAAGGAAAAGTCCTCACCCTACATTCGCTTCGACTTTGGACTGCAAGGACTTGAGGGCGGGGGAAATGATGGAGTCCTCTTAGAGCGCTATTCACACCCCCACACATGGGGTGCGGGCATCACAAGAATTCCCGCTAAACGTGCAATCGGCCGCTAGCAGGGCAGCAGATCAAAAGGAGGCCACCTCGGCTCAACCGCCGGGTCCTCCGGGCGCCCGAACCGAGTGGCCCCCCGTCCCTCCGGTCCTCCGATGACCCAAAATGGGCGGCTGCCCGCCCCTTCTCTTGTGCCCTTGCTAGGGGAGCGACTTCCCTAATCGGGTAGCCCTCTCGTCGCCCGATTAGGGAGACCTCTCGTTCACCCAAGGCGAGCAACCAAAATTGTTGCCCGTCCTCTATCACCGCCCCTGTTAGGGGTGTTCTCCCGTTTCCCAGGAAGGGCGGCAAAAATGGCCGCCCATCCTCTGCCATCATCCCTGTTTAGTGTGGCCTCCCGTCGCCTAGGACGGGAGTCCAAAAGGGCCTCCCTTCCTCTACCGTCACCCCTTTTAGGAGAGGCCTCCCATCGCCTACGACGGGTTACCAAAATTGCCACCCGTCCTCTACCTCAGCCCTTGCTAGGGGCGGCCTTCCGTCCTCTATCGCCGCCCTGGTAGGGGCGGCCTCCTTCCTTGCGTGCTCCTTCCTTGCGCACTCCCGCACTCGCTGCTCCTTGTGCAGCTCGGCGCGCTCTAACCACGTGGGCCCCCGCATGCTCCGCTCTAAGTGCACCCATGTGCGCTCCGCTCCACTTGCGCCCCCGCACGCTCCGTCCAAGTGTCCCTCCGTGTGCTCTGCTCTAATCCTGTGTTCGGTACGCCAGACTTTCCAGACAACCTCTGAGAGCACACTTCAATGCTAGCAGTTTACAAGACCAACTTCTGAGACCGTCAAAATCAGTCTTGATCGCCAAAGTCCATCTAGACCTCCGAAGTCTGCCTTGACGTCCAAAGGCCATCTTGACCGCCAAAGGCCGTCCAGATCGCCGAAGTCTGCCTTGACTGCCAAAGTCCGTCTTGACCGCAAAAACCTGTCTAGACCGTCGAAGTTCGCCATGATGGCCAAAGTCCGTCTTGACCGCCAAAGCCCGTCTTGACCGCCGAAGTCTGCCATGACGGCCAAAGTCCGTCTTGACCGCCAAAGCCCGTCTTGACCGCCGAAGTCTGCCATGACGGCCAAAGTCCGTCTTGACCGCCAAAGCCCGTCTTGACCGCCGAAGTCTGCCATGACGGCCAAAGTCCGTCTTGACCGCCAAAGCCCATCTTGACCGCCGAAGTCTGCCATGACGGCCAAAGTCCGTCTTGACCGCCAAAGCCCGTCTTGACCGCCGAAGTCTGCCATGACGGCCAAAGTCCGTCTTGACCGCCAAAGCCCGTCTTGACAGCCGAAGTCCGCCATGACGGTCAAAGTCCGTCTTGACCGCCAAAGCCCGTCTTGACCGCCGAAGTCCGCCATGACGGCCAAAGTCCGTCTTGACCGCCAAAGCCCGTCTTGACCGCCGAAGTCCGCCATGATGGTCAAAGTCCGTCTTGACCGCCAAAGCCCGTCTTGACCGCGGAAGTCCGCCATGACGGTCAAAGTCCGTCTTGACCGCCAAAGCCCGTCTTGACCGCCGAAGTCCGCCATGACGGTCAAAGTCCGTCTTGACCGCCAAAGCCCGTCTTGACCGCCGAAGTCCGCCATGACGGTCAAAGTCCGTCTTGACCGCCAAAGCCCGTCTTGACCGCCGAAGTCCGCCATGACGGTCAAAGTCCGTCTTGACCGCCAAAGCCCGTCTTGACCGCCGAAGTCCGCCATGACGGTCAAAGTCCGTCTTGACCGCCAAAACCCGTCTTGACCGCCGAAGTCCGCCATGACGGTCAAAGTCCGTCTTGACCGCCAAAGCCCGTCTTGACCGCCGAAGTCCGCCATGACGGTCAAAGTCCGTCTTGACCGCCAAAGCCCCTCTTGACCGCCGAAGTCCGCCATGACGGTCAAAGTCCGTCTTAACCGCCAAAGCCCGTCTAGACCTTCGAAGTTCGCCTTGACGGCCAAAGTCCGTCTTGACCGCCAAAGCCCGTCTAGACTGCCGAAATCGGCCAAAGTCCGTCTTGACCGCCAAAGCTCGTCTAGACCGCCGAAGTCCGCCTTGACGACCAAAGTACGTGTCTTGACTACTAAAGCCTGTCTAGACCACCAAAGTTCATCATGACGGCCAAAGTCCGTCTTGACCGCCACAGTCCGCATAGACCACCAAAGTTCTTCTTGACCGCCAAAGTTGCCCGCGAGATTCATAAAGCACTTTGATGGCCGCTGGAAGTCCAATATTTGCCTTCTGCCTTTGGTCGTGTGCGTGGTGACATAGTAAATCACTAGTCTCCTCAGCGTCAGCAAACCGAGCCCATTAGCGCTCCCAAGTTCATTTGTCCTACACCGTGAGCAGAAGCAAGACCACGGTACTCTGAACACCCTCAACTCAGCAGCGGACCCATTAGACAAAACCAAATCGATCGCCCAAACTCCTCTGAGCGCAACATGAGACAAGCCGCAGAGGTTTGGGCACGCAGAGCACACCACCCAAGCTTACATGCCGCAAGTACTAGGACGTGCAAGGAACGTCATCCCGCCTCCAAGTACCATTAGAAGACTACAGAGTATGAGCGTATCGCTCCCCTAAACATACGAAGAAATACTCAGCTCCTTGAGTGGCGACCTGCCACCCTCCGAGCCATGTTTTCTCTCATTCTCCAGTAAATATAACGAGAGGCGTCCTGTCGCTCTCGATTCTCTTAAAAGCTGTGTATAACGATCAACAAATTGTCGAGATTTGATCGACACAAATTCGGTCTCGTGATTTTTCACCAAATTGATGAGTTTTCTACGTTAAAAAAATTATCTTATCATCTGTGATTGTTTGCGTGCAGACCCCAATAACTCTTTATGCCGGGCCTTGGAGGCTGGAGCCTAGCTCAGGCTTGACTGTCAGCTATAGCTAGCTGCTGGCATGCGGCCAATGCAACAATGATGTATGACTAGATTTATTGTGCTCGTTCAACTCTCCGCTGGCTATTTTTTGTGCTCTTTCAACTCTCCAAGTTCATTCCTATTATATTGAATCTCCTGTCTCTATTTTTTTAATATTATATAATATTTAATTAAAAATTGGAATTATATAATATTAAAACATTTATTAAAAAAATGCCAAGTCCCGGGCTCAGGAAATAGTGCTTTGTTTTATTTTATAAAATAAAGGACATAATATATTTAAAAATAATATTGACACATGGAGTGTTTTAATTAGGGAGATAATTCTTTACGTGAAACACAAATAAGGGATCCAGCGGGACTATATTTTTAGTGTGAAATATCATTACAACACAAAATATCGTTGCAAGTGCACTGCATTTTTAGTGTTGTTAGGATCACTCAAGGCTCCGATAGACCAGACTAAATTGAACCGCTTTAACCCGAGAGCGATCGAGCGCACAAACAGTCACAGTAAGTAAAAAGCTGAAAAAAGAATTTTTTTAACGTGAAAAACTTGTCAACTGGGTGAAAAATCACGTGGTCGGATCTGTGACGGCCAAACCTCCACTATTTGCTTGTTGTTGTGCAGAATTTTCTTGAAAAACTCGGGGGCGACATGCCTCCCCTTGTTACAATTAAGGAGAGAGAATGTGAAGGACTCGGAGAGTGGCATGCCACCACTAGGGGCCTTTGGAGTCTTTGACGTTAGCTTGAAGGTAGGAGCAACTTGTTGCGTTTATACGTCTGGGGCTTGAAAGTTCAGGTGGCGCACTTCGCGCGCCTAGTCTTATGTTGTTTGTCTTTTGTTATGCATAGAGGAGTCTGGAGTGGCAGACTTGTCGTCGTCCGACGAGCTTACTGCTAAGTCGAGAAAACTGGAAATGCTGAGCGTTCTGCGCGTCGGGCTGCAGTTGAGCGGTCTTTGTCGGGCTCTGAAGTTACTCGTGTAAACTGCTAGCGGTCCGGGGCACACAAACTTTGGGTGCTCTGGCGGGCTTGGTTTGCTGACACTGAGGAGTCTTGGGTCACAGCGGAGCGTGTGGAGATGCGCTTAGATGTTCTTGATGGCGGAAGCGCGCTTGGATGCTCTTGACGGAGGAGTGCGTGGGGCGCTTGCTGGAGGAGAGCGCACGGGGCGCTCGCTGGTGGAGAGCGCGCGGGGCGCTCGCTGGTGGAGAGCGCACATGACGCTTGCTGGAGGAGTGTGTGCGGGGCGCTTACTGGAGGAGAGCGCGCGGGAGCCTCCCATCGATTATGCCACGAACTTCTTCACGCGTGAGCCTCCCATCGAGGCATGCTTCTTCAGGGTAGTTACAGTGATACTGAGCTTCAGGTCCTCCATTAGGACAGGCTCCGCGGCCTTGAATATCTGTGCTTGGGAGTACTGCTTCAAGCATGCTGTCGAGCTAGGGAAGAAGAACTGGATCAATGTGCCCCCCAGGGACCATTTTTTTGGTTGTGCGGGCAGTTTTCCTGCCATGTTTTTTAGTCACGAGTAAAGCTGTGCTGAGAGTACTGTCTTCTAGGAATGCTGGGAACCGTGTTCCCACAGACGACGCCAAACTGTTAGAGATCGTTCAAGGCTCCAACAGATAGAATTAAATTGGACCGCCTTAGCCCGGGAGCGGTTGAGCGCACCAACAGTCACAGTAAGTAAAAAACTTGAAAAAAAAAATTTAACTTGGAAAAACCATCAAATGGGTGAAAAACCACATGGCCGAATCTGTGTCGGCCAAACCTCCACTATTTGTTTGTTATTTTACAGAGCTCTCTTGAAGAACTAAAGGGAGACAGACCGCCCCACCTTATAATTATGGAGAGAGAATGGGAAGGACTCGCAGGGTGACAGACCACCACTCACTGGGCTATTTTTGCTTCTACAATAATTAGGAGCTTTACGCTATGGAGGCTTTGGATTCTTTGACGTTAGCTTGAAGGTAGGAGCAACTTGTTGCGTTTATACGTCCGGGGATTGAAAGTTCAAGTGGCGCGCTTCACGCGCCTAGTGCTCTGTGGTTTGTCTTCTATTGTGCTTAGAGGAGTCTAGAGTGGCAGACTTGTTGCCGTCCGATGAGCTTGCTACTGAGTCGAGGACGCTGGGAACGCTGAGTGTTCTGAGCGTCAGGCTGCAGTTGAGCGGTCTTTGGCGGGCTCTTAAGTTGCTCTTGTAAACTGTTAGCGGTTCTGGGCACACGAACTTCGGGTGCTCTGGCGGGTTTTGTCTGCTGACACCGAGGAGAATTGGTGATCCCAGCGGAGCGTGCGGAGACGCACGTGGATGATCTTGATGGCGAAGCGAACGAAGGCGTGCTGGATGCTCTTAACGGCGGAGTGCGCGCGGGGCGCTCGCATGAGGAGAGCGCGTGGTGCGCTCGCGGTGCGCTCGCTGGAGGAGAGCGCGCATGGTGCTCGCTGGAGGAGTGCGTGCGGGGTGCTCGCTAGAGGAGAGCGCACAGGGCGCTTGTTGGACGTGAGCGCGCATGGAAAAGGCGTGTGCGGGAGCTCGCACGGAAGAGGCACACACGAAAGAGGCGCGCGCGGGAGCGCACACGCAAGAGGCGGACACGAAATAGGCGCACGAGGGAGCGCTCACCGAAGGGGCGTGCGCGAGACCGCACAAGGAAGGGACGCACGCGGGAGCGCACACAAAAGAGGCACGCACAGAAACACACAAGGAAGGAAAGCGGTGGAGAGACAAAATCGTAGGAGGAGTTGGAGAGAAAATCCGTAGGAAGATTTTCTGGCCGAGGAAAAGATAAAAATGAAGAGGGAAGGAGGTTTTTTTATAGATTTTAGGAGGGGCAAGCCGGTAATTTCTCCCAATAACCACCGGCAGGACCAAAAAAATCGTCCGAAAAGGGGCACATAAATCATCATATTTATGCAAATGACGAGACTACCCCCGACCGAAAAATAACTGCCCCCACCGGAAAATAACCGCGCCTCCCGCGAGGGAAGGAGCGGTCGGCGGGGCCTGCAGCCGGAGAGAGCCGAAGGACGAGGTTGCCCAACCTAGGAGAAGAGGAGGCTGCCCATAACCAGGGGCGGCAACGGCAAAGGGACGACTAGTTTGTCGCCCGTTTCTGACAACGGGGAGGCCGCCCCTGGAAGGGACGACAACAGTGAACATGTAGCCAAATGGCTGCCCATTTCCGGCCACAAGGAGGCCGCCCCTGGAAGGGGAGGCGGTGGCGAACGGTCGGCCAGATGGCCACCCGTTTTTGGCTTTGGGGAAGCCGCCCATGGAAGGGGAGGCGGCGGCGAACGGGCAGCCAGATGGCCACCCATTTTTGGCTTTAGGGAGGCCGCCCATGGAAGGGGCGACAACGACGAACGAGCGACCAAATGGCCTCCCGCTTCTGGCCACAAGGAGGCCTCCCCTGGAAGGGGCGGCGACGGCAAACGGGCGGCCAGATGGTCGCCCGTTTCTTGCTTTGGGGAGGCCGCCCCTGGAAGCGGCGACAGTGGCGAACGAGCGGCCGCCCGTTTGCAGCAGTATGGAGGCTGGCCAAGGGGCGGGCGGCTGGCCAAGGGGCGGGCGACTGAGTTGACACCCGCTTCTTGCGAAGAGTCTCCCCCTTCGAGGGGGGTGGCGGAAGCCGTGCGACCTCGCGGTGGCTTGGGGGAGCCGACCGACCAATGTCCGGCCGCTTGCGGCGGCGGTATACTTCGAGCGGTTCCAAGCGATTCAATGAGTTTGGTTGAACCAGTTCTGGGGAACCCATCAAGTGTAAAATGCAGGTGTAATAATAGTTCAAAAAAGTTATTTTTTTATAAGTGTATTTTCAACTCAAAATATATACATATGACTAGTTAAAATGACCATAATAATACATGTATCAATAATCCATGATTTTTTGTGTGGGAAAAAAATAAATATGTATAAAATTTGATTTTTAATAGGATTCTACATATGCGTTTAACAAACAAACAAATTAATCTTTAATTAGAGAAGTAGAGCCTGTTTGACATGACTTTTTGCCCCTGATGAATTTGGTTAAAAATCTCCTTGATGGAGACAAACTTATTTATAAAATATTGAGAGTACGGTTAGTCCACTCCCCATGATCCCATCTTGGAGATCATGGGGGAACCGCCGCGCGCGTGATCAACACACGCAATCGCGCGCGAAGTCTCCCTTCCCGAGCCGCACGGGACATACCAAGGTGGTCGGCCCCTCTCTCCCACCATCGGCAGGACACCTCAAGCTGTTCCGACTTCCGGTCGGCCGGAGGGTCGTGCCTCATGGCCGCGTGCCCGCGGCCTCGAGGCTCGGCGATCCCGCTGGCCGTCCCAGTCGGCTGGAGCCTCCCCTCCCGCGGCCTCCTCGGGAGATGATGGGACGGCCGGTAGTGCTCTGCCCTCCGTTCGGGAGCATTCGGCCGACCGCCCCTCTCCCGCTCGGGTCGGCTCCGGCCGGCCGTGGCCCGTGGCCCGTGGCCGACGCTTGGTGCCAGCGCTGATAACTCTAAGTTTATCTCTATTTTTATATAATTTTTATTTAATAATTAATAATTTTATAGTTTTATTTTATTAATTAAGTCTCTAATTTATTTCTTTTCTATTTTCAGGGCAGTCTGGGCTTCAATTATCAATTTGAAGTTTTCAGAAATGATCGAGAGAAGAAACTGAAGAAAACTGGAAAAATGTCAATTACACGCTCCGGTCACGGGTATGACCCTCAGGTCACGGGCGTGTCAGGTGGTCGTGACCCATACAGAAGCTCCAGATTACATTTCCACGTCAGATTAAATTTACACGCCTCGGTCACGGGCGTGACCTTTTGGTCACGGGCGTGACACTCGGGCGTGAGATCCAGCTCAGGCGTGTCACTGCTTTAAGAAATCAGTTTCGGATTCAGGGCGTTTCCGCCCTAGGTCATGGGCGTGACTCTTCAATAACTCCCAGATTAATTCCCGCCGTTTCTAGTAACAGTATAGACACGCCCTAGGTCACAGGCGTGACCTAGGGGCGTGACCCGCAAAATAGAAATTTTGGAGGTTTTTCTCCCAACGTTCCCGAGCTTTCAAGAGGACGGTTCCACACCTTACATGCCCCTAGTCACGGGCGTGACCGAGGGGTCTGACTCTCCAGAAAAATTCCTATAAATTCCAGACAGAGCCAGACATCTAAGAGACATCTAAGAGTCATCTAGGAATCAACTAGGAGTAGATTTTAGAAAGTTTTAGGTTCTTAATTTCCAGTATTTGCATTTCTTTATTGTAATTTCAATTTCATATATTAGCTTCGCTTTGTTTATTTCAATTCAAGCACTTTTTTTATCATGTCTTCTTTTTTATGTAGTTTTACATCATGTCAAATAGCTAATTTCAATTCGACTTGGTCATGATGATCTTTGAATGAAATAAACTTATTTTTCAAGCTCTCTTTATTTATCGCTTTTATTTACCTTTGATTTCAATTGTGTCGATTTCATGATTTAGATCTTAGATCCGTATCTTAAATTTCCCGATAGGTTGTGGATACGAGTAGATCACTCAGAGGTAGAAGGAGTTGCATCCACTCCTCGAGAGAGGATGACATGAATCTTCCGGATTGGAGTCAAATCAAATAGTGAGGTTTACCGCATAAAACAAGCTTAGGGATTTCGATTGACCGAGGGATATTAATCAATCAACCTAAGTTTAGTCGAGAGCGTATTCTCAAGAGAGACGATTTTGTAAATTGGGAACCTCCACGATCGAAGTAGTTAATTTAGAAGCTTGAATTTTATGAAAAGTTTATTTTATTTCAAAGGGAGTCTAGATCAAGTGTCGATTTTAGTTCATAGTTTTATTAAAATTTTATTTTTATATTCGATAAAATAATATTAATTTGCGTGAGTAGAAGTAGTCAACAGACCCTTAGTCTAATACGACACTTGATCATATACTCTAGAACGATATGTACACTTGCCTTATCGATTTAGAATTACGTTCTAGCGTGAATTTTAACCATCAAGCGCCGCGCCCATCGACTGGCGTCAGGGTCACGCACGGTAGCGGCTGCCGGGGCCGGGCCCGACATGCCGCCCGAGAGCGGCCAGCGGCCCTCTCCGACTGGTCAGTCTCACTCCGGGCCGCTGCTGCGGCGACGACCCGCTCTCTTCACCAGTGCATGCCACCCTTGAGGTTGTGGTCAGCCGTCTCTCTTACCTTTTTGGGCGCCTTCCCCGCCATCCGATCTTTCCGCCACGATCACGGTTGTCTGATACGTGAGTAATTACCCACGTAATCACCTTCGGTGGCGGGGGAGACATTTTTAGTAAGGGGCTCCATTTTGTAAACTTAAATATGTGATTAATATTCCCCCAAAATTATACTCATAATTATGATATTGGTGATTACGGTGTGCGGATAGCCACATAGCCACCGTAATCAACTCTTGGAGGCTATAAAAAGGCCCTTAGGCTTTCTCATTTCTCATCTTTCTTTCCTCTGCTTTCTTCCTCCTCAGGTCAGAGCTTTGCCAGATTCCTCCTTCAAGCTACCTTCGAGCCATCTTCAAGCCTCCTTCGAGTCACCGGCAAGCCACCGCCTCTCCACTAAAAATTCGCCGAAGTTCATAAGCGAGCTACGAGAAGGAAATTTTTGCTACATCAAGTGCTCGTTCGTCCACAACATCCCAACAAGAAGTTTCACACAGAGCAGCCTGTTGCCCGTCGTGAGCCTAAGAAACTCTCTCTCTTATCTCTAAAGTGTAACGAGGAGCGGTCTGTCGCCCTCGATTCTCCAAGCAAGCTATAACCAAAAGCAGATAGTGAAGTTTGACCGACACGGATTTGGTTGCGTGGGTTTTTACTCGGTTGAGTGGTTTTTCAACGTCAAAATATAGTGTGAATAATCTCTCTCTCTCTCTCCTATTGACTGTGTGTGTGCTCGACTGCTCCGTGAGCTAAGACGGTTCAAGTTACTCCGGTCCGATCGGGGCGTCGAGTTTGGCCGCAACAGTTTGGCGCCGTCTGTGGGAATCGAACCCCCAGCATCCTCCGAAGGTTTAGAAGACAGTACCCTCTACACATCGGTACTCGTGACTTCTTCCCATGCCTAGAAGAGTACCCGTACCACCAATTGATCACCTCCTGGAGGATGTGTTGAGTTGGCTCCCTCTCACTCGCTCATCAACGCGACTCTTGGCAATTAGACCGCTCTCCCGCCCATAGCTGCCTTGGAAGGGCGCATGTAACATATAGAGGAGCGTCAGGTCGAGATGCTTGGCCTCCAACAAAATATCGTAGCTCCTCCAGCTCTTCAACCTCCCGCCTCCCGCTCAGGATCATGTTCCACCTCAGCAAACCCCCCAAGAGGAAAATGAATCTGAAGAATTTTCTGATGCCGCCAGTTCCACACACCCCTCTCATCGAGGCACTAAGGGTGGCCACCAGCATTGTCTGGAAGAAGTAGTCCGTGCGCCACCGGGTGAAAGGCTTACCCGCGAGGAGATACGTGAGGTGATTGCCTTAGAATACAGACAGCTTGGATGACGGGACACCCTTGCGTGCCGCCCTCTCCACTAGGGCTCCCCGCTCACCCCCAGGTTCAAGCTTATCCAGTCCTGCATGGCTTCAAGCTCCCTAACATTAAGACGTTCGACGGAACAGAGGATCGACTCGAACACGTTAATCATTTCCTCATTAAAATGAGGATTTTTAGCGCCCCAGATCAGTTGTTATGCCAAGTGTTTACAGCAACTTTGAAGGTTCAGGCCCACACTTGGTTTCATTCTCTTTGAGAGGGAACCATCTTCAATTTTGCAGAGCTAGCGTGACAGTTTTCAGAGTAGTATGTTACCAACCGTAGAATTGTTCGGAATCCCTCGCACCTTTCAAGTGTTCGACAGAATGAGGGAGAATTCGTCAAAGACTTCTTTCGCCGCTTCAACTCAAAAGCACATCAGATTTCGGGGGTCGACCACAAACATCCCAGAGGCGTATTCCTCAGAGGACTCTGTCCAAGCGGTTTCTATTCGGCTCTCATGAGGGAAACTGTGTCCAGTTATCCAGACCTGATTCATCGGGTCGAAGCCCAGATTGTGGCCGACGAAGCAATCAAAGCGCACCGCCAACAGTTTGAAGGCGGGCAAAAGAGGAAGAGGGGGCAGGAGAAGGACCTAGTACAACAAGAGGAACGATGCCAGGATGAGCGCCAAAAAGATAACCGTCATTGTGACCCACCAAGGGATGGGGGTCATCGACCACCTAGAGAATACACTCCACTAAATACCACTCACACCAATGTATTGTACGCAATTCAAATTGATCCGGCCTTTCAATGACCAAGAGTACCGCCATTGAATCCAAGAAGTGACCAGTCGAAATACTGCGAGTTTCACCGTACGGCTGGTCACACCACCGAAGAATGTTCCGGGCTAAAGAATGAAATCGAGTGCCTTGCCCGCCAAGGATTCCTTGGAAGGTTTCTGCAGGGACAAGCTCATGGCAAACAAGTACAACATCAAAGAAGAGACCAACAGAACGTGTAGCATGGGGACCGTGGAATTAGGCAAATGGTAGGCAATATCGAAACCATCGTCGGGCCCCCACTCCTCTCTACCCAGATATTCTCAGTCGAAACTACAAATGGAGTTAGCAAGAGTACAGAGATCAACTAGGATTTCACCATCTCCTTCAGAAATGAAGACCTCGAAGGGTTGCAGATCCTCCATCAGGACTCACTCGTCATCTGCGCAGGAATTGGAGATTCTTGCTTCAACGCCAAAAGAATTCTCGTAGATAACGGAAGTTCAATCGACGTCAAATTATTATCCACTCTTTACAACATGGAACTTACTCAAAAACATCTCAGTCCACCGCAAGACCCGTATATGGCTTCAATAACCATCTGGTTTCCGTTCAGGGAACAATCACCTTGCTAGTAACAATGAGTGAATTCCCGAGGCAGGTTACTCATGATATCCAGTTCGTCATCATCAACTTAAGTTCACCTTACAACGCAAATCTTCGGAAGGCCGGTCCAGTCAGTCTTTGGAGCGATCCTGTTAATTCCACACTTATCTATTTAAGTTCCCAACATTAGGAGGCATAGGGATCGATCGCGGGAACCTGGAAGCAGCTTGCTCCTGCTACTCAAAGCAGGCTCTACCAAAAATAGCAATTGTAACGCCCCTAATTTTTCGATGTTTATTTTAATTCCTTTAGTGGCTCGGTGGAGCCTTTTTGGGATATTTGGTGTTTTGACTGCGAGGAGTTTTTACTCGAGTTTGGTTTATCGGAGTCTGACTTCGACTTCGTCGTTGGGTTCGTAACATCGATATTTAGTTTCGGTGCGAATTTCGTGAAAATCCGGGTTGGTTTGGAATTTCCGATCGTTTGGACGTTTAGTGTAATAATATTATATTATATTATTTATATACTATAAGTATAAATACCCTTACGATTTAGATGGAACCCTATTCATTGTCTTCTTCCCAAGCCGTCACTGTTTCGCGAAAGAGGGAGAGCGGCGGACTTCGCAAGCTTTCAGTCGTTGATTGTAGGAGCTTCGGTGCTCGAAATTGTCATCGAAGGGTAGATTTGGATAGCTCTCGCCGAGATCTACGTTCGTACGGTGAGTTTTTCTTGTTTCTTGAATTTTTGGGTGTTAGGTTATTTGATTTTGACCCTCATTTGCCCCGAAAATTTTCAGGAATCATTGCCTAGAAGTTCTTGCGCCATGATCCTTGAGGACGAGCGCTTGTGTGGCCGGATTTCAAACGGTTAGAGGCAAGTGGTGATTTCTTCCTCTTGCCAAGTCTTTTTTCTTATGTTCTCTGCTGTTTTTTCTCCCCTCCTTTCTTTTGGGAGTAGTGTAGGGATCGACCAAGATCGATCTGCAGGGTAGTGTAGGATTCCCAGCCAAGTAAAAGAAAAGTTTCGTCGATTAGATAGCTGTTAGCCTAGGTTATTTCGTCGATTAGATGACTGTTAGTCTAATTTTAATCCACCATATATACTAGTCAACTCAAGTCTAATTTCATCGTATATAACAGTCAACTTAAGTTTAATTTCATCTTATATGTCAGAGTCAGTAAAAAAAATGAATTCGTCGTATAAGCCAGAGTAGAATTCGTCAAGTGTGAGTTTTGGACTAAGGCAAATTCGTCGAGTATTTTTGACGAATTCGTCGAGTATCAGTATCGGCGTTGGGTGATTCTGAATTAGTTGAGTTTTAGGCGTCGAGTTTGTCAAGTCTCAGCCTTGGTGTTGAGTGAATTTGACTTGGCGTTGAAAGCGTCAAGTGATCTGCGAGTCTAAGTCAGATTCGTCGAGTATCAGCCTTGATGTTGAGTGATTTGGTCTTGGCGTCGAGTGCCAGTGAGGCTAAGTCTAATTCGTCGAGTATTGTCAGTTTGGCGTCGAGAGCGTCGAGTGAACCAATGTCGTTGAGTGCTTGAGTGTTACTGTCTTTGGAGTCGAGTGCGCTGAGTGAACTCAGCTAGGCGTCGAGTGAAGGCGTCGAGTGAAGTAAATTTCGCCTAGTTAAGTCCAGGCATCGAGTGAGACTGTTTTAGCATTGAGAGCGCTGAGTGAACTCCAGATTCGTCAAGTATACTCGACGAATTTTCCGTGGACTTGGGGTAATTTCCGCCGATTCGTCGAGTATCAAGGTTATGTTAGTCGAATCGCCGAGTATCGTTAAGTTAGTTAATTTTGCTAAGTATAATTTGTCGAGTGGCTACTGTATTCGTCGAGTATACTCGACGAATTAGTATGGACTTGGGATTTTTTCTCGCCGAATTGAGCCAATTTGTCGAGTATGTGCCTTAGGGTGAATTTTGGGATTTTTCTTCCTACTTGTCATTGGAAAAATCCTGCGTTTTGGTTAGAGATTTGTCAGTGTTTATGGATGTTTAAGTATGGCTTATGATTGGCAGTGGATATATGACCACCAACCTAAAGCTGGTTCGTGAATCATTACACTTGATGGGTTTTCCGGGTTTTCTTATGGACTGTTGGGTTGTGTTGGACACTGTGGCCACCACCACAGTGCCTTTTTGAGATGTTGGACTGTTAGTTTGTGTTGGACATTGTGGCCACCACCGCAATGCATTCTCGAGATGTTTGGGTCTATTAGTTCATGTTGGACATTGTGACCACCGACTCAGAACTGTTTTTACCGGTGGTAATGATTCACGTGTTTTGAGCTGTCCAGTCTCTTCATTCTTATTGTTTAGACATATGTCTTTATGCTTACTCTTGCAGATACTATCGAAGCATGACTTCGTTTCGCACTTGATACAACTTCCTTACTCTTAGACTTTATAAGTTAATAATTTATTACTGTTTTATTTCTCGTCTGTTGTGGTTTGACATCCTTTCCTGTTTGGGTTGGTAACCCTTAAACTCCTTTGCTTTCATCTACTGATGATTTTTTGCCACTTATATTTTCTTGCTGAGGTATTCTTTTCTTTTGAATGCCTTAGGTTTGGAGCAGTAGCCAGTTGAGCGGATAGGGTTGGTTGTGGCTAGTGTTCTGCAGTTATTGTAATTGACTTTTCCTCACCGTCGTGAGGTAGTTTTGTTGTTTGTTTTTAGTTCAGACATACATGCTAGTTAGTGGGTTTGTGTTAGGTTGTTGACGTCCACTGGAGATTTTTGTAAAATGTTAAGACTTGCTAGCTGCTAAGTCAATTTCTGATTGAATTGTTGGTTTGCTCTCTGGGAAGGTTTTAAGCTAGGATTATATGTTAGTTATTTTAAGGTATAAAACTATCATTTTGGCTATCTCATGAATAACATCTTTTAACCCAAGCCATTATATTTTAACGAACGTAAAAGTTATCTCTATACTTATATTAAATCTAGAGGTATGCACATTATGAGTTGTCCTATTGGGATGTTTATGCTCATGTAGGATGTTAATCACAATTAACAAAGTATTTTCCGCAACGTATATTCATGTTTTCACTTGTGGATTAGTTGATCCACTGAGCCGAGGGATACAACCATCTAAATCTTAATTCAAATTGCAGTTTCTTCATAATAACTTAAGGATTTCATATAAAGTGTTAGGTTTGGGTTCTTGTCTAAGCGTCTGCAGTTATCCTATGTACGGCGTGGCATCACGACGCGTGTTTTCTCTTACTCTGATGTATCGTTTAAATGCGGAGAAAATGCGGGTTGTGATAGCAATCATCTTCGATGTCAATGAAATCAATCTGTTCAACAAAGCCGTCATAGAGCAAGGAAGCTCTCAGTAAGGAGAGGAAGACCCCCCCCCCCCACCGTCATAGAGTAAGAAGCTAACTCTTCGTCCAGGCTAGGCCACTCCCCGGATTGAATCCTTAAATTCTCCGGGGAACAACTCATACCCGGGTTAGGTCGTCCAACCGGATCGAATACTTATTTTCTCTGGCAATTAGATCGAATCATTATATCCTCCGTCGTTACTGTAGGACAATGCCCCGCCATCGCCAGGGCATGCCCCTCTCACAGTCGCACTATCGGATCAAATCCTTACGTTCTCTGACACCCGGATTGAATACTTACATTCTTCGGGAATCGGCTCATAGACAGGCTATGCCACGCAACCAGATCGAATACTTACACTCTTTGGCGATAGGATTGAATCAGTATATTCTCTGTCATTACTGCAGGCCAACGCCCTGCCATCACCAGGGCATGCCACCTCACAATCACACTATCAGATTGAATCCTTACAATATCCGACACCCGGATCGAATACTTACATTCTCCAGCAATCGTCTCATAGTCGGGCTAGGTCACGCAACCAGATCGAATACATACAATCTCTGGCAGCCAGATCGAATAATTAATTCTCCATTATTACTATAGGCCAATGCCCCTCCATCGTCAGGGCATGCCTCCCTCGTGGCCGCACTGTCAAATCGAATACTTACATTCTCCGACACCTAGATCGAATACTTATATTCTCCAGTAATTTGCTCATAGCTAGGCTAGGTCGCGCAGCAAGATTGAATACTTACATTCTTCAGCGATCGGATTGAATCATTACATTATCCGTCGTTACTGCATGCCAACCCCCAGCATCGTCAGCGTCTGCCCCCTTCGCGGTCGCGCAGTCGGATCGAATCCTTACATTTTCTGACACCCGGATCGAATACTAACATTCTCCGACAATCGACTTATAGCCAGGTTAGGTCACTCAACCAGATCAAATACTTACATTCTTCGGCGATTAGATTGAATCATTATATTCTTCGTCATTACTGCAAGCCAACAATCCGCCATCACCTGAGCCTGCCCCCTCACGGTCGTGCAATCGGATCAAATCCATACATTCTCCGACACCCGAATTGAATACTTACATTCTCTGACACCCGGATCAAATACTTATATTTTCGGTAGTCCTCTCATAGCCAGGCTCGACTCCGCAGTCAGATCAAATCCCTACATTCTCGGACCTTTGGGTTGATTCGTCATACTCTCTGACATTGCCACAAGCTTACATTTCGCCAACTACCGGGATCCATACAACAAAGGAAGAGGAACGAGAACAATACTATCATATCAAATAAAGACGCAAATGCACTACACAAAATCACCAAAGGGTGATGACGAACATACATCAGACTCAACAACAAAAAAATCAAATGTATACAAAGCATACAAAGATAAGAGTGTAAGCCACTACTCATTGGCCACGTCTACAAAAGGCTCAAGGCTGACCGCTTTCGTCATCAGAACTGTCCTCGAAACTAAGGCGAAAAGCCTTTGACACCCCACGTCTGAGCGTAACCTCGTGTACATCTTCTATCTGAGGTTCAACCTCTTGGGACCAAACGTCCTCACAGACCTCCTCAACAAGTAAATCATGATAGCGCATGTAGTCCAAGGAATCCCTATATTCCTCAAGTCCAGTCGCCTTTATCTCAAGTACACACTCTTCTGAAGAAAGATGTGATATCTCAGGATTGGAAGCTTCCAACTCCGCCCTCAAGCCGGAGCTCTCCTCCTGATCAGTCTTCAACGTCAACACACTCTTCTCTGTCAAGGACTTCTCTGTCTGCAATTATGCTTGAGCTTCCTCCATCTCCGACTTAAACTCCGATATGATCTGCCGAAATCAGGACACTTCTCGATCTAGCTCCTCTCTAGAGGCGGCAAGTGAAGCATCTGATGCCCGAAGATTCTCCTAATGAGCCAAATATATGTCCTTTAAGCTCACATAATGATCATTTCACGTGAACACTATATATAACTGAGCTTCAATCTGCAAACAACAAACAAAGGTTTAACATAGTGCAAAGTAATCAGTTTGAATGAAGAAAGATGAACGGTTCACCTACCACTTACGTCACCCATACCCTTCAAAAAAGAAGACACTCGGGGGGGGGGGGGGCAGAAGCCTCTGTGCAGGAGCCTCGGGGGGCATACGTCTCTATCACCTCAAGATCTGAATTAATTGGAGTAGGCTAGTCACAAGGAGCCCCCTCAATCAGATCCTCTCTTCGACTAGGCGAAGTTTGCAATTTTGCAGCAACATCATAACTACTTTTCAATACAAGCTTCCTCTTACAAACTAATGACACAATGCGTTCAACATCAACTGATAGGCAACACTGTGAGAGACGCTTCTCTTCAACGAATAAAGAAATACTAAACAAATGGTTTGTAACCTCCCGAGAATATGAGAATCCCAATATCAGTGTGCAGTACCACTCTCGCTCTCTCTAATGTCGGCAACGATCGGACAAGGAATTCCAGAGCTCAGGAAAGCCCCAAGAGTTTCTGACATATCCAAACAAGGTGTTCTCATGACGAATATATGTCCGGTTCTTAAAGTCAAGCCAACTTTTATTGTTGTGAATCTTGACACGGCCTCCACCATTAACACGAACATCACACCAATCTTTGAATAACTCAAAAGAGAGTTTTGAGCCATGCTCACTGAAAAAATCCACCAGCCCCATATTGCGAGTCATTCCTAGCGGAGTGAACTGGGATATCGGGACTCCACAAAACTTCAAAATGTCCATCACCTCCTCGTACGGTGGAAAGCGGACTCCAGACTTTAAAATCGTCTCGCAAATTGTCAACCAACGCCTAGGTGGGTTTTGAAATCTCTCTTCAGGACGAGGTATCTTCACATCAAGATTGACAGGTAACCAGTAATTGCAACTTGCTCAGTAGTGAGCGTAGTGCGCAACCGTATAGGCCACGTAGGATGCTTCAAAGCCTGAAAATAGAAAGCAAAGATTAAGCAAAATCAATCAAGTAATAGGTGTTCAATAGATGAAATAGGAGACTAGTTGCAATTTACCTCAGAGTTTTCTCTAGAGGGGGTGAATAGAGATTAAAATTTTGTTTCAAATACTTAATTTAATTCAACCAGAAATAGATGCATATATAAAATCATAGTACATAATTGAAAATAAACACAAAAACACGGAAAACACGAAGATTATAGTGGTTTCCCCTCAATCTGGGAACATCTACTCTTCTACCTCTTTGATAGGAATTCACTATCATAGTTTTTGAGTTTTTTGATCAGGAGACTCTTAGAACCAACACCAGATTTTTTGATAAGGAGATCTTGAACCAATACAATCTGAGTCTTTTCTCAAGGGAACTCTCAGAACCTCTCACTAAATCCTTTGAAGAGGGATTCTCAAAACTCTTTTCACAAAGTATAAGAATAGAATGAAAGAAGATTTGTGATAGAATTAATCTTCTCTCTCTATCGTCTCAGCAGATTTCTGAGGACTAGCAATGATGATATCTGAAACTTTCAAAGAATCTCAGAATATCAAAATCACAAAGATTATGAGCTTTTCCAGATTATCCTTGGATCTCCTCTGAATCTGATGCAATTATCTCTTGAGAAGAAGAACTAATTCTCTTTAGCAGATTCAACAACACTCTAACAATCAACTAATTGATGGAAAAATTCAATTGCAGATAATGATCATCCAAATTTTCTTTGTCGAAATCAAACTATCACGATCTGATATGAATTTCTTGATCGTCTGTAGTTGATGATTTATTTGTGAATTCAATAATCTCATTATTGTTGTATCTCTATTGTATCTCATCATATATATACTGATCGACATCTTCTAACATCTCCAAAAATCTGTTATACAAACTCCTTGAAATAATTTTGATTGAAAACCTCAAAATAAATTATGTTAAGAGATTCAGTCGACGTAACGTTGAATTCTAATCGAAACAACATCAAATTCTGACTGTCTGTAAGAATATCTTTATAGTTGACGTTCCGTCGATATCATGTCGAAGCTTGCATCGATATAATTCTTTGAATACCATCGACTTATCAATTTTAGTTGCTCTGACTTCTATTCAAAGTTGCGTCGACTACTAGTCGACTCATGTTAGCAAATCATGGCTTTTCTCTTAAATTCAGTATGTCTTCCTTATATCCTTTATATCAATAACATCATAGAACTTCTAAGACCAAATTATCATCACTATACATTATGGGTAATAAACCTAGAATATAAAATCATTAAAAATAATTTGTTAAGATAAATTATAAGGATTTTTCCTAACAATCTCCCCCTATTTAACTTAACAAATTTGATAAAATTTCAAAAGCAATTTTACAAATATACAACAATAGAAATATAAAATTTTGACTGAATATGTACTCATCACAGATCAAAATCATAAAAGACATAAAAGGCAACTAAATATATGAGGCTTCTATAATTCAAAAATGCCAACATGAATTTCAATATATGTACTTGATACGCCCAAAATAGACTACGTATTTTACGCCCAATATAAAGTAAAAAAAGATCGTTCTCACAGAGAGGTGATTAATTTAATGGTCGCAAATATTAGCTAATATTTTCTTTAAATCCAAATGAATCAATTTAAAAGGTTTTGAAACTAAATTAAATCTCTATGAAAAATTAACGACTTTCTAAAATTATTTTTTTATCAAATGATGAGAAAATTGTATTGTATTTTGATTTCCTAAGTCTATTATGATGGATCAATAAAATAAATTTATGAGAAAACGTAGTGCGCTTTCTTGCAAGGATTATAAGAAAGAGATCTGCATCTCTCGATATCAGAAATTATTATATCTTTCGTTCGCTTGTAATCTCTAACTCAGGCAAAACAAAACATATTAATAATAATAAAAATCAAAGTTGCTATCGTACATGTGAAATATATTTCTCCCTTCTACGCTATATTGAGGTGATGATATAATATATCTCTCCTCTCTCGAATCTCGAAGTGCAGTAAAGCGGACTGAAAACTTTGGTTAAAGATTTACGCAACTCATCTCTCAAATCTCGCAGCGTAGTAAAATAATTTTCGTTCATATTCTCACACGTCTCATCTCTCGAATCTGGAAACGGACAATAGAATAAAAATATAATCCAAAAGTTTTACCATTAAGATCAAAAACTCAATAAAAAAAATCACAGCAAAATTTTCATAAACCAAAATAAAAATCAAGATCAAGTCAAAATAGAACAAAGTACTTTCAAAATATAAAAACTAGGGAATTAGTCCATGATTTGAGAAATTCACCACGAAATTAGAGAGATCTTAATTATAAGACAATAAAATATGATGTTTAAAGATCTAAATGTTGCAGCAAATTCCACTCAAATGTGCTCAAAATCCCTCTTTGATGAAGATCCGTGCGGCTCCTCCTTCTCCTCTTTAAAAACCCTAGTTCTCTCTTCTTGAATAAATTGAATATGATGAAAAAGATCCCATTTTTTTTCACCTTAGCCATTTTATTATTTTTATACATGTTCCTCCCTCAAAAAATATTTTAAATGTTGAATAGAAGCTTTCTTTTGCCTTTTTCAAGTACTTTCTTCAAGGACAGATCAAAGTGAGCTATCTGCTTAGCAAGCATAGCTTCAATAGATTTTAGCAGAGTATTATCAAAACTGGAACTGGGAATATCCTCAACCCGAGGTCTTGGAGGTGAAGGAAGTTCTGCATGAGTCTCATGGTCACTAGAGAGATGTGCCACTAGGGAGACATGGGCATTGAGTAGAAGATGACCTTCAACCTCTAGGACAGAAGGAACCACCTCTGTTTCTCCTTCCTTATCAAAAAGCTTAAAGAGATACTCCCCCTCAACTGGAGCACCCAAATCCTTCTGGGTCTAGACTCCGGGGCCACTGGGAATGTTGGCAATCCTTTTCTCACAATCACTAGATTAGATGGCTGATTCATCTCCCCCTCAACCATAACTAGAAGAGCTTTTTGGAAACTAACTACCAAATCAATAGTAACGACAACTTTATCATTATCAATAACATTATCTTCCTCAGCATTACCATCAAGATCAACATCATTGTCATCATCAACCTTAACATCAACATCATTATCATCATCATCAACAACATCCTCAGTAGCATCCTCATCAACAACAAGAACAACTGTATCTGAATCAGCGGAGAGTATCTTACTACCACCGGGTGGTATTAACCAAGCCAAACGATGACTTAAACACTGGCTACCGCCGCGCGGTATCACACTACCGCCGCACGGTACCGACTAGAGACGTCGGTCCATTAAATTAAGCTAGCTACCGCCAGCGCTAGGTCTATCGCCACGCGATAACCTCCTGTGACCACCTTCCTGTTGTTTTCAGGAGATTTAGGGAATTACACGGGCCAGCTCCTGCCGGCCGCACCACGTGGCTGATGCCCGGTGTCGGCTCCGTGCCCGGCAGACTGAGCTGGGGTCGCGCCCGGTGGCCGCTGTCGGGGCCGGGCCCGTCGTGCCGCCCGAGAGAGGCCGACCGGGCCTATCTGGCCGGTCGGCAACACTCCCGGCCGGCACCGCGGCGAAGGCCCGCTCCCTTCACCAGAGCCATCCACCCTTGAGGTGGTGGCCGCCCACCTCTCTTGCCCTTTTTGGGCGCCTTCCCTTCCATCCGATCGTTTCACCATGATCACAGTCGTCTGATGTGTGTGTAACTACCTGCGTAATCACCTTCGGTGATGGGCGAGACATATTTTTAGTACAGGGTTGCATTTAGTAAAATTAAATATACGATTAATATTCCCCCAAAACTATACTCATAATTATGATATTGGTGGTTATGATGTGCGGATAGCCGCATAATCACTGTAACCACGTCTTACAGGCTATAAAAAGGCCCCTAGTCCATCTCATTTCTCATCTTCCTCTCATTTGCTTTCTTCCTCCTCAGACCAGAGCTTTACCAGATTTCTCCTTCAATTCACCTTCGAGCCATCACCTCTGCACCAAAAATCCGCCTAAGTCCATAAGCGAGCGGTGAGAAGGAAATTATTACTACAACAAGTGCTCGTTCATCCACAACGTCCCAGCAAGCAGTGCCACACAGAGCAGCCTGTTGCCTGTCGTGAGCCAAAGAAACTCTCTCTCATCTCCAAAGTGTAACGAGGAGTGACATGTCTCCCTCGATTCTCCAAGCAAGTTGTAACTGAAAGTAGATAGTGGAGTTCGACTAGCACGGATCCGGTCGCGTGATTTTTTACCAGGTTGAGGGGTTTTTCACGTCAAAATATTGTGTGCATAATCTCTCTCTCTCTCTTATTGACTATGTGGACGCTCGACCGCTCTGTGAGCTAAGACGGTCCAAGTTACTCCGGTCTGATCGGGGCGTCGAGTTTGGCCGCAACAGTCCTGATTGCTCCGATCATAAAATATGTATTTGACTAGATGATGGTTGATAGGGTCCCCCATGACATTTCTAAGACGATCCAATCCAAGTGAAAAAGGGCTCGACCGGACCGATGATACTTCGAGAATCGCAAGCATGCGAGGAGACCGGGAAGGCGCGTCTAAGCGCGCGTGTCCGCGCCCTGCGCAAGCGGCATACTCGCAGGGTGCGCACATGCGACCTCCATGCACCTGGCCCACGCGCGCCGCAGGGCCGCGTGCACATCAAGGCCGCGCACTCGCACAGCTGCACGCTGCGCGGGCGCCTCACCCGTTTGCCGCCGACGGCCCGTGCCGCCGCTACCGAGCCCCAGCTGCCCCCTTTGCCGTTGGCCACCTCTGGTTGTCGCTATCGCCTCCTGGCACCCTGCGCGGGCTGCCCGAATTGCTCGGGGGAAGGGTGACACTCTTGTCTTTCCGGTAAAAATGGTGATCCGCGTGATCGAAACAGAGCGACACCATTCGTCAACACAAATTACTCCCCGACATAATTACTGACGCCCCCCTCCAGAGAACTATAAATAATCCCTCACACCTTCATTTCAAGCCAAACAACTCTTGAGGCAAGAGAGCTTTGAGGTTTTCTAGCGAGATCACGATCTTAGGCTGGTCCCTCGCTCAGGAACTCACTCCGCACTTCTCTTTGCGCTACGGTTTCCTCACGCCTCAAGTGACGTCAACCGCCTCCGCGAGAGCGCTCCCATCTAGACTCCGCGTCAACGAGAGCCCAGCCGTCAGAAGCTCCGTGAAATTAGAATATTTTTCAGTTGGAACGCTCCCGCCAAGATTTCGCGAGCTCAATGTTGTCTCAAGGTCGGAGCGCTTCCATCGAGACTCCGAAGACTTAGTTGTTTTTCCTCATTTACCGTACTTGTAGCGGAGCAGTGATCTGTCGTCCTCCAAGGTCAAACAAATTTTTGCAACACTCCAAGAAGCAAGTGGATTTTAGCTCGGCACAGTTCTAGCCACGTGATTTTTCTCCCTTCTCAGGTTTTCCACGTCAAAAACGTCTCTTGTCCATTGCTACGATTTTTTTTAACTGATTGCGCGTCCGACTCGACTCCGAGTTAAGGCAGTCCGATTCTCAGGACCGAAAAAAAAGTTGGGTGACCCGCAACAATGGTCATGACCACCCTCAAGAAAAAAAAACTAATTTGAATATAAAAATAACTGAAATATCTTAGATGAGGTCACAATAATCACGTGCTCGTGACTGTTATTGACAGGCCAAAGCGACCCAATATTTTAGGACCCAATATCTGAAAAATAAAATACGGTTGGTGCTTCGAACCATTCTATTATACGAGAGCACAACCATCTAGGAGAGTCTACATTGAGGTTAAATTTATAATTCCCGTCCCCCCACCAAATGTTCATCACTTCACTTGTTATTTTACCCCTGGTTGAATAGAGAATTTTTTTTTACTCAAAAAAATATAGAATTTTATTTTTATATGCCGAGCGCGCCAAAGTCCAAAAAAAAAGGTCTATTTATTTCCGCGGTTAAATCATGATGCGCTGCGCTCGGTATATCGACAAATTTTCTCTTTGAAAAAGAAAGATGCCATTCTGTTGCGGACAGATGAAAAAGGAATATGAAAAATAGCCAATTCGTGAAAAACACTGCGCCAGCGCCACACAATATTATATTAATTTATATATTACTATATATATATATATATATATATATAATATATATAGAGGAAGAAAATCCCGCCCGCTCGTCTATTAAGTGGTCGTATACTTTGAATGAATGAATATTTATGTTATTCGGGTGTTGGCTAGTGCTCATAATTTATTATTATTATATATAAAATAATATTATATATATATATATTTATATATTAATATATATGCAATATTACGATTCTCAGCTCCGCGCACAGATTCATGTATCTGCTGCCATATTGCCGATATGGCTGCAGCCACAAAGCCCGTAGTGCCCGTCCACATCACTTTGCACATATTTTGGCCCCACCGGTTATTAAAGAATTGATGAGAGAATGAAGAGGGCACGAGCAAAGTGCTTGTGCTTGTCACCTTTCTAGTGTATAGGAATAAAAGATTTGCTCGTCTACTTGCTCTCGGAAAGATTCGTCTATCTATTTTCTCACCTTGCACTACATTAAAAGAAGAGCGATGTTAAGTGCAAATCAATTTTAAATAAATACAAATCAATTTTACTTAAGTGTATCTAAAGTTTTTCGATTTGCACATAATCGGGATTTACACGTAGTAAAAATAGGTTTACACATAAAATTACTCTAAAAAAAGAAAAACTTTTTGGTGGGTTGAATGTATCATTCTTCTTCTGTTCGAATTTAAATAGCCCCAAAGTTCGGGGTGGGGGAACCTTTTTATTTTTTGAAACTGAAAAATTTTGTCCCCCGTAGAGAAAATCAGGTGATGTGTGGCGTCGGAGCATTGTACAACTGCTGCCAGTTTTGGTGGTCACGGGGTGTTGTTGAGCGCCGGTGTAGCTCCGGTGTTTATGTTTTTCGGTTTCGACTGGCAGATGGAGTGAGCGAAGCGGAGGAAGAATTTTTTCAGCTTCAAAAAATAAAAAAGGTTAGGCCGCTGGACTAGGGGGCTATTTAAGTTCGCAGAAAAGAATGGTGCATTCAGAGCGCCAAATTTTTTTTTTCAAAAGAAAATGCTTCAGTTGCTCCTCTTGATTCCGTCAGCACCGCAATTCTGCATGATATCTTCTTCAAGTCTATTATGTTTCATGTTTGTTCCATTCATCTATACTATATCAAAGGTGTATATATTGTTGTCAGCCGCAAAGCAATTCTAGACTATATATAAAGGGTAGAGGCGGAATTAAGATTTTAATTACGAGCATGCTTATGTTTAGATGAATGTGTAGAAGCTCGAGACCGGATAAAATTAGTAATTTATGTGTCAGGAATAAGACGGGATCGGAGTGACACCAATCTCAGAGAAGTTGCGAGAAACTCAACTAAGATGGTTTGAACACGTACAAAAGAGATCGTTAAAGGCACCTGTTATGCGTTGCGAGATTTTAGTCACTAGGCATGTTATACGAGGGAGGGTAGATTATGATTAAAGATGGGACACAATGATGACAAATGATTCATATAGCCGACCCCACTAGGTATAGTGAGATAAAAGCTTGAGTGATGTATATCATCAAGATTATCAAACAAAAAAAATTTCCCTAATCGTAGACTCATATGGCAGGAGAAGAAGGTTGTGCTAGTGACTGTTGTGGTAGTGACCGTTGAGCAGAAATAAAAGTTTAATGATCAACACAATTTTTTAGAAAATTCTATGAATTGTCTCAATAAGTTCATTGATACTCTTGATTCTTCTATTCGTTCACTGGATATCTTGAATAAGCTTTGACGGGGTTCCCTAAAAATTGTTCGGCCGAACAAGAGTTTTCTAGCCGCGTCATTGACCAGCTCATCAAGACAATTCCAACATGTTAAATCTCGCGTTGTTTGGAACTCGTTTGATGTTTCAAGCGGGTGCTAGAACAGCAGGCTCCAAATACGCTCAAGGCACGCCGCACCAACACTGGCACAACACGTGTAGTACGTGACGCACACCTACATGTGCATGTGCGACACACAAGCTCATGTGCTCAGGGCCCAGACAGCGCAAGCGGGCACGCAGACCGTGTGCGCGCCCGCAAACCGCGCGCGTAGGGCCCAAACGTTTTGATGTCTTCTGCTGTCGGTTCTCTCTTTGATTGCTTGCGCCCTTGATTCACTCTCGAGCTAAGACAATTTGTTTCATCCGATCCGTTGGAGCGCTAAAAGACCCACAACAAGTTTAGAAATGTTAGTTTATACAAAAACAAAGTACCAACAGGACTCCGTAAAAACCTTACTACAAGAAGTTTGGCTTTTAATGATGAAAAATTTGATTACTAAATATTGTGGATTGGTCATCAAAGATATTTAGTGACCAAATTTAGTTTGTCACAAGATGATTGCAAAAAAACATCTTCACTAAATATATATTGTTACCTACAAGTTTATACAAATTTAGGACCTACAATTTTGTCACTAAATATATATACTTTTAGTGACCAAATTAATATTTGTTACTAATTGTTTTAGTGATCAGACTATTAGTCACAAAAAAGATATTTTTTGTGATCAAATTAATTCAAATTATTTAATGCAATAGTGACAAATTATTTCACTAAAAATCACTTTTTATGAGCAAATTAATTTAGTGGCTAACTGATCACTGTAATAGTGATCAAATTTTTGATCACTAAATGTCTAATTTTAATGACCTATTATTTGGTCACTAATATTTTTTAAAATTGTTCACAAAATAGAATTTAAATAAATTCATTTATTTGCTTTAGGAGAGAATTTAGGTTTTATTTTTGTTTTGGAGGGAATTTAGGTTTTGCTTTTGCTTTTGAAGGAAAATGTTTTTTTAAGGGGGGAGTGAAGTTACTTAACCTAGCTTATATGTTTAATGATATTTAATTACATAATAAATTTCATTTAGAAGAGTAAAAAAAATTATGAATGAAACTTCAAAATTTTGATGATGAGTGACTAGTTTTTTTTATAACTAAAATAATTTAATGACAAGATTATTTTTGATAATTAGACACTTTAAATTTTTTGCTTTAGTAACAAAATTTATATTTTATCATTAAAAATATCTTTAGTGACCAACATTTATTTCGTCATCAAAGACATGTCTTTGACAAACTATATTTCGTCACACGAGTTATTTTTTGTGTCAAAAAATATATTGTTATTAAGTTTTCATCACAAAATGTCAGTCTTCTTGTAATGCATTTGATTGAAGACTTTATTTTATGTCTTTTTATGAGAGATGTCCAACTTCGCTTTCATATTTGAAATTTGTTGAGAAATCTACTTTTTAAAGTTGTATAATTCCTACGAGTCAAAAATTGAACGTGAACCATGCCCGGGTGTATTTGTGATTAATTTGGCTCGATAAAGTCAAAGAGGTATGCATGCTGTGTCAGCAGGGGAAGCTTTGAAATTATGATTTTGTTTGGGAGAGCTGATGTCGATGAAAAACCGTTGATCAAATAGAACTGTTATAAAAACAGTGATGAGTAAGATGCAGACTGTTCGGACAGTTTGTGTATAAGTGTTGATCAAAAAAAAAATTTTATTTGTATTGTTTGTACTTACATGCATAATATGCCAGCCCCGTCATTGCCAAACAATCATTTCCATGGCTGATTTCAGCGAACGCCTAGAACTTTTTTAAGAGAGAAAAGCTTATGAGAAGTCATAAGATAGATCTGAACAGCTTACAAAAATAACTTATCAACAATTTTAAAATAAATTATTTCCTAACAGCTGCAGAAACAAACAGCTGTAAAACTGTATTTGCATTTTGAATAGAAATTATTCATCAGCATAAGCTGTCCCAAACAAAACTTATATATTGAGGTATATATAAGCAATGATGTTGGCCGAAGAGTGAGATGCAAAGTTTTGAAAAGAAAATGTAGTCAGCCAAATGATTGATATCGGGCTAATAGTGATATTCAAAATTATTTAAAAGAGGTGTATGGAACAAAACTGAGAAAGACAGCAAGAGTAAAAATAATTGAGGTGCAAAGAATAATGTTTGCTAGAGTGCAAAAACATTGAAGACGTGTAATAAAGGGAAGCTGATGATGAATTGGTTTTAGGGTGAGCAATGCATCACCATCGCCATCTGGCCCATCTCCATGCAAAAAATATTATTAGAATAACCATAAATGTGTTTAAAAATGATTTAAGAGTGTGTTGATTGTGATGGGTCCTTGTAAAGTAAGGATGACTAAAGTCAACAAATGAGGTGAGACATGCCCCTCTAGCTATTTGGGATCAGAATTCTCTTCATTTGGGGCCTCAAATTGAGGTTCATTTCATGATGTGGATGCATTCTCACTCGATCTAGTGGTGCAAAAGTTTTTGGTTAAAAGAAAAGTATAAAGAGATGTGATTAGTGAATCCGTCGGATCAGTCAGAAATAGATATGGACCGTGAAATTAATACTATCGATTTCACTCAAAATGGAGAGAATCCTACTCCGGCTAATTGATGCATGCTTATTTGTAAGAATTGTATCAATCAATGATTAGTGTGAGTGTTTGTTTTTATAGAGAAAAGTAAACTCTCATGTGCCATAAACATCCTCGACTTATGGTAGAGTTGGTTAATTCACTTTCTAGTGTACTAAGAGTTCATCATGCTAGTCCGAAAAATTTATTTGTCCTTACGAAAACCACATGAGACACTTGACGCCCAAGTGATATTAATGTCAAATTAAATAAGAGCCCCTCCCATGAGATATAAAATTTTAAGGAGCACTCTGAAACACAAATTCATCTGGTTTGATCGGTTCCGTTTCTAACATATTTTTTTTAAAAACGTCGCGCCTATGGTTCCAATTCCGGCTCAACAAGAACTAAAACTAAATTATGAACTGATGGTTCTATCCAATTCAATGCGGTTCCGATTTGATTTTTATTTCTGCCGAGTGAACATTAGTAAATGCATGATTACATTGCAAGCTTAAGACTCCGTTCGGGAGGACTTATTTTCACCGGTCAAGCAATTACAACCGGTTCATGCGGTTGTAACTGCTTGACCGGTGAAAATAAGTCCTCCCAAACGGAGCCGAAGTCTTCTACAATATATCTATCATTTTGAATATCAAGCATAATTAATATTCTCTACGAAAAAATAGTCATTTCATGACATTTTTAATTAGGTGGATATCAGGAATCAAATAATTTTTTCTGAGATTTTTTGGAAATGAAAGTTTTGATGCATGTGAACCAGAGCAAGCATTCTCAAGAGTCTCAAAAATTGCTCTCCAGTCTTCATTCTAAAATTGATGGATAGATAGTTGTCTGACCACACCACCCAAAGCACCCTAGTTTCAGAAGCAATTCTCAATTGGTATACAAAAAACTAAAGATAGGGCACAATGGCGACAAAGGATCCATATAGGCGACCCCACTATAGTGGGATAAAGGCTTGAGTGGTGTTGTTATTGCGTATACAAACAGACTTCAGCTGTAGAACCAAGAACAACTGCATCCAATTGAACTGTATCATCAATTTAAGACACTAAATGGTCCCCCAATGAAAACTACTACTCCATATCAAATGATAAATCCCACTTTAAATGCCCCCAAAGCTTGAAATTCGTAAGGCAAATAACACGCCAGCTTCGAGGACGGCTATTGCATTTTTCCATACTTAGAACAATCAAATGGTTGGACGGGAGTTTAAAGTATCCCTTTCCATAAAATGTTTCCAGTGCTGGAATGAAGAAGAGTTGAAGGAGAAAGAAATCTGGATTAGGGTAGCAACTGAAACTGGAACATTTTCAAGCTCTTGCTTCCTGTAACTAGTATTCAATTCTCATTATGAGTGAAGAAAGGACTTAGTGCATGGATGTGAGAGTGGTAGATACAACTTCAGAGGGAGATTCACATACAAGGATGAAATTATACATGAATCAAGTTAACACCACTTCAATCTCCTTCACGGTTTTTTCACGGCGAGATTTCCAGCCCTTCATAGCGATTCACAGAGTCTTCACAAAAATTTCATGCCACTCCAGGGGCAGAAAATGAGGTGGAGGTGGACTCCTATTGAATGTTATAATTAGCGAGAGTGAGGGAGAAGTGGGAGAGAGAGGGAGAGTACCTTTCCCTTACCGAGAAGCAGCGAGAACAAGTGTTTATTCGTCGAGAAAGTTGAGAATGCAGAGGTTGGATACAACGAGGCGTTGCAGGGGTCTAGGTCGGCGGGAAATGTCATTGGTAGGAGATGCAGAGGGAGGGATATTAGCGAGAGAGTGTGAGAGGTTGGAGGCGAGTCAAACAATGCCTGAGATTCAAATTGCATGTGTGTGTGCGCGCACGCGCGCCAGCAACACTTAATTTTTATCCGGTGTCAACTGATGCGATGATACAACTTTAACTCTATTGGAGAAGATTAGCAAGATACTGACAGTGTCCAAGATCAACAAAATAAAGAGTGAAATGATATGTTAGAAGTGCATAACAAGCTTGGGAATACCGCAGAGGGGTTGTGACTAGAGCAATTTATGAAGATGTTGATATTGGTTTGACATTTTAACGTGAAAACTAAAAATGATAACCGATAAATATAAGACATTATATATTTATATCAACATAATCGGTAGGGGTTCTAGGGGTTTAAATTTTTTTTTTTAGAGAAATATTAGGGGAAGGATGAAATACTAATAATATAATAATACATAGGTTGCGGTTTGATTTTGGTTTGCTCTCGATCGGGTTTAGAAATTCTAAAAATGCTCGAAACTTGTACATTACTATTGGTGAGTAAATTGCACTTCACGATCTCACGCATTGCTAAGAGATAAATAGTGGGGGGGGGGGGGGGGGGAACCTGAGGTCACTCGGATGCTCTGAGGTCACGGATGAACTAAAAGAGAACGAGTGGATGCCGCAAGCGGTGACACCAGACTTTTCACAACTGCAACTCGTTGCGGGTGATTTTATTGCTTATTTAGAAGTGATTACAAAGAAGAGATCACCATTAGGAGGAGCGCACAATAGCTAGATGGGCACAAATTAGAGTCTGCAGTAGGCAAGAGCTGGGTCTCAGATCTCTTTCAAGATACTGTTCACCCTTATTTATACTAGCGGGGGTCTACCCGAACGGGCAGGTAGGAGAAAAATGGGATGGCCGGGTTACAGGAGAAACAGACAGGAATGAGAAAGTACATAGTGTGCAAATAGCCTACAAAGCCAAACCGAGCAGACACGACATGAATGTCCGCACGAGCTTAGGTGAATAATAGAACTAAAGAGAATAGAACAAAGCTAACTACGAGGCCGAGCAGGCATTGAAGCTTGACTGCTCAGGTTGTCAAGAAAGAAATCGCTTATCCTGCAAAGGCTGGAGCTGCTAAGTCGTGCGGAATTGGATGGTCTGTCCGCCCAGACCGCTGAGGAAGGCAATGGCTTGCTTGAAATTAACTAGGGTGCTTGGCCGAGCAGACTCCTAGAGAGTGACCGCCTGAGTGCCCAGAGAAGGAAGCAGCGTAATGTCAAATTCTTTAACATGAGGATTCAGACGGACACCACTAGCCTTAGGGCACTCGGATGCTCTGAGGTCACGGATGAACTAAAAGAGAACGAGTGGATGCCGCAAGCGGTGACACCAGACTTTTCACAACTGCAACTCGTTGCGGGCGATTTTATTGCTTATTTAGAAGTGATTACAAAGAAGAGATCACCATTAGGAGGAGCGCACAATAGCTAGATGGGCACAAATTAGAGTCTGCACTAGGCAAGAACTGGGTCTCAGATCTCTTTCAAGATAATGTTCACTCTTATTTATACTAGCGGGGGCCTACCCGAACGGGCAGGTAGGAGAAAAATGGGATGGCCGGGTTACAGGAGAAACAGACAGGAATGAGAAAGTACATAGTGTGCAAATAGCCTACAAAGCTAAACCGAGCAGACACGACATGAATGTCCGCACGAGCTTAGGTGAATAATAGAACTAAAGAGAATAGAACAAAGCTAACTACGAGGCCGAGCAGGCATTGAAGCTTGACTGCTCAGGTTGTCAAGAAAGAAATCGCTTATCCTGCAAAGGCTGGAGCTGCTGAGTCGTGCGGAATTGGATGGTCTGTCCGCCCAGACCGCTGAGGAAGGCAATGGCTTGCTTGAAATTAACTAGGGTGCTTGGCCGAGCAGACTCCTAGAGAGTGACCGCCTGAGTGCCCAGAGAAGGAAGCAGCGTAATGTCAAATTCTTTAACATGAGGATTCAGACGGACACCACTAGCCTGACCGCCAGACTGCTGATGAAGCAAGATTGCCTGGCTTGAAGACAACCTGAGTGACTGGGCCGGGCGAACACCGAAGGGGTGACCACCCAAACTTTTGAAGGAGAAGACTCGTTTGCCAATAACAGAAATGAGGGGTCTGAGCGGACACCAAAACACTGTCCGGGGGGGGGGGATTTCAAGTAAATATGATCCCTGCAAATTTTTAAGTTCACACAGACTTCCAAAATGTAAAACTTAACCGCGAAGACTGCGACTGACATTAAATGTTCCAGAAATTATATAAAAATTTTCTGGACTTGGAAGATTTGAAAAGATCATTTCTTTGACAGGGCACATCTCAATTGTTGTGGTCACACTTTTTCAGCAGGTAATGGAGAGCAGCGAGAACCAGTCCATGTTAGTAATGCTCAAGAAAGAACTCCAAAGCCGCATTTCCGTGAGGAAGCAGTAAACTGGAGATGGTCGGGGCTGACAGAAAAGAACATCCGTGACGATTTCTTTCAAGAAGGTGTTAGAGAAGAAGATTGAAGATATGCTGCTAAGAAGCCCGTTACGGCTACTCCCCCAAAGCCCTCACCGTCTGTGAACATTATGAACACCCCAAACTCTCCTTAGCCGAACCTGAGGATATTTGCATCTGAGTTCAAAATAGATGTGGACGAGACAGCTGAGGATCTTGGCCAAACTGATAAAGAAGAACCCGCGGCCAATAAGAATGTTGATAACCTGTCTGCACGTGAGAAAGGGTTAAAGGTGGAGGGCGAGGTTTGGAGGAACTGCGAACGAACGTACCTTCACCGGGAGACACAGGGAGGAGCGAGTCGATGTGTTGCCTCAAGTAGGCGACCTCGAAGTTCTTTTATAAGAAGAATTTGTGGAGGTTGACATCCTGGCCTCCCACTTGTTGGGCGCGGTATGTCGCCTCGTCTTGCTGGAAGGGCAAATAGGGGTTGTTGCCAAGATTCCCCTTGATAAAGACGAACTTGGTCACCCAGTGATGATATTTATTGGCGGTCTCGCACAACTTGAAGTGCGAGCCGAAGAAGGTGACACCATTATTCGCCACCCTGTAGATGAAGAGCTTGCGGAAGACGGTGAGGTTGAATTCAATTCGCTCCTCGCGGAAGAAGCAGGCGAATGCTACCATCATGGCGATAGCGTTGGTGTTGAGCTGCGCTGGACAGCCCCGAAGTACTTCAGTATTTGGCGGACCTCAGGCCACAACGGCAGGCGAAACCCCACCTCGAAGTGCGAGATGGGGAACACGAGCTCGTCATCATAGAAGGTGTTGAACGTCTCATCCCTCCTAGGCGCACGCGCGACGAATCCCGGCGGGACGTAGTCCGCCACGAAGGATAGGTGCTCCTCTTCGGTTAGGTGACCATTGGGGAAGGGGTACTCGACAAATTGGATGGCACACTTTAAACTTCCCTCGGTGGCGCGTTGTCTCCAACCATCGTTGGCGAAAAGAGAAGCGCGAGTGCTACGCGGAGAGAAGGGGAGAATGAGCAAGTACAGAGACGTAAATAAATACGGAGGGTAGAAGGAAGGGGTGGGGGCCTATTTATAAAAAAAAGTTGGAGGGCTAGCTGACAGGTTGAAGGGATGTGGATAGCCATCTCGCGACCTCCCGTCTGCGCCATCAGACCAACCCCACAAACTTCCTCTTGCTCACCAGCGAGTCGACCTAGTGCGTCATCGCGACAAGTAATTGAAAACGAGCAATGAAAGTAAGACTTCACGCACACGAGAGGCGAGTGCACACGTTAATTCTTCTCAAAGACACACCATGCGAAATCATGAGATAATGCCACAAAGAGTTTTGTACTTATTGAAATGAAAAGAACGAGAACAGAAAAATAAATCAGCAAAAGGAAGGGTCGCGAGTGCTGGTAGGCTCAGAACGGGAGCCATTTCCATCTACTCGGCATCGCGCCCCCGTTCCCGGCGGTTGGCGAGGAATATTGTATCCGCGAAGCGCGTTGAGTTCCAGCTGCACGAGGCGCATATGTCCTCAACTCGCTCGATGTGCGTCTCTGGGGACGTCGCATCGTCGCCGGTTTCCCTTCGCGCCTCTCTGGTGAGCCGAGCGTATCGAGATCTCGCAACCATTGCTCAGTGATGGCCCTCTCTTCTTGGAGCTCGCGCAGCATGAGCCCATACTTCCGAAGGACTTTCGCCATCCGCCTCTTCATCCCCTCGGGATCGTTCGGGTCACCGAGGAAATCTTCAATCATGCTAGGGGAAGGGGGTGGCGAATCAACATTCATTTCAGAAGGTTCTTCAGCTTCAGAGGCCCCTGGATTATCTACGGAAATTGGAGTCGCAAGGGTTAGAGCCAAAATAATAATAAGTGAAGGGACGGGTGTTCCGACTAATCGCACAAGACAGTTAACTCCTTGACAGGGAGCTGGCGAGAGGAACTCGACTGCCCGTGGAAGGGCCGGTGGAGAGGAAGAGTGAGCGACTTTCCAAGAATCGGGCGAGAAAGGTCTTGATTTAAGATAAAGGCGGAGGAAGGGATGAGAATTTCGACAACACCCTTCGCCATGGGGACCGAGCTGAGGGTGGGGTCACATGAGGGCTGGCGAGCCGGAGATTTTGACGGCAGGGCGCCCAGGCCGGTGACCCCGAAGGAAGAAGCTGTAGCAAGCAGTGTGAGATTGGTTCAGAGGACAAGTAAATTAACAAGTTGACAACAGAGGACTTACCAGAGGCTTGCATGAGACCGACAAGAACGGCGTTGGGGCTCGCACCTTTAGGAAGGGAGGTTTTCTGGACCCACCGAAGACTCGCCTCGCCGCAAGATGATGTGCCGATGTCCAACGGGACCGCTCCAGTGTCCTTTTTTGAGTGATCCCCCTGAAAAAAATGCTTGGGAAGGTCATGAATTGGCTTTTCAATAGGTTGCGAATAAACGAAATCGTGAGTACCTGCGTTTCGACCGGAGGCGTGAGCCCCCGACTGGGTGTTGACAAAGGCACGTTGGGGGAAGGAGGCTTGCCCGTCGTTAGATTGCGCTTGACCTTCTTTGTCGACTTTCGCTTCAACGGCGAGCCCAAGGAGCGGTGCGAAAGGCAGGACATGAGCTAAGTTGTGCCAGACCTGTTTTGCCCCAGTCGTTAGATTGCACTGGAAGATTCTTTCAAAAATCAGCCGTCCCTCGCCAAATACCTGGGGTTGGGCCTTTCTTTCCGAACTTGGAACAATCTCGCAAAGAGCGGGGATTGTGTACAACCCTGTATTCGACAAGTGGGGCCCTCTGATGAGATCAAGGTCAGGAAGGGCCGATCAGGTCCGAGTGAGCGAGTGGGTCGTTGCCTCTCTGGATCGCGTGTGACGAAGGCCCAGGGAAGTCGGGGGGGGGGGGGGGGAAGTGGGGTATCTTTGCCTGCACTTGCCCCGGGCCCGGGGTGGGCGAGCGAGGAGGAGTGGCCCACAAGCGCACCCCAGGCCAAGGTGAGTGGCGAGGGCTAGCTTCATAAAGCACTTGCTTTCTCTAGCGAGTAGCCGACTCTCCTAGAGGTATTTCTCTAAGAAAAACCATTTTGGGTCAGTAGCTCCTCGAAACAATGGAGTTTTGTTGTTGATAGATCAATTTGGACTGCGTATAGTAAGACCAAAAGGCGGGATTCCGCTATTTGCAGACCAAACTTGGAAAACTATAAATAGACCCCAGGGCACCTTTGGAGGGGATCTTTTTCTTTGGCGTCTTCTTCCTCTGGTGAGTTTTGGTTGGCTTCCTGTGTCCTCCAAAGTGCACAACTCAGCATTGGTTAGGGAGGGAAAGCTCTTTTCGATCTTCCGGGTGTGCGGTGGGACCTCCGCGTTGTAGCTCAGTGTCTGTTCCTTAGTCCCAATTCATCGGTCTAGTGCTCTTCCTTGGGAGAAGTAAGTGCAGGTTACTCCCTATGGGTCCGAACTTCTCTTGGGACCGAGATCCAGTTTCAACAGGGCAGGTGTCCAATGACATTGCTTTCCTCCGTGTCATGTTAGCTGTAGTGATACCTCCGTGGATGCTCGAAAGTGTTGGAACATTCACCCAGACCTCCCTTGATGCCAGAGGTGTGTCAAACGTCGGTAGCAGATCCAGAGTCCTAAAGACCGCTGCACGAGATTAAATTGAATTGCCATTACATGGCCTAAAATCTCACGCTACTCGTGGTCTCGGTGGGTATTACTACTCATTTGTTATTAAATTTTTGGGGGTTCAAGTAGGATTCGGCAAGTACCCTTGGTGATCATCCATCCCTATGATTTCAAACTCAAGTGAACCTTTTTCAAAGTTGAATCTAATGTTTCCATCTTCGGAAGATGCTAAATTTCTTGAAGTAAGCAGTCATGGACCCCTAAAATTTTGAACACGAAAGAACAATCTTTTTCAAGGTTGAACCTGATGTCTCTATTTTTGAGGGATGCTAAATTTCTTGATGTAAGTAACCGTCCGCCCTATGATTTTGAACTCGAGAGAACAACATTTTTCAAGGTTGAATCTGATGTCTCCCTCTTTAGGGTATGCTAAATCTCTTGATATAAGCAGTTATCCACCCCTATGATTTTAAACTCGAGAGAACAACCTTTTTCAAGGTTAAACATGATGTCTCCATCTTCGGGGGATGCTAAATTTCTTTATGTAAGAAACCATCCAGCCCAATGATTTCGAACTCGAGAGAACAACCCTTTTCAAGGTTGAATCCGATGTCTCCATCTTCGGGGGACGCTAAATTTTTTTGGTATAAGTAACCATTCCTCCATTTGATCTCAAACTCAAAAGAAAAACCCTTATCTAGGTTGAACCTTAAATCTCCATTTTAGGGAGGATTAATATTTTATTCTGTTTATTTTGAGTCCATCAGGATATGAAAGGATAAAAAAAGGTATGTAAATGACTTAAAAAAGAGTTCTTTAGAATTATCCTTACTCCATAAGTTTGTGACATCATCTCGGCCTCTATGCAGTTTAATGCTCCCAAGGGAACCGACATCTTCATGTTCAATACATGCTCCTTGACTCGGGAAGTGTATCTCAGCAGCTTCCTTGCCCTTTTCAGAAGTGGGCCTGTCATCCGGCTTCTGGACGACTAAATCCTGAAGCTTGTCGATTTTTAATATCTTTTCGACAAGATTACAAAGAGCGTGACAACTCTCCGTAATATGGCCCCTCTCCTTACGGAACTTATAGAAGGTCCAGATTGCGGTTTCTCAAATTAGACTTACGAGGGGTTGGCCTTCTAAAACCAGGTTGCTTCAGGATAATTTGCATTACCTCCTCCATGGGAAGGATTAGGTTTGTATATGACTCTTGTGAGTCATCATACTTCCCCGAAGAGGTATATACTGGTGGTCGTTGGGTCTGCGAGGAAGATGGCTGATATGAGAGATGGGCTAGCTAATGAGGAACATACCTATTATTTTGAAGAGAACGAGGTCGTCGAGGCCTCATCTGCTAGAATTGTGGATGAGGGATATATGGATGGTGACGGCGAAAGTTCCTCCCGCACTGTGTTTGGGATGGAAGGAACTCTTAGTAATGATGTTTTAGTGGGTGTTGAGGAGCAGCAGGAGGCATGACAGAAGAACTACCTCTCTGCTTCTCTTTAATCAACTATCTGATGGAAGAGATCAACTCTGTGATGGTTCTCTCCATCTATAAAATGATTGGTCATGTCGATAAACTCTTGACAGGAGCTAGGTGGCTTTCGACTCACCTCGAACTTAAAAAGACCTTCATGGAGGATGAAAGTGAGGGCAACTTGATACATTGAGGGATCTATGTCATGAATCTCAAGAATTTCTTCTAGAAACCAGTCCACAAATAGTGCCAAGGTTTCATTGTTTCCCTGCATGATTTGGAAGAGGGCATGAGGGTCACTCTTCCACTTCTTTCAGATAGCAAACCTCAAAAGAACTTCTCTTTGGAGATCTTCGAAAGAGCTAACAAAATGGGAGGGTAACTTCTAAAATCACTACCTTGCCTTGCCATCAAAAGAGATGGCAAGTAACTTCCAGCGAATACCATCGCTGAGAGTCCTCAACTCATCGAAGTAGCACGTTCGAAAGCCTGTAGAAGGCTGTAGGGATCTTCCTTCCCGGTGAAACGAAGGAGGTAAGGCTTTATAAATCCATTTGGGATAGGTTCCTTAGGGATGCATTCAACAAAAGGAGAAGGCTCTTCTCTCTCAACAATAGGAGAGTATCCATACCCCTCCTGAAAATTCAGAACTCTAGTCGGGCTAGACTGTGCAACTGCCCTGAAGAATTTGCAGCGACTAGCGACAAACTCTTCTTCTTAAGGTTGAAGAGGTGGTGCGGTCATGGGTTCAGACGGAAAGTAAAGAGGAGTCGTGTCTCACCTTGATATGTTCTGAGACAGCAGGGCAATTACATGCATCATCTCCTTAAAATTCCGATCGGTCTCTGGTTACAATCTCTCAAGTTTCCATTCAATAAATTCCAAAGAGGTCGTGCCTCATAAACCAGGGCAGAACCCTTCGGGCAAACACCCGAGGTGTTTGCGGTCACACATGTTGGCCAACTGTTCTTCGATCAAATATAATCTTAAGGTTGCGTGTTTGTTCTATTGGTGCGAAAATTGCACTTCACGATCTCACGCTTTGCTAAGAGAGAAATGAGGGGTAAACTGAGAGAGGTCAGATACTCTGTGGTTGTTATGGATGAGCAAAAAGAGAACTAGTGCATGTCGCAAGCAGTGAGACCAGATTTCTCGCAACTAAAACTCGTTGTTGTAGGAGATTTTATTGTCCACTTAGCAATGGTTACACAAAACACGTCACCACTAGGAGCTCACAGAAGCTAGAAGGGCACATATTAGAGTTCACATCAGGTAGAAGTTGGGTATCAGATCTCTTTCAAGGTACTATTCACTCATATTTATACAAGTGGGGTCTGCCCAAACGGGTAGGTAGGTGAAAAACAAGCTGCCCTGATTACAAGAGAAATAGACAGGGATGAGCAGGGGCGGACCTACCAAAGGGCGAGTGTGGGCGGCCGCCCATACTGAATTTTTTTTTAAAAAAATTGAAGTAGCATTAGCCACGATTTAAAACCGTGGCAAATACTATTTGCAGTAGTAGCCACGATTTAAAACCGTGGCAAATACTATTTGCAGTAGTAGCCACGATTTAAAACCGTGGCAAATACTATTTGCAGTATTAACCATGATTTAAAACCGTGGCTAATATTATTTCTAAAAATGGTTTACAACCATGGTTAAAACTATTAACAATTGTTGTCACGGTTTACTACCGTGGCTAATATTATTTGCAGTATTAGCCACGATGTATAACCGTGGCTAATATTATTTGTAGTATTAGCCACGACGTATAACCGTGGCTATTACTATTTAAAGTATTTGTCGCGATTCACAATTGAAGTTAATAATAATTGCAATAATTGCCACATTTACAACCCTGGTTAATAATTCTGAATGGAAAAAATAAATACTAAATTATTCTCCTGTCTGGCCGACTACCAGTAGCCCGCGACCTTCTGTCTCCTTCATCGCTGTTTACCAGCAGTCAGCGACCTTCCGTCTCCTTCTTTGCCGACTTCCAGCAGCGGCTAGCCGGCCCAGCCTTCCCGTACCGAATCTTCCATCTCCTTCTCGTCGTTCGCCGACTACCAGCAGCCCACGCTGATGTGCCGTCCTGTGTGATTCTAACATTCAGCCCACACGCGCAACCATATTTAGTTATTTTGTTTTTTTAAAAGGTCCAATTTGCTATTGTAAGTTTGTAAAATTTTAGTCATTTTACTTAAATTTGCCAAAAAATAATTTATCGTTATCTTATTGAACGCCCACACTGAGAAATCGTTCTGGATCTGCCACTGGGGATAAGAGAGTACATGGTGTGTAAATAGCCTAAAAGCTAGGTCATGCAGACACAACATGAGTGTCCGGACGAGCTTAGGAAAAAATAGCACTAAAGAGAATAGAACGAAGCTAATTACGGGACCGAGCGGTTTGAAGGCTGACCACCCTGGTTGACAAGGAAGAAGTCACTTATCCTGCAAAGCCAGGAGTTGTTGGGCTATGTGGACACAGATGGCCTGCCTGCCCAAACTGCCGAGGAATACAACTTGTTTGAAGTTAACTAGGGCGCTAGGCCAAGCGGACTCCTAAGGAGTGACCGCCCAAGAGCCTGGAGAAGGAATCAACATGATGTCCAATACTTGAACATGAGGATCCGGACGAACACCATTATCTGGCCTAACCACCTGGATTGCTGAAGAAGCATGGCTGTCTGGCTTGAAGACAACCTGAATGGCTGGGCTGGGAGAACACTGAAGGGTTGACTGCCCAAACTTTGGAAGGAGAAGACTGGTTTGCTAATAACAGAAACGAGGGTCCGAGCGAACACCCAAACACTATCCGCACGGGCTGCTGATGAAGATTCTGAGCTCTCCTGAGGTCGCAGAATTTTGGATAAACAATTACGATTCTAGTCCGAATAATAAAATGAAAGAACCGCACCCTCACCATTGTTGTTCACGGTTTCAAAATTCAAACCGAACTAAAATAATTCACAAACGGTTTAATTCACTTCTATGTGATTGTTGTTTAGTTCCGATTAGGTTTACGGCTCTCAATTCTAAATAACACCTCTAACAAATACAACTTCAACAGGAAATTTAAGAATTATGTATATATATATATATATAATTTATATTTTACATTATAAAACAAGTAATTCTTTCATATACAAGCACAAAAAATTGGCATAAAATTAAGTTAAAAAAAACAAATGATCTCATAAATAAAATTCAAGAAGCCGAATGTTTTATAAGATGAGACACGTCAACTATAGCTAACTTTTATAAGGTCGGGTTCACGCGGTCGTAACTGCTTGACCGGTGAAAATAAGTTCTCCCACACGTAGCCTAAATCTCAACTCTCCTGTCAAAAACTCTTTGCCCGAGTATGCCAATGCTTTAGGATTCCTTGTTAGCATTGGCACCAAGTGGCTCCGGGGCGGGTCGAATTGATTCTTGCTAGAAGGTGGGGGTTTCTTCTCGAAAGTATGCCAGTCATAGCCCGTACCTCTTTTGAAATCACACGTATTAATTAGTACTACTACATAGAGGAATGTCAAAGCTAGCAATTTTGTTGCAACTTCTTCACTATACGTGATAAAAATTTTCATTAGGAAGTATGTTCCAGTAATTTTAAACATACGTAGAAGAGAAGCATCAGTTACAGTTTTAAAATGCACAGGTTTGTATAGAGTGACGCTTCCAAGAATGGTAGAAGGAAGAAAACTGCCTGTCATATGAGCAAGGTGAACCACCATCACCTGGATTGTTTCGACTTTGAGGAGTTCGAGCGTGCGACAACACTGCGGGTTAGAAGAAATCTCGCCGCCCTCACAAGCTCCTCTTTGATCATGAAGAGGACTGCAGCTGCGAATACGCTTTGCACGATTTTTGTGCCCATTCCGTTGTAAAATCCCAAAATACCTTCGTACCTGATCATCTTTGTTATGGCATCCCAGGTACCTAACACGCCAAAGGAATCCAAGCATGCATGAGTTCCTCAAATTTAATAAAAAATGCATGTGTTAAGACTCAGTTTGGCCCGGTGGTGCGGAAAGCAGTGTCAGACCGCTAACGTGGAATGTGGATCGATCCTGAAACAGCTGCACCAGTGTTGTCGTGCCAAACCTAGCCTAAATGAATCAACTTTGTACCAGCAGAAGTGCATCGGGAGAGATTAGCAAAATAATACATAAAAGACTATATGAATGTGAATAATGATAAGATAAGATTGAATCTTGTAATCCTATTTCTATAAATAGAAACTGGAGGAAGGGCACAGGTCCGTGCACTCATTTTTACAGGGCAAAATGATACGACGCAGGACCCCACATATATTTTTAGTATTATATGTAGCCCTAGGGGCATGTTCGTACTTTGTATCCTCCCCACTCTATGTATATGAGTGGGAGTGCATCTTTATCTTTATCTTTTGAGATCTTGTTTAGGTTAGGATCTCCAAGGCGAGAGAAGCTCTTGGAGCGAACCAACCCTCAGGAGTTTGGGTTGAGCTTGTCCCGTCAATTGTATCCTTTTGTGTTTAAGCATGTAATTTCAGTTCTTGATAGCGTGGATCAACTAGTCCGACCTGCCCTTCATTTATGGTCCTCCGCAACCCTAATCGGAACATCTTCCCAGTCTCCCGCCTATTCCTGCGGTCGTCTGCTCCAGCGAGCCCATCGTAGCTTCCAATAGCGTGTCCGCTCGTTCGCCAACAGTCCGCCGATCTGACGCATCGATCTGACCGCTTCATCATTCGCAAGCGTCGGTTCTGCGTTGTTATATTGCACGGTGAGGCATTCCAGCGCTGCCTGTGCCTCGCTGCACCTTCTTGACGACACTTGCACCTCGTCGCAGTCCCATCTCTGGTTCGTCTTTTTCGAACATCCTGATCATCCAAATCCAGTAGTTCTCGCATCTTTACCACATCCATCAACCGATCACTGCTCCTTCCCGTGTCCGTCCTTCCTCCGGCGCATGCTTCCAGCGCGCCTTCGACTTTTTGAGCCCACAACCCTCTCTTCTTCTCCTTCGGCCGTGTCGGCCGCCCTCCTGCAGCTCTTGCAGCACCCCAGTGCTTCTCACCACTACAACCACCGGCGTTCTATGCCCATGACTCGACCGATGGCCCTCCACGCCGACGAGAATGCCCCCGCCACTGCCTCCACTGACTCCTAGCGCAAGGATCACATCAAAGCCCAGCTTGCGGATGTAACTCTCCTTCTTCAGGCTTACGACCACAGCGGTGAATCACCCTCGGCCATGCCAACACAGCCACCACTTCAACACGTCCCGGACAACATGGGTTGTCTATACCCCGTTACAAATGTTTCCCCGGCTCATCTACGCTGGATTGAGATTCATGTGTTCGACGACACCGACCCTCTCAGGTGGCTCGCCTGCTCCGAGCAGTACTTCGGCCCCCAGTCCACCCTCGCCAATGAGAAGGCCCCCCTAGACACTCTATATGGAGGGGTCGGCTCTCCATTGGGTACATTGGCTGCGTCAGCAGGTTACTGATCTCACCTAGCCCGCATTGAAAGAGGAACTCCACCACTACGACACCCGCCAGGCGGGAAATGCCTTTGAGCGTCTCAGCTCCGTCCGTCAGTCAGACATCGTGGCCACCTACATTGACGAATTCATCGCGGTCGCTACGCATGCACCCAATCTCGTCCCGACCATTACCTGGGGTATTTTTTGGCGGGTCTGCAACCTACCTCCGGGCACGCCTTCAGGTCCACAACCCATTTACTCTTTCCCGTGTCATGGAGCAAGCTTGGTACCTCGATGAAGAACTTTACCCAGCTCCACCATCCTCCTCGATCTAGTATTCCCACCAGCCGCCGCCGCCGTCTCCGCTTCTACCTTGATTGGCTCCCCTGCAACCACCTGAACCCCAGACGCCCCCAGTTGCTAAGCCCACCTCCATAGCGGCCACTTCCACTAGTCCCGGTTCCATAGGTGCCCCGGCGACCCCAACACTTGTCTCACAAGTAACACCTAGAGCTTCCCTGCAAGGGCCTCAACTTTCGCTGCGAGCAACCATACTCGCCCACCTACGTCTGCCCTCTCAAAAACTTGTGTATGTTGATTGGCTCTAAAGATGACGACCCTAATTTTGGGGAATTGGATGTGATGGCATTCCCCGACGATCCCTACAGACCTTGACCTGATAAGGTCGCTTTTTTGGGTAGGGCATGTTGATACGATGCAGGCCACCACACATATCTTTAGTATCCTATATAGTCCTAGGGGCATGTTTGTACTTTATATCCACCCCACTATATATATATATATACTATCTTATAAAGAAGTATGTCAGGCTACATCTCAACCATTGAATGAGTTCCAAAATTTAAATCGTATCCATTGAATAATAATAGGTTATTTCCTTTTCTTTTTTCCTTTTGATCAGGTCCTCCCACCAGCTGATATACCCGCGACCCTGGGCATTTTCGGCCAAAAGCTGCACCAGCACGCCTCCCTCATGTCCCGTCTCACTGTATGCACAAGCAAGATGCAGGTAAGCTCCTCCCGCACGGCAGCAACCCTCTGACATCACCGTATTTGAATGTCTTAGGAGGCACATCTCCTGCACAAAATCACGGGTCTTCGGCCTTCTTATTTAACGCAGAAATCAACTCTCGCTTACCACAGAGCTCATTCTACCAGGTACCGTAGAGGAACCCTGTACATCTCCCGTGAACGATTCACCTTCACCCCATCCGCGACGGCCACTCTGCTCTTCCTCACCGGTATGCTTCCATCCTCAACCCCCCTTATTCATTTTTCCAAGGTTGCACCCCATCTCCAACTCCAACCTCTCATCATTAGTTTCGAAATCTTCACTTAGAGATCTTCCTGACCAGGTATGGTAGCAGGTCTCCAACTTCAGCATTGCGTTTTTTACTCAAAGGCTTCTTAATCTCTTCCGCTTCAAGTAAACTTCCGGGCTTCTCTCAAAAATAGTGCACAACATATGTTTGATGAAATTCCTGTTAAGTATATCATGTCATGAAAATACGGTGATGGTTGGCATGAGTTTGAAACTCAAATGCCTGTTATGAGAAAATAACTCAAATGCCTGTTATGATAAAATAACTCAAATGCCTGTTATGATAAAAGTAAAAATATTTTTGGTAGATGTATTTGCTCTACTTTATTTTCTGTTCCTAACTTGTAATTTTGTAATGCTAGGTTCATATTTACGAATTTCATGGAGTATATAATGAGCTTCATTGTTGCAGTGGAGGTTTCGGCTCACGTGGAGCCAAGATATTTGAAATTTTTTTTTGGCTTCATGTGTTTCACAGCCTCCACTCTCACACAAATCTCAAAAACATAACCAAAACATATGACTTTCATTTGTAAGTGTTTTTGCACATATTTATTAGATGTCATTACACTCCCGGGCTTGATATTTTTTAATCTATACCTTATTAAAAGGTTAGCACTCAAAATGTGTTAAATTTTGCATGTTCGGTCTAAAAGATTTTGTGTTAAGACATAACTTAGTTCAGTATAATATTATTTTTATTTTCTCTACTTACACTCAAAAGATAGAAGAGATGATTTTACTTTTAAGCATCAACTGAGGCTTCTTAATGATGTGCAACCACTGCCTCAAAGTGGAGCAGTACCTTCATTAGCAGTAGTATGGAGAAGTAGTATGGAACAGTAATAATTACATTGCCTCCGGGTTAATAGTCTTACAGTTCTTCGAAATAATAATTTCAGGATTGCTTCTTGGGGCTAATAAGGATTTCCTTACTCCTTTTTGAGGTGCTGGATAGGGAAACCTGTGTTTGATTCCGCCACAAAAAATTCAAAATTTAGTTTCTCATGTTTTTTTTTTCAATTCGGTTGTTATTGCCCATTTTTCAATTTGGTTTTATCGCCTAATGTTGTCTTCTTCACATGATTTTGTGCTCGAATTAAATTTCAAACACGCAACTTTCACCAATCTTAAAAAGATTTTGTCAGCGAGCACATGCGTTGAATCAAGGCCCTTGATTCTACTTTATTTTGAATCCCTCTTTTTCAACTTTATTATGAATGCTCAACTTTTTTGAGCGGCAAAACTCCCACACAATAGGTTAAACAAAAGACCCTCTCAGTGTTTGAGTGAGTTAAAAACTCCCGCAAATAGGGATAGATGTTGAGCTCATCACAGTTGTAGTTAAATACTCGCTCCACGGTGAATGCCGCCCGTCTCCCCTACGACGAATATCGGCGCCGCACGGGGAGGCCCTTGAATTTAAAAAGTTCTTTTGAGTTTCAAGGAATAGATTGTCAATTAGTTTTTTAGTGTAGCGCGAGGCTTTGCAATTCCTGATTTCCTAAAGAATATTAACCAAATGCTATGGACTTCAACTACTGTATTATAAAGAATATTAGTTTTTCAGTGTAACCCTCTGTTTTGTAACTTCCCAATTAATTTTCTTATACTTACCCGAAGTTAGAAGAGATGATTTTCTAAACTCCCGCAAATAGGGATAGATGTTGAGCTCATCACAGTTGTAGTTAAATACTAACTCCACGGTGAATGCCGTCCGTCTCCCGTACGACGAATATCGGCGCCGCACGGGGAGACCCTTGAATTTGAAAAGTTCTTTGGAGTTTCAAGGAATAGATTGTCAATTAGTTTTTTAGTGTAGCGTGAGGCTTTGCAATTCCTGATTTCCCAAAGAATATTAACCAAATGATTTGGACTTTGGACTTCATCTCCTGTATTATAAAGAATATTAGTTTTTCAGTGTAGCCCTCTGTTTTGTAACTTCCCAATTAATTTTCTTTTACTTACCCGAAGTAGTGGTGGAGGTCATGGACACCCAATGTTCTTCCCAAAGTTTACTATATACTACAAAAGGAATAATGTTTGCAGCTTTCTGCGGGAGCAATATTACCTAGAAAGATATACTGATCCTATAAAACACAATATTACCTATTGTGGATGAGATGACCATCTTGAGGCCACCTGCTATCGCAAACATGGCCTGCCTCCGCATCTTGCTGCTCCTGCTATGGCTGATCCTCCCGCTGCTCATGCCCCAGACTCTGCTGCCTCTGCTCGGGCAGACATTGATGATCTACGCACTCAGCTCCAGCACCTGCATGGGGTGATCTCTCGCTCGTCTGGCTCTGTCGCATCTATTTCCAATGAAGGTATATCTTGTCTCTCACATGGCTCTCACTGGATTGTGGACTCGGGTGCTACACATCATATTACGTCGCAACGTCCTCCGCAATATTCAGTGACTGCTCACCCCAAATTCATCACTGTGGCATATGGTGATACCACTCCCATTTCTGGTGCTGCTGATATACCCCTCAAACCCACTCTCTCTGACTTCTGCTCTTCATGTTCCTGGTTCCCCATTTAACTTACTCTCCGTTAGCCGCCTCACACAAGACCTTAATTGTTGTGTTACTTTCTCACCTTCTACCTTTGTTGTGCAGGATCGGCAAACGGAGAATATCATTGACTGGTACTTCCCCGAAGGCAGCGTACTCGTACCGGATACGTATCCGGTACCAGTACGTATCCGATACTCGACGAATACACCTATGTGGACACACTTGGACTTATCACATCATTCTGCATATTGTGATAAGAGTCTGTTTTTCTAGAGTAAACAAAAGTTGGTTCTATTCTAGGAAGTGTTGGTACGTCCATTTAAGTTGTGTATCTATACCGAGCATGCTTCTGGTACTGGTACGTTTTTGTTATAATTACGTGTACTGAACATGTTGATACGACACAAGTTATTAACAAAGCGACTAACTTGTCTCTAGACTAACCGGAGAATTGGAGATTGAAATTGTTGATCTCCAACAATAAGAAGAAAAAAAAAGACTGATGAATAGACTTAAGTTTAATTTTATCTCTTTGGTTAAACATATAAGATTTTATTTTTGTAATATTTATGAATACTTAATGTTTGAAAATTTCATGTTATATTGAATTGATTTGTGGACTTGTACTTCAAGTTATGATTTATATTTGATGTTTTGAGAATTATTTATTGCACTTGTGATATATATATATATATATATATATATATATATATATATTATATTTGTTATAACATATCATGGCGTATCCGTATTCTTGTTTTTAAAATTTTGTCGTACCGACATACCGGGTACGTATCGTACCCGGTACCCGTACTCGTACCGGTGCTTCCTAGATCATTGGTAAGGGACGGCTGTCAAATGGGCTCTATCTCCTCGATGTCCCTTCTTCTGCTCTCTCCGTTGTCTCTACTACCGATTGACATCGCCGTCTTGAGCATGCTCCCCTCCAGATTCTCATGAAGGCTCTTCTGGATGTCTCATTGCATGAGTTTTCTTGTGAATTGTGTATCTTTGGCAAACAGCATCGTGTTTCTTTTCATCCTACTTGTACTCAGAGTAATACTTCATTATCATTAGTGCATTCTGATATTTGGGGCCCTTATAAAACCCCTAGTACGTTCCTCGAGAAGTAAGCTGCACAAAGGACCCTATGGCTATCGTTAAAATAACCTTTATTGATTATTATTCACGCTTAACCTGGTTATACTTACTTCGGGATCGTGCTGAACTAACCACTACATTTTGTGCCTTCCTTAGCGAAATACGTACACAGTTCCCCTCTCCTCTAAAGGTTATTCGCACGGATAATGCAGCCCCTAAAAAGTGCTATTGACAATATGTATGATGGATTGACAATAAGTTAAAGCTATCTAGTATAAGTTAAAGCTGTTGACAATAAGTTAAAGCTGTTGGTAAAAAAAATAGTGGGGGAGTGACCAAAATGTTTATAAACACTATAGATTTACACCAAGAATCAACATTAAGTCTTCACCTTTTTGTAACAGTAATGAAGTTGCTTACAAAAGATCTCCAACATGAGGTGTCTTGGTGCATCTTTTTCACTAACGATATAGTTATAATAGAGGAAAAATGTACCAGGTTAAGTGAAAATTAGAAGACTGACGATATCAGTGAGAAGATAGAGGGATTTGAATTAGCAAAACGAGAACATAACACATGATTTGCAATTTTAGTGGGGAGATATCAACAATTATCAAGTTATCTTATTACTAAAGAGATACGTAAATGCAATATGTTCAAGTACTTGGGTTGATTATTCAAGAGAATGGGATGTACATAAGGATATACCTTCTATAGTAAAAGATGAGTGGTTAAAATGGAGAAGTGCATCGATGAGTATCATGTAATAAGAAGACACAGAAACTTAAATGCTAGTTCTAAAAGACCTTTATTAGGCCAACAATGCTGTAAGAATTTAAATATTGAGTTGCAAAAGTAATAAATAACTGAGTTGAGTGTGGTAGAAATGAGAATGCCAGGATGAAAGTGTGATGAAAGTGTGATGAAATTAGAGAAGATAGACCACTTGATGGAGAATCTGGATTGACTTACTGATGGGGGGCCATCTGACGTTACTCAGCGCAAGGCGGATCCCACTTTTATTTATTCACGCAGGCGGACTTGATCGAATCGGCGATCCGCTGCTGCGGATGTGTCCGGCTCGCCGTTCCGATATTTTTTCATATATAGCATTGTTATTTTCGGCTTTTATTTCATGTACTTATGACCCCGATACCACCGGCCAATCATAGCCATTGATTTTGGGTGCTCTAATCTTGGTTTCTTATAAATAAGACATTAGGGCTGCAGTTTTAGGTATTGTTGAAATTTGGAGAGTCTTCTTTCACATTTCCGGTGATCATTCATCAGCGGCGACTCTGTGGAACCCCTTGGTGATGGTTCCTCGGGTAAGATCTTGTATCTTTGCATCTCCCTTTTAGTTTTCCTCCCTTCTCCTCGCAGATCCAGCCGTTGCTGCCCCCTTTCCTCATAGATCCAGCCGGCCGCCCCTTTTTCCTCCCAGATCCAGCCGGCCGCCGCCCTTTCCCCCTGTTTACAGCCACTACTGCCCTTCTCCTTCCAGATCCAGCTAGCCGCTGCCCCCTTTCCCTGTTTCCAGCCGCCCCTCCCTGTTTTCCAGCCACCCATCGCTCCTCCCCCTCACCGCAGATACCCAACAGCCCACCTGGTTGTTTTGCCAATCAGATCCGCCCCTTTGCCCGCCAGAACAGCCTTTTCCAATTGGATCCAACCCTCCCGCCCCCAAACAACCCTTCCCCTTACCCGATCCAGTTCATCCTCCACCAGAACTCCACTTTTAGCCCTCCAACATTCAGATCCATTCCTATAGCAGCAACCCTAATATTTTGTGTTGTTATTTATATTGGATGATGATTGTAAATATTGTTATGGATTGGTTATCATATGCTTCATTGAGAATTTCAGTTTATTTTAGTATTTTGCTCTTTGATAACTCTTTACCTACAGGAAAGAATCGATTTATCGCGCGCTTGTTTTTGACCGTCCTCGCAGAGGAAAGTTAATGCCTTAAGCCTGAAAAAAATCTTATTTCATTTGGATGCCATATTAAATGTTATATTTGTTGCTCGTGTTAATTGCTAGCATCTATCTACATGTAGTAACATGCATTGAGTCGTTCGGAAGTTGAGTGACAACCCTCATTCACCACTAGTGTGCATTCTAGGAGTCCACTGCACACCCTACCCTATATTAATTGGTATCAGATCCCAGGTCGGACTGCTTACATGCTCCGTAGTGGTAGGGTTTTTAGATCTAGTATGTCAGATCCACTAGTCACCGACGACCGAGCGGCGAGCTCGAACTCTGGCGTTGTTTTGCCGAGTTTCAACGTCGTGTTCTCGATTGTTTAGATACTTTAGACACCCAGTTTGACGGCGTGCATCATGAGCTTGCCGAGGTGAACCTCCGTTTAGATAACTTAGAAAATATGAGGGACACTCCCACACAACACTGTGATTCTCTTGAGAATGACCCCGATGTTCCTCCTCGCCCCGACCAGCACCCGACGGATGGTCAGCCTTCCGCAGACCGTCATTGCCGCGATATTCCTCCTTGATCCCCAACATCATCGGTGAGGCAGAATCCCGACCATGCATTTGAGCGTAGACAAGATCCGGCTCATGATAGGCACCCACACGAGTGTGATGAGTATCGTGTGCCCCGTCAACCTCAGTTTGACCCCAGAGATCGAGTGCCCCCACACGGTCTCCACGACCATCACCGTGATGAATGTTATCCACGGGGTCGGAGAGAGCGTGGTCCGCTCGATATGATTACGCACATGATGATTACCCAGAAGATTATCCTATGAAGAGGTGGCCAGGCATACGATATCACTCGTCGTATTCGTTTCGACACTCCCACCTTCGATGGTCTCCAGGACCCGAAGGCTTTTAGCGATTGACTCTTCAATATGGACCAATTTTTTGAGTGGAACGACATGAGCGATGAGCGATGCGTTCGGTTTGCTAAGATGAAATTACTAGAGCATGCTAAAGTATTTTGGACCAGCGTTGAGAGAGCAGCCTATAGGGAAGGCTATTAATCCATTAGTTGGGATGATATGAAACAACGATTGAAGGATTAGTACCTTCCCGCTTCCTATAGAGAGCAGTTATTGGACTAGCTATATGTCCTATGCCATGGACACTTATCGTTGCTGAGTACCTGACTTGTTTTGATGATCTCGTTGTGAGGAGTGACATCACGGAGAAACTCATCGCTACGACATCTCGTTTCAGGGCCGGCCTACGGTACGATATTCGTAGAGAGCTTATACCCCACCGCATCGAGAGTGTGGATCAGATTTATCAGTACTCCATGAAGTATGAGCAGTACTTACGCTCTTCAGGACCAGGCAGAGCCCTACTAGATTTGACAGCTCATCGTTTAGGAAGCCTACCCCACCCTCAGGCACCCCTATTGCGCCGCCATGTGCCCCTTTGGACAAGGGCAAGGCCCCTATCACTGAGCAGCCAAGATCCGAGGCATCGTATGCTTTAGATGGTCGGGCAGAGGCCACATGGCATCCTAGTGTCCCAACCCAAAAAGAAATCCAAGGGTCGGATTAAGCCTTCTGTGAGCACGAGTTCTTCGAGACCCCTTCATATTTTGAGGCGAGGCAAGTTTCTGCGAGAAAGCGTTGAGGTTGACATTATTTTTGTTGTAGCGGACACCATGGACTCAGAGTGCCCTCCAGACCACCACCTAGCAGTGCGTCCCCTTTTGGACGAGTTTTCGTACAGCATGCCCAAAGAACTCTTTGACGAGTTACCTCCCCCACGGGACATTCAGCATGCCATTGACCCGATCCCAGGGGATTCACTCCCGAATCTGCCTCACTACCGCATGCATAGATGAGCACATTGAGCTCAAGAGGAGGGTTGATGACCTTCTTCAGACGCAATTTATTCGAGAGAGTTTGAGTTTGTGTGCGGTTCTTACCCTTCTTACCCCAAAGAAGGACAAATGTTGGCGTATATGCATAGATAGTAGGGTCATCAATAAGATTACTGTCAAGTATCATTTCCACATCCCTCAACTCGATGACTTACTGGATACTATGTCCGGTGCCGAAATCTTGTCCAACATTGATCTCCATAGCGGGTACCACAAGATTCGGGTTCGTGAGGGAGACGAGTCGAAGATAGCTCTTAAGACTAAGAATGGTCTGTATGAGTGGCTAGTCATGCCATTCAGGTTGTCAAATGCCCCAAGCACTTTTATGAGAGTCATGATGTAGGTACTACGACCCTACATGAGAAAGTTTCTGGATATATATTTTGATGATATACTGATTTATAGCCAGACCCAGGCCGACCATCTCGACCATTTGAGGCTACTCTTTGGCACCCACGACCGAGAGAAATTGTATGTGAACTTAAAGAAGTGCTCTTTCCTATCGGAGTCTGCCCATTTCCTGAGACTTATTGTGTCGACCACTGGCATATCTGTTGACCCCGAGAAGGTCAAATCCATCCGTGATTGGCCTATACTGACAAATATCCACAAGGCCCGCAGCTTCCACGGACTTGCCACCTTCTATAGGAGGTTTGTCCAAGGATTCAGCACGATCATTAAACCATTCACGAGTTGCCTTTGGAAGGGCGAGTTGCGGTGGACCGTCGCAGCCACTAAAGCATTTGAGGAAGTCAAGAAGAGATTGACGATGGCCCATGTCTTGAGATTTCCTGATTTTAGTCGCACATTTGAGGTTGCTTGTGATGCGTCCGGTATCGGTATTGGAAGTGTGTTGAGCCAAGAAGGGCACCCAATTTCTTACTTTAGTGAGAAACAGAATGAAGCAAATCAAAAATACTTGAACTGCGATCGGGAATTTAATGCTATTGTCCAGTCTTTACACTACTTGAGGCACTATCTCCTGCCTCAGAAGTTTGTGCTTTACTCTGACCATCAAGTATTACGTTACCTAAACTCACAACGGCCTGGAGAGCAACAAGTGGGTTGAATATTTACAGGAGTTTCACTATGTTCTCAAACACCGTGTTGGTGTTGAGAACAGGCCCGTTGATGCACTAAGACACCGAGTTACGCTGTTGCAAACGATGAGAGCCCGAGTGGATGGCTTCGAGAAATTGATCACAGACTATCATACCTGTCTGGATTTTGGTGAGTTACATGTTGCGCTGTCGAGGGACCCTCCAGATTCTATCGAGGGGTTTCAGATTATTGATAGGTACCTATTTCGGGGTTCCCGCCTATGTGAACCCCAAACTTCTTATCGAGATTACTTAGCATGGGAGTTACACACGGGCGGTTCCGCCGGTCATTTTGGGCGTGACAAATCGATAGCTATTGTAGAGGACAGTTTCTATTGGTCGAGCCTAAAGAAGGATGTAGCCCGCATAGTGCGACATTGTCGTATTTGCCAAATGGCCATGGATACGGAACATAATACTAATTTGTACACACCACTACCTATTCCCCACCGTCTTTGGGAGGACATTAGTATGGACTTTATAATTGGGCTTCTTCACACTTTGAGGAAACATGACTATCTTCGTCATGGTTGACCGATTTTCTAAGATGTCTCACTTTATTGTGTATAGCAAGACCGCCGATGCCACCTACATGACTACATCGCGGCCTTATTTGTTAGTGATGTCTTTAGATTACACAGTCGACCAAAATCTATTGTGTCTGCTCGAGAAGTGAGATTCGTTAGTTACTTTTGGAAGACCTTGTAGCGGAATACCGGAACTACCCTAAAATTTTCATCTGCCTACTACCCCTAGATTGAAGGTCAGACTGAGGTGGTGAATAGAAGTTTAGGCAATATACATATGTGTTTTGTGGGGGAATATACATCTAGTTGGGATTCAAAGTTCACATATAACAACTCCATCAGTAGGTCTACATGATTGAGTCCATTTCATATCGTGTCAGGTTATGACCATAGGAAGCCTATTGATCTTATTCCCATCCCGATCGAATCACACCCTAGCGAGTCAGCCGAGTCTTTTGCACATCATTTGTATGAGTTGCATGAGTCAGTCAGACGCAAAATTAATACAAGTAATGAATACTATAAGGAACATGCATATAAGCATAGGCGAGAAAAGATCTTTCAGCAGGTGAACAGGTGATGGTACGAGTCCGCGCCGAGAGGCTCCCTCAGGGGCCTGCTAAGAAACTAAACGCCAGGTGGATCAGTCCCTATATAGTCATGAGACGCATCAGAGAAAATGCTTATGAGCTTGACATCCCCGCGAGTATGGGTATTCATCTTGTGTTCAATGTCGAAGACCTGATGCCATACTTTGCACCTCACGAGTATTCAGACCCATATCTTGGCGGCCCTCTCGAGCCATCACCATCGCTTTTACCACCCACCACCTAGTCCACGCCCGAGCCTTTGCCACCGCATTCACTGCCCCATGGCCAACCCACATCGGATCCCCACTGTTACGCTCGGGCCGAGTCACGGCTGTTTGGAAGACAATACAAGCGTCGGGGACGACAGGAAGGTGATAACAACGGGGCTGAACCATCCGGTTCAGCCCCCACTCTCTGAAGACCGCTGATTTGGGGCTGAACTGGCTTGGTTCAGCCCCTATTGGGGCCAGCCGGCCCTTTAGGCCGGCCCCTCCTTGGTTCCGGGTATATATAACCCGGAACCCCTCTTGGATGGGTTATGCAAGATATTTACAAGGTATTTCTTCCCTCTTTCCTAACCCTAGCCGTCTTCTTCTCCTTCTTCTCTAGATCTCTCTTCTCTCTAGTAGTTTCGTAACATTTGGCATCAGAGGAACTTCCTTCCACCATGGTGAACACGCGTACGCAAGAGGAGGCTAGCCGATTGGAAGCCCTAGAAGAAAACTTCGTAGGGTTGACGGATTCGGTGGCCGCAATGGAGGAGAACATGAAAACATCAACGCAGCGGTTGGAGGAGCGGATCGACGCCCGAATGGAGGAAATCAAGGCACTGTTGAAGGGAAAGGCCCGATCGGTGAGGAGAACGGCGGATCGGGTTTGGATACGGCGGAATCGCATCACTCTCTCCCGCCCGATACGCGAGAGGCGGGATTCGGCTCGGTCGGCGGCATGGATGGCGGTGCGGCTTGGCCTGGCGCAACCGGCGACCGCTGGCGGCAGCCGCGGATGGGAGCGGGGTCGACGGGGCCTCCCGCACCGCCTGCGGGTAACAGCGACCCAGGCGCGGGCCGCAACCCCCGGCGGCGGATCGGGGAAGAACCGTCGGGCTTCCAGCGGCCGGCTGCAGCGACGGGGCACGCCCCAGGCGTCCCGGGAGGGATTCTTCCATTCCCACGGGCGGGTGGACCACCGAGAGGCTTTACCCACGATAATCCTTGGGCCGGCCGGCCACCACCTCCACCGTGGGGAGCACGACAACATCAAGGGCATGCTTTTCCGGAACCAGTTGAACAAGGAAGGCGAGAGGGCTACGGATATGGCCAAGGGTGGCCGGGGCAAGGTGCACAACGGCCCCACTTGGCTCCAAAATTGACCCGCATGAATTTTCCAAAATACAACGGCGGAGATGCTCTGGAATGGGTCCAAAAGGCAGAACTGTTCTTCCGTTACCAGGATGTACCCGAAGGCCAGCGGGTACAATTGGCTTCTTTCCATTTTGAGGATGATGCATTTCAGTGGACGCAGTGGTTCCTGCGTGGGCGGGAGCACGTTCTGTGGGGAGAATTTGTGGAGGGATTTACGGCCCGGTTTGGGCCGCTGGAGTATGAGGATTTCGAGGCTCTTTTGCAGAAGCTGAGACAGAAAGGCTCCGTGATGGAGTATCGCACTGAATTTGAGAAACTTGCAAACCGGGTTCATTGGGAAGAGAGGACGCTCTTGAGTTGCTTTGTTTCGGGACTCAAGGAGCACATTCGGGACGAGGTACAGGCGCACATGCCCCGATCCTTAAATCACGCCATCACATTGGCTCGTATTCAGGAAGAGCGCGTCAACAGGCAGAAGGCTAGAGCCACGGGTAAGCCACCTGCGGCCTCAGCACGACAGCAGCCAGCAGCCGGTAGCAAGCCGACAGTGACACGGTTATCATGGAGCGAGCTTGCAGCCAGGAAGGAGAAGGGTCTGTGTTTCAATTGTGATGAGAAGTTTACACCGGGCCACAAGTGTCAGAAAATACAAGTCTTCATGTTGCAGGAGGAAGAGGAAGAGGAAGTGGTGCATGAGGAGTCGGACGGGGGGTTGGATTTGAGCGAACTTGGGGTGTCTCTACATGCTTTGGAGGGGTGCAGTCCCCCGCTCACCATGCGGCTGACGGGTTGGCTGAATCAGGCGAAGGTCACCATTTTGGTGGATAGTGGGAGCACCCACAACTTCATTCATCCAGCTGTGGCACGGCGCGTTGGAAACAAGGTGGATACGGGGTCGGCCTTCCAGGTTATGGTGGCGGATGGCAGCAAGTTACAGTGTGAAGGGGTACTCAAGGGTGTGGCACTTCAGATGCAAGGATATACGGGTTACACTGACATATATCTGTTGCCTATCCGGGGCTCGGACATGGTCTTGGGGGTGCAGTGGCTACGACAGTTGCGTCGGATAACGTTTGATTGGGAGCACATGACTATGAAGTTTCACCAAGGTGAGACACAGTTCTGCTTACGGGGTCTCAAATCGTCGCCTATCAAGGAAATCTCTCTGCGTAGCATGCAGCGGTTAGGGGAGGAAGGCAGTATGATGGCAATCCTTATGGAGGTTCAGGCATCGGCTACGGGTGAGTCGGAGGTACCGGTACAGTTACGAACTCTTCTGGAGCAATATGCTGACGTTTTTCAGGAACCCCGCACACTACCTCCCTCGAGGTTTCGGGATCATCAGATTCAGCTTAAGGCAGGGACAGAGCCAATCAATGTTCGACCTTATCGTTATCCACATGTCCAGAAGGCAGAGATCGAGCGTAGTGTCCGGGAGATATTGGAGGCGGGAATTATTCGTCCCAGTACTAGTTCCTTTTCAGCGCCGATCATTCTAGTGAAAAAGAAAGATGGTTCGTGGAGGTTCTGTGTTGACTACTGAACTCTGAATGGCGCCGCGGTGAAGGATAATTTTCCAATTCCGGTAGTGGATGAGTTGCTGGATGAGTTGCATGGGGCGTTCGTTTTCACTAAGCTGGACCTGCATTCCGGTTATTATCAGATTTTGATGAGGGAGGAGGATATCCACAAGACCGCATTTTGGACACATGATGGCCACTACGAGTTTCTCGTCATGACCAATGGGTTGACCGGGGGCCCATCTACCTTTCAGGCCAACATGAATGAGATCTTCCGAGCACTTCTCCGTAAATTTGTGCTGATTTTCTTTGACGATATTCTTATCTACAGCGCCAGTTGGGAGGACCACGTGGGCCATGTTGAGCGAGTCCTTAGCATTCTCCGTCGGCACAAACTCTACGCCAAGCGTTCCAAGTGCTCATTTGGTCAGCATGAGGTGGAATATTTGGGAAATTTGGTTTCCGGTCACGGCGTCAGAGCCGACCCCCAGAAGATTCAGAGTATGATATCCTGGCCACGACCACTTACGGTGCGGGCGCTTCGCGGATTCCTCGGGTTGACGGGGTATTACCGGCGGTTTGTGAAAGACTATGGGAAGATAGCTCGGCCATTGACTCAGTTGTTGCAGAAGGATGCTTTCACTTGGATGGGGGAGGCTGAGGAGGCATTTCAGGCACTCAAGCGGGCAATGACCACCACACCAGTTCTCGCTTTGCCTGATTTCTCGAAGGAGTTTGTGCTAGAGACAGACGCCTCCGGTGTGGGCATCGGGGCGGTTTTGATGCAGGAAGGGCGACCGTTGGCTTTCTACAGCAAGGCTCTTGACCCACGTACCCTGGGGCTGTCTACGTATGAGAAGGAAATGTTGGCTGTTATCCATGCCGTGGCAATGTGGCGGCCGTACCTACTAGGCCGACACTTTAAGATTCGCACTGATCACCAGAGTTTAAAGCATTTCCTAGACCAGCGGGTGTCTTCGCCTCTTCAACAGAAATGGGTCACTAAGCTCTTGAGTTATGATTATGAGATTACCTATCGGCAGGGCAAGGGGAATGTGGTTGCGGACGCTCTCTCGCGCATCCCTGAATCTACTGTGGCCCACATCACCGGGCCACTTGTTGACACTTTGGAAGAGATACAGGAGCAGGTGATGCGTACTCCCACGCTCCGTGCTCTAGTGGAGGCCTTGCAGCGGGGCGAGGTCGTGGAAGCCGGCTACCATCTTCAAAATGGTCGCCTTTACAACCATGGCAAGGTGGTTATTCCTCCAGCTTCATCGTGGAAGACTGTTATGATGCATGAGTTCCATTCTTCACCTGTTGGCGGCCATGCGGGTGTGCTTCGTACCCTTCAGAGAGCCCGAGCCAATGTCTTCTGGACCGGGATGCGGCGAGACATACAGCAATTTGTACGACAGTGTGAAATCTGTCAACGGCAGAAGTACGAGACGACCTCTCCGGCTGGACTGCTTGTTCCCTTAGACATTCCGCAGCAGATTTGGGACACCGTTTCCATGGATTTTATTGACGGGTTGCCCAAGTCCCAGGGCAAATCAGTGATTCTGGTGGTGGTGGACAAACTCTCCAAGTATGGGCATTTCATGGCTTTGCATCACCCTTATACCGGCGAGTCTGTAGCTGCACTTTTTGCTCGGGAGATTATTCGCTTGCACGGTCTTCCTCGTGCTGTCATTTCTGATCGGGACCCTACTTTTCTGAGTAAATTTTGGCAGGAACTGTTTCGTCTGCAAGGGACGTGTTTACGTTTCAGTACGTCACATCACCCCCAGACCGATGGGCAAATAGAGGTTTTAAACCGGGGCCTCGAGACATACTTGCGTTGCTTTGTGATGGACGAGCCTCGCACTTGGCCGGATTGGTTGCACTGGGCGGAGTACTGTTACAACACGTCTTATCATTCTGCCAGCAAAATGACCCCCTTTGAGGTTGTCTACGACCGTCCTCCGCCGACCTTGAGCAGCTATGAGTCGGGGAGCACGGCTTTGCCCGCCGTTGATCGTGCTCTGCGCGATAGGGACCGCATGCTGGTCACACTGCGCGACAACCTCCGCCTGGCCCAGGACCGTATGAAGCTCCACGCTGACAAGCATCGCAAGGAGAGGGAATTTGCAGTTGGTGATGAAGTTTTTCTCAAGCTCCAATAGTACCGTCAATTGTCTGTCGCTCGTCGATTCAGCCAAAAGTTATCTCCTCGCTATTACGGCCCCTTTCGGGTACTCAGCAGGGTGGGGCCGGTCGCTTACAAGCTAGATCTTCCTGCGGGTTCTCGCATCCACCCGACGTTTCACGTGTACTTGCTCAAACGGAAGGTGGGTGCCAATGTGCAACCAAGTGCTCTTTTACCTGAGGTCACCGGTGCGGGCGAGCTTCGCCCCCTTCCGGAGGAAGTGTTGTTGCTCAAATGAAAACGACGGGGTGCGGAGTACCGACCAGAGCTGTTGGTCAAGTGGAAGAACTTATCCGAGGCACACAATTCTTGGGTTGATCTGCTGGATTTCAAGGAGCTTTATCCCGACTACCACCTTGGGGACAAGCTGGTTGTTGATGGGGAAGGGAATGTTACGCTCGGGGCCGAGTCGCGGCTGTTTGGAAGACAATACAAGCGTCGGGGACGACAGGAAGGTGATAACAACGGGGCTGAACCATCCGGTTCAGCCCCCACTCTCTGAAGACCGCTGATTTGGGGCTGAACCTGCTTGGTTCAGCCCCTATTGGGGCCGGCCAGCCCTTTAGGCCGGCCCCTCCTTGGTTCCGGGTATATATAACCCGGAACCCCTCTTGGATGGGTTATGCAAGATATTTACAAGGTATTTCTTCCCTCCTTTCTAACCCTAGCCGTCTTCTTCTCCTTCTTCTCTAGATCTCTCTTCTCTCTAATAGTTTTGTAACACCCACCTACCCGGGATTTTGTCTCCACCGGTATCACCATTGACACCACCGATCCCAGCAGATCCTCCTACTAGTGCGTTAAGCGATGAGAATATCAATGAGATCATTATGCATGAGTACATCCCCTCTACGAACAGTCTTGTGTGTCGCTACATGGTTAGCTGGCGCGGACGGCCCTTCACTGATGACACCTGGATTGTTGTTGCGGAGCTTGATTGACTTGCCCCTGTACTTCAACCGTCATATGATCGTCTCCATTCACCGGAGATGAAGGATTTTTAGTCGGGGGGAGTTGATGGGGGATCATCTGACGTGACTCGGCACAAGGCAGACCCCACTTTTGTTTATTCAAGCATGCGGACTTGATCGAATCGGCGATCCGCCACCGCGGATGCGTCCGGCTCATCGTTCCAATATTTTTTCATGTACATCAATGTTATTTTTGGAGTTTATTTCATGTACTTATGGCCCCAATACCACCGGCCAATCACAACCGTTGATTTTGGGTGCCCTAATCTTACTTTCTTATAAATAACACATCAGGGCTGAAGTTTTAGGTATTGCTGAAATTTGGAGAGTCTTCTTCCACATTTCCGGTGATTATTCTTCGGTGTCGACTCAGTGGAATCCATTGGTGACGACTCCTCGGGTAAGATCTTGTATTCTTACATCTCCCTCTCAGTTTTCCGCACTTCTCCACCCAGATCCAGCTGATGTTGCCCTCTTTCCTCCCAGATTCATCCTGTCGCCGCCCTTCCCCCTGTTTCCAGCCACTGCCGCCCTTCTCCTCCCAGATCTAGCCAGCCGCTCCCTCCATTCCCTGTTTCTAGCTGTTGCCGCCCTTCCCTGTTTTCCAACCAGCCGCCGCCGTTCCTCCCCCTCACCCCAGACCGCATACCTGCAACCCCAACAGCCCGCCTGACCGTTTTCCCCATCAGATCCGTCCCTTTGCCCACCCAAACATCCTTTTCCTATTGGATCAAGCCCTCCCGCCCCCCAACAACCCTTCTCCTTACCCGATCCAGTCCATCCTCCACCAGAACTCCACTTTTAGCCCTCCAATGTTGAGATCCATTCCTATAGCAACAACCCTAATATTTTGTGTTGTTCTTTGTATTGGATGATGATTGCAAATATTGTTATGGATTGGTTATCATATGCTTGATTGGGAATTTCAGTTTATTTTAGTATTTTACTTCTTAATAACTCTCTAACTACAGGAAAGGATCGATTTATTGCGCCTTGTTTTTGGCCCTGCTCGGGAGGAAAGCCAACGCCTTGAGCTTAAAAGAAAATCTTATTTCGTTTATTATTGGATGACATGTTAAATATTATATTTGTTGCTTGTGTTAATTGGCCCTGCTCGGGAGGGTCCCTCGATAGCTTGACTGGTTGATTAGAGATTTAGCATCAGCCTGTCTACAAGTAGTACATGCATTGAGTCGTTGGAAAGTTGAGTGACAACCCTCAGTCACCACTAGTGTGCATCCTAGGAATCTACTGCACACCCTACCCTACATCACTGACACTATGAACTGATTCGGAAAAAAGTCAAATGTTCGATAAGCTCTTTCCCTAAAAGATACTAGTATCAAATAGCTTGATTGGTCGAATGACTAAGACGGACTTGTTAAAATTCATTCACGCCCATAAGGAATATGATTATGTTAATAGATGAAATAATAATTGAAGATAAGATAACACAATAGATTTAAGTGGCATTGACACGCACAAAAAGGTGATACAAGTACAACACACATTGACAAGATCAAGGAAGTGCACGGGAGAACGACTCATATTATGTAGATGCATCATGTTCCTTTCATTTTTCAATCTTGGATGAGATATTTTGAGAACCTTCGATGCTTATTTTGACATAAAGAAATAGAGAAGAGCTCTTGAACATAGATGATAGGTTTGCCTCTTGAGTTTGTATCACATTCCCTCTAGCTTGATACTCTCCTCTATTAAAAGGCTAGATACTACACGAGTTAGATGAGCAGATAAGTTAAGGACTTGGCAGGAGTGGACCTAACATGGATGGAAATGTTGAAGATGATCTGCATAGTAGTAATACTCAACATGAACAAATAGAAAATGAGAATCCATAAATCCAACCCAAAATAATTGGGATAAGCTTAGAAATGAAAATTGGTATCGCCTGTTACTAAATAATTACCAGAACAATTAATACAAGAGATTTTGCTTTGCTCTTATTCTCCTTACCCTTCTCTCCCTCTCTACTTCTCTCAGATCAATATCCTTCCCTAGTCAAATTCTTGAAAGCAGAGCAATCTAAATGATAGTTAAAATCAAAATGAAACTATAACAAATGCGTAAAATAAAGTAGATAAACATTTTCTCGTACATAATAGACAAGATAACTATAGTAACAAAAGATTTTGGACAAGCCTCCGTTAAAAAAATACAAAAATAAAAAACCTCGGTACTGATGCCGTGCATCTAAATGAAGACTCTGCTTTGCTTGAAGTCTTGACTGCAAGAAGGCCAATAATAAAGAATATCAGGCAATACAGACATCATAGAATAAAAAACGGACAGGAATTTGCAAACCTTCACAACAAGAAGGGGATATGTTGCAAACGTGGCTCCGAGCTTGGCAACAGCTCCAAAGAGAAATATCTAATAGTTTTGCAGCACAATAAGAGCATAACCATGAGCTTGACAGGAACAATATAAAGGTAAGAGGTATATGAGTAACTCCTCCTTGATTAACATTGGGAAGAAAACTATGTTGCAATATTCTTTCACTTTGTAAAATAAAAATACACTTAAACATCAGAATTACATGAAAATTATATGGCTCCATTCCACAGTACATATTCCACTAGAAAAATCTGCAGTAAACTAGATCGTATATAGAGACCTACCTCAACTGCAGTTAAACCTTCAGCACCTTTCATGTTTGAGGCCCGGTCCTTCTTCAGTTTCTTCAACATGGCTTCATACAACATGAACTGAATTGCAGGATTGCAAACCTGTAGGGATGATACCAGAAATAATTATCTGGATAAAGCTGAAGATGAATCAAAATGCATTCCTTGAACTTCAATACATAAGATTTAGTTTTCTCTGTTAGAATCAAAGCATCCAACCGAAAACCAAATGGTTGGAGATGGCGAAGTCTGGGATCTATATTAAGTGCACAAGGTTATGCTAGTTTCCCGTTGTAGGACTATTCTCAACATGCTCCCATATGTGTAGGGTCTTTGACCTCTAACACGTGGATTACTCTTTTTTTCTATTGGGTGATAGGAAATAGGCCACATGGATTAGCTTACTCCAATACCATGTTAGAATCAAAGTATCCAACCCAAAACCAATTGGTGGAAGGAGGTGGAAGGGCCCGGGATGTATATTAAGTGTGCAGTGTTATGCTAATTTCCCAATATGGGACACTTCTCAACATCCCCGAGTTCAAAAAATGAGCATTACAATCCATTCTATAATCTTATTAACTCATTAATAGCCACAGGTGAAATCAGACAGCGAAAAGAAAGGTTACCTATGTGCTTTACAATGCAATTGCAAAAGGTTGTTTCAAGGTTTCATTAATAATCTTAATATTTTTCTTAAAAAATTAAGCTATCTACTCCATCTATATTATATTAAAAAAAAATTAGGATTGTCGTGGTCTTGAATAGGACAATCAAGAGAATCTAAGCCTTTTGATTTTAATCTCCATCATATAGCGTAATGCATGAGGTTTTTTAATACATAGGGTGATGGAGATCGATTACGCGTCACTTCAGATATTTATGAGATTGAATTTATTTGGATCGTCAAATGGGCGATCAGAGACCGGGATTACGACTGGCTCGATTCATCATATTTTAAGGTATTTTCTTTTATTTTTCTGAGCTATATTTTGAAAGTTAGGTTAAACTATCTGTCAGACGATTGTGTCCATCAAACGTATTTAACCAAATCCCCCCATTTATATTGTGCTAATAACAACCATAAAAGAGGGATCGTGTATTGTGGCTACAAAATCGAAAACCCTCGGTAAAACCTACATGTGTGAAGCCTGCGGCGGGAGGTGCTGACTCCTCCCTGTCCCGGTGCCGACATCGGGAGCCACTACCGCCTCCACTTCCCTTAGGTATTGAATCCTGAGAGCCCTAACCCCGCCGCCGCCGCAGTTTCTTCAACCAAGAGCAATACCAACCGCCAACGCCACCGATTCTGCAGCCGATAGCCCCATCGGCCGTTGATGTCTCATCCTCTCCACTTCCCCCTTGCAGCCATCCAATCTTATGGATAGCCTCCCCCAACAGCCTGTCAGGGTCTCAACCCTCCCACCACCACCACCCACCAACCACTACTCCACGTACCTTAACCTCTTCTAACATAGAAGATCAACCCCTCCCTCACCATTCATAAGCCCCTCAGCCACCCCCCATAGTCCCTAGTTGAGCCTCCCCTTACTCCACATTCTATTTCCATCCCAAATCGTCTCTATTTCCATCCCAAATCATCTCTGGACCTCAGTACCTTCTACCGCCAATGTCGATCTCTTAGTGAGTTCTTACATTTAGTTTTCCTATTGTACATGTAGCTAAATTATTGTTAGTAATATTTTCTCAGTTTAAAGTGATTGTTTCTCTTCCGGTGGATGTGTAGCGCCTTGTATTTAATTTGGATGCAATCTCAGATTAACTGCAATTACTACGTACCCAAATTGCAATATTTGCATTAAATTGTGATGTCTGGGAAGAAATTTAAAATTAATATTGTTTAATTAATTGCACGCCGGATATACGTGCATGATTTAATATGTTAGAGAATATTAGAGGAAATGATGTAAAAGGCCAAATAAGTGTGGCCCATTTATAAGCTCACTTAGTTTTCTTATTTAGTCTCACATCTTTAGAGTGAGAATCTCTCTCTCTCTCCTTTCCTATATATATGTACTCATACTTGTAGTTTATACACAAATGGAGAATACAATTATTATTTTCATCCTATTTTCGTGTTCCTCTACATGGTATCAGAGCTGAAGATCTCTCCATGCGGTTAGGTTTTTCTTAACTGCATGTCTGGCCTTCCCTTCTCAACCCGCACAGGGCAGCGGCCTGTTTTTTCTAACCACCTCTTCCTCCTCAATCCCGTGGTTTTCGTGTTCTTCTACAAAATCATTCACAATCATCAAATTAGAACCTAGGATTAGCCATCATAAGTAAATCAGATGACATTCGTGCACTTGTTCACATCTTCATTTTAAGGTTTGTCGTCGCCTCGTCGGTCCATTATACTCACCAAGATTTCTTGCATTGCATCTAGGGTTAGGACATTGCGCGCCCTCCGCCTATAGATTCATCATGCATCATGGGATTAACATAACACACATATATACATATATATATATATTCATGCGCCACTTGAATGAAAGTCAGGTATTGTCGCAAACTGCGCACGAGGTCATGCCCGGCCACTAGTTTTATAATAACAAAATAAACATGTCATGGATACAATGAAGCTCATGCTTGCTTCTATGAAAATGTAATATTCTGTTATCACTATGTCTTGAGCACTGATGGCTATTGTTATACATTTGTATGATAAATGCAATGCAAGCATTCCTCGACCCAACATTCTGCCATACATATTCCATCCTGACATATTTCATCTAAGGAATAAAAAAACATTGGCATGGAACGGGAACCCTCCATATTGTATTTCTACTTTCAGAAGGGAAATTAATAAAAAATATAAACCGCACCATGAAATCCTTTTGTAATAATCATGTGCCAAAACAACTGAGTGGCAAACCTCTTATCTCATCAAAAAATTTGTAAATAATGCTACTTCACAAGAAAAATTGAAGGGAACATATATGGTTCAACTTCAAACATGTTAACTATGTTAGATTCCAATTTCAACATACTTTCGCATGCAGTGGAAAGTATTTTTCCGAATATTCAAATGACCACAGAGCCACCCAATTGTTAGGATCATTCCTGCAACTCCGTCTTAAATGGTTGTTGAACTGACGTAGTGTAGTCTCATTGATGGGTGTCAAGAGAATTAAATATAATATAATTATAGGTGGTCTAATGAACTTGGTTTTATAAAAATAAGAATACGACAAATAGAAAAAGAAAATCAATTGATCATTCCATTCAAATGTCACAAAAAGAATGAAGACTTCTGTCATTATATTCTCGAACAATATTTCTTTCATTTTGAACGCTTGCAGCCTTAGTGAGGGGTGTTTTTGTTACTTTTGAATTTCCCCTCATTCCATACTTAAGATGGAAGGAGGGCTAAATGGGCATGCAAGTATTAGTTCCCGCTCCCGCTCTCCTCTTCAGATCCTAACTCACGGTTAGTTCCTCTTCCATGGGATCGCCTCCTACTCAACGTGGATAGGCCTCTTTCCTCGCCACCATAGGGTCCTCACGATCCAAGAAGGGTCGAGCCAGACTTCTCCAAAACCTCTCTCTCGGCCTCTCACTTGCGCTGAAATGATATGCCATGACAACTTGAAATCAAAGCTACCTCCAATCGCTATCGTCGACACTGTCTGCTCCTTCACTGACCGCTTTCCACGAGTTCACCTAGACTCCTAGTCGATGCACTCAACACCTCACGAGCCTTCCGCACAAACTCGACGCGTGTGACAAGACCCACATCGCACGATTTCAGCGAGATGACAACCTTCGGCCTTTGTTTCCACATGCTGACACCCCAGGATTCATTCCACACCCATCCCCAGGTTCCAGCCGACAGCCTTCCTTCCGCCAACCCCCGCATCCTCTCTTCCCCGCACCAATCAGTGCATTCTCTCCAAAAGGGGTGCAAATTTAGCCCGGGACCGGTTGCCCGACCCGGGTCTACCCGGGGTCTGGGCCTAGTTAGGTCTGGTCCCGGTTAAGCCCGGATCGGGCCCAGGCCGGGCCTAGCGGGCCTTATAAGGCCGCCATATAGGTTGCAGGACCGACCTGCAGCTGGCCCGGGCCAGGCCCAAGCATAGGGTCAGGCATCGGGCGGCCTACAGCCTGGACCGGGCAAGGCCCGGCCTTAGGCCCACATTAGGCCTGACCCATATTAGGCAGGCGAGCTACACAGGTGTTGCTGACATGTGCAGCAGCAACACAAGTTGCATTTATTAGCCGTCTGGCATGGTGCCAGACGGCTAATAAATTGAAAAATTGATTCCCGCCTAGACTAGACTAACATAGGTGGGAATCTCTTAGTAATTGTTATAATAATATGATATAATATTTATATATTATAATATAATTATTATATATATTTAATATAAAATATAGTATAATAACATTTATAAAGTTAGCTATTTCATGTATCGGTTTGGCCTTAACTTCTTATAAAAAATTAAAAAAATATATTTTAATAAGGCCAAACAGCATGATAACCATTAGGCCTTATTTAAAAAAAAGAATTATAAGAAAACCAAACGGTCATAAGACTGTTTGGCATTTTTTCATCTCCCTGTTCTATATAAGAGTGAGGAGATGAAATCAAATTTTTTATTTTAATTCTCTCTCTACTCTCTCATAAGATCGCTTGCTTGCATCAATGGTGATGCGGAGTAGAGACGAGGACACGTTTTGGGCCTGTTCGGGGCTGATGTGGCAACTTTCCATATATAGCATGCCCGGATCGACGATCGGGCTCCGCGATTGCGACCGGAGCGTCGCCACGAGTCCAAACACTATATTACTTTATTTTTTTTCAGTTTATATATTTGATGTATTTTAAGGGTGAACCCACCGGCCAATCATAGCCGTTGATGGGGATGCCCTAACTTCTCTTTTATTATAAATAGGATATAGAGGGGCTGAATTGAGTCATTGTTGGATTTGGAGAAGAAGCATTCCTGGATTCCAGCGATCCCTCCCCGGTGCCGACGTCGTGGAATCCTAGGTGACGACTCCTAGGCCGCCAAACTCCTCCCCAAGGTACTACCCATCCATAGTCTTCTTCTCCCCCCTCTGAAACCCTCATCCACAGCCCCTACAGCCCCCAAATTCCAACTCCAAACGGTGAGCACTGGCCATGGTTACTGTTCACTGAAAACACTGTTCACGAGGGACAACTATGGACCGGAACCACTGTTCACCAAATACTGTTCAACCGCTACTATTCATCCGATTAATGTTCGCCGAAAACCAACCCACCGAAATACTGTTCACGCCGACCCTCCACTTCTTCCCTCCCGTGGATCCACCATCCCCATAACCATAAAATCCCCTGCACCCACACCTAGAGTCATAGTTTCCGAGCACCACTAGCCTACGCTACATCAAATTGGTATCAGAGGTCAAGGTTAGGCCATTTACATGTTTCGTAGTGGTAGGTTTTAAATAATCATTGAGTTCATTTATGTTTAGTTATCGCCGTCATTCGTCTCCTCCATCTAAGTATCCTGAGTCTACCTATACCCGACCTCATAGAGCCCCTCTAGAGAGATTTTCATGTTATCATTATGATTATCGTCGTTCCCCGCACACCAATCCTAGAGATCGTGTCGACCCCTCGACACAATTCCATAATGCTTGAGGCGATCAACACGACGAGAGGTCCTCACGTCTTCATCATTACACCTCTCCGCGATTTCACGATGATAGAATTGAATATCGTTCAGTTCATCGCCGTTACACATCTCCTCTAGGAGAGAAACCTGGGTTTGGATATGAGCGACCTCCACTGCACGTTCACAGGGCTCATACGTACCCACGAGCACAATCTGATTATGTTAGGAACTACCATCAAGACGACCCTCAGGAACCCTAATGAGGTCACCATCGGCAGGAACACAATACATGTCAAGACCCTCCTAGTGTTCCACCAATAGAGTTACCTGAGGCTGAATTTATGCGATTAATTCTTGACCGCTTTGATCTCTTAGAATCTCAGTTTGATCACATACGATCTACATTACGTAGAAATCCTAGGGATTTGGGTCAAGCCATCGATGCGGCGAGTAGTGCTCCCACCGAGATAAGAGACCCGACACTTGGTTTTGATCCTTCTCAGTTTGATGAGATTCAGTGCTCATGTGATCGTGAGATTGAACCTGATCATGACCTTATGATACAGGTGGAGAGTGATACTGACATGACTAGTGAGCATGGTCACGTGGGTGAAGACGTGCGAGCTAGTGATACTGTGATGGTATACCCATCATTTTCACCTCACCTAGACCTACACCTAGACCAAGTGCCCCCTTTGAACAGAGACACAGTTCTCGACACTATATTGATTGACCCACACTTGAGTCTGGGCACCCCCTACTCTTCCCTTAGTACTGTCTCGGGTCACTTCACTACTGAGCTAAGTTATCAAAGGCGCAAGGCGCACCGAGGCGCAAAGGGCCCCTGGAGCCTAGGCGCAAGGCGCAAGGCGCAGGCGCGCGCCTGAGGCACGTGAGGCGCAAAAATTGGGGAAAAAGAAAATTGAGCGAATTGGGCGCCCAATTCGCTGAAATTGAGCGAATTGGGCGCCCAATTCGCTGAAATTGAGCGAATTCGGCGCCCAATTCGCTGAAATTGAGCGAATTCGGCGCCCAATTCGCTGAAATTGAGCGAATTCGGCGCCCAATTCGCTGAAATTGAGCGAATTCGCTGAACTTCAGGGAATTGGGAGCCCAATTCGCTCAATTTCAGTGAATGGGCGCCCAATTCGCTCAATTTCAGCGAATGGGCGCCCAATTCGCTCAATTTCAGCGAATTGGGCGCCCAATTCGCTCAATTTCAGCGAATTGGGCGCCCAATTCGCACAATTTCAGCGAATTGGGCGCCCAAGTGCGCCTAGGGGGTGCCTCGGGTGCGTCTAAGATCATGTTTTTGCCAACACCAAAATTTTTTTTTAAAAAAAAATACCTTAAAAGGCCCGGGCGCGCCTGGGAGCCTGTAAGGCGCGCGCCTAGGCGCGCCTGGGCGCGCCTGAGGCGCGCCTGGGGCACATCGCCCGTCTCAGCTGTGCTGAGGTGCGGCGGGCTGTGCCTGGTGCGCCCGGCGCCTCAGGCGCGCCTAGGCGCGCGCCTTGACAACTTAGCTACTGAGAGTCGAGAGTATAGTGTTGATCTCGTAGTGGCTATGCCACCCATGCACGGGGGTACTACCCCTTTCGATGGTACTCATCGGGAGGACCTTGACCTTAGTGACGAGCCCTATGACGAGCCCCCTGTTGAGCCTCCTGATGATCCGCCACATCTTGGTGAGGATGAGACTCGGGTGAGCCACTCAGGTATGACGTCTCTTTCATTATCATCTCTGGCCTTGCCCAAGAGAAGAGACTTTGAGTGGGGCATGAGATATCTAGGGCCTACCTTGAGTCCACTTGAGCATACTCATAGTGTGAGGACCTACCTTATGACACCTCACACTCTGGATGAGTTTTGGGACACGCCACCCGCTGAGCCACCCGATGAGTTCTTTCTTGTCTGGGACGCTCATCATATTTTAGAGTCGCGACTTCTAGTTGGTATACACGATTTTCACTCAGGTGGTCGTCTCCTTCGTGATGACTTTTCTTACACACCTCCTGGGGACCCCCCTGATGTGCTACGTTCCCCGAGAGACATTTGGCTTTTTACGAGCCCGTCTTTGAGTATAGTTGTCTCTCACGGTCATCTGAGCACTCGTCACACACAGGATGAGTTTGTCTACACTCCACCGAAAGAACTTCCAGATAGGTCACCCCATTTTAGAGACATCCCGGGCATTATTAGATTTTCCTATAAGAAGTGTATTGTATCTGTCGTGTTGTCTTTGCATCATTTGCATTACCTGCATGAGTCTGCTGAGTATTTGCACAACATTTGCATGATTTGCATGAGTCAGTCCGCCGACGAATAATAACAAGCAATGAAAATTACAAAGCCCATGCAGATAAGCGAAGGAGAGAGCAAATATTTAATGTAGGCGAGAAGGTAATGGTACGAGTCCGCCCCGAGAGGCTCCCTTCGGGGCCTGCCAAGAAGTTAAGCGTGAGGCAAATGGGTCCGTACTCCATTATTAGCCGTATTGGGACCAACGCCTACAGACTTGACATCTCGGCCAGTATGGGAATTCACCATGTGTTTAATGTTGAAGATCTGACTCCATGCTATGAACCTCATGAGTATGTGGACCCGAGCAGTGGAGATGCTCAACCACCCCCACCCCCACTGTCTTTACCATATCACCCTCATACATCCTCACCCATTGTTGAACTCCACCCACCTGGGGACTCGTCGTCTTTGGTTTCACCGCAGGGACCACCGATCGCACCGGGATCCACCACTCGTGAGTTGAGCGTTGAGAGCTTCATGGAGACAAGACTCCACCAGTGCATTCCCACTACAGACGTTTGTGACTCTTGGGTACTTGCAACAGAGTTTGATTGATTCGCCCTTGGACTTCGACTTCAGCACGTCCGTCGCCATTCACCGGAGATGACATCTTTTCAATCAGGGGGAGTTGATTAGCGAGGACACTTTCCAGCGACGACACTTGAGCGACCTCTGGTGGGCTTCTTCGAGTTTTACCCGGCATGCAGCGAGAGAATTTTGATCCCTATTCATCGGGAGATGAATTCTTTCAAACCGGGGAGATAGATGCGGAGCAGAGACGAGGACACGTTTTGGGCCCGTTCGGGGCTGATTTGACAACTTTCCATATATGGCATGCCCGGATCGACGATCGGGCTCCGCGATTGCGTCTAGAGCGTGGCCAAGAGTCAAAACACTATATTACTTTATTTTTTTCAGTTTATTTTTGATGAATTTTAAGGGCGAACCCACCAGCCAATCATAGCCGTTGATGGGGATGTCATAGCTTCTCTTTTATTATAAATAGGATGTAGAGGGGCTGAATTGAGTCATTGTTGAATTTGGAGAAGAAGCATTTCCGGATTCCAGCGATCCCTCCCCGGTGCCGATGCCGTGGAATCCTAGGTGACGACTCCTAGGCCGCAAAACTCCTCCCCAAGGTAATCTCTACCCCCACCTTTGTTTTCCACCATTCAAATCCCACTTTCAGCCACTGAAAATCACCCAAACCCCTCCCCCAATACCGATGTCCTGGAATTCCGAGCACTGTTCACGGCACTGTTCGCGCGCACTGTTCACAGGCACGGTTCACGACAGAACATTGTTCACCTGAAACACTGTTCACGACTGCCTCCACCTTCCCCTCCTCCCTAATCCGCCAACTCCCCTCCATGGATCCACCATCCTAACAACCCTAAAATTCTAGATCAGTCCAGATCTAGGATTCTAGCCACCCGATCCGTTATTTCCACCGCACAAACCTTCCATTCTTGCCCGGATCCGCTCCTAAATAGCGGATTTACCCATCCCCGGCCCGGATCTACTCATTCGTGGCCGGATTCGCCGTTTTACCATACGTTATCACCATTTTCCGCCGAGGGCAGCCACCATCACCGTCGTCTCGCCACCGATTCCACCCCTGGTCACCGATCTACACATCTGGCCCTCCAAATCTTCAGTGTCTCGGTTCATCCCTCTACGTTGTGAGCATTTGTGGTATTGTATTCGGTGACTTGACATTTTCATTTGGTGTTTTATTATATTGTGCTGAGATTATTATTGCTTAGAAATTTGTTCTTTTATACTAATAATTGCAGGAGCAGTTATTCGCCGCACGCTTGCTTAGGCCCTCCGAGCAGAGGAAGTCGTTGCCAAATTGCTAAAAATTAATTACTTGTTTCTTTATTTCAATTATTTGCGTGCCGTTATTAATTTCATTGTTTATGGTAATCGTCGTTGTCGACCGACGGCCACCTTGTATGTAGCATAGCATTAGTGTGTCACCCCTGCACCTGCACGTAGAGTTGAAGTTTCCGAGCACCATTAGCCTACCCTACATCAAATGTCCTCTCACAATGAGGCGACTACTTCTCAAGGCACAAATCTAGAGATCAAAATCGTGGAGCACAAGCATCGTGCGCAAGCATGAGAGCACTTCGAAAAGATTCGCACAATAATGAGTTGAAAACTAAATGTCGGCAATGTGCGAAATTACTCATAAAAAAGGCAACACAACACTGATGCGTCATTTGAAAACATGTCTGGATAAAAAAGCGCCATAGTCGAGCCGGGCACAATTATCTTCAACTAGGAAAATTTGGACTTATGATCAAGCTAGACAACGAGAGTAGCAAATGAAGAATGTAAGCATACGCGGATTACCCTTCAACCATTACGACAATGAGAATGAAACATCATACATACGCAGCGAGCTTCAATCAAAATATCAAGTAGAACGACTCTTAGGGCCGATGCATACAAAACTTATATTAAAATAAAAAAAGATTTAATAAAATATTTTAATAGTTTTGAAGGAAGAGTTAGTTTAACGAGTGATATTTGGTCGTCCGGACAACATGTACGACTATCGTACATTTGCATAACATGTCATTGGATTGATCTAACTTCATGAGAGTTATCAAAACGTATATATATTTTAAATTATTGAATCACCGCATACTGGAAATGCAATATATCAAATTATAATGAAAGACATTCGAGAATTTAAAATAAAAGATAAAGTAATTAGTATTTCTTTTGATAATGCATCAATTAATACTGCGGCAGTCAAATTATTAAAGCCATGAATCACTACAAATTTACATTTGCTGTAAGGACCATCTCACCGCCATAAAACGAATGCAACATATTTCGCAAGTTGAGACGAGCATCTCGGAGTTTGAAGAAAACATGAGTGCGCTGAATATCACCGACGAAGAGTAGATTTCATCTGTATACACTTCAATTTGTAATTTGTATACGAAGAATAGATTTCATGAAATATTTTATAATTTGTAATATTTGAGACTATTATCTTCATATCTTGTAATTTTAATTTTGTAATTTTACGTAAACTTTATAATTTCATTTTGAATTAATAAAGCCCAATTTTACTTTTTTATTTGTGTTCAGTTTTAATTTTTGATTTTAAGTAATAATAATATCATATATAATTATAATATTACAATATTATAGTTATATAATATCTTATATATTACTATATTATATTATATAAATAATAAATTAATTTAAAACATAAAGTTAAAGGCATGGTCTTAACTTTATATTAAAAATTTTAATTAATTTATTTATTTATATAAGTCCAAAAGGTCATAACTCATAAGACTGTTTGGACTTATTTTAATTAAAACAATTTTTATTTTTTCAATGTTAATTTAAAATGTTGTTTTTTAAATAAATATGTTTTTATAAATTTTGAAAAGATCTGGCCCCTGCCCGATCAAGGCCCAGTTTCCTTGCCTTGATAGGCCTCCATTTATAGTGGAGACCCGTGCCCGACCTGAGCCCGGTTAGCTCAGGGCCCGACAGCAAAAAAGTCGGGGCCCAAGGGACTGGGCCCTGCAGACCTAATTTGCATGCCTACTCTCTAAAAGCATCCACCCACTATGGAGGAGGGCAGTCTCACCTTAGCACAGGTGATGGAACTCATACAAAAAATGATGATTGACCAGGCCGCAAGCAACAAACTGCCAACACTATGACCTTTGAATACCAAGCCACACGCATTAACGACGTTCACTTACCTCCTCTCCCCGCCTCCACCAACGGCGGTCACCCCTTCACCAACCGTTCATACTTTCCCGGCAATCGATCCGAAGGGGCGGTGTGCCCAACTATGTGAAACTGCACTTTCCCCTCTTTAATGAGCATGGTGTGTCTTACTATGTATGAGCAATTCTTAGTTAAAATGTGCCCTCCATAGGAGGAGTAGATCGGTTTGGCATCCTTCCACCTCAGGGCATCCACTCAACTATGGTACGTGCAATTAGGGCAGGAAAAATCCAACCTAAACTAGGCTGATTTTAAGCACCATTAGAACCTATGATTTGGGGGGGGGGGCATTTTGTACGTGATTCACTCCTAAAGGAAGGTGTGCGGATCATTTTTTATGCAAAAATACAGTCATTTAAAAAAAATAATTAACGAAATATTAATCGATGTATTTTTACGATCGTTTTAAGTATTCATATATATGTTTTGAGATAAAAAATGTAAAAATAGTCAAAAAGATGTTTTAAAGCTATTTTACAACTGTATTTTTTGCAAAATTTATAGTTTTAATTTACCGCCCATTACAACTGTAAATCACGTTACAACAGTATTTTTGTCAAGAAAAAAGGTCCCGCATGTTCCTCTGTGCGAATCACGTACAGAAAATTTGAGCGTGATTTGGACCACCTCTTTGTAACAATTGAGTGGGCGATCTTATCTCCCTCAAGCAGATGGATCACATAGATGAGTACTTTGAGAAGTTCCAGATCTTGCTGGCCTGAGGTCCTCTATCCCGGCCGAGCATCTAGTGCCCATATTCACAATGGGCTTACAATAGCAACTTTGCCTTGATGTAGAGTTTGAGGCTTTATCTGAACTCAACATCGTGATGATCCTGGCATGTATTTGCAAGAAGGTCTTGTTGATGGATCCACCATACAATGTCTGTCCGGATGGCGAAGGATTGTCCAGAGGGAGTAGTGCACCCTCCTACCATTTGAGTAGCTTCACCACCGGGCCAGGAGCAAGAATGTGTCTTGTATACCCTTCTTCAAAAGACTTCAAAGGATCTAGCCACGCAATCTTTGGCCTCCGTCCTGACCATGCCATATGAATGCTCATCACCACAACATGCCACCCCATTGTTTCCCTCGTATATTTTGGGAGCACTCATAGCTTCATCGGCAAGCACACTGTTAATCATCTTCAGCTCCTAGTTACATGTTGCACCTGCATCAACATATCAACGGACAACGACAGTAAAGATAGAATGTCTTGACATATGCAAACTAGTCACCATCATGGTTGAGGAAACCAAATTCTTGGTGAACTTTCTTTTGATTTCCCTACAGGTCTATGAGGCTGTCCAAGGAGTCAAGTGGCTGTGTTGGGCCAAGTCGTGTGGGATTTTGATCAATTGCAATGATGACATATTTTGGGCACAGACATGGGGAAGTTGCAGGGTTGTACACCCGAAACTACATTGGGCTCCGTTCGTTTCGCGAGAATTGGGGCGTTGGAATTAACATTCAATTACCAATTCCAATTGTGGATGTTCGGTATGCCCAAAATAACGTAAGAATCGGAAATCAAATTGAATTCTGTCGGAATTGGGTATAAGCTGTATCCCGTGACTTTCATTTCCAACCTCACTAGGTCTTCTTTCGCAATTCCGATCTTGCTCGACGCCATCCACTCCCCGCTAGGTCTTCTTTCGTGGATTCATCTCTCACCGGCTCCGCTAGGTCTTCTTTCGTGGATTCATCTCCGGCTCCGCTAGGTCTTCTTTCGTGGATTCATCTCTCGCCGACATCGTTCCAGTAAGTAGTGGATTCATCTCTCGCCGGTGTCGTTCCAGTAAGTCGTGGATTCATCTCTCGCCGGCGCCGTTCCAATAAGTCTTCTTCTTCTTCTGTAATCTTCTTCTTCTGTAATCTTCTTCTTCTTCTGTAATCTTCTTCTTCTTCTGTAATCTTCTTCTTCTTCTGTAATCTCCTTCTTCTTCTGTAATCTCCTTCTTCTTCTGTAATCTCCTTCTTCTTCTGTAATATTCTTCTTCTGTAATGTTCTTTTTCTTCTGTAATGTTCTTCTTCTTCTGTAATGTTCTTTTTCTTCTGTAATGTTCTTCTTCTTCTGTAATGTTCTTTTTCTTCTGTGATCTGTAATGTTCTTCTTCTTCTGTGATCTGTAATGTTCTTCTTCTTCAGTGATCTGTAATGTTCTTCTTCTTCCGTGATCTGTAATGTTCTTCTTCTTCTGTGATCTATAATGTTCTTCTTCTGTGATCTGTAATGTTCTTCTTCTTCTGTGATCTGTAATGTTCTTCTTCTTCTGTGATCTGTAATGTTCTTCTTCTGTGATCTGTAATGTTCTTCCTCTTCTGTGATCTGTAATATTCTTTTTTTGTGATCTGTAAAATGTTCTTTTGCTGTGATCTGTAATGTTGCTTAGGCTTTAGGCTTTAGTTGCTTTAGGCATGAACTTATGATCTGTAATGTTGCTTAAGCTTTAGACTTTAGTTGCTTTAGGCATGAACTTGTGATCTGTAATGTTGCTTAGGCTTTAGTTGCTTTAGGCATGATGTAGATGGATGCGACAATGAAGAGTCGTAGACGTAGGAGAGCGGTAGTAGTTGCGGCTCTTGCTGCGGCTGCCGTAGTGATGATGAAAAGTACGATTAGGAAAAATCTTATTCATGTCGATGCTAAAGATATTTTAAGGAGAATTTTGTTTAATCAATTACATGGTGAGATGGATGTCAACTGTTTTAACCAGCTTCGAATGAATAAAAGCTCTTTCGAAGCACTGTGCCACATTCTAATCGGACGTGGATTAATGAGAGACGAAAAATGTTACAGTTAGAGAGTCGGTTAGTGTTTTTTTACATGTACTAGCTTACAATAAGAAGTTTCGGGTTGTCGGTGGAATGCATCTACGTTCAACAGATACAATAAGCCGTCATTTAAACATGGTGTTACAAGCTATTTTGAAGTTAGGCCCCGACTATATAAAGCTTCCAGATACATCAACTCCACAAAGATGGCGTCATTTTTCAGTAAGCAATTTTTCTTTTTTTAACATTTATGTATATGGATTATGGAGTATGCTTAAATTTTTTAAGAAAGCTTACATTATCTTATAAGATTGCATTGACGCAATTGATGACACTCACATTGAAGTCACAGTGCCAATTAAAGACAAGGGTAGATATCGGAATAGGAAACAAGTCATTACAACGAACGTCATGGGAGCTTGTGATTCAAACATGAGGTTTTTGTATGTTTTGCCGGGATGGGAGGGATCCTCATCGGATTCCAGAGTGTTGCGTAATGCACTCGAAAGGAGAGATCGTTTCGAGGTGCCATTAGGTCAACTAGATATCACTTAAAAGAGTGGTCCGCACAAGGCAATAATCCCACCAATTATAAAGAGTTGTTTAATCTTCGGCAAGCAAAGGAGAGAAATTAGATTGAGAGGACATTCAGACTGCTTAAAAAACGATGGGCAATTTTGAGGGGACCATCATTCTATGACATCAAAGTACAGGTAAATGACTAATACGATGACACTCATATTTTATGATTGACTAATATGCAGAACTAAATGGATAAAAGTAAAGGAAAGGGGGTCAAAGTAAGTGAACGGTCATATGTTCTGTGGACACCACAGATGGACCGTGCTTTATCTACTGCTCTCCTCGAGCAGTAGAATCTGGGGAACAAGACAGCGAGTGGATGGAAAAGTGTCTCCTACACAACGACAATTCAGGCATTAAAGGATGAGTGCAATGTCGAAATTAGTAAGGAGAAGAAAATGACGCGAATAAAAACGTGGAATAAGTACTACCTAGAGATATCGGCGATGCTAGATACTGGTGGATTTGGTTGGGATTGGGAGCACCATGTAGTGAAGGTAGACAGTGAAGATGTTTGGGCTAACTATGTTCAGGTAATATTTTAATTTAACATTGTAATCAAATATCTGGACAATTTTAAAAAATTATGATTCTAATTTCAACTGTACTTGTAGGCTCACCCGACAGTTAAACATTATCGGAGTAAAGAGATCGTGAATTGCGGCGAATTAGCTATGATATGTGGGGTTGATAGAGCTACTGGAACTCAAGCTGCTACAACATATGAGTCAGTGAACGGGATTCATATTGATGATTCGGTGGACGATAACGTGAATGAGGAGGTCGAGACACAGAGCAAGAAGAAGAAGACAAAAACAACTGCGGTAGATATTATTGTTGATGTTGTTACTGTAATAGCGAGGAACATGGAGTATGAGAGCAGTGTGACTTCTCAGCCTCCGCTGCCAAGCTCAAAGGCAGACAGAATATATGTGGTCATTGCATCTATTACAGATCTGACTGAGGCTGAGGTCATACAAGCTATCGATATGTTGAGTGTTGACGACAGAAAGAGCGACGTGTTCATTGCTTTACCGATGCCAATTAGGAGGACCTGACTCCGCTTACATTAATTCGATTAATTATGCCATAGACTTATGTTTTGTATGTTGCAGACTTTTTTTTCATGCTGTGGAGTTGTGTTTTAAATCTGTGGACTTATTTTTTTTAATTTGCACTTATCTTTTATATGGACATTTGTTTTTCATGGAATACTATGGTTTAGTACGGGTGAAAAATGCAAGCACGGGAGAAAAATGCACGCCCGGACACAAAATTCTGATATGCAAGCTAACATTAGAATTACCAATTCCAATTCTCGTGACAGAATTCCTGCGTTAAGGCGAACGGTGGAATAGGAATTGAATTCAATTCCTATTCCTGCGGGAATTGGAATTGAAGTCGATTCCAATTCCTACATCTCAATTCCTGCGAAACGAATTCCAATTCTCGTGACATTATAATTCCAATTCATGCAAGCTAACATAAGAATTACTAATTCCAATTCTCGTGACAGGACCCTGAGCTAGTTCTCTTGTTTCATGTTTTTGAGGAGAACATGGATTTGTCTTGCGGGCTTCTAACGCCTCAGCATCAAGACCATCGTATCTGGCCTTTTATCAGGCACTAGACAGTTGGTCGTCCGCGTCTATCTCTATTCATTCCTTCAAAAGGACGACAATTAGTGTCGGTGCATCGCCATGCTCCAATAGGGGCTTATGCGACCACTACATCACCTTTCTCCTTTCTGGTTTTTCTGGTGCATAGAAGGATGAAACACTGTAGTTCTGTGTGGATCACCGCGATCTGAATCCCAAGATGGTCAAGGCTATACCAGTGGTGGAAGCAGTCCTCGATGAGCTCCATGGAGCAAGTTTCCTGTGCAGGATGGAGTAATACTCTGATTATCATAGGTGTGCATGACACCTCAAGACATGGAGAAGACGGTCTTCAAGACCAATTATGGAAACTGTGAGTTCCTGGTGATGCCCTTTGGGCTTTTCAATGCTTTCTGAACGAGGTATTTCAAGCCCTTCTCATAAATTCAGGCGATGATATCATGACACGTACCCTAGACACTGAGTGAGCATTGCGGATTTTTTGGGCTCACGGGGTATTACCACCGCTTCATCATGGGATATAGTGTGATCAACACAATGTTTGTGTCACTATGAAAGAAGATTGCATTCAATGGGGAGAGGCTGACAACACTGCGATGTATTCGAGGACCTCAAACAGACATTGATCACTGCATCGGTCCACCTATCCAACTTCACAGAATTACAGATGGAGTGTGATGCTTCAGGTGATAAGAGCGGAGCGTTGTTAATGATGGGCATTCGATAACCTATTTTAGCATTGTTATAGCAAGATGGGCATTTGATAACCTACTTCAATAGGAAGACTACCTCCATCATCAGAAGTTGCGCTCTTGCGAGCAGAAGCTGAGTGAGTAAGCTATTGGGATTTGACTTCAGGGTGGAATACAAGATCAGGATTTTAAACTCGGACTGATGGATTATCACATAAAGATTGTCAGGAGTCAATATTTTTCATCTCACAACTTACCTCTGCGCCGCTAGCACTCTTTATTGGCAGGTTTAGAAGAAGTTTTTTTTTTCACTCGGCGTCACTAAGTTGGCTCTATCCTCCGCATACCACCACAGTCAGACCGTCAAACTTAGATGGTCAATCGCACAGTTAAAATGTACTTGAGGTGCATCACGAGAGATAGGCCCAAGCACTGAGTGCAATGAATCCCCTGAGTGGATTACAATTACAACACCTCTTATCATTCGACCTTGCATATATATGCGTAAACCCTCACAACTCCTGACATACAACGACATGACCACCATAGTTGATGAAGAGGACCGAGCTCTCCTCACTGGTGATCAAATTCTCATAGTTGCTCGAGACCGCTTACTAGAGGCGCAGAGGTAGGAACCATCATGATCTCTTCTTTGCCCCCAATGAGTAAGTGTGGCTGAAATGATGTCCTTATCGCCAGACTTCTGCTTATAGAGGGGTGAATCACAATTTTTTGTCAAAGTATTATAGGCCCTTTCAAGTTATATAGAGGTGGCTTACAAACTCTGATTCTCCATAGATGTCAAGATTCACGGTGTTTTTTATTTCTTAGAGCTGCTTGTTGGGTCTACTCTGACGGAGCTACTAGTGACACATGACGAATCTACAAGCGGCGGATGAACGATGCTCTAACCCTACATGCAATGCAAATCCGACGGCGAAATCAAATTAGATAATAAATAATTAAATCGCACACACACATGATTATAGCAAAATAAAAATAATTCTTTAGGCAAGCAGGTTTAGGCTTTCCTCCACGTGATGGGCCAAAGCGAGAGCGCCCGACGAATAGTTCATGCAAATCACAAGATATCTCGGGAAAAATTTTATAATGTAATTTATCCAGATAAGTATAAGAACACACCACAATATTTAAAAGATGAAAACAAAAGTTCGTAAAACAAATAACAATTCACAACGCACAGGGGCTGTTGTAGGAGAGCAGATCTGGAGATGTGCGACACAATTGGGATGATCCAGAGAGGAACTGGTGGCTGAAATGACGGGACAACTGCTGAATTTTTGCAGTGGGAAGCGGGATCGGGCCGGAAAAGGGTAGATTCGGCTATATGGAGGCGGATCGGGGAGGCGGGAGGGTAGATCCGGTAGTTTGGGAACGGATCCGGGCTGTGAGAGGTGGATCAGATAGGTGGGGTGGCTGTATCTGGGCTGGAATACGCAAATCTGGACTGGATTGGGTGGGGGAGGGGATTTGGAGGTGGATCCACGGACAGGGGCGGCGGTAATGAAGTTGGGTGGCTGTAGACAGCAGGTTTGGCTATCATGGGGGCTGGAAAAAGGGGTGGCAGTGGCGGTATGGGGTGGTGAAGGGGCGGCAACTGTTGCTGGAGATGGAGGGGCTGGCGGTTGCCGTTGGAGCGGTGGAAGGGCGGGTTGCTACTGTTGGAGAGGGGGAAAAGGTTGCAAGCGGCTGAAAGCTGGCGGCAAGGGCGGCTGCTGTTTGGGAAGGTATGGGGAAGGTGGTGGAAGAATTAGGGGGTGGAAAATGAGGGTTAGGGTTAGGTATTACCTTGGGGAGGGAGATAACCACCTAGGAGTCATCACTTAGGGTTCTACGGAGTCGGCACCGTAGAATGATCGACGGATTTCGGGATTCTTTGTCTCCAAAATCTGCAATAGCCTCCAAATAGCCCCGTACACATCTATTTATAATAAAGAGATATTAGGGCATCCCATCATCAACGACTATGATTGTTTGGAGATGGGGTAGCCCGATTACATCAAAATAAAAGCCAAAATAATAATATAATATATGAAATCGACTGCAAGCGACGAACAGGATTCATCCGTGGAGTCAGATCATCGATTTGGATACGCCATATATGGTAAGTAACTAATCATCCCCAAACGGGGTCAAAACTCATCCTCCGTTGCGGGTCCGCATTTCCGTTCCGCATCAAATGGTCTCATTGCCATCTCTTTGAAGGTCAGCTAACGTAGTAGCCTACTCAGATATTAGGGAACAAACACGTGCAAGCTGACAAAAGACCCTACATAGTTGGAGGATGATGATGTGACAAAAGTTGTTAGGGAGGATCATGCCTAACTACCGCTCAAGGAAAAAAATGTTTGTGTAACCCTAAGGCTAAATCTCATCAAAAGAAGAAGGAATGGAGAACACTACAGGTCCCTCCTCACATCCAGAAACTCAGTCTTCCTCCCAAGAAATGATGATTTGTTGTGTCAACTTACCTTGGTGTATTCATACTATAAGAGGGCCAATGACAAGTTGTCATGTGTCCTCCGTAGTATTTGACTTCTACGGTATTTAAAACCTAAGGTAAAACACAAGACAAATCTTTGAATTTGCAGTATAATCCTGAGATATGTTAGACGATAAAGCTAATTTGTCCATTGGCAGCTACAAATCCAAAACAATGCATTTGCATAGTGTAAATAACCTGGTTTCTTGAATTTAAAACTGATTTTGTCACTACAGAGTTATCCTCTGATTTTCCAACCATAGTTATCCTCTGATTTTCCAACCTTAGTGGATGTGAAATTTATAAAATAATACCTATTATGAGAGAATAAATCATGTATGGTGCGAGCTAAACTGTTACGGGTCCAAATGTTACGGATCTACACGACGACGAGTCACCATGACAAGTCTACACGCGCCGGGAGCGTATATCGCAAGGGCCCACCGAGACCGCGAAGAATATTTAATAATAAATAGGTTGATATATTTATTGACGCATTTTTAGTATTTCTTAAATTCAATATTTCCTTTTATATTTGCTCCTCGTCACTATAAGAGGGCCGCCGGACCTTGTAATCTTTATCTTGGAATGTATGAAGGTTTCTAGGGTTGCTCCCTAATTTCGTCTCTTCTCGTCCTCCTTCATTCTCACTCACCCCCGCCGGCCCTTCCCCTTGCCAGATTCCTCCTGGAATTTATCTGTGATCTTATCAATTGGTCCGACCTGCCTCACCGACCGCCTGTTTTCGCCTAATATCTGTGAATTTATCTGTATCTCTGCCGACCCGCATCATCGCGACACAGCCCTGTTTTCGCGACACAACACCTGATCCCGCGTCGCCATAGGAAAGACGAGCGGCCCGATCGTTGCCGCCGTTCCTCATGACGCGCGACCCAGCCGACGCGCGGTTCACCCTTGCCGGACATCCTGACCCCGCCTCCGGCATCACGCCGCCAGCTCCGATCCGCCACGTCCTGCCCTCCAGCAATCGGATCGGCCCTCCAGCAACTGGATCGGCCCTCCAGCAACTGGATCGGCCCTCCAGCAACTGGATCGGCCCGCTCCACCTCCTCGAGCAACCGGATCGGCCTCCGGCGTCCTTTCCGCACTCGATCCGCCCCGATCTGCCACAAAGCCTCCTCCAATAATCGGTTGATACAGCAACGCCCCAACCCCGCTGTTGCAGCCCTCCGGATCTTCCGTCGCCCAGGGGCTCTGTTCTGCATCGTTCTCTTCTCGGCGCCTGGCCCCGCTCCGCTCGAGCTATCGACTGTCCTTCTCCCGTGTCACAGGGCTTCTGTCAGCCGAATCTGCTACCCCTTTCATTTCTACTACAGGAAGGCCGCCGCCACGGGCCTCTGGTCCGTTGTGTCGACCGTTGTGCCGACACGGACATCGCCGACATCACATCCAGCCTACATCTTGGGCACCATGGCCGCTGCCCAATCCGCCTCCCCCGGGCCGCTGTTCTTGCTGTCGCCGACCACCAACCCTTGGCTAGATTTCTCTGACCTGGCTGCACAAATCTTGGCCACATGCGCCTCCCTCCACGCCAAAGTCGATCGTCTTATCGTGTACCACGGAAGGGCTTCTGCAACCCCCCCCCCCCCCACGACCGTCTCCACCACGGCTGCCTCCTGCACCATGCGAAAGTTTTTCGCCCATGCCACCTCTCTCCACGTTCGCTAATGCACCACCTCTCTCTACGGTGGTCGTCCCACCGCCACTTCCACCGGCCGCATCACAGCCTCTTCTGCCGCCCCATCCGGTAAACTCGCCGCCCCCTCTACCAGCTCTTACTCCGCCGGTTCCAGTCTTGCCACCCCCTCTGATCATCTCATTGTCTCCTCTCCCGGCTCTCGCACTGCTGGCCCCTACCCTGCCACTATAAGAGAGCCGACGAACCTTGTAATCTTTAACTTGGAATGTATGAAGGTTTCTAGGGTTGCTCCCTAATTTCGTCTCTTCTCGTCCTCCTTCATTCTCGCTTACCCCCGTCGACCCTTCCCCTTTCCGGATTCCTCCTGGAATTTATCTGTGATCTTATCATAAACATAGTTTTAGGTTGCGACAAAAAACTCGCTTGCAAGGCGGGATGCTTGACTTATCATGACTTCTATCGAGGTAAGAAATTATTTCGCCCTTATACATGTCTCGCATTTAATGTGATAAGGCTCTTATATTGCTTCGTGGGATGGGCTAAACCATGTCAGACACAATCTCCACATGTCCCTCTCTCAAGCTTGAGGGAAAGCTTGATAAACACAAGGGAGGGGGGGTGTTAAGGGATCCTGATGGGAACCACATACCATCACATAGGTAAACCACGAGGAGATTGACGATGTCCGTCTTCACACACATTATTTCTTTCAGCTTGAACGCTTGCATTTTCACTCACATCTTGTTTAAGCCTTAGTGAGGGATGTTATTGTTATTTTAGACTTTTCCTTCTTGCCGTGCTTATGATGGAAATAAGGTTGAATAGACATTCAAGTTTTATACTATTATTCCACTTGTTTTTAATTCCATCTCTCTCTCCCCTCTTCTCATAACACGTACCCTAGGGAATCGATAGGTGAAGTGTGGACCTCTCCCCACCCCTCTCTCTCGACCTGTCACTGGCTAGCAAGTTGTAGGCCGTAACATCTAACAATGTTAAATCCAAGTGAATTTAGAGAAAAAGGATGTAACTAAATGCTCTTATTGAATCAGAAGGATTTAAGGGCTGTAATCAAGTTGTCCAAACCACATCACAGGGGTACAAATAAGCTTATCATACTTTCTAAGGCTTTGTTTACCAACCATTATGAGTGTTGGAAATACTCCCTTCCATAAGCCTAATAAGCCAGCTTCATCATATAGTTCTTTAATCTGCAAATTAAAATTAAAAACACTTAATGGAACAAGAAAATAACAAAAAAAACATTACAAAAAACTGATGAGCCAATACTTCAAGAAAAATGTTAAGATAATGAAAGAAGGAAAAAATGGACAGTATAAAGAGCACAATGATTATTCGCAAATAAAAACAACTTTGAACTAGTGAATTATATAGAAAACTAGGGGTTTTGTGAAAAGAAGACAAATACAGAAAGGTGGTCTAAAACATGGAAAAGAACAGAAGGGTTGTTTAAGATATGAAAAGAAGAAAAATACATACAACATCAAAAATTCCATAGCGGGAAGGTTCAGCAACAACAGTTCGACCTTCACTACAAACACTTGGAAGAGGATGCTTTTGCAGTGCTTTTTTCTTCTTTTTGAAAGTCTACAAAAATAAGATGCATCAGGCAAAAGAGACCACATTTAAGCTTGTAAGAGAACATAATTTTACTTTAAAAGGGAATCCTGTTGCGGTTTCAAATTGGATAGATGCGTTACCTGCATCCTCGTAACTATTACCCATATTGGAGTTGTCAATAAAACATTCACTGATCTGCACCATGGAAACAGTCAAACAAGTATTAAACATGGCATGAGTAGACTGATGAAAATAATGTAGAAGTGTAGATGAAAAAATCGTAAGATAATCATAGCACTAATTAAATAAAAGAAGTTCCATGTTTTAGTTAATCACCCAGCAAGAGAAGCTACAACAAGTGACTGGAGCATTCCCAAAGAGCCATCTCCAATACCTTTTCTTTGGCGAGCAAGCGAAGCAAGTTCGGCCCTGTCTCTAAATATTTGATAGAAATAATAATATACACCCTGCCAAAAGAGGAAGTACTCTGTAAGAAGGCCTCAATCATAAGAAGCATTTTAACATTCTATGCCTATGATACCTACACAAAGAAAATGGTTTTATAAAATCTACGAAAAGTATAAATTTCCATGAAAATAAGTTGAGAATATCAATTAAACCTTGGTATTCTAATAGTAAAAAAACTAGTTAATGCTCTAAGTGTAACACCCCATCCCAGTTAACAACAAATCAGCCGTCCGGCCGGGTCAGCGATATGAAGAAAACCAAGAAACAGTATTAAAACTAGTACATAGCAGACATAATTAAAAGAACTGAAATGATAGCTTACAGCGGAAGAAACTAAGGTTAAAAGTGTACCTCATTCTGGTGATTTCACAGAGCCATTAAAAATGAATAGCAAACAAATAACTGCATATCTGAAAGTTTTACAACAAGTATGGTACAAGAAAATCTTAAACATTAATATTACAGATATCCCAAAACTAAACAGTATGATACTCGAAGTAAAACAACAACTGAAGGGAAACAAACTATAAGAGCGACTCTATAATCACGTTCATCCTAGGCGCAGTTTCCCACATGGATCCCCTGTAAAAACATGCCCAAACATGGATCAGCCCAAAGGGAGAGTAAGAAAAGTTATTCCTCCTAGTGACACTAAAATTATTTTATAAGAAAAGTATGCATGCTTTGAAAATACTTTTGTACTATAGGAAAACTGTGTGCTAGTGTATTGTGCATGGTTTTCTAAAAAAATGAAACTAGCCAAATAAATGACTGTTCTAATTACCCATAAATTATGACGTTTACTCAAGTTCCGAATACTTTAGTTATCTAGGAGTTTCTAAGGTTCGGCTAAACTTGAGTTCTAAATCCGCTTATGGTTATCCCCCGACAAGGCAGTAGGCAGAGTAGCTCCTAACGCGCAACACAAAACTAATGATCCGAGTTCTACTAACGAACTCAAGTGTTCTAGCGTCACAGGGACGCAGACTCGAATCTTCTAATCGGGATACCTCTCCCAAACAAATTGACTCACAGGGTATACTATCACCCATGCGAAAGATAGCACGCCTCTATCTAGCACGAGAAGAGGTTTCATACATGCTTACTAATCATATACCAACTGGTGCTACCCTGCTTACGTTCTCACATGTGTATACTGAGTAGTGTCTCATAATTGTTACTCTCTACTACCCAGGTTCGCAAAACTAATATGTACATGCACCCTACATATTTAAGAGGTAACATGTTTTCACATTATTTCTAGTTTTATACAAAAATCCAGTTTGTGTTGAAACATATTAGTCTATGTAGTCTATTTGAGTAATGCAGAATACTAATATTTTGGACATACTATTTGGGATTAAGAAGTGCATTACTGTGTTATGCTAGCTGGTATGTCTAGCTTAAAGGAATAAAAGTTTCTTGCCATGGTGTTGCGACGCTCGTACACCTGGCGTGGTGGCATCGCTTTTGTGATACTTGAAAGGTGCTAAAAGCCCTCTTTCTGGAACTCCCTATACCCGCAAAACAAAAATCCAACTCATTTTCAGACTTCTAATTTAGGGCAAATTATGCTACAAATAAGGGAAGACACCAACCTCTTCTTTGACAGGTGGTGGTTGGAAATCCTAATATTTCTCCCCTTTATGTTGTTATTAACTCGACCTAGCTTCGAGTAGTGACAACCACTTGCAGTCTGGAATTATCATAAGACCAAAAAAATGGTATATTACTAAAACCATCATCTAAAAACAAGAAAACTGAAAAAGTAGCACCATCGCAGAAATCTGAGGAAGATGAAATGAAGTCGACACTCTCATATGGCTAGTATGGAGTCCAAGAGAAAAGAAACATTTTTTTCTGGAACAAGCACGTGAGGCAGAAGAGTCGGCTAGGGCTAACAAGGAAAAGTTACCTCAGAGACGGTGGGGGAAAACTCCAGACGAGTACACCTGTGACTGTCGCTGGTTCTCGATACCGCCGAGGAAGATTCGTCGAACTCCTCCGAGTATGATCTGGAGTCAGCGACTGGAGGATGGAAGCGGGGCTGCCGTCTGCGAGAGGAAGAAGAACAGCTGCTTTCTCACGGAATCGTGCTCGACTGGGGAGGGAAAATAGGATTATGTCGCGACGGAGGCTTATTTGCGGGATAAAACAAGAACAATGTTATAAGCACACCAATTATCGCTATTGACAGCCCATTTATATTGGCACACCACATTTTTTTATTTTCACACCAATTCTTTATTGTCACACCAATTGTTAGAATTGTTAATGACACACAAAAAAATCAAACTTTTTTCTTTTCTATTAGATTTTTGACAGTCCAAAAATACATCCAATAGTCCAAAAATATATCCAATAGTCCAAAAATACATCCAATAGTCCAAAAATACATCCAACATTAAAAAATTTGAGATCCCAAAAAATCGAGTTAACATGTCCGGTTGGCAAATCTCCACCAAAATGTTCTAGACCTGCATACATATTAAAATAGAGCTTAACTAAGATTATTAGTAACACTATATACCTTTGATTTAAAATCAGTTTTAGCGATAAATGCTTAACGACGTAGATCCAAGGCTTCCGTACCTACAAGAGACAATATTATGAAAAATTAAATTATAATAAAGCCAGTTTATTTGCTATGAATTAAAATGTATAATCTTGCGTACCTTAAAGATCGGTCAAATTAACTATTTCATCATCTTCACCTTTATAACTAGAATCCCATTGTTTTGCAACTGCAGTGTGATATCTCATTCATATGCTAATCACAGGCGGCATTGGACAATCTTTTTGCACTAATAACTGAATGAAGTGGTTGTTGTTGACAAAACCAATGTAAATAGTCTTCCTAGCCATTGGAGGGGCCGAGTGTAGTGGCAAAAATGTGAATGACTGAAACTTTGAAAAATGTACAACTGCCACATTGTAACATGATGAAATGACTAGTCTCATGTCTGGCATCGTCATCCATTTGTCGAGTGGTGCGGGAGTAGACGTGCAATCCAAAGATGCCAACAACTCGGTCAACCTCACATTCCCATATATGTCGTTGTACAAGGACTGATTATTATTAATTTCTTCGACTAGATCTTGTCGCACTTTAATCCAATTATCATCTACTAGTACATTAATAGCATCAAGTAAATGACTAGTAATGTAAGTTGGCATGTCGGCCGCAATGCATTCAAGAAACCCTTTTTTAGTAGGATATCTCCTTGGAATAAATTTCCTAGGCTTGACCTTTAAGTTTTCTTTGGTCCCCAATATATGTTCAAATAGTGATAGCTCTCTTTTTGTTGACTTGTAATCATCCTTAAATTTTTTTTACTTCCTTGTGGCCTCCCTTTACTACGCAACGGCATTAATGGCTCTTGTGTCTGAGTAGTGGTTGGCTCTAATATTTCCCGAAGTTTCCTTTTCATTTCATTTCTATGGAAATCATTAGTAGTGTTTTATTTTTTAAGGAAGCCATCCAAATCAACTTGTATCACCTCCGCCGGATCCGTTTCCTCCTTTATATTTGTTCTATCAACTTTAGATGATTCCAAAGTTAATTGTCGTCAATGCTTGTGAATCATCCATAAGGGATATGCGGAAGATTGGTGCATGTATGACATTAATTCATGAGCACAAGGAAGGCCCATGGTGAAGCGCATCTTATGAGAACACTCTCCTGAGTCCAAAGCATTGCCACTCGTGATAAGTGATTCCTCTTGCTTCATTAATCCTAAGGCATGCACAGAAACATACCCAAGCAAGTTTGTATATAATGATCCTCTGAACCCCGTGTTTACCTGAATTGAACTTTGCCCAAAAGAGTGTCTAATTTGTGTATGTTGCAGAACAAGAATTTGATGAAAGGTTTTCCTTTACCGAAGATAAACTACAAATAGATACTTCCAAAAAACGCTTGAGCTGACTATGACCACTCTCTACGCGGTTAGTTGTAGAGTTTTCAAAATGCAACAACTTGTCTATCCATGCAGAGACAAAATACTCCTTGTAAGGATCAACCCATGTAGTGACGACATATTTCAGAACATCCGGATAGTTTTCAGCATATTTTGCACACATATCATTTAAACGCATATTGAAATCATGGACAGAAGGTGAGTAAACAAGAGTTTGTCATTCAGTTAAAAAAGCTTCACATTCCTTGCCTTTCTTGAAATACTTCTTGCAATGAGCCAGTATATTCCTATTTATGTGAACTTGACATAATATAATTTTTGTCTGAGCAAATACCACCTTTATTGCGTTCATTAAAGCTATCTCTCTATCCACTATCAAAACATTTGGCAAGGTGCTTGCATCCAACATACTTTTAAAACACTCCAACGCTCACTTATAACTATTTTCTGTTTCATTAGATATGAAGGCAAAAGCGGAAAAAAATGATAAGTTGGTAGAAGTTTGTCCAACAATGAAAAGTAACGGTAGCCTGTAGCGATTAGTCTTATACGTGCAATCCATTACAAAAACACCCGGAAACATATTACACAATCTGATAGAAGTATGGTGAGCAAAATATAAACTTTCCAAACTGCAAGTAGAAGGATTCACATGATTGTAGCTACTGTATTCTGCATCTCTAATACATTTGTAAAGAAATTGGATGGGGGTTCCACCATCTAGTTCTCTCTTTTGCAACTTAACCTTTTGATTGTAAATAGTTCTCATAATTGAAGCATTGTTATTACTTCTATTTTTCAACGATGAGAGTATTTTCCTAGGCTTCACACCGGAGCCGTACATCTCTTCCACTATCCGTTCTTCTTCTTCAGTTAATCTAGCCGCATAGCTATGTGCCTCTAAATGAACAAATTGATGATTATGTTTTCCATTTTTAACATCAATTTTCCACTCATCACCATATGCATTTCTTTGACCAAGTAACAAAAATTAACAACCACGTCTCTTTGAACTAGTCTTTCTTAGGTTTTTCTTAATATACCCCTTCCTTTGTTGATTATCACGAGCAAATCCGGATCTATCACAACCCATAAAAACCCTAGGCTTAGGTCTCCCATCTATTTTGTCTGCTCTTTGGATGGTGACAACGAAACTCAAGCCTTTGGCAACATCACGAATCCACTCAAGTATGCTCTCTTTCGTAGGAAAAACCATATCAGTTACAAAATTCATTCCTACATCGATTTCAATGGAAATCGATGGCTCTTCAACTACATGGGGAACAATTTCCATCCTACAAAAATCACAAGTTCACAAAAAAAACACTCAAAATCTCATGCATCCATTATCATTTAAAAGGAAACCCAAACTATGAAAATTAAAAAAAATCCTACACGATCACAAAATCCCTAAATCGATTTTTCAAAAACAACACCTTCAATCATTCAAGATCTACATATATTCAACATCATTAACTAAGTTTTTCAAGGTATATGCATGAGAATTTAAGATTTGGATGAGAGGGATGAAAAATTATACCTTAGGGTTTGGGGGTAGAGTCAAATAATCCCAAAATAACTTTCAACTCCTCGCAATAACAGCTTTAGATGGATAAAATCCTCAATACACCGTTGAGTTCGCTGCAAAAATGGGAGAAAGAAATGAATGGAGGGTTAGGGTTTTCCCCTCTTATAGTAAATTAGAAGTTCTAAAATAGAAAATTAGAAGTGAAGCAGTAAGAAGAAGAAGATGGAGAAGTGAAGCAGTAAGAAGAAGAAGGAGAAGTGAAGCAGTAAGAAGTAGAAGAAGAAGTGAAGCAGGAAGAAGAAGAAGAAGAAGTGAAGCAGGAGGAAGAAGAAGAAGAAGAAGTGAAGCAGGAGGAAGAAGAAGAAGAAGAAGTGAAGCAGGAGGAAGAAGAAGAAGAAGAAGAAGAAGAAGTGAAGCGGGAAGAAGAAGAAGAAGAAGTGAAGCAGGAAGAAGAAGTTATCAGTAGCGATCGTGCAGCGGAGTCCTAGGGAAAAATCAGAGCAACAGCCAACAGCGGAGGCCGGCGGGCTAGCAGCGGTCCTTGACGACTGACGAGGATAGGGAGCAGCGATCGTTGCCGCGGGCTAGGGCAAAATCAGAGCAGGCGAGCAGCGATCCTTGACGAGGATAGGGAGCGGCGGCGGGCTAGCAGCGATCCCGGTGTCGCCGGCAAAAAACGGCCCTCCGACGGCCTGCTACACGGTCGGCGAAGTGCGGCGAAGGAGGCCGCCTGTTTCGGACACTGGGCGTCGTCGGGGTCGGGAATAAGCGGGATGGAGGGAGCAGGCGTGCGTTTAATGAGGGGGGGGAATAGTTTTAGGTTTTATTTTGCTTTAAAATTGGTGTGGGGATAGCGGTTTTAGGTGTGCTTATAACATTGCTCTAAAACAAAACATCGGAGAACCGTGAGCAGTTACCAAAACGTCATAATTTATGGGTCATTAGAACAGTCATTTATTTGGCTAGTTTTTGTTTCTTGATTTTCTTCTTATCGTTGACCCGGCCGGACGGCTGATTTGTTGTTAATTGGGATGGGGTGTTACACTAAGGTCAATACAAAACAATGAAAAGTCAGACTGATAAAGAGAGAATGTTGCAGAACTAACACAGGATGAATGTAGGGAGTGTAGGTGTAAGTGTAGTGTCAAAGTAATCAAAGAATGATGTGATGCATACGTGATTGCCCAATGTATACAATAAATTTTTTAAATTAATAGAAGAATTTTAAAATATTCATGCTAGCGATTAAATGTCAGAAACACTAACAAGATCCAATTAAATTAAAGAGAAAATGTTTTGATTATATGTCTGGCGAATAAACAATTAGGGGTATACTTGGAGGTTACCGGAGGTGGAGATGACGCTGGCGAAGATAATACGGAGTCTTAACCGCGACTGCCTAAGCGGGACGTGCTCAAGAGAGAGCTTCCAAGATCTCTTTCAGGATTTAGAGAAATATACTATCTTCATTCATATACCAATGCAAGACCCAATGGGTCCATTAAATAAGACTTACAACATACCTTTAATGGAAATGTGAGACAGACTTGAACATGCGACTAAAAAGGACATCTAATAAAGACACGACATAAATAACGTCATATAAGGACGCAACTCTAAGACAGAATAAACAATGTCATAATAGGACCCATAACATCTCTCCCGACCTTTAAAACGAGTTTGTCCTCAAGCTCGAACTTTGCATGGATGGTCGAGTCTTCTGGCATCTTGATCACTTGCCAGAACAATACCCGATAGTGCATAGTGGTGGTGGGGATGTCGGCGAGTTGCAATAGCGCCGTCGAAAAAATGGGCAGCAAAAGGAATTTCCCTAAACTTGGACATGCGACTAAAAAGGACATCTCATAAGTCATAAAGACACGATATAAATAATGTCATATAAGGACGCGATTCTAAGACATAATAAATACATATTAAGAAATAAATAATGTCATAATAAGTCCCATAACATAAACCTTGCAAGTAGCACAATTGATGGACAAAATAGTGCAAATTAGTACCCCAAATAATATGATTATCCACAAAATATTCAACAATAAGTAGTGAAAACTTTGTATAAGAGCTTACACAAGTAATAGGAGTACGGAAAAGAATAATAAAAGTGTTGATTTAAGGGACTAGACAGCAGTTTTACCCAAATTCTGCACAGATTTCAGGCCACCGGGTGGAATTTTGAAACAAGGGTGGACTTTGAGTGGAATGGTAGGAAGTTGGGGGGGGGGGGGGGGAGATTTAGGCTGCTGGAGTGGAGTGTGGAAGGCCTGAGAGGACTCCTGCGTGCTGGAAACAGAACTAGACAGTATAAAACTAACTCCCAAGGTTACTAGGAAGGCTGTCTGGCTCTAAACTGCACGAAGGAGTAATGAAGCTGTCTACAGGAAGCAGGGGAGTGAGGCGTGACTATAGGCATTGGGATAAATGATTTTGCTTTGGCTTGGTCGATAGTTGGTTGTTCAGGTCGTGCAAGAGAATGGCAGCCAGGTCGTTATGGAGAAAATTTAGTGGGGTTCATGTAATTAGAAGGGGGTATTGCTTGGGACGTGGGTGGTTGAAGGTGATTAAATGAGAGAAGGGATGGCTAGAAGACGAAAATGACTAGATGTATCTGAGACCCGAGTGGGGTTCACGTAATTAGAAGGGGGTATTGCTTGGGACGTGGGTGGTTGAAGGTGATTAAATGAGAGAAGGGATGGCTAGAAGACGAAAATGACTAGATGTATCTGAGACCCGAGGGGGTAGCTAACACCTACTTCTCTCAAACTTGACCCCCTGACCAGCCGCTCGGAACTAGGAAAATTGACCCTAGGCTATAGCACGGAGGTCCCTCCTCTAACCCGGAAGATCCCAGAGCGTTTCCCCTCCTTCCGCCAGAACTTCCTCTATCCATACTGACTGCTGCCGCTGAACCTGCCTCCTGGCCTCTCTCACCTCCAAGAACTCCGAGCAGGTGGCCGTTGTGTGACCTTCCTCCTGATGGAAGTCACAAAAGGGCAACGCCACCCTACCCCCTTCTCTCCTTCCTCCTCTTCTCACACCCCTTCGCCAGGCGATCGCCATCGCTTCCTGCTGCTGCGGGAGGGGGGCCCTCTATCCCTGCCTCCACGTTGGTGGGTTGAACCGCCCCTGACCCCCATGGAAGTTCTCACCACCCTGGAATCCTCTCCCCTGCCCCTGGGCAGGTCCCTCCTGGGGCCTCCAGCCCAACCGGCTGTTCGGCTCCCGATGCCCCCAACCTTGCTGCCGCCCTTGGTACCCCTGACCTCGGGACTCTTCTCTCCTCCTCTCCTCTCTTTGTCTTTCTGCTCCCGGCTCCTTCACCTCCTCCTCAGCCAACTTGGCTACCTTCTTGGAGAACACTGGATTGGCCATCTCACTTTCTATTTCCTTCGCCGCCCTCTCCATCAATTCTTCAAAAGAAAGAGGGCACCCTTTTCAGCTCCATGCTGAAGAACCCCTGCCTCAAACCCAGGGTGAAAGCGAGCATCAGGGTGTACCCTGGAACCTCTTGGACCAGAAGAATCTCTTCCTGGAACCGATCGATGTAGTGCCTCAGTGTTTCCTCTGGCTTCTGCTTGATGGCGAACAGACACTCTGCCCCCTTTTTCCTCTTCTTCAACGTTGAGAACCTCAACAAGAACCCACGACGCAGGTCTTCAAAGCAGTAGATGGAACTTGCGGGAAGCTGGTGAAACCAGCCCCCGGCCTTCTCCTTCAAGGTGATGGCAAAGAGTCGGCACTTGAAGGCGCCTGACATCTTCCTGATGGAAACGACGTCCTCGAACCATTGAACATGTTGCATCGGGTCATCCCTGCCCGTGTAGTAAGACATCTCTGGCTCTCTGAACCCGTCGGGAACCGGGGCCGATACGATCAGCTCGTTGAAAGGGCTTCCTCCAATAGCCTGGCGAGTGAATCCCTCTTGCGCCCTCGGCTCGCTGACCCTGTCAGCACTCGCCTGCCCAGGGAAGAGTTCCCGTCTGGCGAGATCCCTTTCGCCACTCTCGGTCGGGACCTCCTTCCCAGGGCGCTGTCCGGGAGCGTTCTCGTCCAAGGATGGGGCCGCAACAACTGGAATGGCAGGCGTGGCCCACTCGCCTCTCGCGGAAAAAGCCAGGTGGATGGTTTGTAGGACCTCCCGCTTGAAGTCTTCCAGCATTCCAACCGTGACCCTACTCGCCAAGGGGGTGAGTCGTCCGAGCCAGCTCCTTCGTCCTCGCCTCTGGCCATGAAGCTTAGCTCGAGATTTTTTTTGTAAGCTACGGTCCAAGTTCACCGCACCAAAAATATTGGAACCAAATTTTGATCCCAATTAGAGTTCAGACTCGATGGGTAGCTAACACCAACTTCTCCCGAACTTGACCCCCTGACCAGCCGCTCGGAACTAGGAAAACTGACCCTAGGCTACAGCACGGAGGTCCCTCCTCTAACCCGGAAGATCCCAGAGCGCTTCCCCTCCTTAGCTAGTACTGAGCTGGGGCTACCTCAGAGAGCGCTATAAGAACTAAGAATGAGAAAAGGCTCGCCCTCTGAAGTACCCTTGTGGGTCTATTTATATATTACTGAGTTTGGTCTGCCGATAGCGTAACTCCGCTGTCCTAAAAGACTATATGCAGCCCAACTGGGTCTGCCAACAACGTAATTTCATTGTTCTGAGGAGCTAAATGCAGACCTCTAAGGGTATCCAGATAATTTTGTCTCTGGACCCTACTGGGCGAATGGTCCATGAAGGCACCACTCGCCTAAAGGGGGCGAGTGCTGGATGAACCAGACACTCGCCTCCACAGCTCTCCTAAAAGGCGGATGTGGGAGCCTTCTCGCCTGCTAATCGCTTATACTAGCGAGAGCCCTTCCGCCTGCTATGGGTGGGAGCCCTTTGCTCCCTCTGGGCGAGTGCGGCTCTGCATGCCCCCACTTGCCTATTTGGACACTTGGGCCTGAAAGTCCTACAAAGCCTTGAGTCTTGTCGGAGGGACCCACTCAGCGAATACGGGATTGTACATGAAATACATCATAATTGGGATCAGAGCAAGTTCTCTTCAGGGAAATCTTGTTGTGTGCTGAAATTTGAGGTGTGCGGAATTTGATCGGGTGTTGAAACCTATTTTCCTTCACAATGTCGGAATTTTAGAAAATTAACTAAGCTTCATTTTTTGGTGTTGATGGTCAAAACCTCTGGGCAAATCACTCATAACATCATCAAAAATTTGAAACCATTTTTTTATTTTCAAAACAATATTGCATTTTTCTGCTTTCATATTTACAACAGTCAGTTACAAGTTTATCAATTTGTTTTTGCTTTAACTAAGTATTGTTAGTGATCAAAACATTTTGAACATCTCCATAACATTTCTTAGTTATGTTAGTAAATCCATTAAAAACACTCAAAATTACATTGTTAAATCTAACTCTCTAAGAATTACAAATCCTTGTTTCTATTGTTTTTCTCCCTGAAGGATAACTATCCTCACTTTCATCCTAAATAATTATAGGTGCCAAAAACATTGCCACTACAAGCATTTCTAATTTCTATACAACATTTTTTAGAAATCAGTTTAAAGAGTAACCTATATTTATAGTCTATCAAGAAAGCACCGGTATGAGTACGGGTACCGGATATGATACGAATCCGATACAACGGTACAGTAAAATTTTAAAAATAAGGATGCGAGCACGGTGGGATACGTTGTATTAAATATAATAAATATATATGTATATATGTTACGCCCCCGGACGTGACGAGGCTATTTGGACAATATTATAAACGTCGGCAGAGGCAAGATGGAAGTGGCAACGGGGCTGAACCAGCGGGTCCAGCCCCCTCTTCGTAATTTCGGCCCAATAGGGGCTGAACCGCACGGGTTCAGCCCTTTGGGGCCGGCCGGCCTCCTTGGCCGGCCGGTCTATTGGGTCCGGGTATAACTATACCCGGACCCCCTCCTTGGTGCATATGCAAGTATTATGAGGTATTATTCTTCTCTCTCACAAACCCTAATCTTCTCTTTTGCTCTCTAGAATTATCTCCTCCCCCCCCTCCTTTCTCCTAACAATTGGTATCAGAGGCTTCGTCCTCCGCCATGGTCTCTACACGCTCGCAAGAGGAAACCACGCGGTTGGAAACCCTAGAGGTTAGCGTTGCGGGATTGACGGATTCGATGGCCGCCATCGAAGAAAGTGTGAAAGCGACAACTCAAAACTTGGATGGAAGATTGGATGAAATCATGGCCTTGCTGAAAGGGAAGGCACCGATGGAAGAGGAAACGAGCACTCATGGAGTTTCGCGGCTGGATCCGTTACGGCACGGAGGTGGCGATTCCGGGCCGATGTCGATCCCGACTAGCGGATCGGGCGGACATGGGTCGGCTGCCGGATCGGGACAACCGGGTCCTCTTGCGACCGGATCCGGTTCGCACAGCGCGGGACTGCATGCGACGACACTGGCGGGCTACAGCCGAGCCGCTGAGGCTCCGATGGGCTCGATCCGCCATGGATGGCACGGCGCCGGCGAAGGAGCGATCGGCGGTGGCTGGGGAGGATCTTCCGGCTTCGGCGGCGCTGCAGCGGGTCGCGGCTGGCCAGGCGCTGTTCCGGCGGTCTTCTCCGACAACGGCAATGGCAGCGGCGGCAGTGGCGCTGGGGCTGGTGGTCGCAGCGGGCAGGCGGCGGCCTCCACTGTGGGTTACGAGGTCGGTTTTGGCAGTGCTCCGGTCCATGGATGGGGGGCGCCTGCGGGACCGACCATGGGAGCTGTTGGAGGCTTCGGGCAAGTCCGCAACGGAGGCGGTGGACTATTACCGAACCCAAATGATAGGGGACAGCCGCCAACGGGTCTTGGAAGGGGCATGCAGTGGGGAGAAGGGCAGTTTCGACAGTTTCCCGCCATGCCTAGGGAGCCTGACGAGATGCGGAGACAGGATGGGGGTTGGCGGGGACAACACGGTTATCGTCCGTACATGCCTCCGAAATTAACAAGGATGAATTTCCCTCGCTTCGCCGGTGGAGACCCCCTTGAGTGGGTGCAAAAAGCAGAGTTGTTCTTCAGTTACCAAGAGATACCGGAGGAACAACGGGTCCGATTGGCGTCCTTTCATTTGGAGGATGATGCTTTTCAGTGGACCCAGTGGTTTTTGAGGGGACGCGACTATGCACCATGGGTGGAGTTTGTTGACGGGTTTACATCTCGGTTCGGACCCTTGGAATTTGAGGATTTCGAGGCTCTCTTACAGAAGTTGCGACAGCGAGGAACCGTGACGGAATATCGAACGGAGTTCGAAAGGCTGGCAAATAGGGTCCATTGGGAGGAGAGAACGCTCCTCAGTTGTTTTGTATCGGGATTGAAGGAGTATTTACGTGATGAGGTGCACGCTTATGCGCCCCGCAGCCTGACTCATGCGATCAGCTTGGCTCGCATCCAAGAGGAACGGTTCAACCGGCAACGAGTCCGCAATATCACGAGGCCTACTGCCGTGACACCTCCAGCACGGAGGGACACACCGGTAGCTGGGAAACCAACGATAACACGGTTGTCTTGGGGGGAGCTACAAGCTAGGAAGGAAAAGGGACTGTGTTTCAATTGTGATGAAAAGTTCACGGCGGGGCACAAGTGCCAAAAGGTTCAGGTCTTCTTATTACAGCAGGATGCGGATGATGATGAAGATTTGAACCCCGTCGAGTTGGAGTGCAGCGATGACTTGGATCTGACTGAGCTCGGGGTCTCTTTACATGCGATGGAGGGGTGCAACCCTCCTCCACTCACCATGCGGCTGGCGGGCAAGATGCGGCAGGAACGGGTGACCATCTTGGTGGATAGTGGGAGTACACACAACTTCATCCACCCAGATGTGGCTCAAAAGGTGGGGCATGTTGTTGATACGGGAGCTGCCTTCCAAGTCATGGTGGCTGATGGCAGCAAATTACAGTGCCAGGGAGTGATGAAGGGAGTGGAGCTTCGGATGCAAGGGTATGTGGGGTGCACAGATGTTTATCTCTTACCCATTCGGGGCTCCGACATGGTGTTGGGAGTCCATTGGTTGCAGCAGTTGCGGAGGGTCACTTTTGACTGGGATCAGATGACGATGGAGTTCTTACAACATGGGAAGCAGTTCTGTTTGAAGGGGCTCACCTCCTCACTGGTACATGAAGTTTCACTTCGTAGTATGCAGCGTCTCGGGGCGGAAGGGAACTTGATGGCAGTTTTGTTGGGGGTGCGGACGGACGAGGGAGCATCTTTGGACGTGCCAATTGAGATGCAGGATTTGGTGGAAGAGTATGCTGACATTTTTCAGGAGCCCCGAACCCTTCCTCCGTCACGATTTCGGGATCATCAGATTGTTCTTAAGACGGGGACCGAGCCGACCAACGTTCGACCATACCGGTACCCGTATATGCAGAAGATGGAGATTGAACGCAGCGTTCGGGAAATGCTCGATGCGGGCATCATACGGCCGAGCACAAGCTCTTTTTCAGCCCCGATTATATTGGTGAAAAAGAAAGACGGTTCGTGGCGGTTTTGTGTTGACTACCGCGCCCTGAATAGTGCGACATTGAAAGATAAGTTTCCGATCCCCTTGATTGAAGAGTTGTTGGATGAGTTACATGGAGCGACACTTTTTACTAAGCTGGATTTGCGCTCCGGCTACTATCAGATTCTGATGAAGGAGGAAGACGTTCATAAAACTGCTTTCAGGACACATGATGGGCATTATGAGTTCTTGGTGATGGCTAATGGGCTGACGGGAGGGCCTTCTACTTTTCAAGCGAATATGAACGAGATCTTCAGGGATCTCCTTCGTCACTTTGTGCTCATCTTCTTCGACGACATCCTGATCTATAGTGCCACATGGGAGGATCACATACATCATGTCACTCAGGTTTTCGCTCTCTTGAGGAAGCACCACTTGTATGCGAAGAGATCTAAATTCTCCTTTGGTCAAGCGGAGGTGGAATATTTGGGACACTTGGTGTCGTTTGATGGGGTAAAGGCGGACCCGCGGAAGATCGAGAGCATGATTTCGTGGCCACGGCCACAAACTCTGCGGGCTTTGCGGGGTTTCTTGGGCCTCACAGGTTACTACCGGCGGTTCGTGCGGGACTATGGGAAAATTGCTCGACCGTTGACACAACTACTACAGAAAGATGCTTTTGTTTGGCAAGAGGAAGCTGAGGCCGCCTTCCAGGCCCTCAAACGGGCCATGACGACCACTCCGGTCTTGGTCCTTCCGGATTTTACTAAGGAGTTCGTTGTGGAGACGGATGCTTCGGGAGTTGGGCTGGGCGCTGTGTTGATGCAGGAGGGGCGGCCGATTGCTTTCTATAGCAAGGCTCTCGCTCCGCGGACGTTGGGATTATCGGCATATGAGAAGGAGATGTTAGCGGTCATCCACGCCGTGGCCTTATGGCGACCATATTTGTTGGGAAATCATTTCAAAATCCGCACAGATCACCAGAGTTTGAAACATTTTCTGGAGCAGCGTGTGTCCTCGCCGCTCCAACAGAAATGGGTTACGAAGTTGTTGGGTTATGACTATGAGATTATATACCGGCAAGGGAAAGACAATCAAGTCGCGGATGCATTGTCTCGTTTGCCGGAAGGTACTCTTGCTCACATTTCCACGCCGCATTTGGATGCGATCGATGAGATTCAGGAGGAAGTTCAGCGAGACCCTGAGTTGGGGGCTTTGGTGCGGGACTTACGGGAGGCCAGGGAGGTGGCTCCAGGCTATCATCTTGTGAATGATCGATTGTACTATCAGGATAGGGTGGTGATACCATCCCAGTCGGCTTGGAGGACGGTTATGATGCATGAGTTCCACTCCTCCCCAACAGGGGGACATGCGGGCATCCTACGCACACTTCAGCGGGCTCGGGCTAATGTTTTTTGGAAAGGAATGAGGCGGGACATTCAGTTATTCATCCAGCAGTGTGATATTTGCCAACGGCAGAAGTACGAGACGATCTCTCCAGCCGGGCTTCTTACACCGTTGGAGATTCCGCACCAGATATGGGACACGGTCTCTATGGATTTTGTTGATGGGTTGCCTCGGTCGAAAGGCAAGTCGGTTATCATGGTGGTGGTGGATAAGCTCTCCAAATACGGGCATTTCGTCGCACTGAGCCATCCTTACACGGGTGAGTCCGTGGCGGCCCTTTTCACTCGTGAGATTGTTCGGCTTCATGGGATCCCGCGGGCGATCATCTCGGATCGCGACCCCACCTTTGTGGGGAACTTTTGGAGGGAGCTATTTCGGCTGCAGGGGACGACCCTGCGTTTCAGTACGGCTCACCACCCGCAGACTGATGGACAGACGGAGGTGCTGAATCGAGGTGTTGAGACTTACCTCCGATGTTTCGTCTTGGACGAGCCGCGCACGTGGACAAATTGGTTGCATTGGGCGGAGTACTGCTTCAACACATCCTATCACTCCGCCAGCAAATTGACCCCCTTCGAGGTGGTCTATGGGCGGCCACCTCCTTCTCTTAGCAGTTATGAGCCGGGGGCTACGGCAGTGGCGGCGGTTGACCGGGCGCTTCGGGACCGGGACCGCACACTTGCTATGTTACGTGAGAACCTTCGGGTGGCACAGGATCGAATGAAGATGCAGGCGGATAAGCATCGCACAGAGCGGGAGTTCCAGGTCGGGGATGAGGTTTTCCTCAAGCTCCGCCCTTACCGGCAGCTGTCCGTCGCACAACGGACTAATCAGAAGTTGGCACCTCGTTATTATGGGCCGTTCCGGATTACTCGGCGGGTGGGACCCGTTGCTTATACTTTGGCCTTGCCGGAGGGGTCTCGCATACACCCTACTTTCCACGTATCATTGTTGAAGAAGAGGATTGGGGACAGTGTCGAGTCCAGCTTATCTCTCCCAGAGGTCACTAGTGGGGGCGAGCTTCGCCCGATTCCTGAAGAGGTGTTACTGATCAAATGGAAACGCCGAGGCACGGCGTACTGTCCCGAGCTACTAGTCAAGTGGAAGGATCTTCCGGCAGAACACAACACTTGGGTGGATTTGTTGGAATTTCGGGAGCTCTACCCCGACCACCACCTTGGGGACAAGTTGGTTCTTGATGGGGAGGGGAATGTTACGCCCCCGGACGTGACGAGGCTATTTGGACAATATTATAAACGTCGGCAGAGGCAAGATGGAAGTGGCAACGGGGCTGAACCAGCGGGTCCAGCCCCCTCTTCGTAATTTCGGCCCAATAGGGGCTGAACCGCACGGGTTCAGCCCTTTGGGGCCGGCCGGCCTCCTTGGCCGGCCGGTCTATTGGGTCCGGGTATAACTATACCCGGACCCCCTCCTTGGTGCATATGCAAGTATTATGAGGTATTATTCTTCTCTCTCACAAATGCAATTATAAATTCTCAAAACAATAAAACATGAAGCATGAATAATCAATTGAAGTACAAGTCCACAACTAATGTAATATAACATGAAGTTCTTAGACATAAAATATTCATAATCATTTCAAATTTAACGATGTTCATCACTCATTTTCTTCATTTCCCTTCGTATTGTTGGAAGAAGAAGAAGAAGAAGAGAAGAAAAAATAAAAAGAGGAAGAAGAAGAGGAGGAAGAAGAGGAAGATGAAGGAGTGGAGGAAGAATAAAAAGAGGAAGAAGAACTTACGAGTTACGACCTAAGGGATCTTTAACGACAGTGGCAGCTGGATCGGCAGAGGGAACATGAGCGGCAGCGGGATCTTTAGCGACAACGAGATCTTTAGTGGCAGCGGTAGCAGGATCGGCGGAGGCAGCGAAATCGGCAGTGGCAGCGGGTCGATGGAAAAATAAACAGAGAAAGACCTAAAAGCGCGATATTACTGGTATCAGTGCGTATGGTGCGCGCACTCGTACCAAAAACGCACCTGATATCGGTACGAGCCTAATAATGGTGTATCCGCGCTTCATAGATGCACATGTATATAGTAAAAACAAAATAATCAAATTTTTTAGTTGTAATAAAAAAACATAAATTTGAAGCATATTTTGTTACTATAATAAACAAACACCACTAGTTGTAATTATGAGTCACAAAAATTTCTTCTAAAAAACATGCATAAGTCTTTTGTTTACTTTAGAAAAGCATACTTCTATCACAATATGCAAAACGATCTATCAAGTCCAAGTGTATCTACATATTAGAACAATAAGTGTATCAGTCGAGTATCGGGTACGTACCAGTACCGGATACGTATCCGGTACGGGTATGTGGCCCTCAAGAAAATACTGGTGCTTCATAGCAGTCTATTCCCTCCATAAAAATCATAAAATTTCAAGATCATCTAAATTCCTACAAAGATCATGACCTTTTTATATTTTGTGCATGAATTAGTAATTTTTTGTTTCTCTGCAGTAAATTGTTTGTTTTCCTCCATTTTTGAGTTTGTGTATAATGGCCACAATTTTTTCCTCATTGGTCCCAGAGGCAGTATTTTAAAGTTTGCTGTTTTACTTTTAGCCCATTAAAACTATGGTGTTCATTTCTGATCAAGTATTGACTTAATAATTACAAACATTAGAGATTCAGTAAGACTAAAATAAAATATGAAATCTTAACCAAACTCAACATATAGTGTACTAAATAGTCCTAATGGCATGTTCTTACTCTAACCCCTTTGGCCATCTTAGAAGTTTTAAAAGGGGTTGGACACTGTAGGAATGTTTTAGATCACAAATTTTTGTACAACTTTTCCTTTGATGAAATTTTTCTAGTTCAGCTTCTAAGATCCTTGGAATTGGGTTTGAAGTTCAGAAAAATCATTTGATAGTCATTTTGGAATAGAAAATGAATACGGAAAATGCACGAGACTTTGCCACGGGTACCAAAGAATAACGCCGAGTCTTTAATCCAATGTCTCCTTATGATCCTTGGTTGTGTCTGGGGTTGAGAGAGCGATGTCATCAACTCTTCGATGTTACCCATCTTTTTGTTGGTTCTGCATGTACATTGCCAGATTACTCAACGCATAGTAATTTCACCAAAGCATGTGCTGAGCAATCACTGTACGTCGATTGATAAAACATTAAACATTGTTTTTTGCTTGACGTATACAACTATCTGTGATCACATTCTTTCATTTGAAACAACTCTTCCTTAGTCTTGAAAAGACTTTTCCTTTTAATTTTGAGTCAGTGGTCGGCGATTGCTGAGCGTGGTAAGCAAACGCCGGTCAACAATCTGTGATCGTTCAGCCAGTTTTTCATGTCTTCTATCTGTGAGCTTCTCGGTCACCGGTTAGCGAACACTGGTTAATGATGGGTGACTGCTGGCTTCACATGGTCATGGAAAGGTTTATGCTTCCATGCATTTCTTTCTTTTCTCCCGATAAGCCGTAAAGTGGCCCATCGCAAGCTTGAAGTCATTTCCGGTGTACATAGCTTCAAATGCAAGCTTGAAAAGGCATACTGCATGCGTAATTGTCATGCATTAGGTGAATGAAAACATTAAATCATGAAAATGCTAGTATAACGGCTAGAGGGGCTCACAGGAAAAGTGCACAACATAGGCATGAGATTGTGCAATCTCCATTTACTTCCGCAATAACTCTGGATGGTTCTGGTCTTCTCAACATTGAATCCTCCAGACCACAAGCCAAGAACACATGGCGTGCGCCTAGGGACCCCAACCCGAAAAGCTCGAGTTAACGAGGTGGGAACGAATGTGCGAGTTAAGGGTTTATTGAAGCAAACATTTTTTTCATTTAGTATTCATTTTAGCTCAAATAGAATAAAACATCAATTATTAACTCATCCTTAACCCACTATCTATTTACATAATTACATCTTAAGAAAAACTTGACTTATTCCTACAAATTCCTTCAACAAACATCGTGGCTTCTAATTCAAAGTTTCTCATCCTTATCGGTCGCGCTTCACTTAAATATTAAAAATTCATTAACACAATTCTCGTTTCAGTAGCACGCATGCATTATTTCTTACATAACTGAAGTAACCATCACCGCAACCGAGGATGCGTGATATCGTCACACGCCAATTATATTTCATTATTGTTATTTTATTCATTTTGTCAATTTTTCCATGCACCGTTGTATTGAGTTCCGGCTCATCGGTTTGACCACCCGAAGAGACCCTGAATAAAAAGTCTGATAATTTTAGTAATAAGGATGGTAGAGGCAAGCTTAAATTATTTAAAAACATAAGTTTAAATTAGAGAAAATTGCTCAAAAGGACACCCCCACAAAGAAATCAAATCATAAATTGCTAGGAAATACCCTAATTGGAAATGACTCAAACCAAAGTCCTGTTAATAAGGCTAGAAATTATCTTGGAAAATCTTATGAAAGCTATAATTGGAAATAGAGGAAAATCTGATTGACAACTAATTAGAAATAATTGGAAACAGAGTACCAATTGGAAACCTCTTTCATGTTCCTTGCTCTATTCAAATCAAAGACCCGTTAATAAGCTAAAGGAAATAGACGAAAATATGATTGGCAGCTAATTAGAAAAAGAGCTCAAATTGGAAATCTCTTTCACGTGTCTTGCTTTATTTTAAGCCCATGGTGATGAAAAAAGGGGATCTAAAATATACAAAGGAACAAACATTTCGTTTCTCTGTCCTGCCGGTCAAACCCCTGTTTGACACCCCTGTTTCCTTCTTGTCCTTCCAAGGCAGTCCAGAATCACCTGCAAATTGCCTCTGTCAAGCGCCGGCAAATCATCTCTGTCGAGTGCCTGCAAATTATCCAGAGCCGACTGTTTCTATTCCATAGGGAGCTCCTGCAACTCGTATGCCGCCGATTGAGCGTCATCGTGTTAGGTTACGGCTACTCCTATGCGAAAAGAACGAACGTACTTGATGATCTTCGATGCCCTAGGGAGTCCGCCAGACTCCCCCTATATACCATCCGCATTTTGGACCGGCTGGGCCCGCCCGGTTCGATTAAGAGAGTGGTGGGACTGAACTGGATGGTTAAGTCCTGCGGTTCTTTGCCCTGTGCCAATGATAAAACGTGTCGAAACGGCTCTGAATCGTATCATTCTCGCCGTCTTCAAAAAATTGCTTGTCCTCAAGCTAAAACTCTGGATATGTGTCTTTGAGCTCATCATAATCCACCCAAGTCCGATCGGATTCAGCCATTCCCTTCCAATAAATTAGCAGTCGTACGATGGGTTTTCCTTACACCGTCTTGACCCTTGCTTCCAGAACTCGCTCCGGTTGTGGCCGAACTTCGCCGAGCTCCGTCACTTCCGGCAAGGGGCTAACTGGTGGAGCGTCCCCCGGTGTCGCCCTCTTGAGCAGCGACACATGAAAGGTGGGATGGATCCGCGAGTCCGCCGGAAGTTCCAAAGTGTAATCTACGGCCCCGACCCTACTCAAGATCCGAAAGGGCCCATGGTATCAGGGTGCTAATTTCTGGTTCTTCACTCCCGCTACTGGCAGCTGTCGATAAGGTTGGAGCTTGAGGTGCACCCACTCGCCCTCCTCGAAGTGTTGCTCTCGCCGATGCTTGTCTGCTTGTGTTTTTATGTGGTGTTGTGCCCTCCGAAGATTCTTCTTTAGTTGTTTCAAGGTGTCGTCCCATTTTTGCAACGCAGATTACACTTTCGGCACTGCCGAGGACCCTTTCTCGTAACTTCGTAGTGTCGGCGGTGCTCAGCCATACAAACTCTCAAATGGCGTCATCCTTGCGGTTGTTTGGTAGGCCGTGTTGTACCAGTACTCAGTCCAAGGGAGCCACTTACTCCACTTACCCGCAATGAAGCACCGCAGATATGTCTCCACGCTTCGATTGAGGGACTCCGTCTGCCCGTCTGTCTGGGGGTGGAAAATTGTACTCATACGCAAGGACGTCCCTGTGAGGCGGAAGACATCCCTCCAAAACTTGCTAGTGAACGCGATGCCACGATCGGAAATGATGGAAGTCGGTATCTCATGCAGTCTAACCACTTCCCTGACGAAGGCCACTGCCAGTCAGGGAATATCCCGCTTCAACCGGCCTACCCTCAACAATATCCGTCAACATTTGTCGCAGACTCGCAGCGCCTTATCGGCTAACACCTCCTGATGAACATCCTCCACTATGCTCAGACTGGCGCCGAAAGAGCAAAGATGGAACTCGTAGCAGGCAAGCGCAAGAGCGCGTTAGCGACCTTGTTCTCCCTCCCTTTCCGGTACTCAATCTCGCAGTCATATCCCAACATCTTGGTCACCCACTTTTGCTGCTCAAGTGACGAGACACATTGCTCCAAGAAATACTTTAATTTTTGATGGTCGATCCGTATTTTGAAATGCCTCTCGATGAGATACGGCCGTCATTTTCCCACTGCGTGCAGGATTTCCAACATCTCCTCATAAACTGATAGTCCCAAAGTCTTACCCTGTATTGTCTTGTTGTAGTACGCTAGCGGCCTCCCCTTCTGCATCAACACCGCCCCCAAGCCGGCTCCCGACGCATCTGTTTCCACTATAAACAACTTGGGAAAATTGGGTAGTGCTAACACCGGGATCATCATCATGGCCTCCTTCAGTATCTGAAACGTCAAAGCCGCATCCTGTCCCAAACAAACTTTCCCTTCTGCAGTAATGTGGTGAGCGACTTAGCGATCTTCCCATAGTCCTTCACGAACTTTCGGTAGTAGCCAGTTAGCCCCAGGAATCCTCTCAACATTTGTATATTGGTGGGCGCGGGCCACTACATCATGCTCTGGATCTTCTGCGGGTCCGGCCACACCCCGTCTCTATTCACCAAGTGGCCTAGATATTCCACTTCTTGTTGCCCGAAAGAGCATTTCGATCTCTTGACGTACCATTTCTGCTCCTTGAGGATCTGCAGCACAATCCTCAAGTGTTCCTCGTGCGCCTCCAGACTCGGACTGTAGATGAGGATGTCATCGAAAAAGACCAACACAAACTTCCGCAATCATTTCCTGAAAGTTTCGTTTATAACTGTTGGAACCAACAAGGTCGATTCCTCCTAAAGCTCGGAACTATTGGGGCAGCTCACGCTTACTCCCTTAGGATCACACTCGAGGCGAAGAACTAGACCGGAGGCTCCAGCGAGGAGGTCCCACCTCGTACCCGGAAGAGACTAAAGCTCTTCCCGGTCTATTTATAGGCCTCTGAACTGGGACTGCAAATAACCAATTTACACCACCCTGAAATTACCAGAACATCCCTGGCTAGGTCTGCCAACAGCCAAACTCCGCTGTCCACAAGGGCTAAATGCAGACCACCCGGGGTAAAAGGGTAAAACACCCCTGGGGCCCAAAAGGTGGGCCCGGCTCTACCTGAACCGGCCTTGAACCAAAGTGGCACCTGGCAAGAACTCCCCCATAGGGTCCTCTCGCATAGCGAGAGGGCTACCTCGGGCGAGAGCTCCACTCCTGGAGTCCTCTCGCGCGGTTAGCTGGTCACTCGCCGGGAAAGCTTCCCGTCTCGGCATTCACCTATCTGAGGCCACGCTCCACTTAGGCCATCCCACTTAATGCAGTGAACCTCACTCCATGCCCTGCCTCCTGGCACCTCTCGCCTAGTGCCTCTCGCCTGGCGCCTCTTTCCTTGTACCTCTCACCTGAGCCCTCTCGCTCGGCTCTCGTTGCCTGGGCCCTCTCGCTCGGCTCTTGTTGTCTGGGCCCTCTCGTCTGGGCCCTCTCGCTCGCCTGCGAGTCCAAGGTTGTACACAATCCCCGCTCTTTTTGAGGTTGTTTACAAGCTCGGAAAGATAGTTCAACCGAGGCTCGTGGTAGTACGGCGAATTTATTGGGAGGAGTCTTTTGGTGGGCCCCTTGCCTAGTCTATAAATACGGAAGTCGCCTCCCCGCAAGGGGTCATTCTCTTTCCTTCATCCTCTTCCAGCATCTGCCTCCATGTCTCTCAGTCAAAGTTTTCGGGACCGCATCGCGACCGTGCGCCAACGGAACAAGGCGATGGCGGCGGGTCTGAACAAAATCCCCGTGCGCGATTCTCCTTCGGAACCGCCATCCACCTCTCTCCCAAAAAAGGCAAACGTTCCGGAGCCTCCCCTCCCGGCAGGAGAACCTTTTTGCTCCTTTCCGAGGGGGTCTGTGCCTCCCACTCCATCTAGTCTCAAAGGAAAAGAGGTAAGTCTTTCAAGCCTGTTATGATCTCTTTGCACCACACATTTTTTACTTGCTACCTTTTCTCAGAAAATCTCGGCGCCTCCTCATCGTCCTGAGACCATTCGCATCAACATTTCGGAGCTTCCTTCCAGGCCTCTCTCGCCCCAAGCCTCCACTCCCCCCTCCACCCCCGTGACGAGGAGGGATGACCCTTCCACCACATCGGGCTCCACCCGCCGATTCGGTAAGAGGCTCTACCTCTGACACCTGCTCTCTTCTTCTTGTCGCCTGCTTTTTCCTTGCCGCTTTATCTCTTTGGCTCCTCCATAGGTGCGAGTGGAACCCCTGTCGAGGACTCACTGGCTGCCGACTCGCCGGTCGACGATTACTCCAGGCAGTTGGCCCCTTCGCCTCCTCCTCCTATAGATGAGATCGAGGACTACCTGGGCGACCCCACGGACCCCATAGAGATGAAGCGTAAGGTGGCCGAGATGCTGCGGAAGCACGCGCGCATCATTCAAGCGCTGGAAAAAGGGAAGCAAGCCGCAGACCACCGGATTGACTGGCTAGAGGTGGAATGCGCTCGCCTGTCTTCGAAGATAGACGCCGACATTGAGGTGGACCAGACGAACCCTCAGGCAATCTTGGATGACGTCGACCAATAGCTCCGTCTCGCCCGCAGTGGTGTTGAGGCGGCTCGCGCCTTCCACCTCCCCAGTCGTCCTCCCTGCGTGAGAAGCCGCGGGGGAGGACGATGGAGGTGGGATAAGAATTGACGAGAGCTCCGTCTTCTTTCCTTTCGCCTCTCGCCTCTCGCTTCTTAGCTCTTTCGTTCGCCTTGTTTGTAATAATAAAATATTTGCTTATATAGCGCCAGCTGTGCGCTCTTCGAACTTTGCCACCCGTCTTTATGCGGGATTAAATTTATCAATTTGGTGATTTGCCTGTTTAATTGATGCGACAGCGTTAATAAAAATTTCATATGGATCCACTTCTTGCCACTCTTCTCATAATCTAATGGTGGAACTCTTCTTTCTTGAATCATATGCATTGGATCCCCAGGAAGAGACGAAAGATACTCGCGAAGAAAAGTCATGGCCAAGTGGATGGAAATAGCATAAATAGAACCAAGCCTTCTCTAAAAGAAGCAAGTGCAAGTCCCAGGAAAGAATTTACCTATGTGTTTTTGGGCTTAAGCAGTAAATACTGCTTGCTATGTCTTGAATAGATGCTTAATCCACAAGACACTTGAAAAGACCCCCTATTCACTTATGAAAGGAAGAGGTCCAAATCTTTCCTATTTGAGCATTTTTGGAAGCAATTGTGAGATCTTAAACAATGGTCAGACTCATCTTGCAAAGTATGATAGAAATCATATATAAGATTTCTTCGCTACGCGCCTCATCAAGCAAAGCCTATAGATGCTTTAACAAGAGGACTTTGTGTATGGAGGAATCTATGCACATAACTTTTGATGAATCTAATGTTTTGTTTGAAGGGAAAAGCTCCTCAGCTAATCCAAGTACACAGGTGAAAGATTTAGCTGCAGATCTGGAGAAGATTGATTTGACAGATCCTCCACAAGTTGTCACAACCAACAACATCCCACTACAGCTCAGTCAGGAATCTGGTGAAGAAGTTCTTGCAGATGAAGCTGAAGACTCAGAAGAGCTAGAAGCTGAAATACAACAAGCCACCATCCCTACTCCTGAGACTCAAGTAGAAGAAACAATGGACATCAACAACTCAGTTCATCCTGACCGAGAAGATCTTGTGGTGCTTCAGCTTCAGAAGTTGAAGTTGAACCCTGATCACTTTGAGATCTGAAATTGTTATAGGGTGGGTTTTCTCCAAAGGCTCGCAATTGAAGATATTAGTGAGTGAGCCGAGGCTCTGCTCTCTTCTGAGCTGGTCTAGGTATGTGAGAAACTCAAAAGTGCTTTTTGCAGATGCAAATATTTCGAAAGCGTGTCGACACTTTCACCGCGGGCTAAAGAGTTCGCAAGTGGACCAGAGATTGACCGGAAACCGGTGTGCTAGTACTAGATGTCTCGTCTACCGCTCCTCGCCAAGGCAAGATCGACCTTCGTGTCAAGGAAAGAAGTCCAAAAGCATCACTTCTTCTTCTATAAGATAAGATCTGCTGCAGCTAGCCCGACAACTAGAGCACAGGATGGCACGAATCGCTTGAATGCAGAGATTGGCCACCTTCTTTTATGCTAATTTTTAACTTTTGTTACTTTTATTTTCCTCTGCACCAATCTTTTCACCGCCTTCTTGGGCTGATGGCCCACTTAGGGTTCCGCCGCCCGAGGCTTGGAGAGAGAGAAGGGTCGGCCGACGCTTGCCCTTCCCCGGCGTAGTTCTCTATCCGCTTATCCTCCTACTTATGAGGGCTATAAATACCCCCGCTGCCAGGGCTGGAAGCGTGTTTCCCTAGACTTCCGCCCGCGGCTCCCCCTCTTTCCCCAGCTCGTCTCGCGCTCTGGCCCCTCACCCTTCCTCTTTACTGTTCTTCGTGCCCTCTCGCTGGTTCTCCACTCGCCAACTTCCCCTTTGTCTCGCGCACTCATGGGAAAAAGGAGGCCAGAGGATGGTGAGGGTCGCAGCCGCTGTGGGAAGAGATTCTCCGACCACGATTTCCCTCCCGGTCTCCTCTCTGCCGATGAATACGAGGCCTTCCGGAGCGACTTCTTGCCGGAGGGCTACGAGTCACGCCCTCCCAAGGTTGGCGAGAGCGTGAATACCTTCTACCCGGGCGAGCTCGCCTTCCCCGTCTCGCACTTCGAGGCGGGGCTCCGGCTTCCCCTCTGGCCCGAGGTGAAGCAAGTTCTCAAGTACTTCGGCGTCGTGCCTGCCCAGTTAAACCCCAACGCGATCTCAGTTATCGTCGCGTTCGCGTGCTACATGCGACGAGAGAATAGAATTCATTCTCACCGTATTCCGGAAGATGTTCGTCTACCACGCCAATCAAGACGGGGTCTCCTTCTTCACCGAGCTGAATCTGAAAGTCTGCGAGACACCAAACAAGAATCATCACTGGCTAACCAGCTTCGTCTTCATCTGCGGGAACCTGGGCGGCGTCCCTCTCGCGCCCGCCTCGCCCGCGGAAATCTTCTATGTTACTCCGCAGGTTGGCGGCACGGACAAGCTTCTTTGCGAGTACCTCGCTGGGAAGAACTTCGAGGTCAGGTTTTTGAGACGGGGGCTCGCCTCATTGCTCCCCGTGCTCCCTGGAGAAGGTATGCTCGACCCCCTCATTTTTTCTCACCTTCAGTACTTTCCTCTCGCTGAGCCTTTTCCCTGACTCCGTCTCGCTTCTCCCAGGAGAGAGGAACGCGCCGGTGCACCCTCCCTACAGAAGTAATATCAAGCCATCTAAAGATGTGGCTCTCGCCAATATGGCGGCCGAGGCGGCCAAAGATTCGTTGGCCCCTCCTCCCCGAAAGAGGGTGGCTGAGGACTCGGCCCCCTCTCGCCTCAGCCCCTCAAAGAAACTGAAGATGAAGTTGAAGAAAGTAGTCTCCTTCCCTTCCGAGAAGGGCAAGGTCCCTGCGGACACAGCGGCGACGCCGGGATCCTTGAGCCCCATATCCCTGGGATCTGAATCTCCGCACTCGCCTCCATTGACCTCTCCGCACAGGGCTGTCTCGCTTCCTGAAGACGCGGCCCCTCTCGCACCGCTCGCGAGCTCTTCTCGCCAACCTCCCCGGTCCCCTTCTCGCGGGGAGGCTCCTCTCCAGTATCCTGCTCCATCCGCCCACCTGAACTTCAACATGGGCCCGTCTGTCCCCGACGGTGCCAATGAGCCTACGCTCATCTGGGATAAGGGGGCACATCGGATCTCCATCTCTACCCTTCTTCCCTCATGGAGAAAGCAAGCCGAGTCTTCTGCCCACGCCTTCTCCTTGGGCTTCGACCTCTATGGGGGTCTCGCCCCTGACGCGCTCGACGCGGCCACCACGCGAGATCTCGTCTTCAGGACGGCCCACTCGCAGCTGCGTACCCTCGAACTCTCTCATCGACTCTCGCGCCGCCTAATTTTCAACACTCGAAGCTGGAAGGAGATAGACACCAAACTCGCTGCCGAGCGCGAGAAGTCTGGGGATCTCACCAAGCGACTGGAGGTGGCCGAGAGCCTTCTCGCCAAGGCCAGTGGCGGAGTGGTGAGTTGATACTTAGCCGGCCTTCTCAAGCACCCTCCCACTAGATTTAACGGTTTGTTCTTTTTGCAGGATGCTGAGACGGTTGAAAGGCTGCGCTCGCGAGTGGAGGAGTTGGAGACGGAGGTGAAGGAGCTGAAAACAGAGAATGCCCAGCTCAAAGAGGCCTCCACCTCTCGCTCGCAGGTCCCTCCACCTCCTCCCGCGCATTATACGCACGACGAGGTCGAAGACTTTTGCCGGGATGCCAACATACGGACCGCCGAGCTCATCCGAAGATGATGCGAGAGATGGGTGTAGTTAAAGATGATTGCGAGGACATCACCGCCCGGGACCTCGTGCCCGAGATTTATGGCGAGGACGAGGAATCTTCGGCGAGCAAGAAGGTCTAGGGCTCCTTGAGCACAGCAGCCTTTTTCTTTCCTTTTTGCTATGATTACAATGTCTCTCCTGATTTGGGAATGTACTGTATTAAAACACGAATATGATTCATGTGTATATATTTTTTTTTTTTGCTCGCGCCTGAAGCTAGCCTTTTTCTTTTCTTTTTCCTCTTTTTTTTTCTTTTTCTCTCGCTTGGACAGCTCGCGAGATCCTCGAGATCTTTGGCGGCGAGAGGGGGGTTGTCTTTCCCCTCGCCGGTTGTTACCAGCAGACCTGGCCCAGGGGGCGAGCTGGCGAGTCTCTGCCACTCTCGCGAGCGTGGGGACACCTTCTCCTTCCTCTCGTGCTGCCTACCGGCTCCTCTCAGCGCGAGTGGACCTGGGGGGTCAATTATTCCTCCCCCTCTCTTCTTTTTCTTTATGTAGGAAGTCATCTTGAAGTATCCCTCCCCCCTTTTATTATTGTTTCCAACCACCGAGTGAGCCTACAGCCCTGCCAGCTTGATGAGAGCCTGGTCAGCGGGTCTGCTCGGGGTCTCCTCTCCCCTTTCTCCTCCAACCACCGAGTGAGCCTACAGCCCTGCCAGCTTGATGAGAGCCTGGTCAGCGGGTCTGCTCGGGGTCTCCTCTCCTCTTTCTCCTCCAACCACCGAGTGAGCCTACAGCCTTGCCAGCTTGATGAGAGTCTGGTCAGCGGGTCTGCTCGGGGTCTCCTCTCCTCTTTCTCCTCCAACCGCCGAGTGAGCCTACAACCCTGCCAGCTTGATGAGAGTCTGGTCAGCGGGTCTGCTCGGGGTCTCCTCTCCTCTTTCTCCTCCAACCGCCAAGTGAGCCTACAGCTCTGCCAGCTTGATGAGAGCCTGGTCAGCGGGTCTGCTCAGGGTCTCCTCTCCTTTCTCCTCCAACCACTGAGTGAGCCTACAGCCCTGCCAGCTTGATGAGAGCCTGGTCAGCGGGTCTGCTCGGGGTCTCCTCTCCTTTCTCCTCCAACCACCGTGCTAGCCTACAGCCCTGCCAGCTTGATGAGAGCCTGGTCAGCGGGTCTGCTCGGGGTCTCCTCTCCTCTTTCTCCTCCAACCACCGAGTGAGCCTACAGCCCTGCCAGCTTGATGAGAGCCTAGTCAGCGGGTCTGCTCGGGGTCTCCTCTCCTTTCTCCTCCAACCACCGAGAGAGCCTACAGCCCTGCCAGCTTGATGAGAGCCTGGTCAGCGGGTCTGCTCGGGGTCTCCTCTCCTCTTTCTCCTCCAACCACCGAGTAAGCCTACAGCCCTGCCAGCTTGATGAGAGCCTGGTCAGCGGGTCTGCTCGGGATCTCCTCTCCTCTTTCTCCTCCAACCGCTGAGTGAGCCTACAGCCCTGCCAGCTTGATGAGAGCCTGGTCAGCGGGTCTGCTCGGGGTCTCCTCTCCTTTCTCCTCCAACCACCGAGTGAGCCTACAGCCCTGCCAGCTTGATGAGAGCCTGGTCAGCAGGTCTGCTCGGGGTCTCCTCTACTCTTTCTCCTCCAACCACCGAGAGAGCCTACAGCCCTGCCAGCTTGATGAGAGCCTGGTCAGCGGGTCTGCTCGGGGTCTCCTCTCCTCTTTCTCCTCCAACCACCGAGTGAGCCTACAACCCTGCCAGCTTGATGAGAGCCTGGTCAGCGGGTCTGCTCGGGGTCTCCTCTCCTTTCTCCTCCAACCACCGAGTGAGCCTACAGCCCTGCCAGCTTGATGAGAGCCTGGTCAGCGGGTCTGCTCGGGGTCTCCTCTCCTTTCTCCTCCAACCACCGAGTGAGCCTACAGCCATGCCAGCTTGATGAGAGCCTGGTCAGCGGGTCTGCTCGGGGTCTCCTCTCCTCTTTCTCCTCCAATCACCGAGTGAGCCTACAGCCCTGCCAGCTTGATGAGAGCCTGGTCAGCGGGTCTGCTCGGGGTCTCCTCTCCTCTTTCTCCTCCAACCGCCGAGTGAGCCTACAGCCTTGCCAGCTTGATGAGAGCCTGGTCAGCGGGTCTGCTCGGGGTCTCCTCTCCTCTTTCTCCTCCAACCACCGTCTTCTAAGAGGGACGCCCTGAGGTGCATTGTGCTAGGAAATCATGACACATCCAAAAAGTAAGATCATTAAAGTCATACTCAAGCATATTCAGAGGAAAATTATCATTATGGATAGAAACGCTTCAGATCATCACCGCTGCGGGTGCGATCCAGGGGTACCCCGTCCACATCCTGGAGGTGATACCCCCCTGACTTCAAAACTTCTTTTATAATGAAGGGACCCTCCCAATTGGGGTTGAGCTTTCCTACCGAGGCCCCCCTGGCCGCGGCATCCACCTTCTTGAGGACCAAGTCCCCCTTTTGAAATTGCTTGATCCGGATGTGTTTATCAAAGTACCTGGACATCCGGCGCTTGACCTCCTCCTGTCGGATTGATGCCAGCTCCCGGAGCTCCTCCACGAGGTCGAGTGAGAGCCTCTGCTCCTCTCCATTATCGACCTGCCACCTTTCATCTCCTTCCCTTGCTGCTGTTACCCAGGGAGATTCAACCTCAAACTCCACAGGTATGACGGCCTCCGAGCCATGGGAGAGCTTGAAAGGCGTCTCTCCTGTGGCCGTATTCGGAGTAGTTCGCAGAGCCCACAGGACGGAGGGGAGTTGTTCCACCCAGCTCCCCCTCAAGTTCTCCACTTTCTTCTTTAAGAGATTCACAATGATCTTATTTGCTGCTTCCACTTGTCCGTTGCTTCGAAGGTGATGAACCGAGGCGAACCGAAGGTCTATGCCGAGCTGCACACAAAAGTCCACAAACTCCCTGCTGGCGAATTGTGGCCCATTGTCGGTGACTATGGCCAAAGGGAGCCCGTGCCGGCAAATAATCTCTCCCCACACAAAGTTCTTGACCACTTGCGATGTCACCTTCGCCAAAGCCTTTACCTCCAGCCATTTCGAAAAGTAATCCACCATGACCAGTAGGAACCTCCTCTGACCGCTAGCTTGAGGAAACGGCCCCACTAGGTCCAGTCCCCATATGGCGAAGGGCCATGGAGAGGTGATCGTTCGCAGCCTCTGTGCTGGGAGGAGCTGCAAGGGAGCAAACTCCTGACACTTCCTACACCTCTTAGCAAGCTCCTCCGCATCTTTCCGGAGGGTAGGCCAGAAATAACCTTGCCTTAGTACCCTCCCTTCCAAAGTCCGACTCCCTGAGTGGCTTCCGCATTCCCCCGAATGGACCTCCTCCAATACCTTTGATGCTTCCTTCTCGGATACACACCGGGCTAGCAATCCGGATAATGTTTTTCGGTAAAGTACTCCTTCCTTCCACAGATAATAAGCTGACTTGTACCTAATCCGCTTCCTCTCGAGATCCCCCTCGGGTAGGTGTCTCGATGCCAAGAAGGCCACAAAAGGATCCATCCAAGACACCTCCTAGTCGACCTCCATTATCTCCCCTTCTTCTATGGAAGGCCTGAAGAGTTCGGTCATAATCCCTCCGGCCTGAGGACCATGCTTTGCGAGCAAGTCTGCCTTAATACTCTCTTTCCGAGGAACGTGCTGGATGGAGAAGCTATGAAACTGCCCAACGATACCCTTTATCTTTACCAGGTACAACTGGAGGGTCGGTTCCCTCACCTCGAACTCTCCATTGATGTGTCTTGCCACCACCAAGGAGTCCGTGAAGACCCTGATATCCTGTATGCCCAACTCCCTAGCCAGCCGAAGCCCGGCGATGATTGCTTCGTACTCGGCTTGATTGTTCGTGAGGGTGAAGTGTATCTTCAAGGCTTGCTCGATCCTAGTCCCCTCGGGGCTCGTCAAGATGACCCCTCCCCCAAAAGAATTCTTACCAGAAGCTCCATCCACCAACATCTCCCAAGCTACCCCGAGAGATACCTCCACCTCCTCGACCTCTACCGCATAATCTGCCAAGAAATCTGTCACTACCTGTGCTTTAATAGCCTCTCGAGGGACGTAGGAGATGTCGAATTCGCTGAGTTCGATCGAACACTTGGCCAATCTTCCCGAGTGCTCGACCCCCTCGAGAATGCGGCGAAGAGGGTGATCCGTCACAACCTGAATGGCATGAGCTTGGAAGTATGGTCTGAGCTTCCGGGCCGACACGATGAGAGCGAAGACCAGCTTTTCTAGGATGGGATATTTCAGCTCTGCCTTTTTGAGGACCCTGCTTACATAATAAATGGGGAATTGCTTCTTTCCTTCCTCTCGGATGAGGACCGAGCTAATCGCCCCCGTCCCTACCCCCAAATAGAGGAACAAACTCTCCCCTTCCCTCGGCCCTTGAAGTAGCGGCGTCTGAGTAAGCTGTTATTTTAGAGCCGCAAAGGCCTTTTCGCATTCTAAGGTCCACTCGAACTCCCTTCCTCCCCTTAGAGTTCGAAAGAAGGAGGAGCATCTCTCTCCTGCCCTAGAGAGGAACCTGCTCAACCCTGCTAGCTTGCCAGTAAGACGCTGGACCTCCTTGACATTCTTAGGAGATCCCAGCTCTAGTATCGCTTTTACCTTGTCAGGATTGGGTTCCACCCCCGCAGGAGTAAGGAGGTGTCCCAAAAACTTCCCCCTGCTGGCCCCGAATACACATTTCAAAAGGTTAAGCCTCATCTTATACTTCCTTACAGTTGTAAACGTCTCCTGCAAGTCCAAGATATGGGACCCGAGGTCCCGACTCTTAACCATCAAGTCATCCACATAGACCTCGAGGTTCCGCCCCTTCTGCTCTCGAAAAATCCGGTCCATCATTCTTTGATACGTTGCTCCCGCATTTTTTAGCCTGAAGGGCATCATGTTATAACTGAAGCACCCATCCTCCGTGACAAAGGTGACGTCCTTGACGTCCGGAGGGTGCATGCGAATCTGATGGTACCCTGAAAAAGCATCTAAAAAACTCATTAGTGAGAAGCCGACGGCTGAGTCAACCAGCGCGTCGATTCGAGGCAGGGGGTAACAATCCTTAGGGCAGGCTTTATTTAAAAGAGAGAAATCAATACACATCCTCCATTTCCCCTCCCCCTTTTTACCATTACAACATTGCTAACCCATCCCGGATACCTGTTGGCAGATATGAATCCCGCCTGGAGCAGCTTCTCCACCTCTTCTCTGATAGGTCTGACCATCTTGGAGGCGATGGCCCTCTTTTTCTGTTGGATGGGACGGACCTTGGGGTCAAGGTTGAGACGGTGGCATGCCACGTCCGCGTCGATCCCTGGCATGTCCGCTGCGCTCCAGGCGAAGACGTCGATGTTCTCTTGCACGCACCTCCGGATCTCCTCCTGGTCTTTGGGAGTGAGCTCTCCGCTGATCTTTATCTTTTCCTTCCTTCCGTCTTTTTTGAGGATCTCCACCTCCAGAACTTCCACAGCCGCCCTCAACCTTGAAGGTTCTTCTTCCTCTGGCTCCCTCAGATCCTCCTCCAGATCCTTTGCCCCGTACTCTACTCCCAAGCCTTCCACGACAGCTACCCTCTCCTGGGCCCTCCCTTTCTCTCTTCCAAGGTCCCCCTCTGGTGATGCCCTCTTTCTCTTCTTTTCCCCAATACCTCCTTCATTCCCCCTACGCTCCCGCTCCCCAGCCACTTGCTCTCCTGCCATTGCTGGCTCCCCCGCCATGCCTCTTTCCCCTCCTCCTTCACTCTCCAACTCCTCTCCTCCAGCCATCTCCACCTCTGCTACAAGACTTCCCTCCACCCTTGCTTCATCTCTCACCAGCTCCTCTCCTCCGGCCATCTTTTTCTTCAGCTCCTCTGCATCCTCCTTCCATGAGATGGTGTTGACCGTCGTCACGTAGCACTCCCGAGCCGCCTTTGGATCCCCCCTTACCCTGATTTGGGTTCCTCCCGAATTAAGCTTCAAGCACTGATGGAACGAGGATGGTACACACCTAAAGGCACTGATCAAAAGGCGCCCGAAGATCGCATTATAGCTGCTGGGGGCATCCACTATCACGAAACGACAGTTCCTGGACAGCCCCCCCAACGTCACCTGAAGTCCTACTCCTCCCTCGACCTCCTTCCTCTCCCCCGAGAATCCAAACAATGGCCCATCCGCCGCCAATACCCTTCGGGCCTCCACCCTCATCTCATTGAATGCCTTCTTGAAGATCACATTGACGGAACTCCCGTTATCCACCAAAATTCGGGACACCGTGAAGTTCTCAATGGCGGTCCGGATTACCAGTGCGTCGCAGAAAGGGTCCTCGTGATCTGGTAGGTCCCTTCTGGAAAAGGTGATTTTCTCATCCGGGGGTGGGGCTTGCGACGTCGAGGCAACGCTCCGACGATACATAGTGTGAAGACTGGCCTTACGGGTGGCCTCGATCCCCATCCCCCCATGAATCACCCCAATCCCTCCTCGATCTCCTGTGTCCAACCGATCCAAACATCGATCCTCCTCCGCGGCTCCTGGCATCTCCACTATCTGCACTGGTGGCCGTTGGTCTTCTCCTCCTCTACCCCTCTTCAACTCCAAGAACTCCGGGCACGTGGCCGTCGTATGGCCCTCCTCCTCATGGAAGTCACAGTATGGCGGAACTCCTCCCCCACATCTCCCTTCTTGGGGGTTCCTCCTCCTCCCCGCAATCGCTCTCCCACGCTCTCTTCCTCTTCCTCTCCCTCGGCCAATGGCCATAGCTTGCTGAGGCGGAGGTGGGAGCGGCCTTGGGCCATGCCCCCACCCTAGCGGATGAAATCTCCCTGGTCCCGGATAAAAGTTCCTTCCCCCCTGCGGAGGACCCCTTCCTGGTCCTTGAACTGGGCCTCCCGGTTGCCTCCAGCCCAACTCTGGGTGCGCGGGCCCCCTTGGCTCCTCCCTTCTCCTTCCCTCTTGCTGTCTTGTTCCTCCTGACTCTCTCTGCTCCCCCTCTGTCAACCTTCCTAACTTCCTCGCAAATGTCGGGTTTGCCGCCTTCATGGCTATCTCCTTCGTTGCCTTCTCCATCAATCCCTCAAAGGACAATGGTGTCTTCCGGGTTAGGCTCATCTTGAAGAAGCCTTCCCTCAACCCCACGGTGAAGGCCATCTGGAGGGCGAAACCAGGCACCTCCTGGATGTCTAGGATCTCCTCCTGGAAACGATCCACGTACTGAGCCAAAGACTCGTCCGTCTTCTGCTTGATCAGGAAGATGGACTCCGGGTTCTTCTTCCTCTTCTTCGAGGTCGAGAAGCGCAGCTGGAAGCTCCTGCTCAGGTCTTCGAAGCAATAAATAGAACCCGCCGGGAGTTGATGGAACCAGTCCCTGGCCTTATCCTTCAAAGTGATGGCGAAGAGGGGGCACTTGAAGGCGTCTGTCATAGGTCTGATGGAGACCGCATCTTCAAACCATTGCAGGTGTTGGAGGGGATCATCCTTCCCCACGTAGTAGGTCATCTCCGGCTCGCGGAACCCTTCTGGAACGGGTGCCGAGAGGACCAACTCGCAGAAGGGAGATCCTCTCGTCGGTGGTCTCGCCAGGTCTACTCACGCGACTAGCCCCGCGGGCGCGACGGCACTCGCCGGGCTGGGGAAGAGCTCCCTTCCTTCCACCTCTCGCCGGCTTCCTTCCGCCACCACTTCCTTTCCCGGTCGCCTCCCGGGTGCGTCCTCACCTATCCGTGCTAACTCGACCCCCTCGCGGAGCGCGTGGTCCGGCACCTGGGGCGGGGGGGTCTCGCACTCCCCTCTCCGTGCGAGTTGCTTTAGCATGTCCATGATCCCTCCGATGGACGACATGAACTCTGCCCTCCCGACGTACCCCCCTGGCTCGGGGACCCCTCGTCTTCTCCTCATGCATCTCCCGTCATGAGGTAACCCTTCGTTCTTCCGCACAAGCTGCTGTTCCACGCTCACCGCACCAAAAATGTTGGAACCAACAAGGTCGATTCCTCCTAAAGCTCGGAACTATTGGGGCAGCTCACGCTTACTCCCTTAGGATCACACTCGAGGCGAAGAACTAGACCAGAGGCTCCAGCGAGGAGGTCCCACCTCATACCCGGAAGAGACTAAAGCTCTTCCCCTCCCTAGCCCATGCTGAGCTAGGTGCCTTAGAAGAAGTGGAAGGAGTCAAGAAAGCTTGCCTTTCTAAGGCACCTTACCGGTCTATTTATAGGCCTCTGAACTGGGACTGCAAATAACCAATTTACACCACCCTGAAATTACCAGAACATCCCTGGCTAGGTCTGCCAACAGCCAAACTCCGCTGTCCACAAGGGCTAAATGCAGACCACCCGGGGTAAAAGGGTAAAACACCCCTGGGGCCCAAAAGGTGGGCCCGGCTCTACCTGAACCAGCCTTGAACCAAAGTGGCACCTGGCAAGAACTCCCCCATAGGGTCCTCTCGCATGGCGAGAGGGCTACCCCGGGCGAGAGCTCCACTCCTGGAGTCCTCTCGCGCGGTTAGCTGGTCACTCGCCGGGAAAGCTTCCCGTCTCGGCATTCACCTATCTGAGGCCACGCTCCACTTAGGCCATCCCACTTAATGCAGTGAACCTCACTCCATGCCCTGCCTCCTGGTGCCTCTCGCCTAGCGTCTCTTTCCTTGTACCTCTCGCCTGAGCCCTCTCGCTCGGCTCTCGTTGTCTGGGCCCTCTCGCCTGCGCCCTCTCGCTCGCCTGCGAGTCCGAGGTTGTACACAATCCCCGCTCTTTTTGAGGTTGTTTACAAGCTCGGAAAGATAGTTCAACCGAGGCTCGTGGTAGTACGACGAATTTATTGGGGGGAATCTTTTGGTGGACCCCTTGCCTTGTCTATAAATACGGAAGTCGCCTCCCCGCAAGGGGCCGTTCTCTTTCCTTCATCCTCTTCCAGCATCTGCTCCATGTCTCTCAGTCAAAGTTTTCGGGACCGCATCGCGGCCGTGCGCCAACGGAACAAGGCGATGGCGGCGGGTCTGAACAAGATCCCCGTGCGCGATTCTCCTTCGGAACCGCCATCCACCTCTCTCCCAAAAAAGGCAAAAGTTCTGGAGCCTCCCCTCCCGGCAGGAGAACCTTTTCGCTCCTTTCCGAGGGGGTCTGTACCTCCCACTCCATCTAGTCTCAAAGGAAAAGAGGTAAGTCTTTCAAGCCTGTTACAGGTATTTTCCTAGGAAGAGACTTAGAGATGATGCCTTCTTTAGTAACTTAGGAATCTTTATCACCGTACCTCTCCTTCGAGATGATCGTCTTCTGCTCAACCAGGCGAATGAAACTATGGGGAAAGAACACAAGCGCTCCACCGAGTGAGCAAACATGTCTGCCTTGTAGACCAAATATGTTCGCCCGGTGGAGTAAATATGTTCATCCGGACAAGCACCTCTACTCCCCCGGGCAAGCATATTTGCTCCACAAGGTGACATTATGACAAGCATATTTGCTCCACAAGGTGACATGTCTGCTCCCCTTGTAGAGAAACTAGCCCAGTAGAGCATATTTGCTCCCCCTGGAAGAGAATAAACTATCACCATGAATGCTCACCCGAGAGATTATACCTCATAGGCAAATGCGCTTGTTCGTATAGTTAATGTGCTCGCCTGTTAGAGAAAATATGCACACATATGTAGAGATTCTTCCAACATAACTGCACTTCATCCTTATAATTATCCTATTTCTACTAATTTTTTGACAGATGGAAAGGAGCCTAAGACGAGCAGACATCGCATATCAAGTGCGTGATGTTTTATTTCAATTTTGTGACTAGCCTCACCGCAACCAATTATTTCTAAGTAGATGACAAGTGCAAGAAATTTTTAGAGGATTTGAGCATCTACCATCTTTTTAATCTTCCAAGGTTGTCACATAATGAGCTCCTTTATTCCCTGACAATGTGCTTCAATGACGAGACCTGAGCATTTTTTTCCTTGGTGCTAAAGATGTGTAGATTATTAGTAATGAAGTAGCCCTAATAGTTGTTTTGCCTAATCAAAGTCATGACATAATATTTCACTCTAAACTAGCCGCAAAATAATAAAATCTGAAATGAAGCTAAAAAAGATGAAGATGAATACTGATAAGAAGATGACAAAGTGTAGAAGATGAATAGTATTCAGTAACCTAGGACGCGGCTGCATTCGCCCAAAAAAGTGGCGTAGCTATAATTTTCCCTTTCAAGTGTCAAAATCGTGAAGAACTGTCCTCACATTTAGGGAAAATTTTTTGATACGTCAAACGTACCGGATGTTGTGCGTCATTTAAATAGGTCCAATGAAACCGGGCCCACCTGCATTTTGCTTCCAAAGCAAAATTTCGCTCCAGCTTTCCCTCACCCCGACGACTCCCCGACCTAAACCCCCGACGACGATCGTAACGCTCCAGGAAAACCCCCAGATAATCCCAGCGGCGAACATCGCAAAGCTCCCGGAACTCGGTGAACTCGGCGTACAGGGCGATCACATTTCGGCATTCTCCCCTTCTTCCTAAACGACGACTGCAATCATCCTTCTTCCTAACGACGGTGAGTATTCTGGAGTGTGGGCTTTATGTTTTTTCAAATTTTTCTCCTTTGCTATTTGTTTACATAGACATTATACTATCTGAGAAGCTGCAACAAATTTTTTTGTGTTCGTGATTTTTATATCCGACCGGATATCCTTTACTTTTAGGGTTGTAAATAGGAATCATCCTGCCGGATTATTTTCATTGGACATTAGATATTCAACTGTTTTTTTAGGTTTAGATAACTGCTATCCGACCGGAGAGCTGTTTTTTAGGGTTCAGATAACTGCTATACGACCGGATATTCTGTACTTTAGGCTTTTGAATGGGTAAATCAAAATTTTAGGGTTTTCCTTATTTTTTTCTTTGCTCTTATTTATTTTCTTACTGGAACAGATGGCTGGTACGTATTTGAACACTATGTGTACTAAATTTTTTTTCCCGCTGAAGTCTCTAGGAATTCCTGAATGTCTTCAACAAATTGGTGGATTGAAGGACTTCAGGAGATATAATTGGGCAAAGGCTATCCATGAATTTCTCAATGCACAGCTTACCCCCCTACATAAATTGAGCTGCAAAAGTGAAGAACCTTCAAGCTTAGGTTATCTTGAAGGTTGTTCTATTATTTTGGTGGTAAGTAATTTTTTTGTTTTAAATTTCATGTTCATTTTTAAATAAATTTAAACTAACTTAAACCTTTCCATGTAGGTTTGGCTGTTTGAGCACACTAACCTACAGGTCCCTGAAGATGCATTAGCGAGACCCCGGATATGTCGCTGGTCTGCAAAGGCCAGCTTCAGCTATAAGTTTTGTGCACAGTTATCATTGAGGTTGTGGCCGAAGAAGGAGGTTAGCTCTATTTAATATAGACTTGTAGATCGTAGATTGTAGATTTGTACACAGTAGCTATAAGATTTGTATGCACACTTATCATCTACTGTTATTTAATTTTTTTTCTGATATTTCTTTTTAATTGTAGATTTCTACAAATTTTTTGAATATTTCTGTGGAGGAGCTAAACCTTGTAGAACATGATGAGGTGGAGTCCTCATTTGAGGCACCTAAGAGGAAAAAAAGAAAGAGAAGTAGAGAGAAGGATGAACCAAAAAAAGAGAAGAAAGTTAAAGAAGAAATAGAGTGGAAGACAGAAAAGGAGATGAAGAGGTTCATCTCCCGTGAAATTAGTAATGTCAAGAAAGATATTAGGGAGTTACGCTCCTTTTGCGAAGAAAAATTTGAATCTATCGTCGGACTAATAAATTCACTCTCGCATCCAAAGGATCGCATTCCATCCACCCCACCTGCTTGTGATCCTCCTTCTGATCCCACCCCCTCCAAAGCATCCCCTGCCATTTTAGATGTCGAAGAGTATGCCTCAACCACAAAAATTGGAATCAGGGTTAAGAAGGGCAAGAAAGTTAAGAGGGGAGGTATACACCTAGGAGGAAAAGAGAGGGGGAAAGAAATGTCTTTCCCCGGCCGGATACATCTATCCGAGTCCGACGTGGCGTTGATTGAATCAATGATCAGACAATTTCCACTGAGGTAATTATTATTGCATTGACATCATTATATTAATACAAATTAGAAATCATTACCTTGTTATTTAATAATACTGATTTATTTTATTATGTAGTGACACTGTGGTAATAGAAAGTGGTAATACTGTTTTGTCACGCAAATGTATTGATGACTTGCTGCATAAGGGCTGGCTGAGTGATTCACACTTGGATGCCTTTGCAGTTGTTTTGAGCAATCGAAGGAACGCATCACCTTTAGAGTGGTGCAACTTTATTTATGTTTCATCGAACTTCTTGGTATTCGAACTTGCAAAATATTTATAGATCAATGTAGTATACAATTTTTGTACTTAATGATTTGATTAGAGTCCTTTTTATTTTACAGTATCAAAAAAGTTCTGGTGTAAAAAATAGCGAAATTCTTATTTCACATCTCACGGCAGTAAATGTACAAGCCGCCGACATAATATTGATGTCAGTTTACATCAACAATCGAAGCCATTGGACACTTCTAGTGTGCAATTTGCGACGAGAAACTTGGCATTTTTACGATTCAATGTCAAATAAGACACACAAACATAATCTTCGAAATGTGGTATATTGTGCAACTAAGACTTGCAACCTTTTAGATTTAAATGGTTCCGTCTAATTCCCCTTTATTTTTGTGCAGGTAACTGGGTTGTACGAGTCACGTAGAGATGCACTTCCGGAAAATATGCACGAGTGGCCAATCACAAAGGTGAATGCTGCCCCAACACAGAACAACGCTGATGACTGTGGTGTCTTTGTGATAAAATACATGGAGACGATAGCATCAAGGGAGCTCATATGTTGGAGCAGGCATCAAGATTGGCACATTCAAATGCCGAAATTTAGGGCCCAGATTGCATGCGATTTAATACGCTGTTTTGTTATAACAGGGAAGGAGTGAACAATATCTATGAACTGCTGCTGATTTTTATTACTGATTAGAACAGCCGATTAGAATAGTATATGACAATATTATATGTGATCTGTTATTGATTATATAAACTTATTAGAACTGTTGCTGATTGGTTATTATTGAATACAACTCCTGCTGATTGGTTATTGCTGAATACAACTCTTGTTTAGGGTATAGATAGTCATTACACCCTGGGAGAAGCGTCTGAATTATGCAACATATTTTTTTGTGTTCGTGATTTAATCATCCGACCGGATAGCAGTTTTTTTTAGGGTCCAGATAGCTTCCATCCGACTAGATATTCTCTGTTTTCCTTTGTTGCTGATTAAAACTGCTAAGTTATTAAGACCATATACACAGGTCAGCTTCCATATAGGGTAATTGGTAATCTTAATATGGCTAATTGGTAATCATAATATTGTTAATTGGTAATGTTAAAAAATGTGGCAAATCTACATGCATATATTTCTAACTTCTAACTGAACATAGTACAACATCACCCTTTCAAGATATCGAGCACACAACTAAAGTTAAACGGCAATGACCAACATAAGTCATCATTTCCATAATCACTTGTCGGGAATTGCGTAGAGGCCGATTTGCCTTCGAATGTGCAGCTTCCGATAAAATTTATTTCTCTAATCTGATCATTACCCACGTTCACAGCTGGTTTCATCTTAGGGTGGTCAATCTTTTTACCTGTAAAACATAAACATTAGTTAGAAATAGATATTATTATAATGTGATCTATAATAGTAAATGTCGACAAATTAGGAAGATAACTTACTTGGTCGTTTGGCAGGCTTCTCAAAATGACTCTTCAACCTTGCGTTTGATAATCCTTTTGGTCGAACAGCCGCCGGATTCCTTACATGCCCTTCTCCTTCCTTATCATCAGCAACCGAACATTTTCTCATCGTTCCATCCCTCTCAACCATTTCTCTCGTCGTCCGTCCCAACTCAGTCATAACCTTTATTACATACATGCTCCTTCGCAACGTTACAATTCTCAACATTTCTTGCCAACTCGTATGTGAAACGCATTAGATGACTTCTAAACACTACATTTGAATCCAACACATTTGTGCATGGTGTTTTTGAAAAGTACAAATCCTGTTTGGTCGTACGAGTGAACCTTTTGATCATGTACTTAGGGTTAATATGCTTCAAATTTTTCGAAATGTACACCTTCAGGATATGTTGACATAGCATCCCCTTTGTTTCAAATCCCTTGCAAGAACACTCTGCATCGAATGTTGTTGGATCAAGTTTGACAATCCACTTTTTATCATGTTCTGCCTCATCACAATGCCTAGTGACAAATATAACCTCATTATCAGTGTTTTGAATCTCTGTTATGACGCTCACACTGATTGCACCTTCAATATATATTTTTTCAAAGATGGAGAACATCTTTCTTGTGTATATTTTAGAAGCTTGTTTGACATGCAAACAGTTTTTAAATTTTAGAGTAATGTTACTTTCCTTGCATCTGAAGTCCTCTTCTTGTTCCGATCGTCGCCAAGATGAAATTAGTTTTTCCATCCCATTAAAGCAACCAACTAACGAACTGGTGGCTTTTGAACATCCATGTAAACCGTTGTTGGCAGACTCACTTCTTTGGGTGGATAATATGCCCAGGTCTAAGATATCCTTATTAAAGGCTGTGGACCACTTACTTCTAATTTTGTGTAGATCCTCCAGCCACTTGTTGTTCTCCAAATGTCCCTTTAAAATCATTGTGTTCCAATGAGCATCGAACTCACCCTCTGTATCACATTTGCTTATGCAATGGTAAAATAAGGATCGTACACTCTTGTCATGGTTGAAGGTTGGCACCTTAGACGGGGCTTTTTTGGAAATATGCCACTGACAAAGTCGGTGACGACTACTACTGAAAACTCTAGCAATCGCAACCGTCGTGACTTGATCTTGATCTGTGAATATGGTGGTTGGTTGCTTCCCGCCAACATATCTCAGGAACGTCTCAAATACCAGGCAAAAAGATTCAATTGTTTCTGCGGCTATAAAGGCCCCACCAATTAACACATTTTGTCAATGATGATTCACCGCGATGAAAGGAGCACAAGCTAAGTTATATTTGTTGAGGCGATAGGTGGTATCAAAAATAATCACATCGCCAAAACTGTCATAGTCAATTTTACTATGACCGTCCATCCAAAAAAAACTTGTAAGTCTGTTGAACTCATCGGTTTGGACATCAAAAGAAAACAAACTATCTTCCATTTGTCTTTCCTTGAATAATTTCAACAAGCTATTCGAGTCGCCGGCTTCTATAAGAGCAGATCTTTCTCGCTGAACATAGTTGTACGCATCGCTTTTTGAAAAACTAACGTTTTCAAAACCACCCACCTCCCCAGCAATAAACATGTACGCATCAGACGTCCTTATGCCTACTCCAGTCAAATTCTTCAAAAGACTGCCCTGATCATCGGATACTTTCCTGTTAGACCGCAACAAATGAATATCCTTTTCCAAAACCAAAGGATGATTGTGCTCTTCTACAAATTTGGTTATTTTCCAATTCTTTCCCTCTACATCTGCGGTGAACTGTATGCATGCTTTACATCCTGTACGAGTATCTAGTTTGTGATATTTTTTTGAACCTTCGGCACCTAGCACGGTTTGAATGGATCGCTTCAAACCAGCTTTGGAACATGAGTACTCTCTAATCTTTATAATTTGAGTATGTGTCCAATATCAAATATGTTGTTTACGAACGCTAAAACCAGCATGGTGAGCATACTCGCAATACAACTTGTATGCATCTACCTCTGAATGTACTGTTGGGAAAACACGATCGGAGCTTGCCTAAAGAAAAAAATCAGAAAATAATACATGAATATACGGTTTTCTATCTGCATGAAATCCAGGGAAGAATTGACTATATCCGGTCGGACGTAGCTACAACGTTGCATATTCTCTATTAAATCTGATCGGAAGACACTCAGGTTACACCAAAAAAACTGACTATATCTGGTCGGACGTAGCTACAACGTTGCATATTATCTAGTAAATCCGATCAGAAGACACTCAGATTACACACACAAAATTCAAGAAATTACCTGCTGCGGTAGATCTTCAGAAATTACTTGCTCCTCAGGTTGCGGGAGCTCTTCAGAAATTAAATGCTCCTCCACTTGCGTGAGCTCAGGTTCAGAAATATCAGGACTTGAAAACATGATTCTCTGAAGAGCTCGGGTTTACAGGTTTGAGCTCGCCGGATTCGTGGCCGGGTAGGAACTGCGTCAAGGTCCTGGAAGGTGAAGGAGGGTCCAGGTTGAGAAGTCAACGATGCTTCCGGCTGGGTTTTCAGGCCAAGAGGCTTGCGTCGAGGAGCTGGGAGGTTAGCGGGAATAGCCGGAAGGGAGGGAAATGCGAAATTTTGCTTTGGAAGCGAAATGCAGGTGGGCCCGGTTTCATTGGACCTATTTAAATGACGCACATTAATCCGGTACGTTTGACATTGTGAGGGTTGGGTTGTTACAGGTATTTTCCTAGGAAGAGACTTAGAGATGATGCCCTCTTTAGTAACTTAGGAATCTTTATCACCGTACCTCTCCTTCGAGATGATCGTCTTCTGCTCAACCAGGCGAATGAAACTATGGGGAAAGAACACAAGCGCTCCACCGAGTGAGCAAACATGTCTGCCTTGTAGACCAAATATGTTCGCCCGGTGGAGTAAATATGTTCATCCGGACAAGCACCTCTACTCCCCCGGGCAAGCATATTTGCTCCACAAGGTGACATTATGACAAGCATATTTGCTCCACAAGGTGACATGTCTGCTCCCCTTGTAGAGAAACTAGCCCAGTAGAGCATATTTGCTCCCCCTGGAAGAGAATAAACTATCACCATGAATGCTCACCCGAGAGATTATACCTCATAGGCAAATGCGCTTGTTCGTATAGCTAATGTGCTCGCCTGTTAGAGAAAATATGCACACATATGTAGAGATTCTTCCAACATAACTGCACTTCATCCTTATAATTATCCTATTTCTACTAATTTTTTGACAGATGGAAAGGAGCCTAAGACGAGCAGACATCGCATATCAAGTGCGTGATGTTTTATTTCAATTTTGTGACTAGCCTCACCGCAACCAATTATTTCTAAGTAGATGACAAGTGCAAGAAATTTTTAGAGGATTTGAGCATCTACCATCTTTTTAATCTTCCAAGGTTGTCACATAATGAGCTCCTTCTTTATTCCCTGACAATGTGCTTCAATGACGAGACATGAGCATTTTTTCCCTTGGTGCTAAAGATGTGTAGATTATTAGTAATGAAGTAGCCCTAATAGTTGTTTTGCCTAATCAAAGTCATGACATAATATTTCACTCTAAACTAGCCGCAAAATAATAAAATCTGAAATGAAGCTGAAAAAGATGAAGATTGATAGGAATTGGATCCATTTTGTAGTTTTAGGGGTGCACATAGCAATCCCAAAAATGAAATCATGGGGTTGACTAGTCAACCCCATGATTCCCTTCAAGATGGGAGAAGTGGAGAGCCCACTTTCTCTCATCTTCATCTCCTCCATCCAATTCCCCCCTCTTTCTCTCCCACCAAAAATATGATCCACAAAAAGGGGAAAGAGGGGAGAGAGAACACCGCCGTCGTAACCAACCGCCGCCGCCCGGCCGCCGCCGCCGCCGTCCGGTCGCCTGGCCGCCGCCGCCCGGCCGCCGCCGCCCGGCCGCCGCCGTCCGGCCGCCGCCACCCGGCCACCCGGCCGCCGCCGCCCGGCCGCCGCCGCCCGGCCGTCCGGCCGCCGCCGCCCGGCCGCCGCCTCCCGGCCGCCTCCGCCGGCCATCACCGGCCGCCTCCACCGCCAGTCGGTGGCTCGCCGCCCGAACCTCCACCATCCGATCACGGCGCGCTACCACGACCGTCCGATCAAGGGGCAACCACCCACTAACCCACTACGTTAGTGGTGGGGCCCACCATGATCTCCCCCTGGAGCCTATAAAAGGACCCCAGGGGCTCCTCATTTCCTAACTTTCTCCTCCTACGCTTCCCCCTTCTTCTTCTTCCTCAGGTGGGAGCTCTCCCGTTTTCTCTGCCAGCGGCCACCCCTCGTCGTCAACTACCGGTGGCCGCCTCTCGCCGCCAACCACCGACGGCCACCCGCAACCTCCAACGGCCACCAACGGATATTAGCACCCGCCAACAGCTACCAGAACCTGTCATCGGTTATTGGCACCCCACCAGAGCCCGGTTGCAAGGGAAGCACTCCAAGGACCGAGGAAGACGCACAAAGGAAGCTGCGACAACCCCAGGACACGCGTCGCCTCCGAGCACGTGCGATTGAAGTACCTCGCACATTTCCACCATCCAAGTCCCGTTGGCGCGGCAGTCTGCTGCCCACCAACGAGTGCATATACTCTCTCTCCTCAAGATTGTAACGGGAGCGGCCTGTCGCCCCGGTTTCCCCCATCAAACTGTAAAACTCCAGCAAACTAGTGGATTTTGATCGGCACCGACCCGGTCACGTGGTTTTTTACCCGGTTGAAGGGTTTTCCACGTCAAAACTTCCCGTGTCCATCCCTCACTCTTCAATTGACTGTGTGCGCGCTCGACCGCTCCGAGAGCTAAGGCGGCCCAAGAATATCCGGCCCGACCGGAGCATCGAGTTAGACCGCAACAGTTTGGCGCCGTCTGTGGGAAACATTCCCAGTATCCTTCGCAGAGCAAGTTCATCGTCTCTACTACTGCAATGACAAAGAGGAGTGCTCGTACCGCTGAAGGTTCCGCCCTTGGCGGACACCCCGAGCCCGCACGTTCACACTCTCTGGTAGACGTACCACTGACCGCTGAAGCCGTATATGCCCTTGTCGCCGCCATGGAGGAACGCGTTCGCCAAATGGAAGAACAACAAACTGAAATGCTCACCCTGCTGCGGAACCTTGGAGCGCCTCCAGCTCCCCCACTGCAACCAGCTCGAGTGGATCCATTACCACAACCAAATCAGGGCGGAGCCCAAGAGGTTCCTCCAAGACATGAAATGTCCGAGGAATATTCCGAGGCTGCAAGTTCTGCACATCCCATTCCAAAGAGGGCAAGGGCTGATCATCAGCATGAGCCCGCAAATGAAGTACGCCTACCCCCGCCAGAAAGGTTTACTCGAGAAGAAATTCGAGAAGTTATTGCCGAAGAATACCGCCAGGCTGGAGCAAGAGATGTTCGTACCCTCCGACCGTTATGCCAAGGTTCCCCTCTGATACCGCAGATTCTAGAACATCCGATTCCAAACGGATTTAAACTCCCAAGCATCGAAACATTTGATGGAACCAATGATCCGCTGGAGCATGTCAACCATTTCACTACCATCATGAGAATTTACAATGCTCCAGACCAACTCCTCTGTCAGGTGTTCCCAGCTACTCTTAAAGGACAAGCTCGAACATGGTTCCATTCGCTAAGAGCTAGTACCATCGCTAGCTTTGCAGAGCTAGCAAGGCAGTTTGTCGATCAGTTCATAGCAAATCGAAGGATCGTCCGCGACCCTTCCCACTTATCAGGAATCCGCCAGAATGAAGGGCAGTCTTTGAAGGACTTCTTCCGCAGGTTCTCCGCAGAAGCCCGCCAAATCCCAGGGGTCGACCAAGAACTGTTAAGAGGAGTGTTCCTTGGGGGTCTCCGTCCTGGTGGTTTCTATTCAGCATTAATGAGGGAAACCGTCGCTAGCTACCCCGACCTCGTGTACCGCGTAGAGGCGCAGATCACAGCCGACGAAGCTATTGAAGCTCATCGTCAACAGTTTGGCGACAACCAGAAGCGAAAAAGAGAAAAAGAACCGTCCCCTCAACACCAAGAAGGAAGATCCCGACAAGAACATCAGAACGAAAAACACCGACGTGACCATCAGAGAAATCAGCCGCCCCGGGATTACACACCCCTAAACACCTCCATGACAAATGTGTTTCATGCGATCCAAGGCAACGAGGCGCTCCGCAGGCCCAGACCTCTCGCTAAAAATACCGGGGACCAGACAAAGTACTGCGAGTTTCACCGTGGACAAGGACACGACACAGAAGATTGCTCAAAGCTCAAGGAGGAGATTGAGTATCTCGTCAAACAAGGCCTCCTGGGGAGATTCTTACGAGGATAGGCACACAAGTCCGCTGAAAGGAAATCGGCCAACCATTTGCTAGACCAAACTGGGGGGCAACCCCTTAGACGACCAACCCAAGAGAGGGCTTTGCACCTCGCAAGGGCTCTATCTATTATGGCGTATATTAATTTTACTTTCCTACGAATTATGAATTCCCGCAAGAACAGTCTCACGACTGAAACTCTAGAAAAGTTAACATTTTCTCATTTTAGGCATGTTGGTGGCGAGCGTCATCCATGCAGTTTGAAATGCGTACTCACCTCGCCCATGTGCAAAGACATCCATTTACCCTTACAGCAACTGCCTCCGTGCAGCGCGCTCCTCACAGCAACTGCCTCCGTGCAGCGCGCTCCCCACAGCAACTGCCTCCGTGCAGCGCGCTTCTCACAGCAACTGCCTCCGTGCAGCGCGCTCCTTACAGCAACTGCCTCCGTGCAGCGCGCTCCCCACAGCAACTGCCTCCGTGCAGCGCGCTCCTCACAGCAACTGCCTCCGTGCAGCGCGCTCCCCACAGCAACTGCCTCCGTGCAGCGCGCTCCTCACAGCAACTGCCTCCGTGTAGCGCGCTCCTCACAGCAACTGCCTCCGTGCAGCGCGCTCCTCACAGCAACTGTCTCCGTGCAGCGCGCTCCTCACAGCAACTGCCTCCGTGCAGCGCGCTCCTCACAGCAACTGCCTCCGTGCAGCGCGCTCCTCACAGCAACTGCCTCCGTACAGCGCGCTCCTTACAGCAACTGCCTCCGTGCAGCGCGCTCCTTACAGCAACTGCCTCCGTGCAGCGCGCTCCCCACAGCAACTGCCTCCGTGCAGCGCGCTCCTTACAGCAACTGCCTCCGTGCAGCGCGCTCCTTACAGCAACTGCCTCCGTGCAGCGCGCTCCCCACAACAACTGCCTCCGTGCAGCGCGCTCCCCACAGCAACTGCCTCCGTGCAGCGCGCTCCTCACAGCAACTGCCTCCGTGCAGCGCGCTCCACACAGCAACTGCCTCCGTGCAGCGCGCTCCTTACATCAACTGCCTCCGTGCAGCGCGCTCCCCACAGCAACTGCCTCCGTGCAGCGCGCTCCTCACAGCAACTGCCTCCGTGCAGCGCGCTCCTCACAGCAATTGTCTCCGTGCAGCGCGCTCCTCACAGCAACTGCCTCCGTGCAGCGCGCTCCTTACAGCAACTGCCTCCGTGCAGCGCGCTCCTCACAACAACTGCCTCCGTGCAGCACGCTCCCCACAACAACTGCCTCCGTGCAGCGCGCTCCGCACAGCAACTACCTCCGTACAAACGCACAACCTAAGCCGCAAGCACCCATCACGCAATCTAAGCCGCGAGCAACCCTTGCGACAGCCGAGCCGCAATCACAATCCGCGCCAAACAAAGTCATGAGTAAATCTCGTACAGGTAAGAGTCGCGAGTCAATCTCGCGTAAAACGACGATGCACGTCAAACTTACGTAAAATAACATGAACCTCACCAACTGAGGTATCATTTGACCCCGATAAAAATGGAGGCGGTGTGTACGCGGCCCCATATATCGCCGCAACGAGTTTTTCCTTCCGGCCGTATACTCGGGGGGCAGAAATTCCACATCTCAGAAATCTCTTCCCTTGGGCGCTTAGCGCGGCCATCATGATTAACAAGCAGGTACGAAAAGGCCCATAACAGCACTTCCAGGAGCGCAAGACGAGCCCGAGCCCGCGTGCACAACACGCGCACACAAGTTGTACACACGCTCCACGCGTGCGCGCCCCCGCGCACCCACGCGCGGGGCCGCCCGCGCGCACCCGAGCGGGCACACCCCCGCGCGCGCACCCGCGCGGGAGCACCCCCGCGCGCGCACCCGCGCACGGGATCGCGCGCGCAAGGCGCGCGAGGTCGTGCGCGCGCACACCGGCGCGAGCGCACCCGCGCGCGAGGTTGAGCGCGCGCATCCTTGCGCGCGTGCACCCGCGCGCTGGGACGCGCGCGCGCCCCCGCGCGCTGGGACGCGCGCGCGCACCCGCGCGCTGGGACGCGCGCCCGCACCCGCGCGCGGGGACGCGCGCGCGCACCCGCGCGCTGGGACGCGCGCCCGCACCCGCGCGCGGGGACGCGCGCGCGCACCCGCGCGCTGGGACGTGCGCGCTCTCGCGCAAGCACGCTGGGTCGGGCGTGCGCCCCCGCACGCAGGGCTACGCAAGCGCGCCTCTGCGCGCGCTTGCGTGCTTCTGGGTGCACCTTTGCACTCGCCCGCCGTTGCGCCGGCGCGCCTCCGCACCATCAAGTGCGCAGACTCCTTCGCGATTGGATCCGCCGGCACCTTGCCAAAAGCCCCCGTCGCCGCTCCTTCAATTTGATGTAGCACCACTGTCACCAATCGTATAAATACGAGCATACCTTCGAGGCACCATTCTTCGCCTTCTTGGCCTTCTCCCCGAAGGAAGACATGGAAGCAAGAGACAGGATGATTAAAAATCCTAGGTTGTCTCTCTCACGGCTCACCAACAACATAGGATTTGGGGGGCATTTGATAGGAATTGGATCCATTTTGTAGTTTTAGGGGTGCACATAGCAATCCCAAAAATGAAATCATGGGGTTGACTATGATTCCCTTCAAGATGGGAGAAGTGGAGAGCCCACTTTCTCTCATCTTCATCTCCTCCATCCAATTCCCCCCTCTTTCTCTCCCACCAAAAATATGATCCACAAAAAGGGGAAAGAGGGGAGAGAGAACACCGCCGTCGTAACCAACCGCCGCCGCCCGGCCGCCGCCGCCGCCGTCCGGTCGCCTGGCCGCCGCCGCCCGGCCGCCGCCGCCCGGCCGCCGCCGTCCGGCCGCCGCCACCCGGCCACCCGGCCGCCGCCGCCCGGCCGCCGCCGCCCGGCCGTCCGGCCGCCGCCGCCCGGCCGCCGCCTCCCGGCCGCCTCCGCCGGCCATCACCGGCCGCCTCCACCGCCAGTCGGTGGCTCGCCGCCCGAACCTCCACCATCCGATCACGGCGCGCTACCACGACCGTCCGATCAAGGGGCAACCACCCACTAACCCACTACGTTAGTGGTGGGGCCCACCATGATCTCCCCCTGGAGCCTATAAAAGGACCCCAGGGGCTCCTCATTTCCTAACTTTCTCCTCCTACGCTTCCCCCTTCTTCTTCTTCCTCAGGTGGGAGCTCTCCCGTTTTCTCTGCCAGCGGCCACCCCTCGTCGTCAACTACCGGTGGCCGCCTCTCGCCGCCAACCACCGACGGCCACCCGCAACCTCCAACGGCCACCAACGGATATTAGCACCCGCCAACAGCTACCAGAACCTGTCATCGGTTATTGGCACCCCACCAGAGCCCGGTTGCAAGGGAAGCACTCCAAGGACCGAGGAAGACGCACAAAGGAAGCTGCGACAACCCCAGGACACGCGTCGCCTCCGAGCACGTGCGATTGAAGTACCTCGCACATTTCCACCATCCAAGTCCCGTTGGCGCGGCAGTCTGCTGCCCACCAACGAGTGCATATACTCTCTCTCCTCAAGATTGTAACGGGAGCGGCCTGTCGCCCCGGTTTCCCCCATCAAACTGTAAAACTCCAGCAAACTAGTGGATTTTGATCGGCACCGACCCGGTCACGTGGTTTTTTACCCGGTTGAAGGGTTTTCCACGTCAAAACTTCTCGTGTCCATCCCTCACTCTTCAATTGACTGTGTGCGCGCTCGACCGCTCCGAGAGCTAAGGCGGCCCAAGAATATCCGGCCCGACCGGAGCATCGAGTTAGACCGCAACAAAAATGAATACTGATAAGAAGATGACAAAGTGTAGAAGATGAATAGTATTCAGTAACCTAGGACGCGGCTGCATTCGCCCAAAAAAGTGGCGTAGCTATAATTTTCCCTTTCAAGTGTCAAAAACGTGACGGACTGTCCTCACATTTAGGGACGGCCACATCCCCAAAAACTTCCCAACAACGAAGAGTTATTGACTGTCAAAAAAGAACAAGAAGAGATAGCTAGCAACATGACCTAGATAGAGTAGCGAGTCCTCACCTGAGAAGCCGCCGTGCCAACAAGTGACGGAGTTAACCCTCCGTATAGCCTCCCCCAACCCTCCTGCTTCACCACCTATAGGAATCATACTACCAATTAATCATAATCCTCGCAATCAGGTGATCGCCAAAAAAAAAACAATTTAGTAGATGAAACCTGATACATCTGATTAAGTGTCCCGTCTTTACTATTGGAGCTTGATTTGGACGGATCGCGCTCGGTCTGCTGACGAGTATTGACCTGAGACCGGAAATGGATATCAGAGGGAGGTCAAGAGAAGGAGAGAGATCGAGGGATTCTGAGGTTGGGAAAGATGTTACGGTTTGCAAGGGGTAGGTGATGAGCTGAGCGATGATCCCGCCTCCGGCCCCAGCGACGCCGTTGATGATGGCATCGGACATCGGAGCCGGCGACGAACGGCGGAGACGGGGGAGCTCGGATAGCAGTAGCAGGCTAAGCGCGTAGAATGTCGTTGGTCGGTAAGGCGTTGGAAGTGACTACTATTCGGATGTCGGCGTGGCTTGCATTTGACGGAAGTTATAATAAGGCGCAACTCGTATTTGACTACTGGGATTCCAAAATTTTAAATAACTTTTTTTGTTTTGTGATTAACCGCTAGTGTTTTTTTAGGCTGCTGTTATTCACAAATTTATTTTTGCTGTTAGCTAACTAAAAAAACAGATTTAAGTATTATTTTTTATTTTTTTTGGTTCTTAAAACCGGCTGCTAGAAAACCATCCCCCCATACGCATCTCCCGAAACTTATCCGCCTGGCGAAAACCTTTCCTCCCCCGATCGGGTTCCGCCTGGGCGACGCAGCGAGGGCTCGACGACATTTCCGTCTTGTTCCCTCTGGTTCCGCCTGGGCGACACAGCGAGGGCTCGACGACGCAGTCACGCAGCGAGGGCTTGATGACGCAGTCACGCAGCGAGGGCTCGACGACGCAGTCACGCAGCGAGGGCTCGACGACGCAGCGAGGGCTCGACGGCGGCGCCTCTGCTCGGTGAAATTTCCACAGGCGACGGGAGATTCACCGATTGCCACAAGAAGGTATTCATATTCCTCCAAATCTCTGAAATTTCAATTTTCCTGCGAAGTGATTTAGGGCTTGTGTTTAACATAGATAGATATTTTTTTGCCTTATATGCATATCTCTGAAATCTTAGTCCCAAATTTATGATTTTATTTATTTTTTATTTTTTAGATGGTTTGCTAATAACAAATTGGTTTTCAAATAGCCATTTTTTAATATAATGGGTTGCTAGTAGTAATGGTTTGCTAGCAGCGAAAATAGATTTGATAATAACAACAGTCTTTTTTTAAATGCACTGGCAAGATAAAAAGACAAGTCAGCACCCAAGGCAAGGAGGGCACAATAATCTGCAGCTCTGTTGGTACCCTGGGCCACATGCTGAAAGAGCACGGCTGCGTACTCCGCCAAGAAAGTGAGGTATGCGTCATCAGGACCACCGGTCGACCGAGCTGTGCGCTGCACGTTCGTACAACAGAAGTCGAGCACGTTAGCATCATCTACCTCGATAATCACCCCACAAGCCTCTAACATGGCCAGGTGGGTCACCCTTCGGAGAGCAAGAATCGCCTCAAGCTCCACCCGCCCAGGATCCCAATGCCTCCAAGCAAGCTGGCAACCGAGAGAACCACCCCAGACTCCGACTGAATCACAGTACTGAGGCCGGCCGCAGGAGAAGGTAGGAGAGAACAATCGATATGACCTTGATCCAACCGGACAATGGGGGCACCAAGAGGTTGAGCGAAGCAACCCCGAGAGGCGGTTGGTGCCCCAACATCCCGACTTCAGACATTGGTCCAATAGAGCAATGTTCTCAAGAATCGTATCAGAAGCCACAACGGTATGAGTGCCACCACACCGCCCTGTTGTGCCGCAAAAACCAGCTCCTGCCATGTCCACCCACACGGTGTTCGGTGACCCCAATGTCGGAGCTCCCTTCCGACCTCCTATTGCATGTGACACCTCCAATAAGATGGTTCTGATCCTCCAAAGCCCCACGGGCACATGGACGAATCAGTGAGCCCCCGACGGTGAAGCCATCTGTGCGTCGGTATAGTGTCCCGAGCCAACCTCCAGCAGAACATCTTCTCCCTTGGGTGAAGTCGGAGCCTTTTGAGCCAACTGAGGTCCATCTCCAACTGCGGAAGAGGGGGGGGGGTAGGCCATCACAGTAATCGAACACCCACTGAATTGTTGCACCAGCTCCGGCTGATCGACGGTGGTTGCTCCCGGGGTAATTTGTGTGATAATGAGAAGCAGGTCTGGCCCAAAAACCTTTTGTCAATAGCTCCAGCTACCACTGCCCCTCCTCGTTCAGCAGGTCCGCAACTCGCAGTCCCTCCAATGCCCCCACATCAGCGAAGGTCGACCACCATGTAACGCCCCGTTTTTTCAGCGATTATTTTTATTCTCGTTTGGCGTTACGATGACGCGTTTCCGTGGCTTGTGCCATGTGTGGAGTACGGTTTAGCTCCTTAGAACTGAGTGCCCTGTTTGGTAGCCTGTTGGCAAGATCTCCCTAGCAAACCGAGTCGTTTTGGTGACCCGGTGTGGCCTCTCGGGGGGATGTTTGTGTTTGGCTTTGTTTGGGTGTAACTCGAGTTCTGTTCGTCGAAAGTTAATTTCGACTTCGCCGTTGTGTTCGTAGCGTGGGTATTTAGCTACGGTGCGAATTTCGTCGAATTCCGAGGTAGTTCGGTTTTCGCGTCGATTTGGTGCTTTATGTAATTTTGTAATTAATAATATAATTATATAATTATATATATATATATTTATAGAATGAAAGGAGCCGATCCATCATCTTCTTCCCCGATTAATAACGCCGGCCCCTTGTACGAGAGAAACGGAGAAACCGCCTACCTTGCCTTCGGACGCCGATTCCCGGAGCGTTTGTGGACGGAATTCGATTCCGAGAGTGGATTCGGATTGCTCTCGTCGAGACCTTCATTCCTGCGGTAAGAAATTCGATTTTTGTGGAGTTTTGGAAGGATTGGGATTTTCGGTTTTGGAAGTTTTCCGCCATTAATGGCCGAGTCTTTGTTCTAGGTGTTGCGGCCGTTTTGATCCGTGCGAAAAGGAGGAAGGCAGTCCAAAGCTTCGCTGTGAATTGAGGCAAGTGGTATTCTTGCCCTTGCCAAGTGTTTTCTTTGATTTTATTTGCTGAAATTGAAATCCCGGTTAGCCCAGGTTAGAGGCCTTGTTGTTCTCATTTTCTTGCTAACTATAGGGCTTAGTTCTTCCTACTGAAACCCCCCTATGTTATGATGTTTGGAATCCAAATTGTCGGCGTGGAGCCGTTGTTTTCCTTTATTTTTTTTGATTGTTGCTCTGGTTCGGGTGTAGCCGAGAGGGAGAGTTAGGGGGGGTGTGGTTGCCAAGTTCCTTCGTTAAGGTATTATTCGAATGGTTAGGCATAGTTTGAATGGTAGTAGCGTGCGACGTTGATAGTTGTCTACTGCTACTGCAGTGGCGTGAGTCGTGTGCGCGTTCCGGTGTCGTTCGGGAAATTTCAAACGGTGCAGGTTGACCGCGCACGGTCATCAACCGTTAGGGCGCACGACCGTTGGTCGTGTGCCTCTGCTCGTGCGCGGCTGTCTTTCAGTTTCCAAAGTTCTGTCTCGGGCAATCGCACGAGCGCTGGCAACAGTGCGCACGACCACTGATCGTGCGACACTGATCGTGCGCAGTTGCTAGGTTGTCTGTCAGGTTTTCCAGGTTCGTTTCGCACGATCATCAGCCGATGAGTGCGCACGACCACTGATCGTGCGTCACTGATCGTGCGCTCTGTATATTTTCTTTTGCTAGGCGAATTTTGGCTGGTTTCGAATGCGGGAGTTTAGATACTCAAGTGGCAGACAACTACTCGAGTTCTGGATCTTCTGCCTTGGTCGTTCGACTATCGTCGAGCTCCGTTTTCTTTAGCGGGTTTGTGGGTAGTGGCTTTATTTTGGCGGCGAGTGAGGCTAGCTCACTCAACGCCAAAGTTTAGGTAGGCACTGAGTGGGTTTCACTCAACGCCTAGTCGTGTTGGTTTATTTCAACACTCTTCCTTTACCTTGTCTTTCGTTTCTGAGTGGATTTTGTTTTTTTCCAGTTGTATTTCTGGGTTTTTCCTTGTCGGCCGTTTTCTTTATTTTCCTAGAGGCCGAATCGTGGGTCGTGGATAGTAGTGGTGGTTATAGCTCTTTATGGGGGTGGAGTTGTGTGATATAGCCAAGGCCACCCATGTTTTTCTTGCTCCAGGTACGGGCTGGGCATGTCGGGTGGAAGGTCCCTTGTGTTTTCACGTGTTGACCCTCGAGCTTTTGACTTGGACATGGTGGATTGGGGGACTGCGTTTGCCTTCGATCCGGTTCCTCGTTGTTGTTTTTGCTACTATCACTTCCCACAGTTTAGGGTGTTAGAAGTTTCTTCTTTGGTAGTTTGCAGCACTTTTGGCTCTTGGCAGCCTAGTAGGCCCTGCAGGATGTTGTTCCTGGGCTGGGTCGTTGCTGTTTCTTTGCACGTTGTGCATTTCTCGTTGTCCTATTTTGGACAGTTGTGACTCTTTCTACTGCATGTTTTCTGTTATTTTGTCCTTTTGGTTGACTCTTTCATGCAGTTTTACCTTGATTTTTGCTTGCTGAGGTATTCTGTTTTCTTTTGGAATGCCTCAGGTTCTGAGCTGTAGCCAGTCTGGTGGCTAGTTGGAGGTGTTGTTGGTGGACTCCCGGACTTTGGAGTTTTGTTTACCTTGTTTGTGAGGTTGTTTTCAGTACTTTCTTACAGACATATATATGTGTTGGTGGGTTCGTGTCAGGTTGTTGGCGCCCACTAGTAGTTTTTACCTTGTACTAGACATATACTATTGCTGCTACCATTTTTTTTTCTGGAGATAGTCTACTTGCTTTGAGAAGGTTTTATGCTAGGTTGCTAGTTATTTTTAAACTATAATTATTATTATAAATGAAGCTCATGATCAGCATGTTTTGTAAACTTAATCACTATTTTCCAAATCACGTACGAAAACCGTTTTCTTATATATATTATATAAACTAAGTGTAGTGTCTTGCATAGCATGAGTGGTTCTCTTGGGACCCTTATGCGCTCTTTAGGGTGTAAAACCTAATTAAAGTATTTTTCCACAGTGTTTAAATATAATTTTCTTTTATGGACTAGATGATCCACTGAGCCGAGGGATACGGACTCTAAACATAACGGACTTTCTATTCATTAAGCACATGATTTTCTTGCATAAAGATTGTAGTTGGATTTGCCTGAGCGTCAGCAGTTATCCCCTGCTTGACGTGGCATCATGACGCGTGTTTTCTCTTACTCTGATAATTCTTAATTCGGAGAAAGTGCGGGTTGTGACAGTTGGTATCAGAGGGAGGTTGCTTGACAAGTTAGTTGGGCAACCTTCCTTGGATGCTTTTAGTAGTTCAGCATCATGTCATTCACACACCGATATGTCATCAGCACGTCTTGGCAAAAGCACGAACACTACACTCATAGCATAACATGAAGTATACGGGGCATATTATGTAGTATGGGATGCATAATATGTGTTCGTATATGGATCCACCATAGGGGCTACATGTGAGGGTTATGTAGTATGGGATGCATAACCTCACCACATGACTGCGACTAGCACGTTTCTTTTTCGTTACATGGAAATGTTATGTAGTATGGGATGCATAACATTTTCATGTGTACGCCGCTCATATCATGCATTAGGGCCTTTTTAGAATGCATAACACAAACATGCATATCATAACATTGCATAAGCACAACGCGCCGAGCTAAAGATTTGCAGGATGACATATGTACACACATAAGTTTTCAAACTAACATAAGTTCATGCATCCGATCTAGGCACAAGAGTTAGTAAGGTGGTGGTTAACCATCTTAGGTTAGGGCATATCATCTAATTATTGTGAAGAAGATAAACTCTCAGAGCAAGTTTAGCAGCTTTAAGTCTATATCTACATATGTATTGTCTGTACTGGTAATCGGTTCTAGTCGTGGGATTTGGATCTGATTTGCGTTGTAATGATTTTTAGGATGGCTAGGCGTCCTGCGACTCGATCGACTCCCCTGTCTGAGGGTGAATCTTCTGGAGCTCAGAATGATGCGGTGATCGAGGGTCTGCGTCAGAGTAGCGAAGCTATGGGTAGGCAGTTGGAGGAGGTGCAAGCCCAGATTCAGTCTTTGGTGGCAGTTGTGGCAGGGCAGGCTCAGGGTGCGCAAGTTCCTGCATGGGGGCTAGCTGTTCCTCCTCCTCCTGCACCCTTGAGACCTCCAGTGGTGGTGCCAGCAGAGATGGCCTTCATCTCGCAGTTTCAGAGGCTGAGCCCTCCCACTTATGATGGGAAGGCAGATTTCATGGTGATAGACGACTGGCTGATCTCCATGGAGGAGATGTTCTCGTACTCAGGGATTGCAGATGATCAGAGGGTGATGATAGCCGCCTATCAGCTTAAAGGTTTGGCTAAGAGTTGGTGGCTGAGAGAGAAGGAGAGCCTGGTAGCCGGATGCTCTTGGGAAGTGTTCAAGGAGATGCTGTTGAGGAAGTTCTTACCCTCGGTCGAGCGTGACCGCCTCATGAATGATTTCCTCCATCTGAAGCAAAGGCAGCTCACGGTGGGTGAGTATGAGATAGAGTTCAGCAAGTTGAGCCGTTTTGCCCCTGGATTGGTCAGCGTTGAGGCTGATCGAGTTAAGCGATTCCTCGGTGGTTTAAGGAGTGAGGTGCAGCAGTTGGCCAGTGCTTATGGGTCAGTGACTTATGCTGGAGTTGTAGAGGCTGCTCTTAAGGTTGAGGCCATTGAGACGGCGAAGAGCAGAGGCCGGCAGTTGAGGAAGGATAAGAGGAAGTTGGTAGAGGAGAAGAAACCCCTGGTACCCGATGCTGTTCCGGGAAAGAGGAGCAGGGTGGTGTGCAGTTTTTGTGGCCGGTCAGGCCATCCTGTTGAGAGGTGTTTCAAGAAGGCGGCAGCTCAGAAGAAGGAGCAGGTTCATGCTATTCAGGGTGCTCTTGGGAGAGATGTCTCCTGTTCAGTTTGCAAGCGATCCGGGCATGATGCAGCCCAGTGTTGGTCCAGGGATAGAGTCTGATATCAGTGTGGGCAGAAGGGTCACGTTAAGTCGAGGTGTCCTCAGGTCCAGTCAGCTCTTCCTGCAGTTCCATTGCAGGCATTACCTCCACCTCAGCGTGTGGACAAGGGAAAAGGGAAGCTGAACGTGATTTCTTCCGAGGAGGCTCAGACTTCGACCCAGGTGATCTCAGGTTAGTAGTTGGTTGTTTTTCTTTCTAGCCTGGTAGTTTAGTTGCTAGATTGTTTGCGGTACTGTTGTGCTAGTTCCTTAGCTTTGTGCGTTCCTATAGGGAAATTTAAGGTGAAGAACCGCTGGGCGCGTGTTCTGTTTGACTCCAGCGCTACCCACTCGTTCGTGGCTAGAGCCTTTGTGGAGCGTCATCGGTTGTCTCTAGATCGTGTTCGGGATTCCTTCCGTGTCAAGTTTCCCTCTGGTGAATCTGTGTTATCAGATTTGGGTATTTTGGATTGCCCGGTTTTGTTGGGGGATTTTCTTGCGAAGGCGGATCTGAAGATGATTGATCTAGAGGACTTCGATGTTATTTTGGGCATGGACTGGCTCTCTCGGTATGATGCGGTCATTCAGTGCAAAGGAAAGCGCTTGGACTTCATCAGGGACGACGGTCAGCCCGGCAGCGTGTATGCTGATCCGTGTCAGGATTCTCCTGTTCTCTCTGCGGTATGTGTTCAGAGATTGTTTCTTTCTGATTGTTGTGTTTGTTTAGTCTCGGCGGTTGGAACCATTGTTAGCGTGCCACGCTTGGAGGAGATTCCTATTGTTCGTGGTTTCGCCGATGTTTTTCCTGATGATCTTCCTGGTATCCCTCCTGAGCGGGATGTGGAGTTTGTTATTGATTTGGAGCCGGGTACGCGTCCTATTGCTAAGGCGCCGTACCGGATGACCCCTCGTGAGTTAGAGGAGTTGCGAATTCAGTTAGATGAGTTATTGGCTAAAGGTTTTATCAGGCAGAGTTCGTCGTCTTGGGGTGCTCCTGTTTTGTTTGTAAAGAAGAAAGATGGGTCGATGCGGCTTTGCATCGACTATAGAGAGTTGAACAAGGTCACTATCAAGAACAGGTACCCTCTGCCGAGGATCGATGATTTATTTGACCAGTTGCGTGGTAGCACGGTGTTCTCCAAGATCGATCTTCGTTCGGGCTATCATCAGCTCAGGATCCGTGAGGCAGATATTCCACGGACTGCGTTTAGGTCGAGGCATGGGCACTTTGAGTTTTTGGTGATGTCGTTTGGTCTGACCAACGCACCATCAGCCTTCATGGATATGATGAACAGGGTATTCAAGGATTTCCTAGACAAGTTCGTTGTGGTCTTCATTGATGACGTGTTGGTTTATTCTCGTAGTGCTGAGGAGCATGAGCAGCATTTGCGTTTGGTCCTATCAGAATTGAGGAACCACAAGTTATTCGCCAAGTTGAGCAAGTGCGAATTTTGGTTGCCTCAGGTTTCTTTTCTAGGCCACGTGGTGAACAAGGATGGGATCTCGGTTGACCCAGAAAAGATTGCAGCAGTGACGGATTGGAGTAGGCCGAATACTCCTAAGGAGATCAGAAGTTTCTTAGGGTTGGCTGGCTATTACAGGAGATTCGTGGAGGGTTTCTCTTCTCTAGCCGCACCGTTGACCAAGCTGACTCAGAAGAACGTGGCTTTTGTTTGGAGCGAGAAGTGCGAAGAAGCTTTTCAGGAGTTAAAGAGGAGATTGTGTATTGCTCCCGTTCTGACCCTTCCTACTGAGGGCGTGGATTATGATGTGTATGTGGATGCTTCGCATATAGGTCTGGGATGCGTATTAATGCAGGATGGAAAAGTAATCACTTATGGGTCAAGGCAGCTGAAGACTCATGAGAAGAATTATCCAACGCATGACCTTGAGTTTGCAGCGGTTATCTATGCGTTGAAGTTGTGGAGGCACTTACTTTATAGGGCTCAGTGCAAGATTTTTACTGACCATAAGAGCCTGAAGTACGTGTTCACGCAGAAAGAGTTGAATCTGCGTCAGCGGCGGTGGCTTGAGTATGTGGCGGATTATGATGTAGAAATCCAGTATCATCCGGGCAAGGCCAATGTGGTGGCCGACGCCCTGAGCCGAAAGACGGGAAAGATCTTTAACCTCTCCGCCGATCGATTAGTTGAGGAGTTCCTCCTTATGGATATTTCAGTGGGATGCTGTGGTTTGCAGAGTAGTTTGTCAGTGGCAGAGCCGTCCTGGATTTCTTTGACTAGACTGCATCAGAAGGACGATCCGGATCTGTTGCACCTTTTTACCAGGACAGAGAAGGGAGAGTTGCCAGATTTTTCTATTGATGATGCGAGTACTTTGAAGTACCGCGACAGGTTTTGCGTTCCCGCTGTTGGGGACATTAGGAGTATGATTTGCAGTGAGGCTCATGGTTCCAGCGTTGCCTACCATCCAGGATCTACGAAGATGTACCGTGACTTAAGGCAAATTGCTTGGTGGTATGGTATGAAAGGAGATATAGCCCGATATGTTGCTGAGTGTCACACTTGCAAGCGTGTGAAGGCCGATCATGGGAGGCCTGGTGGTAAGTTGACTCCGCTAGATATCCCGACTTGGAAGTGTGAGAGTATATCTATGGACTTCATTACGGGTTTGCCAAAATCCCCGAGAGGATGTGATTCTGTTTGGGTTATAGTGGATAGATTGACGAAGTGTGCTCACTTCGTGCCTTATAAGATTGATTACCCGATGAAGAAGATAGCGGAGTTGTACTTGGATGAAGTCATCCGACTCCACGGTGTGCCGGTTAGCATCATTTCTGATCGAGACTCCCGGTTTACTTCTCGTTTTTGGCAGAGTCTGCAGGAGGGTTTGGGTACGGATCTGAGGTATTCTACTGCGTACCACCCTCAGACCAATGGGCAGACGGAGCGGGTCAATCAGATTGTTGAGGATATGATCAGGTGCTATATTTTAGACCACGGTGGAGCGTGGGATGAGCGTCTGCGACTCATGGAATTTGCTTACAATAACAGTTATCAGGAAAGCTTGCAGATGGCTCCGTTCGAAGCTTTGTATGGGAGGCGCTGTAGGACTCTGTTGTTTTGGGCTGAGGCTGGTGAGAAGCCTTTGTTGGGTCCTGATGCTCTGGAAGAGATGGAAGTCGCCGCGAAGCTTATTCGGGAGAAGCTTCGTTTAGCCCAGGAGAGGTATGAAAAGAACGCCAATCGGCGCAGGTCCGCCTTGGAGTTTTTAGTAGGGGATCATGTATACCTCAAGGTTTCTCCAATGGTTGGTGTAAAGAGATTTGGTAAAAATCGGAAATTGGACCCAAGGTATGTGGGCCCGTTCGAGATTTTGGAGCGGATTGGTGTGTCTGCATATAGATTGGATTTGCCAGCGAACTTCCCTGGTGTTCATAATGTTTTTCATGTTAGCCAATTGCGGAAGTGTGTGCGCAGCAGTGGGCAAATCTTGGACGTTGTGCCCCAGTTGGAGCCCAACCTCTCTTTCGTTGAGGTGCCAGTTCGTATTTTGGATACTCAGGAGCGTGTTCTGCGAAAGAAGTCCATACCGATGGTGAAAGTTCTATGGAAAAATCAGGATTTGGAGAGCGCGACTTGGGAGCTAGAGTCGGCCATGAGGAGGGCGTACCCTCACCTGTTTCTCTGATTTGATCGGTATGTTTCCCTTTGTAACTTCTGTTTGTTACTTTTCCTTCTTTTGTAGGAGGGTTGTGCATAAAGTTTCGGGACGAAACTTTCTTTTAGGGGGAGTGACTGTAACGCCCCGTTTTTTCAGCGATTATTTTTATTCTCGTTTGGCGTTACGATGACGCGTTTCCGTGGCTTGTGCCATGTGTGGAGTACGGTTTAGCTCCTTAGAACTGAGTGCCCTGTTTGGTAGCCTGTTGGCAAGATCTCCCTAGCAAACCGAGTCGTTTTGGTGACCCGGTGTGGCCTCTCGGGGGGATGTTTGTGTTTGGCTTTGTTTGGGTGTAACTCGAGTTCTGTTCGTCGAAAGTTAATTTCGACTTCGCCGTTGTGTTCGTAGCGTGGGTATTTAGCTACGGTGCGAATTTCGTCGAATTCCGAGGTAGTTCGGTTTTCGCGTCGATTTGGTGCTTTATGTAATTTTGTAATTAATAATATAATTATATAATTATATATATATATATTTATAGAATGAAAGGAGCCGATCCATCATCTTCTTCCCCGATTAATAACCGCCGGCCCCTTGTACGAGAGAAACGGAGAAACCGCCTACCTTGCCTTCGGACGCCGATTCCCGGAGCGTTTGTGGACGGAATTCGATTCCGAGAGTGGATTCGGATTGCTCTCGTCGAGACCTTCATTCCTGCGGTAAGAAATTCGATTTTCATGGAGTTTTGGAAGGATTGGGATTTTCGGTTTTGGAAGTTTTCCGCCATTAATGGCCGAGTCTTTGTTCTAGGTGTTGCGGCCGTTTTGATCCGTGCGAAGAGGAGGAAGGCAGTCCAAAGCTTCGCTGTGAATTGAGGCAAGTGGTATTCTTGCCCTTGCCAAGTGTTTTCTTTGATTTTATTTGCTGAAATTGAAATCCCGGTTAGCCCAGGTTAGAGGCCTTGTTGTTCTCATTTTCTTGCTAACTATAGGGTTTAGTTCTTCCTACTGAAACCCCCCCTATGTTGTGATGTTTGGAATCCAAATTGTCGGCGTGGAGCCGTTGTTTTCCTTTATTTTTTTTTGATTGTTGCTCTGGTTCGGGTGTAGCCGAGAGGGAGAGTTAGGGGGGGTGTGGTTGCCAAGTTCCTTCGTTAAGGTATTATTCGAATGGTTAGGCATAGTTTGAATGGTAGTAGCGTGCGACGTTGATAGTTGTCTACTGTTACTGCAGTGGCGTGAGTCGTGTGCGCGTTCCGGTGTCGTTCGGGAAATTTCAAACGGTGCAGGTTGACCGCGCACGGTCATCAACCGTTAGGGCGCACGACCGCTGGTCGTGTGCCTCTGCTCGTGCGCGGCTGTCTTTCAGTTTCCAAAGTTCTGTCTCGGGCAATCGCACGAGCGCTGGCAACAGTGCGCACGACCACTGATCGTGCGACACTGATCGTGCGCAATTGCTAGGTTGTCTGTCAGGTTTTCCAGGTTCGTTTCGCACGATCATCAGCCGATGAGTGCGCACGACCACTGATCGTGCGTCACTGATCGTGCGCTCTGTATATTTTCTTTTGCTAGGCGAATTTTGGCTGGTTTCGAATGCGGGAGTTTAGATACTCAAGTGGCAGGCAACTACTCGAGTTCTGGATCTTCTGCCTTGGTCGTTCGACTGTCGTCGAGCTCCGTTTTTTTTAGCGGGTTTGTGGGTAGTGGCTTTATTTTGGCGGCGAGTGAGGCTAGCTCACTCAACGCCAAAGTTTAGGTAGGCACTGAGTGGGTTTCACTCAACGCCTAGTCGTGTTGGTTTATTTCAACACTCTTCCTTTACCTTGTCTTTCGTTTCTGAGTGGATTTTGTTTTTTTTCCAGTTGTATTTCTGGGTTTTTCCTTGTCGGTCGTTTTCTTTATTTTCCTAGAGGCCGAATCGTGGGTCGTGGATAGTAGTGGTGGTTGTAGCTCTTTATGGGGGTGGAGTTGTGTGATATAGCCAAGGCCACCCATGTTTTTCTTGCTCCAGGTACGGGCTGGGCATGTCGGGTGGAAGGTCCCTTGTGTTTTCACATGTTGACCCTCGAGCTTTTGACTTGGACATGGTGGATTGGGGGACTGCGTTTGCCTTCGATCCGGTTCCTCGTTATTGTTTTTGCTACTATCACTTCCCACAGTTTAGGGTGTTAGAAGTTTCTTCTTTGGTAGTTTGCAGCACTTTTGGCTCTTGGCAGCCTAGTAGGCCCTGCAGGATGTTGTTCCTGGGCTGGGTCGTTGCTGTTTCTTTGCACGTTGTGCATTTCTCGTTGTCCTGTTTTGGACAGTTGTGACTCTTTCTACTGCATGTTTTCTGTTATTTTGTCCTTTTGGTTGACTCTTTCATGCAGTTTTACCTTGATTTTTGCTTGCTGAGGTATTCTGTTTTCTTTTGGAATGCCTCAGGTTCTGAGCTGTAGCCAGTCTGGTGGCTAGTTGGAGGTGTTGTTGTTGGTGGACTCCCGGACTTTGGAGTTTTGTTTACCTTGTTTGTGAGGTTGTTTTCAGTACTTTCTTACAGACATATATATGTGCTGGTGGGTTCGTGTCAGGTTGTTGGCGCCCACTAGTAGTTTTTACCTTGTACTAGACATATACTATTGCTGCTACCATTTTTTTTCTGGAGATAGTCTACTTGCTTTGAGAAGGTTTTATGCTAGGTTGCTAGTTATTTTTAAACTATAATTATTATTATAAATGAAGCTCATGATCAGCATGTTTTGTAAACTTAATCACTATTTTCCAAATCACGTACGAAAACCGTTTTCTTATATATATTATATAAACTAAGTGTAGTGTCTTGCATAGCATGAGTGGTTCTCTTGGGACCCTTATGCGCTCTTTAGGGTGTAAAACCTAATTAAAGTATTTTTCCGCAGCGTTTAAATATAATTTTCTTTTGTGGACTAGATGATCCACTGAGCCGAGGGATACGGACTCTAAACATAACGGACTTTCTATTCATTAAGCACATGATTTTCTTGCATAAAGATTGTAGTTGGATTTGCCTGAGCGTCAGCAGTTATCCCCTGCTTGACGTGGCATCATGACGCGTGTTTTCTCTTACTCTGATAATTCTTAATTCGGAGAAAGTGCGGGTTGTGACACACCATGACAACGGTACGTCGAAGATCCAGCAATCCTACAGCACGTTAATGCTCATATCGTCCCCAATGCGCCATCGGATAACAGATGATAGGCTTTGGATCCCCTGCCGAATAACAGCCCATGTAGGAGAGTCCGCCCGATTTCACAGGAGCTCCCCCCAACCGATGTCCGTATTTCGCCTGAAATATGCTACCAAAAAGAGTGTCGGTTGGCCGCAACACTTCCCATGCCAGCCGCAACTTAGAAACTAAAAAACACAGAATGACTCGAGGTTGGCTTCACCAATGGAAGCGTACGTGTGGATAAAGATGTTCTACATGAAGGAATCTCCGACAAATCCAAAGTGAAGAGTGGAGACATGTAGGAGGGAGACGGAGGGGAGGGGAGGGGGTTGCGGAAATGGCTTTTAGTAGGAAAGAAAATGTTAAGTGATTGGGAGGAAGGTGTTGCATGAGAGAGAAGATGGGAAGGGGTGGAGAGGGGAAGGGGAAAACAGTTAGTTGTAGGGAGGTGTTAAGAAGGAAGGAGTCATGGTCTCATGGAGGTGTAAAGGAGAAAATGCGGGAGAGAAGAGGAGAGTTGCAGCAGCGGCAGAGGAACCAAGGACTGCGGCGGTGGCGGCGAAACGTGTTTGGACGAATTGTCATATTTGAGAGAAAAGTAAGAAGTTTCGGTGAGGAGGTGGCTGACTGCAGGAGGGAGAGGCATCGTTGTTGGACGGCACGGGGACGTGTGGGACTGGGGTGTGAGGATTGGTGGATTGTTATTGAGACTTGGGGGCAGGGAGGCAATGTGGCGAGGAGTGGGCACAAGTGTTGGAAGTGTTTTAGAAGAGTTCTATTCATAGATGCAGAGAATAATTATAATATAAAAGGAAATTCAAATCAGAGCGGGATTGATCGCTGATTGTAGCGAAAAGCACGATTCAAAGTAAAGTAGTGATAGAAAAGCACAATCCAAGAAACAAAAGACAGCTCGCAATTGGACACCAGGATGAGACTCGGGAGGAGTCGATAGACTGTAAAGGCATTACAGGCATGCGTCATAGACAAGAGATGGAGGAAGAAAGCACCAGTGGACGGTGGAGTCGATAGACCTAGAATTGTTAAGATTGATTGACGTTGATCATCATTTATGCCTTTAGTACCTTGACATTACACTTAATTTGATTTTTGATTTACTACTTTGGCAGTCTTACAGAGCAAGAGATGAAACTAAGTCAAATTTTTTTTAGTGCCTTCTAATTTAAAAGAAAAGAGAACTTGGAGTTTCATCTCTTGTTCTATAAGAATAGAGCTTTAAAGATCATTTTTTTCAACAACTATTCTACCAAACAATTAATGAAAAAACTCTATTCAACACTTATGTACAGACTCTCCAAACAATGTGCAACTTTTTCATAACTCTTTTTTTGACACAGATTTATTCTAACAACTCTATTCGAACACCAGTTTTTCCATCAGCATCAGCCCCAAAAAGAAGCATAGTTTTGCAAGGGATTGAGTTTGGGGATTTATCAATATTCACAATTCCTGACAATGTAAATACCCAATCATCAATGGCTTACTTCAATCTGGTGGCAGTCAAACCTTGCAAGCCCTCAGCATTAAAAAATCTGATTTTTTTTGAAAGCAAGTTTAATTTTTTTATATAAAAGCTTGATGATACAAACATGGCTACAAACCCTGGAAATATTTATACTTCCTGGCAAGATGATGAAGCCATTGAAAGAAATCCATTTCATTTCCTATGTATTGTATAGGTCTAAGTTACAGTATTAGAACAACAATTTCAAAGGCTGCCATCCAAAATAACCAGAACCTCTCCCCCCTGATCTATGACATGGTTCAAGAATTCTGTCACCTCCAAATTCAGAAAAGGCTTTGGCCCGGCGAGATCGCTATCCAAATTATACCAGATTCCAGCGACGCATCGTAGCGAAATCCAATGTCTGCTTCGCCAAAGTCCGGCGAATCTCTTCACGGGCGCGTTAATCAGAATACCCAGTAAGGCTTTGTCTGCAAGGTCAATCGAAGAAGCGTCATTGCGACGATCGTGCCAAACCACCGTTTTGTTTCGAGCTTCGAGCGCTGCTATGAGAACATTTACATCATAATTTCCTGTCAATGCGTTGTGGTGGGGTTTGAATATTACTGAAAGTGGGGTCCATCTTCCTTTCTCAGGATCGTCGCGAACGAGTTTATCAGAGATCGCGTCCAACTCAGCTCTAGTGAAGGAGTCCTTCTCCTGGACCACCAGAAAGGAGAGAGAAAAAACATGTCAGCAGTATCAATGAAAAGGTAATGAAAGCAACACTGTCTAATTTGGTTAGGAATTGAACAAACAGATAGAATGAGGTTGATTTCTTCATCCATTTATACTCGAAGAGCAGAATTTTATATGATGTTAATGGATGATGTGAAATTATAATGGTCCCTACATTTGGATTGAAGAAATTTAAGGAAACACACATGCAATCTATTTCATATTTCCATATTTCCACAAATCAATTGCAACTGATAGGTATTTGAATAAGGCATTGCAAGGAAATTTTCAGTTTATCTTAATTTTTTTAAAATACTAAACTTGGAAATCAACATACTCGAATCCACATACAACTTATAGGTATCAACATGTCGACACCCAAGATATACGTGAACGAGGAATATTTGAAGTGTTTGGGGTGGGAATTCACAGAGATTTTTTGAAAAATAATCGTAAATGGGGTGGGTAAATCCAAATATTGTTACACCTCAACAATATTTGCCTATAAAACAAGGGAATGATCCTGGACTCTTCACTTAACTAGAAAAATACAATACCTTAACTTTGCGAGAGTTTGGGCTCTAGTTATTGTCCACTCGTAGAAACATCCATCCTACAATTTGGTCACAACATTAGGGCTGCTTATAATATAGTCCCGCGTCGCTTCACAAACAAAGTAATTCATAGCTCTATATTGTGCATCTGCAGTACATTAAGCTGCAATGAAATTGCTAAGATCCAAAGTATCAAATCTAGCGGTGTCTGTTTATTATTTTGCTCGAGCTAGAAAAAGGAAGATGAGAAATTTAAGCTAAGTAAAATGCATAAAAGATGAGACAGATACATTTTGACGAATTCAGCTAGTCAAAATCCTCCTTCATTTGTTCCCTAAGGCATTTATGTGAGATCGAGAACTACAGGTGATGATCAAATTATCGATATATATATACATATATATATATATATATATATATATATATATATTATATAACCTGTAATTCGTCGAGATCAGGAATGCATAAGGAAGACACCTCATGAGTCCAGCTCGGCGGCCTCAAACATTCAGCTCAGCTCAAGCATCCAGCTCGGCAGAATTCAGCTTGGTAGCCTTCAGCTCGGCGACATTCAGCTCGGCAGCCCTCAGCTCGGCAGAATTCAACTAGGCAGCCTTCAGCTCAGCAGCCTTCAACTCGACAGAATTCAGCCCGCCAGCCCTCAGCTCATCGGCAAGAAAGATGACTGGAGGTTACTAGCCCCCCGAATTAGCAAACACGGACATGAAGCGAACAAGAGAGAGGTCGCAACTGCTTTATTATTAGACGAGGTGGTCGTGTTACATTGTGGAGATCACGCCGCATACCCAGAAGTGTATAAGAACTCCATCTAAACCAAGTGTTGTGTGAGTTCGGGGGAAGGCAAGCAAGGTCGCCAAATCTTCAAATGGGCGACTCTTAGCAGGGTGTGAACTGCCTCCACCCGTTACAATGAGTCCTATTTATAGGAAAAATAGGGGATCCCCCCCCCCCCGACGAGGTCCCTAGGAGGTCACCAAGAGGCTGGCGAGATGAAGTCTGCTGAGGACCCGAGGTGAATTCTGCCGAGCTGAAAGTTGCCGCGCTGAAGGATGCCAAGCTGAAGGATGTCGAGTTGAAGGCTGATGAGTTGAATTTCGACGAGCCGAATTCTGCCGAGCTAAAAGCCGACGAATTGAATGTCGACGAGTTAAATTTTGTCGAACTAAATTTCGCCAATTTGAATTCCGCCGAGCTGAGTTATACCGAGATGAATGCTGGAGAGCTGAAATCTGCTGAGCTAAGCTCGCCTGCCAAGTCTATAAATAGGTCAGCCTATGCCACCTATCCTGAGCTCGCCTGAACTCGCCCGAGCTCAATTTGATCTCGCCTGGTTTTGATCTCGCTTGACATCCTACTTTGAGGTTGCGATCTAACTTCTACTTGGTGGCATGCACACTGACGCTTCTTCTGAAGTGTTCCTCCTCCAACCAAGGTTCACGCTCACCGCACCAAAAATGTAGGAACCAAGAAACCGGCTCAGAAAGTTCGGACCTGAAAGGGTAGCCTAAAGTTACTGATCCTGCGATCTAACACCATGGATATGAAAGCAAGAGAAAGAACACAATGATTAGAAGTTGATTGCCTACAAATAAGACCCGTGTGCTGCAACGAGGAGGTCGCGCTACACACACATAAGTTTATAGGAACATTTGCGCCAAAAGCCAAAACTAAGCTATGCACAAGGGAGGTACGAACTTGGCAAATGGGGAACCTAGGGGGTAACGTGCATTTCTTTTGTGCCCTGGGGTCTTATTTATAGGCAATCCAGATTGGGGGGTCTACGAATATTCGACCCCGCAAAGATACCTGAATTGTCATGCCATAAGGCTTCGGCGAGGTTCTGCTTTTCCATTGTTTTTTCCCTTTTTTAACTTTTACTTAAATTGGGCATTTTCCTAAAATCTAATGGCTTCAAGGCTGCTTTAACCCAATCCTCGTGGGTTCATTTGGTGGGCATTTTCCTAAAATTTATGCTTGACGATTGAGCTTGCGTAGAATGACCTCGCGAGTCTGGAGTTTGCCCTACAAGCTGCCTAAGACCTTGCCTATGGGCGACCTCAAGAGGGACCTCACCTGTGGGCAAGCTAGTTTATCATGTCTTCTAACTGCTATATGCTCTTCTTTGGATGATGTTTCCCCGGGTCAATGATCAATCTTCTTACTGTAGTAGGCCCATTAGATGGTTGTGCCCACCCTCGACGAATACGCATTGTACACATACAATTAGTTGATCTCCTTTGTTCTATATAGAATATAGAGAAGTCTCATTCGGGCACCTGATGAAGCCCTGATCGATAAAATATTTATCAATTTTAGAGTTCCATGCTCTTGGATCTTGTTTTAGGTCATAGAGAGCTTTCTTGAGTGTATATACCTTGCTTTCTTCACCTTTCTTCTCGAATCCAAGAGGTTGTTTGACATAGATTTCTTCACACATTTTTCCATTGAGAAATGTGGAGGATTTGACATCAAGATGATATATCCCCCACTTTTGGGGGTTGCGTAGGCAAAAAACAATAGTATTGTGTCCATGCGGGCAATAAGGGCAAAGGTTTCGTAGAAATCTTTGCCTGGTTGTTGAAAGTACCCCTTAGTAACTGATGCGGGACAGGAGTCCGCCTGCCCGCCACCTTGGAGTCCCACCAGGGGGCCCACCTGGGTTTAGCACTAGGCAGCTTTATCAGGCTCACGGGCCGTACACCCCAACCCATCCCCAGCTCCACCACAAGGTCGATAGGTTGTTGAGGCTGGGGCTCGATCCCCCGGCCTCCTTGATAAAGAGCTCTCAGGCGAGCTCTCTTCACCAATTGATCCGAGGTCGGGGGATCAAGCCCCAGCCTCAACAACCTATTGGCCCTGTGGTGGAGCCAGGGATGGGTTGGGGTGTACAGCCCGCGGGCCTGATAAAGCCGCCTAGTGCTGACTCCAGGTGGGCCCCCTGGTGGGACTCCAGGTGGGCCCCCTGGTGGGACTCCAGGGTGACGGGCAGGTGGACTCCTGTCCCGTATCAGTAACAAGCCGAGATTTGTATTTTGTTATGTTAGCTTCTTCATTATGCCTAGCTGTATAGATCCACTTCAACCCAATGATGTTGGATCCTGGTGGTTTGTTAACAAGAGTCCAAGTGTAATTTTTCTCTATTATCTTGATTTCTTCTTTCATAGTTGCATGGCATTCCTAGAGCTGGGCTGCTTCTTTGTATCTGGTAGGAGTGGGAAAAAAGAATGCTAGATGACAATCAACATAAAACTCATGTATCTGCGGGTTTTCCTTGGTGATGATTAGAATTTTGAATGAGCTGGTTGAAAAATCTGATTCATCATGATGTTTAGATTGTGGCTCTCGTGAGATATTATGAGAGTACCCCCTTAGTAACAAGCTGAGCTTTGTATTTTGTTATGTTTCCTTCTTCATTGTGCTTAGTTGTATAGATTCACTTCTACCCAATGATGGTGGACCCTGGTGGTTTGTTAACAAGAGTCCAAGTGTATTTTTTCTCTAACATTTTGATTTCTTCTTTCATAGCTGATTGACATTCCTTGAGCTGGGCTGCTTCTTTGTAGCTGGTAGGAGTGGGAGAAAGAATGCTAGATGACAATCATCATAAAACTCATGTATCTGCGGGTTTTCCTTGGTGATGAATAGAATTTTGAATCTGAGCTGGTTGACATTCCTTGAACTGGGCTAGTTTGTCTAAACATTAAGCACTTAAAAGTTGATTAAGAGGCTGCTGAGGGAGGGTCCGATTCAGCTATGGTTGATGGGGAAGAGATGGCCAGCAATTGTAAGCAAGGAAAACAAAGATTAACTTACTGTTAAGCCTCCGGACGAGGCTAGGTTATTTGGGCAACATTACAAGCGGCGGCAACGGCGTATGCAAGGCAACAACGGGGCTGAACCAATGGGTTCAGCCCCCTCTTCTTAAAGATTTCGGCTCAAGGGGGCTGAACCACATTTGGTTCAGCCCCATGGGGGCCGGCCGGCCCCCTTGGTTGGCCGGCCTTGGGTCCGGGGCTATATATACCCGGACCCCTCTCTTTTGGAGATTATGCAAGTATTATTTCAAGGTATTTCCCTCTTTCTTCTTCCAAACCCTAACCTCTATCTTCTTCTTCTTCTTCCTCTAGTTCTTCTTCCCTAGTTCGTGTTTAACATTTGGTATCAGAGGATTCTTTCCTCCATCATGGTGACTACACGCTCGCAAGATGAGAATGGCCGCTTGGAAACCCTAGAGGAGAACTTGATGGGGCTTACCGATTCGGTAGCCGCCATCGAAGAAAATGTCAAAACGTCCACTCAAAGCTTGGAAGAGCGAATCGACGGCCGCTTGAACGATATCATGACGCTATTAGCACAAAACTTGAAGGGCAAGGCGGTGGCGGAGGAGGAACCGGGCGGATCTACAGGAATTAGGCCGGAAATGCCCGGACTTGGTGGATCAGGTGCGGGAAGTGCCGGATCGGGGGCTGGAGGGTTCGGATCTGCTGCTGCGAGCCAGGCGGGGGCTGGACCCGGTGCGGCGAACCACGGAGGGGCCGGATCGGCCTTTGGCGGCGTCGGCTGGTCAGGATCGGCAGCAGCGAACACGCAAGGGCCCGGATCGACAGTTGCCGGCGGTGGCTGGGCTGGATCGGTGGCGGCGAGCATGCAGGGGGTCGGGTTTGTCCCGACGAGCTACGGAGGGGCGGGAAATCTCGCAGGCGGCCGCTGTGGGGCTCGGATCTGGATCGGCGAGCCTTTAGGGGGGCGGATTTGGGCAGGGTGGCTTCGGCATGGCCGGGGGTGGCCTCGGAGTGGCTGGACCTCCCGCGGCAAGCACGGGGAGGGCCGAATTTGTGCCGGCAAGCCTGGAAATGGTCGGCAGGGGTGGAGGCTTCGCAACTGGTGTTGACGGAAGGGGTGGGACTTTTACCGAGCACGCTCCTTGGAGGCAAGGTCGGGATGGGTTGTTACCCCCACCGACAGGAAGAGGGCAACCACTAGGCTTTGGAAGAGGGGTGCAGTGGGGAGAAGGGGAGCCCTTCCATCATGGGGCTCCAATGGCGGGACAGTTCCAACAGTTTCCAGGCGTGGCGGGGGAACGCGGCCAAAGGCCGTACATGGTTCCAAAGTTGACTCGGATGAATTTCCCTCGGTACAATGGGGGCGACGCTTTGGAGTGGGTACAGAAAGCTGAGTTGTTTTTCAGCTATCAGGAGGTGCCAGAGGCTCAGTGGGTGCAGCTAGCGTCCTTCCATCTGGAGGACGACGCTTTTCAGTGGACACAGTGGTTCTTGCGGGGACGGGAGTATGTTCCGTGGGATGAATTTGTGGAAGGCTTCACGGCTCGGTTTGGGCCTCTGGAGTTTGAAGACTTTGAGGCGCTTTTGCAGAAGCTACGTCAGAAGGGTACAGTGATGGAGTACAGGACGGAGTTTGAGAAGTTGGCCAACCGGGTACAGTGGGAAGAGAAGACACTCCTCGGCTGTTTTGTATCAGGACTAAAGGATCACTTACGCGATGAGGTTCATGCCTACATGCCCCGTAGTCTGAACCATGTGATCAGCTTGACGCGCATCCAAGAGGAAAGGTTAAATAGGCAACGGGCCCGCAGTACGACAAGGCATACTACTACACCGGCCGCGGTCAGGAGAGAGCCTCCAGTGGTCGGCCGACCGACGGTGACACGGTTGTCTTGGAATGAGTTACAAGCACGGAAGGAGAAGGGCTTTTGCTTTAATTGTGATGAGAAATTCACGTCAGGTCACAAGTGTCAGAAGGTCCAGGTCATTATGTTGCATCAGGAGGATCAGCTTGAGGAGAACGTGTTTCCGGAGGAGGAGTTGGAGTTTGGGGGGACTTAGACTTGACGGAGTTGGGTGTGTCCCTACATGCCATGTAAGGGTGCAATCCACCTCCGCTTACTATGCGGCTGGCGGGAAGGATTCGGCAGGAGAGGGTGACCATTCTGGTGGACAGCGGGAGTACTCATAATTTTATTCATCCAGATGTGGCACAAAAGGTGGGGCACGTGATTGACACACGAGCTGCGTTCCAGGTTATGGTTGCGGACGACAGCAAATTACAGTGCCAGGGAGTGTTGAAGGCGATGGAGCTTCGGATGCAGGGCTACATGGGGTGCACGGATGTCTATCTCTTACCGATCTGGGGCTCAGATATGGTGCTGGAAGTGCAGTGGTTGCGGCAATTGAGGAGGGTGACTTTTGATTGGGACCAGATGACGATGGAGTTCTTGCAAGGGGAGCGACAGTTCTGTTTGAAAGGGCTCAGATCTTCTCCGGTCAAAGAGATCTCCCTTCGCAGCCTACAGCAGCTTGAGGAGTCCAATAGTCTGATGGCGGTTCTGTTGGGGGTGCGGTCTGACGAGGACAGACCGACGGAGGTTCCTAACCAGATGCGGGCGTTAGTAGAGGAGTATTATGACATCTTCCAGGAGCCGAGTACACTTCCACCGTCACGATTCCGTGATCACCAGATTGTACTGAAGACCGGGGCGGAGCCGCCCAACATTCGTCCTTACAGGTATCCCCACATGCAGAAGGCAGAGATCGAGCGCAGTGTGCGGGAGATGCTTGATGCAAGCATTATACGGCCTAGTACCAGTTCCTTCTCAGCACCGATTATTCTGGATAAAAAGGACGGATCTTGGCGTTTTTGCGTAGATTACCGTGCCTTAAACAGTGTTACCGTGAAGGACAAGTTTCTGATTCCCGTGATAGAGGAACTGTTGGATGAGTTGAATGGGGCGACTCGATTCACGAAGCTGGATTTGCAATCCGGCTATTATCAGATTCTTATGAAGGAGGAGGACGTGCATAAGACGGCCTTCAGGACTCATGACGGCCACTATGAGTTCTTAGTGATGGCGAATGGATTGACGGGGGGACCGTCTACTTTTCAGGCCAATATGAACGAGATTTTTCGCCCATTCCTGCGACACTTCGTCTTGATCTTCTTTGATGACATTCTGATCTACAGCGCTACTTGGGAGGATCATCTACGTCATGTGGCTCAGGTCTTCTCTACTCTTCGGCAACATAAGCTATATGCTAAGAGGTCCAAGTGTTCTTTTGGACAACAGGAGGTGGAGTACTTGGGGCACCTAGTTTCAGCTGGCGGGGTGAAGGCCGACCCACGGAAGATCGAGAGTATGATTTCTTGGCCACGGCCTCTGACCATTCGGGCGCTGAGGGGATTCTTGGGTCTCACTGGGTACTACCGGCGTTTTGTACGGGATTATGGGAAGATTGCTCGGCCACTTACGCAGCTGCTACAGAAGGATGCTTTCTCGTGGCAGGATGAGGCAGAGACCGCTTTTCAGGCGCTGAAGAGGGCGATGGCGACGACTCCAGTGCTGGCACTTCCGGATTTCACTAAGGAGTTTGTGGTGGAGACGGATGCGTCCGGCGTGGGAGTGGGGGCGGTCTTGATGCAGGAGGGACGGCCGATCACCTTCTACGGTAAGGCCTTGGCCCCATGGACACTGGGACTATCGGTGTATGAAAAGGAGATGCTGACGGTTATTCATGTGGTGGCCCTATGGCGGTCATACCTGCTGGGACGTCGTTTTAAAATACGGACAAATCATCAGAGCTTGAAGCACTTTCTGGAGCAGCGGATTTCTTCCCCCCTTCAACAGAAGTGGGTCACAAAGTTGTTGGGATATGATTATGAGATCGAGTATCGGCCGGGGAAAGACAATCGGGTGGCTGACACCCTATCGCGCTTACCAGAGGGGGTCCTGGCGCACATTTCTATGCCATAGTTGGAGTCGATGGATGAGATTCAGAAGGAGGTGCAGCGAGATCCCGAGTTACGGGTTATTGTGGAGAACCTGCGGCAGGCTCGTGAGGTAGCCCCAGGTTATCACTTACAAAACGACCGGCTATATTATCAAGGACGAGTGGTCATTCCTGCTCAGTCAGCTTGGAGGACGGTGATGATGCATGAGTTCCATTCGTCGCCGACGAGAGGTCACGCCGGTATTCTTCGCACTCTCCTGCGGGCTCGGGCAAATGTGTTTTGGAAGGGGATGCGCCGTGACATTCAGGAGTTTGTGCAGAAATGTGATGTGTGCCAAAGGCAGAAATATGAGACTACTTCTCCAGCCGGGCTACTCACCCCCTTAGAGATTCCGCATCAGATCTGAGATACGGTTTCTATGGACTTCATCGATGGGCTGCCCAAGTCGAAGGGTAAAACAGTTATCTTAGTGGTGGTGGACAAGTTGTCCAAGTATGGGCACTTTCTTGCTCTGAGCCACCCTTACACAGGCGAGTCTGTGACGGCTTTATTTGTTCGGGAGATTGTTCGATTGCATGGGATTCCCCGGGCGATCATTTCCGATCGGGACCCTACTTTTGTTGGCAGATTTTGGATGGAACTCTTTCGCTTGCAGGGGACTTCATTACGTTTCAGCACGGCTCACCATCCCCAGACTGATGGACAGACGGAGGTCTTAAATCGGGGCGTGGAAACTTACCTGCGCTGCTTTATCATGGATGAGGCAAGGACATGGACCAGCTGGTTACATTGGGCGGAGTACTGCTTCAACACTTCGTATCACTCCGCTAGCAAACTCACTCCCTTGGAGGTCGTCTATGGTCGGCCACCTCCCTCCTTGAACAGTTATGAGCCAGGCAGTACCGCAGTGGCAGCAGTTGATCGGGCACTCCGTGATCGTGATCGGACCCTCGCCACCTTGCGCGAGAATCTTCGGGCGGCGCAGGATCGTATGAAGGCACAGGCAGATCGACATCGGACAGAGAGAGAGTTCCAGGTGGGGGATGAGGTTTTCCTCAAACTTCGCCCTTACCAGCAGTTGTCTGTGGCACAGAGGACAAATCAAAAGCTGGCACCCCGCTACTATGGACCATTTCGGATCACGCGGCGGGCCGGGACAGTTGCGTATACCTTGGCGTTGCCCGAGGGCTCACGGATTCATCCTACCTTTCATGTTTCCTTGTTGAAGCGAAAGCTGGGTGATGCTGTTCCGGTCTTTCCCGTTCTGCCAGAGGCTACTAGTGGAGGCGAGCTTCGCCCAATTCCGGAAGATGTACTGTTGATCAAGTGGAAACGTCGTGGCACGGCGTACTGTCCAGAGCTGTTAGTCAAATGGAAGGATCTCTCAGCGGAGCACAATACTTGGGTGGACTTGCTGGAGTTCCGGGAGCTTTACCCCGATTACCACCTTGAGGACAAGCTTGCTTTTGATGGGGAAGGGAATGTTAAGCCTCCGGACGAGGCTAGGCTATTTGGGCAACATTACAAGCGGCGGCAACGGCGTATGCAAGGCAACAACGGGGCTGAACCAATGGGTTCAGCCCCCTCTTCTTAAAGATTTCGGCTCAAGGGGGCTGAACCACATTTGGTTCAGCCCCATGGGGGCCGGCCGGCCCCCTTGGTTGGCCGGCCTTGGGTCCGGGGCTATATATACTCGGACCCCTCTCTTTTGGAGATTATGCAAGTATTATTTCAAGGTATTTCCCTCTTTCTTCTTCCAAACCCTAACCTCTATCTTCTTCTTCTTCCTCTAGTTCTTCTTCCCTAGTTCGTGCTTACCACTTACCAAGGGGTCAGTACCTTGGTAATCATGGAGTCGGCACCACGAAAGATCGACGGATTCCGGGGTTGAATGTCTCCAAAATCTGTAATTACCACGATGGTTATCCCAACCCTTTTATTTATAATAAAATATGACTTAAGGCAACCATCATGGATGGATATGATTGGTTGTGTACGATGTCTGTCCAATCTCCCTAAAAAACACTAAAAAAATAAAACAAATACATGAAAATGTCAATAAGTCAATCCGGTTGCAACCGCGGATTCAGGTCATCTATGGGATGATGCCAAATATGACAGGTGACAAATTAGCCCCGAATGGGTCATAAAACTTGTGCTCCACTGTCTCGTCAATTCCTGTCATTCTACACAGCTTGAAAGAATTCAACTCCCGATGACTGAAGATGGGTATTCTCTCAAAGTATGGAGGGTGAGAATCGATGTAACTCTTTGAATGTCATCCAAGTATCGTTGACGAAAGAGCATCCTCTCCAATGAACATAATCGAGTCGTGTCGAAGTGTCAACACGATCTCTATGAGCGATGGGTCAGGGACAAGGATACTCATCATAATAGCACGACGATCTCCCCAGAGAGGCTCTATGGAATCAAACATAGACAGGCTCGGGATTCTCAAATAGAGGAGAGGGATGGCGGTGATAACTAGCCATAATGAACCTATAGACTCTACTATTACGTATCAAAATAAAGCCTAAACTTGGGGCTCTAATACAAACTGACGCAAGACGAGTCTACCGGTGACGGACGCATGATGCCCAACCATAAATGAATGCAGGCATTCATGTGACAAATGAGAATAAAACTACGAACCAACGGAGCTAAAGATGTGAATAAATGCATGCACGCAATCTGATAAACTAATGATGGCTAATCCTAAAACTTAGGCTGTGCTTGTTTCTGTTGTTGGGCTCCGACACAGCAGGCCGTAAACAGAGGCTTTAATAAAAGCGCTTTTTTTTGGGGGGGGGGGGGGGGGTGGGAAACCTGGTTAAAAAAAAGGTAGATGTTAGGTCAAATATGAACCGCAACTCACGCTCCGTTTCTACGGTCCTGAACTGTGTGTCTGGACTTGTCGTTGCTTGCCCCTCGACGATGATCGCCTCTCGTTTGCAAGGTGGGTCTCTGGTGCGTGGGGTGTTCTTCCCATTACTTTCCCTGATGAAGAAGAAAGTAAAGTTCTTCCCTATTGCATCGGGTGTTAATCTTCTTCTTTCTAAAAATGAATGGCATTGCCATTTCCCTGGAACAGAGGAACTGTTTGCCACTAAACATGAGGTGATTTCTTCCTTGCCAATTGATGGTGGAGTTCTCCTCCGATGTGAACAGTTGTCAGTCTCCTTTTAGCATGTGATGTTTTTATATCTCCCTCCAAATCTCTACTCGGCTTCTCTAAATTTGAAGTCCATTGATAGGGTGTTCTTATGATTTCTAACCGAAACAAACACCCCCTCTCTCTGCGGCAATTTTTGCTTTTCCATTGTTTTTTCCCTCCTTTAACTTTTACTTGATTTGAGCATTTTTCCTAAAATTTAATGGCTTCAAGGCTGCTTTAACCCAATTTTCATACTCGTTGGTTCATTTGGTGAGCATTTGCTCTTCAACTCCATTTTTGGGGTTTTTCCAATATTATTTGATAGAGTTCCAAGAGAGATCTTATGGAGAGTCTTAGAAAAGAAATGTGTAAATGTATCATACATTGACATAATCAAAGATATGTATACAAATTCAGTGACAAGGGTGAGGATATTTGATGTAGGGTAGGCTAGGGGTGCACAAAACCAAGGACTCTAGGTATAAATGTAAAGGCGACTCTCTAGTATGATCCTAAATGCAATGCGGCCGTCAGTTACGGCGACGAATAAATTTGAGCAATGAAGTTTTCTAACACCATGTAGATATTCAAAATTGAAAGCAGTTAATTAATTCAGCAATTTTATAACGGCTTTCCTCCGCTCGGAGGGCCAAAACAAAGCGCGCAGCGAATATCTCATCCTGCAAATTAATAGCGCATCGAAAACAACTTTCTACTAGCAAGAATCACAACACATATATTAATTCACCAATGAGAATGTCAAATCAAATAAGCAAATACCACAAAAACTCACAAAGTAGCGGGCTGAACGGAGGCAATGAAGAATTTGGGTTCAGATGTGTAGATCGGTGATCGGAAGTGGAATCGGCGGCGTGAGAATAAAGGCAGTGGCTGTCCTCGACGGTAAATGATGCAATCGGGCGGGAAATGGGTAGATCCGGCCACGTACGAGTAGATCCGGGCCGGGGAGGGGTAGATCTAATATTTTGGGATCGAATCCGGGTGAGGGCTGATGAACGGAAGGTGGAAATAACAGATCGGGGTGTTAAAACTTCAGATCTGAACCGATCTAAAATTTTAGGGTTGTTTGAGAGGTGGATCCACGGAAAGGGGAGGAAAATCCAAGGGAATAATTTCGGGCTAGTGGGGGCCGGTTGCAGGGGTGTGAGAAGGGGCGGTTTGGGGAATGGCGGAGAGAGGGAGGGCTGTGGAAGGGGCGGTGGGCTGTTATAAGGAGGAGGAGGGGCTGACGAGTGGTGGTCGGGGTAGAATCTGATGTGGGGGAGGCCGGCGGTGGGGTTTTGGGAGTCGGCGGCTATAGGGGCCTGGGAACAGTAGGCCACTGGTTTGGGAGGGGGATTTGGGGGCTGTCGGCGGCTGGATGAGAGGTGTGAGGGGTGGAAAATGAAGGCTAGGGTTAGGGGTTATCTTAGGGGGAAGAACGAGCACCTAGGAGTCGTCACCTAGGGTTCCACGACGTCGGCACCGGGAAGGGATTGTTGGAATTCGGGAATGAAGTTCTCCAAATTCTGCAATGACTGAATTCAATCCCTACAACACCTATTTATAAGAAGAGAACAAACTAGTGTTTCACCATCAACGACTATGATTGGTCGGTGGGGTCGGCCACTAAATACATAAAAATAAACTAATATATGTTTTTGACTCGTGGCGACGTGTCGGACGCAACCGCGGAGTCGGATCGGCGATCCGATCAAGCCTTCCTACATGAATAAATGAACGTGGGTCCCGCCTTGCGGCGAACCCCTCCAGGTGCACAATCTGATGGATCCCCATCAACATCTGGAGGATTAACATAGGAATTATCTATCATTGTTGGCTTGCATCAAGGTTCAGCTTTAAACCCTTATCTCTTTACCCTTATCTTAGATGAGCTCACTAAACATATCCAACAAGCAATACCTTGGTGTTTATTGTTTGCGGCTTATATCGTTTTGGTTGATGAGACGTGCGAGGGTGTAAACGCAAAACTTGAATCTTGGCGAGACACTTTAGAAAAGAAGGGTTTTAGGTTGAGTAGGGCAAAGACAGGGTATATGAATCTTAAATTTAGCAATGCAAGAAGGACGGACTTCGTTATTAAGTTGTGTGATCAAGATATTTCCCATAGTTAGTGTTTTAAATATCTTGGATCGATAGTTCAAAAAGACGGAGGTATTGATAAAGATGTGACACATAGAATTCAAGCGGGTTGGTTAAAGTGGAGAGGCGCGTTAGAGATCTTATGTGATCGTAAAGTACCATTAAAACTTAAGGACAAATTTTACCGTACTGCAATTAGACCAAGGATGCTCTATGGTTTGTACATGAGCAAAAAATGGAAGTTGCGGAGATGAGAATGCTTAGGTGGATGTGTGGACACACGAGACTGAATAAAATTAGGAATGAATGTATCAGGGATAAGACAGAAGTAGCACCAACTGCAGAGAAGATGTGAGAAGCTCGATTAAGATCATTTGGACACGTACAAAGGAGACCATTAGAGGCACTCGTTAGGCGTTGTGAGAGTCTAATCACTAGGCATGTTAAACGAGGGAGGGGTAGACCAATAAAGACTTGGAAAGAAACTATAAGGAAAGGCATGTTGTACTTAGGCATTAGTGAGATAATGACAAAACATAGTGCACAATGGCAACAAAGGATCCATATAGCCGACCACACTATAGTGGGATAAAGGTTTGAGTGTTGTTGTGGTAGTAGTAGTTGTCGATTAGGCTCTCTCGATTTCCCATCTCAAGACGCTCATTGTCTGCGTTGTCGTTGTTTTTTCTTTCATCACTCTAAATATATTTTTTGTTTTTTATTTGTAAACGATGCAATCACTTAACTCGAAGACGTTTAGATTCAGCTAGATCATAGACAAGGTCTCAGGGGAGGAAGAAAATAGTAATAATTTGGGAGTCAGGCTGTAGTATCAGTTTTGATGAAGTACATGAAGCTTGGATCGAAGCTGCCTTCCTCTAAAAAAAATAAACTCTTTTCAAGAACATGCTTGAATTTTCAAAAACAAATAAGCTTATGAAATGCCCAAAAAGCATAAATTTTGACCAAATCAAATAACAAGAGTGTTGATATATACAAGTTAACGAGTGGAACAATTCTATAATCAAAATTTGTATGATAAATTTGGTTTTGAAAAAAAACTGCCACCAAAATTTTGTTTGCACACCTTTTTGAACAGCTCTGCAAACGGAGTTCTACCCAAACAATTTTGTACTCCAAATTCCATTTTTCATAGACAACTCCTTTTTTCAAACAAGCAAATGACAATTGCAAATTAATTAAGAATACACATGAATTAAAAGTACATGGTATAAGAGATGCACATTGAATAAAAGAAAATCTAGCCAACATTAATTAAGTCCAATATTATAAGAAATAAAAAAGTGAGTCTGTAAAATTTAATAAATTTGAAACTAAATATGAACTCAATGAGTAATGCGCTCAACAAAATACATAAAAATATGAAAATCACAGTAAACGTGATGGCAGTCTTTTCTCACCAATCTGATGATCCAAAAATCATCAATCTCATGAATCGTTCAAATGTGGCGTGATCAATCTCTGTCACATTGAATTGCACACCAATCTATTAGTAAAGAGCAAAACCTTTGCCGCATTGTGGCACTATCAAATGAGGTTGAATCTTTTAGAATGAAACTTAGCATGCCAACCAAGGAAATTTCACAGCCATTTATATATCCTATAAGGGGTTAGAATCAACCTTGTTAAAGTTAAGTTAATTATTGAAATTTGAAGCTCAACGGTGCTTGATGGAAATGTTCCATATATGGTAGGGAGTTCTACAAGGCTGCATGAACTATTATTAAACACTTGAAATATTACTTGATCGACGAATCCCACAATTACTTGAATAGCCAAAAAAAACACATCAACAGCGATGTGTATGTGAGATGGTATAACCATTGCACAAGTTCTCATACAAGCTACAAAGTCAACAATTACAACAAAGTGGCCAACACACTTGGCAGGAGATCCTTGCTATTGACTACAATGAGGCGAGAGGTGGATATTTGAAAGAGCTTTATGACTTCATGGGAATTTTAGAAAATCAGACCAAAAGCAAGCCCTAATAATTACCACGCCATGAGGGACTTTTGATGAAGAGCGACTTGTTATGTATCCCTCAAACATCCTTCAGGGAGAAGGTAATTTAGGAGTTATATGACAACAACTTGGAGGCAAATTGGGAGGGCTACAAAAGTTTAGTGGATGCTTTTGCATGCTATTAATTGTAGCAACCGAGGTGAGATATGGGGAAAATTTTGTAAATCCGCTATCATGTGCTAAATTTCAGAGGGACATGTACATAGAAATATGAATATAGACTTTGCTCCAAGCATTGACAAACATTTGCTAAGAATTTCTATGGATTTATCTTGAAACTGAGAGCTCAAATGATTCATCATAGTTGATGGGGTGTTGGAAACTATCACTTTTGATGGGGGCTCCAAATTCTTGGAACATATACTGCTCGCAGAGATATAACTAAACTAAAGTGCTCAATAGAACATTGGGCAACATCATCAGAAGAAAATGAAAAGAAAAGCAGAAGCAATGAGACTTTGTTATGACAAAAACAAAATTCGCATATAATAGCGTGATTCACTCATCTTTCCTCCATCATTCAACAATGTGTATTCCAAATTGCCTAACCATATTCTGGATTTGAATGACATGACAAATGAGATGATAAAGTGTGCATCAGCAACAAATTTAGTGAATCAAATCCGAGAGATCCACAAAGAAGTGGGTAAAACCTAGAGAAAGGCAACAAAAAATACAAATCAATGGCAGATAAGCATCATTGGCAAATGGACAGTACAGAAAGATACAACAAAGAAAATTCAAATACTTTTACACACTAAGAAAGATTAATGTGACTACATCGTTGTCTTAACATACTCAAGATCTCACTAATACATAAAAGTTATCTACATATACCTCATTACTTAGACAATGAAGGATCATACTTGATGACAATAAAACTTGTGGTCAAATTCTTTACAGGAGAAGGGATCTGAGTAGTTGTGTTGATATCAAGTAAGTTTGGTTGTTGTTGTCAAGTACTCCCCCAAAAATCCCATAACTTGCGCTAATTACATAAGAATTTGTACAAGTTACTCTTTAACTCATTATGTTTGTTGTGTGCACACTTTATATTATAAATAGGCAGAAATTATGTTGTATAAAGGATAAATACTATGTAATCAAAATTACTATTTTTGGTTGTTTTGTAAGTGGAGGTTAGGGTTTGAGACCTAAATTGTATATAGGTTAATGATTTTTCAGTGATCACACTTTCTTATTGTGTCACAATTTATAGGTATTGTTATTTGTTACAATATGTGTGTTATTATGTGAGATTTATTTATGTCGTGTAACATTGTTTCTCTTTTCGATCCGCCTCCATATATAGAGGGGATTAGGGCTCTATTATTATTGAAGTCTAATTTCATTCCAGCAACATGGTATCAGAGGAAGGACTTCATGTGCCCTAGCCGCCTCGCCTGTTTCCGTCGTTCGTCGCTCGGTGTCGCGCGTGACGCTTCTTTCGTCGATCTCCACTCTGTGCGTCGAATCCCCACCCGTCCGCTACTCCCGCCGCTAACTCCTCTCCCGTTCTCGGCGGCGTCTCCCCACTTCCTCTACCAGCGGCGCTCCTCCGTCAGCTTCTCTCCGCTCTCCTTTGTCGGGCTCCCAGGCACCTCCAGACAGGCCAGCTGATATGGCCCTTATCCTGCGACCTCGTGACCGGCGGAGGACCTATGGTCGGAGAAGGCGCGATGGCTTGCGGCGGCGTCGATCGGGGAAGAGAAAGGCGTTTGCGGCTAGGGTTGGCTCACGGCTTTTCCGTGAGGGGGTAGAGAGAGAGAGGGATTTGGTTCTAATTTCTTGCTTGCTTCAAATGTCTAACCACACCATATAAATAGGTTCAAAACATGCCCCCCCATTTGGGCTTACGACAAATGGGTAAAATACGATAAAAAATAACACAAAAATTAAGTAAAGATAACCGGCGTCTTCACGCCACATAACATCGCCGCCCCCCGTCCGAAGACAGCTTGTCCTCAAGCTGGATCGAAGGGTATTGCAGTGGCTTCACCTCCGGTCGCGTCCTCATCGGGAGGGTCATCTACCTCCAGCCAGAATAAGCATTGGCATCGATGTCCCGGTGTGAAGCGGTCATCACAATTGTAGCACAAACCTTTCTCGCGCCGCTCGGCCATCTCGGTGTTGGACAAACGGCATCGAACAGTAGGCCGCGGAGTTTCGTCCCGAAATGGTGCCCTGTCCGGCAAGCTGGGTAGAGAGTGAGTGCTCTGATGGTTCCGACGTCCCAAAGGCGGACGATCAAGTAGCAATCGACGTTCACAAGCCCTGGCGAGGCTCATGGTTGTGTTGAGGTCGCGTGGTAGAAGGAACTCCACATCCCAACGTAAGCGCTCGTGGAGGCCGACAGTAAAGAGGGGAACATGTTGCTCTGGTAAGACGGACGCCGCCCGAGACAGTAGAATCTGGAATTGTTCAAGATAGGTGTCGATGGAGACTTCCTGTTTGAGGTTCACAAGATCGCCGAGTGGGTTCCCCTGTAGAGCAGGGCCGAACCTCAGGGTGCAGGCCGTACTGAAATCTGGCCAGAAAATGTTGGGGTGTTCCCGCAAAAGTTGAGTGAACCACAATTGTGCTGGGCCGAGTAAGTGGAAGGAGGCTATGTCGACGCGTTCTTCATCTGGAGTGTGCTGGTTGGTGAAGAAAATATTGCAACGCGTAAGCCACGAAAGAGGATCGCCACAGCCCTCGTAGAGGGGAAAATCCATTCGGATAGTCCGTGGGTAGGCGGGGTAGTCCACGTTTGGAGGAGCGGCGAATTCCACTCGGCTTGTGGAAGGACGGTCGTCGGTGTGCAAGGGAGGGGAAGGGGGCATCTGCTGTAGGGCATCTAAGCGTGCATTGAGGGCGTCCATTTTGGCGTTCTGAGTCGTGAACATGGTTTGGAAGAGTGTCATGAGGTCGGAGAGAGGGGGGAGCATCCGCCATTTGAGATAGGGCCGGATAGACGGTTGGTGGTGGAGGGAGAAGGCCGGCGGAGGTGTTGGACTTCGGAGGTGGTGCGGCGGTGCTGGACAGCCTGGTGGAGGTACTGAGGTGGGCTGGAGAAATGCTGCTGGGGGTGCAGTGTTGCAGAGCTGGCGCGGAAAGGCTGAGGGCAACGATCGGCAGCGGGCTGGACGCGGCGGCGGACTGGACGCAGTCGACAGAAATGGACGAGGCTCCCGCGGGTTGAGGAAGGGCTTCTGGCGCATTGGAAGGAGGAGCGGTTGACGTACGGGGCTGCCGGTGTGCGGCAAGGCAAGCGGAGGATGAGTTGGGAAGCGACGGGCCGGTAGAACCCTCTGATACCAAGTTGATATGACCCTTATCCCGCGACCTTGTGACCGGCGGAGGACCTATGGTCGGAGAAGGCGCAATGGCTTGCGGCGGCGTCGATCGGGGAAGAGAAAGGCGTGGGGTTTGCGGCTAGGGTTGGCTCACGACTTTTCTGTGAGGGGGTAGAGAGAGGGAGAGGAAGAAATAAGAGAGAGGGATTTGGTTCTAATTTTTTGCTTGCTTCAAATGTCTAGCCATATCATATAAATAGGTTCAAAACATGCCCCCCATTTGGGCTTACGACAACCGGGTAAAATATGATAAAAAATAACACAAAAATTAAGTAAAGATAACCGGCGCCTTCACGGCACATAACACCAGCCCACCTTTCTTCTTCCTCCAGTCAGGTGTTCTAAAGTTCGTAGCCCCTCTCTTTCCGACGTCGGACATGCCATGAAACCTTTGCTTCCTTCCGGCGCCGCGCGTTTCCTCCGCCGTTTTATGAAGTGGATTTCTATTCCTCTCCTATTTCATACATGTGTGTATTTGGTGTAATTGGTCGCCTTTTACTACCCTGCGTGAAGTGTGGTCTCCAGATTTTTATTCTTGGATCACTATGTCTTCTCTCAGTGATTCTACTACCTCCACATTGTCGGTTCCTCCTCCTACAAGTTCTCTTCGTGGGAGTCATGATCACAATACTCCGTAGATAACTACTATCTGGTTGGATGATTCTAATTATCTCTCATGGTCTCGCTCTATTACCCTTGTCCTTAAGAGTCGTCACCTCTTTAGTTATGTCACAGGGCAAACTAAGGAACCGGAGAAGACTACCCCTGATTGGCCTCAATGGGATTCAGAAAATTCCTTATAGTCATGTCTTGGCTAACGAATTCCATGTAGGAGTCCGTAGCTCGCAACTACTTATTTCTAGATACTGTTGTTGATATTTGACGGCGTGCAGAGACTACTTATTCTCAAAGGGGCAATGCTGCCCAGATCTTCCAGTTGAGACAGAAGATACTCTTATTTCGTCAGGGTGATCGTCTTCCCTCTGTTTACTATTTAGAGTTTACTAAGTTGTATCAGGAATACGATAATTTTGATTCCCTCACCTTTGTTAGCCCGGTCGATGAGGCTATGGTCCGAGCTCGGGAGGATTGCAACCACACCTTTGAGTTCCTTCATGGTCTTCATCAGGATTTTGATCAGATTAGTGTTTAGACTTTGGGGTGTTTCCTGTTACCGTCACTTCCGGAGGTTTATAGTATTGTTCAACAGGAGTTTGATCGTCGCCAGACTCTTCTTCCTAACCCAGCTCCTGAGAGTTCTACCCTTGTTGCTAGCACTCCTTCTTTGTTGGGGCTTGTCCAACCCGTGATTCTAAGATGAAGGGTAGTGACAAAGACCATCTCCTCTGTGATTACTGTGGGAAGATCCGTCATACCAGAGACACTTTCTTCAGTCTCCATGGTTCTACTCCACCAAGAGGTAGTGCTCCTCGTGCTGGTCGTGGCTTTGGGCGCTTCCCTGGTCGACATCTCGCTCTGCCCATCTCACCGATGCTGCTATAAATACTTCTAGTCTGTCTGGTGTTGATACTTCTGTCCTCCCTGGTATTTTTTCGGCTGATGAAGTTCTTGCACTTCGTCGCATGGTGTAAGGCCTTTTCATGGAGTCTGCAACCTTGACCTCGTACACCCACACAGGGACTCCAGGTGCTCACTCTGCTACTTCCACTCAGTGGATCATCGACACTGGAGCCACTGACCATATGACTGGCTCTGCCTCAGGTTTAATATCCTATACTCCTCTCATTGGTCATGATAAGGTGAGCATTGTTGATGGGTCCTTTTTCCCTATTACTGGGAAGAGCTCCGTCTCTTGTTCCTCCCCCACCTTATCAACCGTTTTGCATGTCCCAAACTTCACATGTAATCTACACTCTATTAGCCATTTGACTAATTCTATGAACTGTTTTGTGACCTTTATCCTTCCTCTTGTATTTTTCAGGACCTGCAGACGGGGACGGTGATTGGCTTTAGTAGCTTGGTCAATGGTCTATATGTGCTCGACTCCGGCTCAGTGACACCCTCTTTGGCTCTTCACTCCCGCACATTCGATTTATATTCCTGGCATTGTCGCTTAGGTCACCCGTCTATTTATGTTATGAAGTTATTGTTTCCCGTTATGCCTACTAGTGTTTTTAATTACTTTATGTGCGTTTGTACTAAAAACAAACATTCTTGAACCACTTTTAATCGTGTTTTGTTGTCAAGCTCTATTCCTTTTACTGTGATTCATTCTGATGTTTGTGGACTATGTCCTATATCTTCCATTTCCAGATGTATTTGGTTTGTTACTTTTATTGATTGTTTTTCTCACACTACGTGGTTATATTTACTGCGGAAGAAAAGTGATGTTTTTACTACCTTCAAAAATTTTCATAACATGATCTGCATACAGTTTCATACCAAAATTCAGATCCTTCGCGGAAACAATGACTGTGAATATCTAGATTCGCAGTTTGCTCAGTATCTGGCTGATCATGGCAATATTCATCAAAATTTTTGTGCTAATTCCCCGGCACAAAATGGCGTTGCGGAGCGTAAGAATCGCAGCCTGTTGGAGGTGGCTCGCCGCTTGCTATCTACCATGCATCTCCCCAAATACTACTAGGGTGATGTTGTCCTTACTGCGGCATATCTCATTAATTGCATATCATTGCATATTCTTCATAATGCCACTCCCCTTGGCACTCTTCGTGTTCCCTCCTTTCAGCTTCCTCCTAAGGTGTTCATATGTGTTTGCTTTGTTCACATCCATCACCTTCCTCTCACCAAACTTGATCCACGCGCACTAAGGTGTGTTTATTGGCTACTCTCCTACGCAAAAGGGCTACATGTGTTTTCATCCCCCTACGAAGAAAGTCTTTGTCACTATGGATGTCACGTTTCGTGAATATGAGGCCTATTATCCTGCCTCAGGTGACACCCCTTCTTAGCCCTCTCCTCCTTTGCCTTCTCCTGTTCCGCTTCATGTTCCTCCACCTTATCCCTCACTTCAGGGGGAGCTTCTACCATTGGAAGTGAGTGATTCTCCTGCTCCTTGTCCTACCGCTCCTATTGCACCTAGCTTGCAGGTGTACACGATGCAAAAACACAGGACCACCAGCACACTTGACCTGACTGGGCAACCATATCAAACACCGGATCCTGACTCAAGGCCTTCTGAACCTCCCATTGTTCTCAGAAAAGGTATCAGATCATGTACTCAACATGCTCTTTCGAATTATGTTTCTTATGACTCGTTCTCTACTTCTCATAAGACCTTTGTGTCTTCCCACACTTACCTGCATGTACGAGCATCTTGGCAAATTGCTCTGGAGATTCCCGTGTGGAGAGAGGCGATGCTTGAAGAGATGACTGCTCTTGAAATGAACAACACATGGGATTTGGTGAATCTTCTCAAAGGGAAAAAACCGATTAGATGCAAATGAGTGTTTTTTGTTAAACAAAACCCTCACTGTGTTGTTGAAAGGTGCAAAGCAATACTGGTGGCAAGAGGGTATACCCAAACCCTTGAGATTAACTATCAGAGTTCTTTTATCTTGTGATGCTTGCAAAGGATGGGACTTTTGGCAACTTGATGTAAAAAACGCTTTCCTCCATGGGGACCTTGATGAGGAAGTTTACATGTCCATTCCACCAGGCCTTACTCTTAAAGGTTCAGCAGGAAATGTTTGCAATTAAAGAAAGTCATATATGGGCTGAAATCATTATTTTAAATGTCCTCTGACATGTCTCCCGACATGCCATTTTTAGGGGCAAAACAATATATTTTTTCTAAAAAATATAGATTATGTTCTTTTGTAAAATATAGGCCGACATGTCCGATTTTTTCCGATATTTCGGCCGACGCGACTTTTAAATATATCGTCCGCTATTTTATTATGTTATATTAGCAGAATAGCAACATATGTTTAAATCACTTATACATATTATATTATGTATGTAAATCGAATAGACAGATTGTTTTGATTTTTTTAAATTTTTATACTTACAATCAATTTTGTATAATTGTTTCACAATAATTTAATTTCATATTACAAAAAATATGAAGACATTTAATACATTTATTAATTGATTGTTTGTATGTATTTTAATATAAATTTATAAGTTTGAAAAAACTTATAATCAATCAAAGATTTTTAACTTTTAAATCTTCTTTATTTGCAATAAACTTATCGTTATCAAATAAAATTATTGTATACTATTAAATATATTTTACAATGTATCATTTTGTATTTGTTAATAATATTTTATCTTATATACTATTCGATTTTATTTTGTAATATAAATGACTCATCTTTTATCATTTTTATATTTTTATAACATATAATTATATTTAGTATACATTAAAATAAAAAATTTATTTATAAAACATGAAAATTCGATATTTTAAAATATCCCTAACATGTCTTCGACTTCTGAGATCCGGCATTTAAAAACACAATCTGATATGTAGCTGACATCCGATGTTTAAAACATTGGCTGAAACAGTTTCCAAGAGCCTAGTTTGGGAGATTTCACAAAGTCTTGGTGTCATTTGGGTATCACCAAAGCAATGCTGATCATATGTTGTTTATCAAACATCGGATCGACAAACTCACAACTCTCATTGTTTATGTGGATGATATTGTTATAACAGACGACGATGTGGAAGAGATAAAGCTCCTGAAAAAAAAATTGGCTTCAGAGTCCGAGATCAAGGACTAGGGCGCACTCAAATATTTTTTTGGATATTGAAGTGGCAAGGTCCAAACATGGGATTTTCATCTCCCAGAGGAAGTATACTCTGGACCTGCTTGAGAAGACTGGGATGAGTGGTTGTAGACCAGCTGATACCCCAATTGAAGCGAATCACAAAATAGGTCATGATGATGGAAAGGAGATTGAAAATGTACCTGAATCTTAGAGATTGGTAGGGAGGCTGGTCTACCTGGTTCATACCCGTCCAGATATTACCGATGTAAGTATTGTCAGCCAGTTTATGCATGCTCTGAAGACTCGTCATGCTGATGCGCCCATAGGATCCTAAGGTACCTTAAGTGCTCACCTGGGAGTTGGATCTTGTTTTCCCCAAATTCGAATCTAAACATTGAAGTCTACATTGACGCTGATTGGGCCGGGTCCATCGACGATCGGCGATCTACCTCAGAGTACTGTTCTCTTGTTGGTGAGAACCTTGTTACCTGGAGAAGTAAAAAACATGTTGTGGAAAAATCTAGCGCTGAAGTAGATTTTCGGGCTATGGCTCATGGAGTTTGTGAAGTCCTTTGGTTACGCTCCTTGCTAAGTGACCTTGGGATCTCAGAAGATGAGTCATTTTGATTGTATTGTGATAACAAGACTGCTATTAGCATTGTCCATAACCATGTTCAACATGATCAAACCAAACATATTGAGGACCGTGGATCGTCATTTCATCAAAGAGAACATTGAAAATAGGGTTGTGTGTACTCCCTTTGTTCCCTCAGATAGACAACTTGTTAATATACTTACGAAAGGCCTGAGTGGGGGTACCTTTAGAAGAATTGTTGTCAAATGGAGCATGATTAACATCTCCCGTCCAACTTGAGGGGGAGTGTTATAATATGTGTGTTATTATGTGAGATTTATTTATATATCATGTAATATAGTTTTTCTTTTTGATCCACCTCCATATATAGAAGGGATAAAGGCTCCTTCATTATTATTGAAGTCTAATTTCATTCCCGCAACAGTATAAATGTATAACATCGTAAAACATGAAACCAAGATAAACCAAGGACCAACTCCAAGAGGAGAGAACTACCAAATGAGGAGCATAAGAGCCCAATTGCATTTTGTGAACTGGATCAAAGGGTACTTAAGCCACCTTTAGAAGGACAGACAACCACTACAGAGTCAACCCATTGATAGTTCTCACAAAATGTGGTTTCAAAAATGCTTGAAGAATTTGATCATACATCCCTAACACCTCGGTAAAGAAGTGTTGTAGCAATAACTCCTTTTGGAATGGAACAGTAAACAGTAAATGATTACACCTTACTACTCAATCAACTAATGTCACCTTAGTCTAGCACCTCCACGCTACCCAATAAGCATGCAAACACCTAATCTTGTGTCAACCCGATACGAAAAGAAGGTGTGGCATTATAAGTCGTTAGCATGGAGAAAATGTGTACCTCTGTGAATTGGAGATCATGTCACAATATGTAATCGAGGAAAATTAGTGCCGATGTGACTTGGAGATCATGTCATAATATGTAATCGAAGAACAAATATGCCATAGACAGTGCTATAAAATGAACTTTTTAAGCCACCTAAGAACCTTAGCATGCAAAGAGAGTAGTGACTAGGTACCTAGCACCAAGGGCTCGCAGCTCGCGGTGTAGGATCTCCTTACGTAGTGAATACAGTAAGTTAATGCTTCTCCATTGAAGGGGCTAAGGTGATGCTCATATTCTCTTTCTATCTCCCACTCTCATTCTCATCCCTATCCTCAACACAATTTCTATGGTTTAAATTATCCCGTAGCACTTTCTCTAACATCCAACCTCAACCATATGACATATTTTTAAATGAAGAAACAAAAATCTCCATTTTGATTTATCACTTTAAAACTAACTTTAATTTAGGCTATCAACATCCTGTAGTAATCTTCATGGGTCAGAAAGTAAAAAATAACAAAAAGGTTAAATGAGTGCCTGGAGAAGATTATTGAGCGCATGCAATAGACAGAACTGCAACCTTTGCCTCTCATGGTAGACAGTTTTATCCTCCATAGGAAGAGTCTACCTTCAAAATCCCAATTGGTAGGTCCTTCAAATCTCTCCACAAGACCAAAGCACCCTGCAGTGCGATTGAATTGCAATTGACTTAAATAGACATTAGAAAATACTGAGTCTATTCTGCAACAAAAAAAAATCTTCCAGCCTAGAATCAATCTAACGCTACTCTGAATTAACTGGAGTCTCATTAGAGTTTTGCGGAACTTGCACAATAATTCCCTTCGATTGAGAAATCAACATAGGCGAAGGCAAATAAGATGAGTTCTTGAACTCTAGTTGGATTTGGAATGTAGGTTTTAGGGTTCTTTCGCGAAACGTTTATGTAGAAACTGGGGCTTATACAGTAGGGAAAGATCACCTGATAAGATAAAGATGCTAAGATGGAGAAGAAGAAGCTCCCTCGAGCGGGAGTAGAGGGCGAGGGTTGCTGCTGGAACGATAAGCGGAAACTCCAGTTACTGAAACTTTGGATCAAAGATGAAAGGAGTATCCGAAAAATGAAAAGGAAATCCGGTTCGATGGTGCTTTAAAAAGGGCATCCATCCGTCTGGAGTTCCTATTTGAACTCAAGAATTTCAGGGGAGTGGAGTTCCGATTTTGCGAAGTAATGGAGCGGAATCAGAAAAAAATGATTAACACGAAAGTTGTAAATATCCCCGAGACGAATAACTTTCATGTTGAACACGTTTTGATTTGAAGTCGTTTAGACCCCCGATTTGGACCCCGAAAAAATTCTGTCCGAAAATCGGGGGTCTAAACGACTTCAAATCAAAACGTGTTCAACATGAAAGTTATTCGTCTCGGGGATATCTACAACTTTCATGTTAATCATTTTTTCTGATTCCGCTTCATTACTTCGCAAAATCAGAACTCCACCCCCTGGAGTTCAAATAGGAACTCCAGGGGATCCGGATCCGAGAAGAGGGCATCCGGTTGAGCCCAATATGTGTACGGATAAAGAAAAATATTATCGGCACCCCTATTTTTACTATTGGCAGCCCTATTTAGCGAAAGCCCTCATCTTTTTATTTCTTAAATACTCGATCTCCCTGGCGCAGGAACTTTGAAGCCCCATGGAGCTTCAAAGCCGACGAATATACCTGAGATGAACTTACCTCCGACGAACTTACCTCCTTTCCCAACCCAGGTGGCCCCTATGTCGCATGCTCGCCCCGATCCGAATCTACTATATGGTTTCCAATTTTTGGCTGCTCATCCTCTCCCATCTCCAGATATCGGTGAATCCGACAAGCGGTCTGCCCTTAGCGGCCTGTAGTGGCGGTCTGCCCTTAGCGGCCTAGCGGTCTGTAGTGGTGTTCTGTCCTTAGCGACCTGGAAGTCTGTTGTGGCGGTCTGACCTTAGCGGCCTAGCGGTCTGTAGTGGTGTTCTGTCCTTAGCGACCTGGAAGTCTGTTGTGGCGGTCTACTCTTGGCGAACTACATTGCCGGTCTTGTCCTGGCAATTTGGTTTCAGCAGTCAAGTTGTCTTGAGGAGGACAAGTGAGACTGCATCTCTGGTGGAGCAAAGGAAAGTTTGGCGAATAGGTTTATGCTGTTGTGGTCTGTGTTTTCAATGGGCGGTAGCTTGTCTAACTGCATTGTTTGTGGTGGTTTGTATTTTTGTGTCCGCCTAGTTAGCCTTTTGTGTATTAGTCTCATATCATCTGTTGTATTCTCTTTCTCTCTCTCTTCTCCCCTATAAATAGGGGGATCATACCCATATAATGTTAAGTTTTTTTTAGTAATAAAATTTTGTTATTTAACTATGTTCCCACATGATATCAGAGGACAACTCGATCCTTGCAGTCTCCTTTTTCCTAACCGCCTACAAAGCTCTTCAGCGGTCTCTGCGGACTTCAATTTTCTAACCGCCCGCTGAGCCCTTTACCCTCTGCTGTGTGCAATTCGTCTCCTTGCAAACTCGATCTGTTCGCCTCTTGCGGACTATTTCTGTTTGCATCTTGCGAACTCTCGTGGGTTGCTCTTCTGCTCGTTTTCTATATGGAAACTCTGCCTCTCTCTTCTTCTACCTTGTCTGTGCCCTATCTTCAGACTGCAATCTCTACTAACACTTCTTCCGATAATCTTGGGACTACTTCCAAGATGACTGACCCAAATTATCGGAATTGGAGCGTTTCTTTTGTATCCTTATTATGCTCTCAGCGTAAGCGTCATCATCTTACTGATTACCCTCCTGCTCGGGGATCTACTGTCTTTGATGACTGGGACACTAGTGATGCTTTAGTCAGAACTTGGCTTGCAAATAGTCTTTCTGATGAGTGTCTGCCTGTCATTCGTCATGATGAGACAGTTAAGGCGGCATAGACTAATCTCACTGCTTTGTACTCTAAAGAAGCTCAAACTTCACGCATATACACAATGTATGTTGATCTCTTTGCTCGCCCCCTCTTGGCTCCTACTGCAGCTTACCAGGAGGAGCAAACTCTTGGCGCCGAGCTTCTACAACACCGTCCTTTCTCCGCTGATGTTGCTGAAGAACACAAACACTTCCAAGAACTTCTGGTTGTGTTATCTTCTCCGCCTACCAGAGTCTTATGATATGATTAGACAACAAATTCTTGGAGAAGCTGACTCTCCCACTATGGATGTTACTACTATACGCATCGTTGTTGTTACTACTCTTCTTCAACATCCTCTGCTTGCCTCCCCGCCCCATCCCGACACTATTGTTCATCCGGATCGTTCTGGTAATTCTAGTTGTCGTGGGGGTCGCCCCGGTGGGGGTGGTCCATCTCACTATCTCTGTTCTCATTGCGGCAAGACAGGACATCTTGTGGATCAGTGTTAGGTAAAATATCCTCATCTTCGCCCTTTTGCGGGTGATGTCACAACAAAGTTCACATCTCTTGCCTCCTTTCTAGGAAGTGTCAATATGGTTACTCGGGGTAAGTGACTTATTGACTCTAGAGCTACTAATCACATGACATGCAATTCTCGGATGTTCTCTTTTTTGGACACCTCTGGTTTTTGTTGCGGATTGTATTCCATCTCCTGTGTGCGAGATGGTACAATCTATATCACTTCGTCTCTACAACTTCAGGACACTATGTCCCCACTTTTCCATGCAATTTAGTCTCTGTTTCTGCTTTATGCAAACAACTAAACTGCACGGTTACCTTTATGCCTACTACTTGTTCCTTTCAGGATACTCACTTCAAGAAGACGATAGTTATTGGAACTGCAAGTGACGGTCTCCTCTTCCTCGATAATGTTGTTGTTTTCTCTGCTTTTGCTTCTCTTTACCAGTGACATCTTCGCCTTGGTCATCCTCCTCCTCGCCTCATCTACCAACTCCTACCTGATCTTCCTCAAGGGAACTCTTCTCTAAACTATGAAGCTTGTCAACTTGGCAAATACCATCACTCCTCATATCCGGCAAGACAAAGACGTAGTTCTTCTTATCCCTTTGATTCTTTTCACTCTGATGTCTGTGGACCTTCTCCTACTAGGTCTGTTGGTAGGGAACACTTATATTTTGTTACTTTTATTGATGACTACTCAACATGTACTTGGTTATATCTCTTGAAAGATTATTTTGAACTTTTTTTTGTGTTCACTGTGTTTTATAATGAAATACATACTCAGTTTGGTGCGTGAATTAAAATTCTTCGTACTGATATTGTTAAGGAATATGTTAGCCATCAATTCTCGGATTTTTGCATGCATCATGACATTGTTCATCAAACCAGTTGTCCTTACACTTCTCAGCAAAATGGCGTTGCTAAACGCAAAAATCTTCGTCTCCTGGATGTTGTTCGCACCCTTCTCACATAGATGAACGTTCCCTGATCATATTAGGGTCATGTCGTTCTTTTTTCTTGTTATCTCATCAGCCACATTCCCTCTTCAGTTCTTCACAGCAAAACTCTGTTCTTCATCCTGTATCCAGGAACCATATCATTTCCCTTACCTCTACCTGTCTTTGGATGCACGATGTTTGTTCACTCTTCATCTCCTGTTCGTGACAAACTTTTTTCTCGCTCTATTAAGTGTATCTTTCATGGTTATTCGACTCAGAAGGGGTATCAGTATTTTGATCCTCTCCTCCGGAAACAGTATGTTTCTGCTAATGTCACTTTCTTTGAAGATATACCTTATTTTCCTCACCCTTCTACTCTCTCACCATCTGATGAATCACCTTCTATACCTATTCTCTCTGCTCCTCTATCTGTACCATCTCTTCCTGCTCTTCCCACACAAGTTCATGTTTCACCATCTCTTTCTCCCAATACTACTTCTATACCTTTAGAGTTGTCGCTAACAGTGCCCGGACCAGCAATCTCTCTGACGAATGGATCCGATACGGAAGACAAGATAGATCTTAATCTTCTAATTGCTCTACGGAAGGGAGTTCGAACGTGCACCAAACATTCTATTGATGATGTTGTCTCGTATGTTTGTCTTTCCCCAGCTGAAAAGCGCTTTGCTCTTGCTCTCATGACTACTGTCTTCCCGGTTACCTATCATGAGGCTCTTGCTCTTCCTCATTGGAAAGTTGATATGAATGAAGAAATAAAGACCGAAATGGGTACTTGGACTCTTGTCCCTACTCCTCCAGCGATGGATGTGGTTGGTTGTCGATGAGGCTTTGTCATCAAGTATCATCCTAATGGTACTATAGATCGCTATACAGCTAGACTAGTTATCAAAGACTTTACTCAAACTTATGACATGGACTTCTTTGACAACTTCTCCCGAGCTAAGACAGTTTGATTCTCTGGACGAGAGTGTGAATGGAGCGGCAAGCGACCTTCCTCCTTCCTCTTCCCTCTTACCAAATGGGAACATCCAAGATATATGGAGAATGGAAGGGAACACCGATCTCCTCCTTCCTTCTACCAGGCTGAATCGGTAGAGAGGACGAATGGGATGGAACGACGGAGAGTGTGAAAGGAGCGGCAAGCGAGCTATAAATAAGGCCCCTCACTCCTTGAATTTTCTTATAAATAGTACCTCAGAGGTACAAGGAAGAGAACTTTTGACTGAATATTTGAATCCCGCTATCGAAGACTTGAGCCAAGAGACAGTGATCATCCCACTTGATCGCTATCTTGAGATAGCGCCAAGTTAGTGTTCTCCTTGTACTCGGCTTGATCATTCTTGATGGTGGAGTGGAAGCTTGTTCTAAGCATTTAGATACGTGATGAGATTTCCCTGCTGCAGCGCCTGAGGTCTTTTTAATGCTCTCTAGGTCTATTTGTCCTTGTCAAACCATCAAGCTCAATCGTTGGACAAGTAACCTGAAACTATATTTAAATCCGAATTTTGAAGTACGGCTTTTCCCGACTTCAACGCTCGTATCAATGTTTGCGATCGGAAAGGAGCGGCAGCGAAAATGACCAAAGAAGGCAACGAGAGCACCGTCGGAGTGCAGTGCGCTTAAACGATTTGTTGTTGTTGTATGGAGCCATAGGGTTTAAAGTTTTTTGATTGCTTTTTTTTTGTTTGTGTGCCAGAAGGCAATAATGATGTGTTTTTAACGCCATCCATAAAAACAGCCTTGACAACTATCATAAAAGGCTAAAAGCTACTTTTAATATAATTTAGATATTGATACTACTGTTTAACGACAAGTTTCCAAATCATACAAAGTTTTCACGAATAATAATTATGTACGGGTAGCTCCTGCAATTCTACAAGGAATCAAATCTGTAGTCATCAATCAACCCAATCACCAAACCTCCCACCGTTCAGCCCTAAAAATAATTTACACACTTGGCTTTGGTTTCACTTTTCCCTCCGCACAATCCCCAGCTGCTCCGCCATGGGTGAGCTCCGGCAGCCGAAACCACCTCTTGAGCAGCCACCGGATGGGATCCATCCACTGCGCCCTCTTCTTCCGCCAGAATCGGATGGCATCACTGTACTCCTCATTGCGAATCTTCATCGCCGCCGCCCTCCAACCATATTTCTCCATTTCCTCTCTCGCAGCCCTCCCCATGGATTCCCTGAACTCTCTGTTAGATAGCAGGTGCTGTATTTTTCCGACGCAGTCCTCGAGGTTTCCGGGTGCGAAGACGAAGCTGGTTTTTCCGCTCTGCTCGTCGGGGATGATGTCGATAATTCCTCCGGCACGAGCGGCGACCACCGGGATTCCTGACGACATGGACTCCAAGACGACCTGCCCGAGCGTCTCCGATTCCGACGGCATCACGAAAACGTCTCCGCATGCGTAGGCCTGTGAGAGCTCCTCGCCCTGAAGCATTCCTGTGAATACCGCAGGCATGTCTTTGAACATCTTCTCCAGGTCACCCCTAAAATGTAAACATACCAGTTTTTGAGAAGCTTATGAATTCATATAGAATGGCAAACACATTGCATTAGAGTAAGCTGCAAGCATGTTTTTGATCAATAAATCGACCACTGCAGATGATTGGTGATGCATGTATGCTCCTGAGGAGGCTTCCTCCTCCCCAGGACCAGAGAAGAATCACCCTTGTTTGCCAATGCCATGCCGACCTCACCTAAGAAACCTCATTCACTCTTATGTTCAAAATTAGCAAACATACATTCCATGACAATGGCGGTTTTGTATGCCAAACAGAGCCTTAGGCTGTGTTTGGCATGGCGGCGGCAGTGAACGTGGTGGTCATGAAATGTCTTGCATTTTATGCTCAAAACTAGTTTATTTTTTTGGTAGCAGTCATAACCTTAGTCTTATATTTTGATATTAACTCGCAGTAATAATGCATGAGGCTCCCCTGTGTAACTGTATCTCCCCACACTGCGATGGAACCTCCCACAATTGCATATCCCTTCCTCTCCTTACCCAACAATGCTTCAACCTCTGCCACCCCCACCCCACAAATTCATATGCACTTTCAACACAAGAAAAGCAATGAAACAGTGTAATCTTGGTAAATTTATTATTTTGTTGGACGTAACTTCATACTACTGATGAATTCAAACTCCCCAAACTTCCTCAAATTCCTCTAAAAAATGGTCAGAGTAGTATACCTGTAGGGTCCATCGCCAACAAGTGCAATTCTTGCTCCTGGCAGTCTATCCATAACCCTGTTGAATTCAAGTGTCAGAGTCAAACATATAAGCTTTCCCGTAGTAAGACAATACTAATTGAAGGCCCAAGATTTATCTCAGCGTACTTCTTGAGAAAATCCAGGCTCTTCTCAACTCCCAGTCGGCCAACATGAATGATCAATGGTTTTTTGGGTTCACCCCCGCTAGGAAAGAAGAAACAGTAATTTTTTAATAAGAAAGATTGAGCATTTTCATATGGATATATGAACAAAAGAAATTTGATACCCAAGAAGTACCTCAGCCTTACTCGCATCTCATTACTTCGAAATCGAGGGTGGAAGCTATCAGAATCTACGCCCTTGTTCCAAATGCGTATTCTACTCGCTGCATAACAAACAAGTTATTAAAAACTAAGAGAAGAAAATGCAGTATTTTAGGCTCCATTTGTTTGGACAGGATTCAGGACTTAGAATTAGATTTGTAGGTCATTTTCAATTGAATTTAATCTCCAATTTCAATTCTGAAGGCTCAATTCCGCCAAACCGAATAGAGCCTTAGGGAGCATAAAATCAAATGAGGACTAATGTTAGGGCATAGATGCTGATGATCAAACACATTTTCAACCCAAAACTTAAGTCTATGGAAAAGCAAAATCATTTGGTATTTATGTACTATTTGGCATATGAGAAAACTCAGTAGCCAGTACCCTCACATGCCTTAACATCCTTGCATAGCAGAGTTAACTTGCCTGTTGTAACACGCTCAACTTCGAGATCTTTGCCGATGGCGGAAGAAGGAACCAACGTAAGATCAGCAGCTCTATGAAGGAACCCTTGAGAAGAAAAGAGAGCATATGTAAAATGGTTTAAACACAGTGAAACAATAGGAAGAGGATGATGAACTTACTAATGATTGACCACATAGGTTTAACCAGCCAACTGAAGGTATATCTTGGTATATACCTATCTCAAGAACATTACAATCTAACAATTAGTTGAGACAATTAATCTCGGGAAGTTGTAAATTTTACAAAGGAGACTATGGAAATTTACAAATATTGTTTCTGTTCATAGAAACACTCTTACATCTATGTAAAAGTCTGGAATACATGATTCCCATGATGTGTAGAGGACTAAAACTCTTGTGCTATGCCAGCAGGATTCTTTTTCTAAAAACTGATAATTTTATAATTTTATAGAAACATTTCTTTACTTGCAATATGGAAGTGATTTGGGAAAATGGACAAACAATTACTGCATAATGTGATACATAAACAACTAAATTGTATGCATTCCCTGATGACACCAGCTTCTCAAAACTGGGATTATAGAAGTCTGAGCTAATGGAGAGCATATTGTTCACACTCGTAGATCTTCTTCCACGGGTCTTGCCTTAGCCTTCAAATTTTTTACTTACTGATTGACTTGATTGCCTTTTATATTTTTATGCATGTTAAATATAGGACTAATGTTGTTTCCTTTCAAGTATTTCATATTTATTTCTATTCGTGCTTTGGGTGTAGATCAGTGTGTATCAGGCTAGCTGTCTGTGAATGAAATAAAGAGACTACTTATTTCTCCATGCTATTAGAATATGAAGGATTCTCTTTGCTGCTCCAATTTTCGACTTTGTGCCGTGATGTTACACCCACCCTCCTTGGCTCTAAAATCGACAGGTACATCTAAAATTGTCCCGCATCCGTCCTACCTTCTTCAAACTATACATGCTACACAGGCCTCGCTCGAGCTTCACTAAATTGCGGGACAACCAAATTATGAGCTTCAAATTCACTCACTTCGCTTCCTCAGCTAGCACTTGAACCTCAAATGTGTATGATATCTCAGAAATCTCTGCCATCCCTCGGTTAGCCACCTCTTTCATCCACACAAATTGAGACCTTGATACGTCTACAAATGAAGAGTGAGTCATGATTACATTAAACACGAATACGGATACAATCCGGAGCGAACTCCGGCCAAGATCAAAGAGGCTGGTTCCTCCTATGACCCCTCTCTCAAACGAGAGCCAAAACCCTAAACCAAAGATAATGAAAACACTCTCGTACCACCTCCTTATATAGGAGGGGGGGGGGGGGCTCACATGACAATAACATAAAATAAGATTAATTAATAATATTTAATAATAATAATTAATTAATCAATATCAATTAATTACACGAATGAATTAGGGAGGTTTCCATATGCGCGCTCCAGTGGTTCCAACGACGAGTGGCTCCTTGGACAAACGTGCGAGAATAACAATACGCCGGTCTTGAAAATCGGCCTTGTGCTCAAGACCGAGTCGTAATTCTTTATTGGGGTATTTAAGAATGGAAACGACATGCAACTTGTCGTCGTGGGCATTCTTGTCATGGCGTCGCCTAGGCGTCGCCTAGGCGACGCCTAGGCGTCCAGGCGCCCAATTGCAAACAAGGCGTTGGGCGCCTTTTTTTTTAAAAAAAAAGGGGAATAGACAGCGGTTATTCTAGAAACCGCTGTCTATTCCCCTGCAGGGCAGCATAGACCGCGGTTATTACAAAAACCGCTGTCTATGCTATCCTAACCTAGCATAGACAGCGGTTTTTGTAATAACCGCGGTCTATGCTATAATAGACAGCGGTTATTCAAAAAACCGCTGTCTATGCTAGGTTAGGATAGCATAGACAGCGGTTTACTGAAGAACCGCTGTCTATTCTACAATCCTGGGAGAAATAGACAGCGGTTATTCAAATAACCGCTGTCTATTAGTTCCCAGAATTTTTTAAAAAAAGAAAATTGTCGCCTTGCGACTAGCTCGCCTTATTATCGCCTAGGCGTCCGCCTTGTCGCCTAGGCGTCAAGGCGCCCGGCCCTCGCCTTGGTTCGCCTTGACGCCGTGACAAGAATGGTCGTGGGGTAGCGAGAATTTGAATAAACACGACCAAATGATAAAAAAATTTGAGAGAGAAAAAAATGGGGCGGCTACGGTTTTTGTCTTGGAGTGGAGGAAAAAGACTACGGTGGGCAGGGAAATGATGTGTAAGTGGCGGTGTGGGTTCCCATGTGAAAAGAAAAAAGAAACAGGGAACAGGGCGTGCGGCTCGAAGAGTAAAGCAGACGAGTTGATCGCGGAAAAAGAAAAAAAACAGGGGTTGAGCGCGGAAAGGAGATGGCGCTGCTGGATCGGGCGGGGGATGACGTACGAAGGAGGGTGGTCGACGACGCAAGAGAAGGGGGTGGCCGAGAGGTGCGGGCTTCAGCCGGGAACGACGCTGGAGGTGCGGCCCGTGCTGCTGCTGTCGGAAACGCCGCTGGCTGGATCGGGCGGTCGCCGACGCTGCAGGTAAGGGCATCCGCTTTTGCCGCTGGAAGCGGCGCGACAACGGCGTTGGAGGGTGGGTTTCCTCTGCTGCGGCGGAAGCGATGCTAGAGGTGCGGCGGCAATTGCTGCTGCCGGAATCGGGGCGACCAGTGGTGCGGGTGTCTCCTGCGGCTGCGGAGATGCAGCGTCGGTTGTCTTTTGTGATGTTGGAGGGGCAGTGGCGGCCACTGCTGCCGGAAGCGGGGCGCTGGAGGTGCGATGTCTTCTGTGACTGCCAGAATCGGTGTTGGAGGAGTCTGATCGTGTTCGGCAAGTCGATTGAGCTTATCGTGGAGGCGATGCGCCATGGCGAGAATATTGTCGAGCATCTCGATTTGCCAATCAAGCTTGGCACAGATGGAGATGGGGGTGAGGCGGCTGTTCACCGTGGTGTGATCCCCGGCGGCTTGGAATGAGCGGACGGGGGCAGCAGGTCGGACCATTGATACATCTACGAACGAAGAGTAGACACGATTGCATTAAACACGAATACGGATACAATCCGGAGCGAACTCCGGCCAAGATCAAAGAGGCTGGTTCCTCCTATGACCCCTCTCTCAAACGGCCAAAACTATAAACCAAAGATAATGAAAACACTCTCATACCACCTTTTTATATAGGAGGGGGGCCCACATGACAATAACATAAAATAAGATTAATTAATATTAATTAATTAATACCAATTAATTACACGAATGAATTAAGGAGGTTTTCATATGCGCGCTCCGGTGATTCCAACAACGTGTGGCTCCTTGGACAAACGTATGAGGGTAACATAACTCCTGAATATGAGTCTCTGATATCATTTGATGGGAAAAAACTATTCAGCATCACAGATGGAGAAGATTTTCCTCAAGGGATGAGGGAGAATCAGTCATCCAATCACAACTAGTCTAGGTGCTGATGACCCAAAATTTCTCTCTTGCGGTGAAAAAGATTATATGATCATATATTCATATCTTGGCTATGGAATTTGATGCAACTAGAGATCAGCAAGAGTTGCATGTTCCTATCTCACGATTAAAGATATATGGGAAACAATATGTATAACCTACTCAAAACTGAGGGATATTATTGCAATCTATAAACAAAGAAAAACATATTTCAGATGAAACAAGGCACTCTTTATATTGTAGATACTAGATATGAAGTCAATGGATTGTGAAGAAACTCAAGTTGTCTAGAACCTCGCAAAGAGTGAATGTACTGTTTAGTTATGGGCTTAACCATGAAATACAATGAATCCTTAGAAGAGAACACTAGTCTTGAAAGAAATATTCTCCATCATATGCGCAAAAAAATGTCTTCTTCACGAGGTCCGTAGACAGAAGAAACAAGCCATCTGGTCATAAAGACATTTGGAGTACCTACCATAAGAAGCCTCAACACACCAAACAACCATGCTTCAAATTCCATAGAGGGTCACAAATGTCAAGTCTACCTTCCATGAATGAAATAAAACACAAAAAATACACATTTTCTCCACATACCACTCACCAAATACAAGACGGTGTTAAAAGAGTAGAAGCACCAAGTTGACGGATTTCAAAAAAGAGAGGATAGTATAAAGTCAACTCACCAAATACAAGACGGTGTTAAAAGAGTAGAAGCACCAAGTTGACGGATTTCAAAAAAGAGAGGATAGTATAAAATCAAGAAGAAATCAAGAATGCAACTCACATTGGAACATGAGTGTGGTAAGACATCACTATTGGAACGCACAGCATTCTAGAAATTGCAAGAGCACCAAACACCTGAAAATTAAAGTGAAACGTTAGGAAAATCATTCTCAAGCTCCAGATTCACTTATCAAAAGTAGGGATGAGATTACCATGACACCAGGAGAAGAAGCATGTATTATGTCTGGCCTAAAGTTGGCCACTTCTGAAACTATTCTAGGGCTCAGTGCCAGTGAAAGTGGAACCCTCTCATAGAATGGGCAGGGAAAGCTGGAAAGATAACAACTATTAACCGGGTTAACAAAATACTGGAAAATAGTATGCATAATTCAAGATGCCCAAGACAATCTGGAATAAGAATCAGCAAAGTAAAAAAAGAAAACAAATTGTTGAAACTAGAATATACCTCGAGATTAAGGCCACGTTGCTACATGCAACGTTGGAGGTTTTCACAAAGAAAATTAGAAACATGATGCAACGTTGGAGGTTTTCACTAAGAAAATTAGAAACATAGAGAAAGGTTATGATACATATATGTTAGTTTAGTTATATTACCATCATGGAAGTCTTGTCTTAGGAATTCTCCCAGAGAGGATTCTTGGAGGGAACCAGCCCTAAAGAGCTTGACGCGAGTATAACTTGTGCATATCAACTTGGCTCAACTTGCCATTTTCCCCCACCTCCACTTAGGTCGCAGAAAACCCTAGATCCAGACCCCCCCTTCCCCACACACCTTTCAAGGTTACCCTTGTTGCCTCTGCCTCTTCTGTGGTTGTTGCTCCACCTAGTCCAAAATCGTCAACATTGCCAACTATGCGCTCAATCGAGCCCTCCATGCGCTCAATCGGCCCGCCATGCGCTCAATCGGCCCATTGTTCCTCCGCCAAACGATCGATCAACTGTTAAACCACTCCACGAGCTCAATTGACCACGCTAGTGCTTCCCCATTTAATGAGCTTGAACTGCATGTGTTCGACATTGCCCACACGCACGCAGCTCTGCTAGCGCCATAGTCGATCACGACCAATGCTTGCTCGGTCTTCCTCGACGCGCCCAGCTCGGCCTTGACGAGCCCTATAACAATTGCAAGAGTCCAACACATATTCCTTTCCGTGCGAACTCACTCCTTCATGCAATCACTCAGCCTCCTTGTGCTCAATCTAACTCCTTCCCGGGCTCGATCTTTACACTGACGGAACCTTCGTCTGTTGCGGCGCTTTCACTGCCTTGCTTGGCGCAGTGAATGTCCTTGACGAGAGCCATGGCCGAGCGTACTAATGAGGTGGAGTGTTCCCTATGTTGGACCTTGAACTGTCTTGAGGTCGGGGCTAACATTACTAACTGGTGGCTGAGAACAACGAAGGTGGACTACGATCGCCGGAGATCCGATTGCATACCCGTAACCTTGCCAAATGAGCTCCCCCTCCAGAATTTGCCAAGGCATCCTGATTCCAAGTCAAATTGGAAGAAAAGGAGCTAAAAGAGAGGTTGAAAACCAGATGCCATAATTGTTCTCAAATTAGGCTATATATTGGAGAATGATTTGGTTCATATCGTTCGATAGTGAATTTTCGTTCGCAGGAACTGTCATTCCCATCAAGCTGAGGTATCACGTACGAAGTCGAGGCCGGATCCGACGCTCTACCCACGATGTGCATGGGTGAATTATGCAAAGATCGAGCAAGATCTTGTCAGTGGGGTAGAAGGATAAGGATGGAGTAAAGGACATAGATTTCTCGGAGAATGAGAGATTTATAAGTGCGGATAGAGATTTGCCTCCATAAATGACGAATGTAGTGCATCTACCCTCCGGACGGAGTGGGAGGCAGTGTGGGAAGAAGATTTAGTGAAAACAAGACAAGTTCCACTTGGCCGACAACTTCTCGGGGATGAAGCTGGAGTGATATGTAAGGGACCTTCTCGGTGAGCGATTTATGGTGCGAGAGGAAAGAAGGGCGAGGAGAAAGAAAAGTGGGAGAGGGGAGTCGACCACGTGGCATTCGTCAAGAAAGGGAAGCGAGATGGGTAAGTAGGCTAGTGAGATGAACATCTCGGTCATTGCGTCATCTCGGGGGAGTCTCGAGAAAGTCGCGGTGGCGACACATGTCCTGAAGTGAGGGCGGGTCGGTCGAACCATGGGTAAATGGATGTTATGAGCTCGTGAAAGTGGATTTCGAGTCATACTACTAAGTTGGTGCTTAGAGATCAGTGGAAGTTTTCTGATGGTGATGTGTATGGTGTGATGTGATGGGGATATGCTTAATCTACACATGATCAACACTCTGGGAATTTTGTCCTCCCGCATGGATGTTGTGGAATTTGCTTTAATTGATATCATCCTAGGAGTGTGCCTAAAAAAATGAAACTAACTGAACAGATTTTTGGACCAAACGGATCAATTCGGTTTCAATTTAAGAGGACTAAAAACTGACATCATTTTACTTTGGTTGGGTTTGCTAGTTGGGTAAACTAAGATGACAATTGTTGGACCTAACCGACCAATTCGGTTTCAATTTAAGAGGACTAAAAACCGACATCATTTCAATTCGGCTGGGTTTGTGATGCGGAACAGAGACGAGGACCTGCAGTGGAGGACGAGTTTTAAACCCGTTCGGGGCTGATTGGTGACTTGGGTTTGTGATGCGGAACAGAGACGAGGACCTGCAGTGGAGGACGAGTTTTAAACCCGTTCGGGGCTGATTGGTGACTTTCCATATATGGTGTGCCCGGATTGATGCCGCGAGTCAAAATCATATGCTACTTTATTATTTTTGGTTTAGTTTAGTGTATTTTGAGTGACCCCGCCTCCAACCAATCATAGCCGTTGAAGGTGAGATGCCCTAGTCTTTGTTTTTTTTATAAATAGATGAGTAGGGGGCTGATTTTGAAGGCATTGCAGAGTTTGGTGAATAGAATCCCCGGATTCTAGTAATCCCTCCACGACGCCGACTCTGTGGAACCCTACGTGACGACTCCTAGGTGTGTATCTCCTCCCCCAAGGTTTGCCCCAACCCTAAGCCTTTTTTCTCCTCCCAAACTCCCTCCCACAGCCCCCTCAACAACCCCCAAATCCAGCCATAATGGCTGCCCATAAATTCCCCACTTCTATTCATGTCTACTATTCAAAAATGAAATTTCCTATTCCTACCTAAAGCTTCACCTTCCCTTTTAGCCATCGGCCTCCCCCCCCCCCATGTTTGTTGTTGTATCCAGCCGCCCAACCCCCACTTTTCTCCCCACTGTGGAGCCTCCAACCACCACTCCACATGCCACCGCCCCCTTCCAACCATCAGGCCTCCCCTTTCCCCCATCAAGCCGCCAGTCCTAGGCCTTCCTGAACCCGTTAAACACCACTCCCCCTTCCTCCCAAGCCACTTCTGCCCCTTCCTTGACCTCCAGTGGCCATCCCTCTCTCACCCAGACGTCGATTGTGGTCCCAACCCCTCCCCTTCCGTGGATCCACTCCCCATAATAGCCACCCCCTTCCAAAATCAGTCCAGGTCTGAACATTTCAGCCCGGATCCATCTTAAATTATCGGATCTACCCTTCCCTGCCTGGATCTATCCATATGTAGTTGGCTCTATTCCTTTTCGGTCCAATTCCACCTTCCACCATCGAGGACAGCCACCTACGTTATTTGCACACTTTCGGTTCCACCTCAGATCGTCTTACACGCATCTACGACTCCGGATTCCTCAGTGCCTTGGTCAGCCCACTATTTGGCGAGTCTTCGTTGTACTAGATTATTATTTTTAGCATATTTAAATTGGAATGAATCTTATACTTGTTTGAACATATTGTATTGTGGTGGCTTGTTAGATACTTATCGTGATTTGCACGTTTTATTCGTCACACTCTCTTGCTTTGACCCTCTACACGAAGGAAAGCCTAAACTTGTTTTTGCCCGAATTAATTATTGTGTCTTGCTGTGAATTTTTCTGCGGGTGATGTTTTAATTTATTATCTAACTGTGCCTTAATCCGTCAGGCTTTACATAGCATGTAGAGTTAGGTCACCGCTTATCTCGCCACCTATAGATTTCTCTTGCGTCAGTTTGTTAGTTGGGTAAAGTGAGAAAACCAAACTGAACTGAAGCTAAACTATTAGAGAATTAAGACTGTTAGCAAACTTTATGTGTTATGATTATGTTTGGATCAAGACATCCAACTTCTTCCTTTCAGGTGACACCAACTAATACTAAAATTAGTAAACGAACAATTTAGAAAATTATGGATACTTAAGTTATGCATCAATTTGACTGATTCAGCCATAACATTATCCCTAGGTCACTGTAATATGCATGTTTACATCACTTATTTTTTGCCTGATTAAATAAAAACACAAATTATATTCATAATTAATTAACACAAAACTAAAGTCAACACAAACTATATATTATATGACACAATAAATTACTTTGAAATATATAAATCTAAGGCTAATTACATCTAAGTTAACCATAAACCTAAATAAACTTATCATTTAAGTCATAATAATTAATCAAAACTCAAAGAAAGCATTTTATGCAAATTTTATCGTGAGTTAACTGTGTTGGAAAACCGAACTGAGGTTTAAAAACTGAACCAAACCGAACCATTTAGATTCAGTTCAATTTTGGTTTGGTGTGTGTTCTTGAGGGAATTCGTTTCTGTTTCGATTTTACCCAAAACCGAATCGAACTAAACCGCTTATAGTGTGATATCCTCCATTACAGACACCCAGTCACCAACAAAGCCCCCTATCAATGGTAACGAATTCCGCAGCCATCGATTTGGCGAGCCTCGATAGCTTGACTGACCCTTATGTTGGCACTCCCCTACCGTTAATTTACCCGCACATGGCCCCTCGATGGATCAATGTGCCATTGTTAGATGGTTCCGATGTAGTCGAATGGATCACTCATGCAAACCAATCGTTTAAGTTACTATTCACTTTAGAAACCAATCAGGTTCCCTCGCCATGATTTACACAAAGGCCCACTCATCATTGGATGCATTGGCTTCGACAGTCAACCCACGCATTGTATGGGTTGTACTCAATGAGGAGATCATTCTGCGTTATGATACATGCCACCCCAGGAATGCCTTTGAGTGACTTTGCACAGTTTAGCAAATCGACTAACTTGTGGAGACAATTTTATTGATTTGGAACATCATTTCCTGCTTGACACGTTACCTTTGATACTTCATGTATGGATAACAACACCACATCACACCGGCCTAAGGACTTTGAACCTGCCCACACTCACTGTGGTCATCCAGCAGGCCTGTTTTGTGGAAGTGGAATTGTTTACAACACCCAGGCCCCAATCACTATAGCATTTTGGCCTCACAGTCGCAATTACATTCCTCCCCACCCAAACAGTCTCCTATTATCTCTCTGGCACTATATGAAGCTCCCCGTCATAGGCCCTGCCGACCTCTCAAACATCCGCCTCCAGTTCCACCATGAAAGTTGAATCCTCCAACAGACTGCCTCTCTCGCCAGGATTACATCGACCTTCGCCACCAAGAATTTTATTCTGCTGCAAACAACCACACTCCACCCTACACAACTATCCTTGTAAAGAACCGCACTTGCTGCTTGCGCTCGAAGACGATGACTTTTCAATTGCTGATTTTGAAGCACTGGGGCTCAATGATGCTATTACTCGCCTCTACTCGATCTTGAGGACAAGGTTGATTTTGAAGAGTGAAGTGTTGATATGTATATGCTAGTTTACCATTAATTAAGTCATGTATGGGGCGCACGTTATCTTGTACCCCCACTATCTAAAGGGGAGTAGAGCTAGTTATACTGTCATCTTGAAAGTCTTGTCTTATGAACACTCTTGGAGATGAATTTTAAAGGGAACCAGCCAAAAGAGCTTAGCGCGGGTATATCTCGTGATTGTATGTAGCCTACATTTTATAGCAATCGGTATTCATGCAAATCTACTATCAACTTTGCGCACGCCAAACCCCAGAACTAACAAAATCTATATAAAAATTTAGAAATATAAAGAAGCAGAGAAAGACTTGTTATTGGTTTTGCATACTCCAAACCTATAAGTAGTGAAATTTACACAATACCCTGCAACTAATAGAAAATTTCAACAGAAACTGAAAGAACACATTGCTACAAGGAGCGTGTAACTGAAAGTGTTCCATAACACAGTCCCGAAAACATCTCAGCGACGATGACTAACGTCTTAAATTTAGAATTCACCCAATTGTGAAGAAAGGAACAGCATTTTTTTATTTTACAGGCTCTATCAGAGCATAGCAGAAGCTAATGGTTGTACCTGCGCGAGCCTATACATTTTGCCCCATGGAACTCTTGGGGCACCCCCTCCTGTGTTGTCACCACCATGACCTACACAAGTTCTATTACAATTTCAAATATCTCAAAACATAGCCAGTGTATTAGTATATTATATCACTGGTTTCTAGTAGAGTTTGGAGCTGGTAACACTACCTCATCTCCAAATTCCCGAAGGCACTTGATAAAATTCTGGAAACGGTTTTTATACCCGGATACATAGCTGATCTAACAAAAAACAAATTCAGTATCAGAGATGAATTCAATTCAAGTGAAAATAAAATAAAATAAGGAAACTAATATAAAAGAAAGAAACAAAAAGAGAGGGGGAAAAGGCCAAAACATGCCTTTTCCTGGGAAAAATTAGAGCATATTACAGAGAAAGAAACAATGGTCCTCTACAAATTAGTCTCGGCGGGGATATCCAATTGAGAAAATCGTCTTACAGCCAGTTAGCAAAACCCGAGAATCTCAAAGATAGAAGGTCAAAACTAGCGCATACCAGCAAAAAAAATGTTCATTGGACAAGAGAGATAGAGAGAAGCTCACGCGAAGGGGGATGGTTCAACAAAGAGGGCGATCCTTCGGGGCTTGGAGACCCCATCGGCGTCCTCCGAGTGCGGCGGCGCCTCTTCATCCGGCGTCAGGTCCACGATTGTCATTCTTCCGCCGGCTCCCAAAAAAAAATAGGTATGCACAAAAATGAAAGAGGGAAATGGGAGGGAGACGAGTCCTGCAGAGCAGAAGAAAATAAAGTAACTTGTGTTTTGAGGGATTATAAAATCTAGAGAAAGAAAGCCATAAAAAGAAAGAAAGCGAGTGAGAAGGTGTTGCTAGAATGCTTGGTGAGAATATTCCCGTCGAGCGTTCGTATAAATTTCAGGCATATGCGGAGGGAATATTTAGACCGAATATGCCGAGAGAATATTTAAGACTCCCTTCAGCACGGTAGTGGCTGTCCTAAATGCACGGGTTAAACATCATTAGTTAAGGATCACCAAACAAATATGATCCGTTTGAACATAAAAGTGGATGAAGTTTTTTAGATGGGCGTGTGTTCATAACCGCCATCACTATGCCAAACGGACCCCAAATGTTGAGTTTGGACAAAAATGACAACATTATTGCATGGATGTTCGACGAGTCAATGATTATGACCATTGTCAAAAAAAAAAAAAATTAATTTTGAACATAAAAATGATTGAAGATCCTTAGGTGAGCTTGAATGGACAGTCCTCTGTTAACTCATGTACAGAGAATAACTGGTGCTTCTGCGGCGGCAATACCATCTTCGCTCGCTATCTCCCGTGTTACCGCTCTTCCATGTACATGAGGGTCAACCCACCTAAATTGGGCTAATATTAGTGAAAAACTCAAAAACTCATAATTAACATATTTGATGTGCTAACATTATTATTTCTAACATCAAAGTTGCGGTGTTGAAAAATTCTTTAAATATTAGTAGTCATAGCAGTTTAAGATTGTTGCTCCGGTAGACTAAATTTGGCTAATAAAAAAAAGATAAGATTACTTAACTCATTAGACGAAAGAAAAACAATTTGCATGTAAAATATGTTGTATTCATTTGCCTCCAAATAAAGATGATATTTTTCTCCAAATCCATCGGAATAAAAATGTCCCACCAAACAGACTCTCAGCAATATTTGATAGTGATATTATGTTGATTTTTTGTTTGTTTCATAATAATTAGTTTATATTTAATTTATTTTGTTTTGTTTTCTTGCTTAATTGTGTGATGCAGCAGCCCCGAGTCGCCCCTCTCGGTTGGCCCTACTCGGCCTAGCTAGCGAGCCACGAACTAGCTGTTAGAGTGCTCGAAGCATCCGCGTGACCATCAAGTTTGGAATGGTCTCCTCGTTGCCCCTAGCTAGGGTATTTATAGGCGTAACCCTAAATCCCCGACTACGGGTTTGGATTCCTATCGGATCCTAACCGACCCGTTAAGGAGCCCATTAACACGTATATAAATATACCTCAACAATCTCCTCCTATATTGTATATAAGTGTTAGCAAAGAAAATAAGCGACTTATTCAATAGTTAATAATGACCAAAACAAAAGAGATTTTCCAGAATTATAAATATGAGTTTTAGATAACTAAAATGCTAAACTCAAACCAAATGTTCCAAACATGAAATAAAACAAGAAACTGGAAAGCTCAAACTGATAATTGATCTAGGCGAACAGCAGATCATTATCATCTGGGTCAAAATCAACTGTCTCTCATCCAATCTCCATATTGCCTGCAAACAATTACAACAAGAATGTCATGAGACAAATCTCTATGAATTCAAACACTTGCAGAAATAAAGTGATTAGTTCTAACAGCGGGTGAACTTAATACTCTAACTGGGAGCAAAGAAACCCAAAAAACAGCATCTCTATCTAATTTACACAAAATTAGATTAATTGATTTCATAGAATCAAATCATGTTCCTTCGATTATTAAGATTATTATTAACGTTCCACAATTATGCTATATCATCAAGTTTGGAATGATACAACAAGCTGTGACTATTATATCATCAAGTTTGGAATGATATAACTAATAATCATAATATCAGGGCACATATCAGCAACCTCAGTACTTCTTTTTGGAATGATACCCAATTCAGCCTTTGGCAAAGAATAATTACGTAAGTCATCAAGTTTGGAATGACTGGCAACTATCTCACCTCTAGCTTTCATCAGATAACATCTGAAATACTTTAGTGTGCTCAACGTAGATGCTTGAATGTAAGCAGACAACGGTTCTTAGATTTAAAACATAAGCTAGGTATTAAGTCCTCCTAAATGGACGTTAATCTCATCTCCCCCGATGTTTTAGATGTGAGAACCTTACATAAGCCCTTAGTAAGGACATCTGCTACATTATCTTTTGATCTCACGTCCAATAGGGAGATTATCCCCTGACTGGTGAGATAGGTCAACCAGGCTTGTTTCATCCTTAGTTGCCTTCGCTTCCCATTGAACAACGTATTTATAGCAATGGTCTTTGTGGCTTGATTGTCACAATAAATCGAAATAGAGTTCATTTTTAGACTCGTCATTGGAATGTCTAATATCAGATCTCTTATCCACTCTGCTTCTTCTCCAGCTGAAGCGAGAGCATAGAGTTCCGATTCCATAGAGGATAGTGCAATGCACGTTTGCCTCTTAGACTTCCAAGCTACTGCAGCTCCTCCTAGTGTAAACACAAAACCACTAGTGGATCGACAATCAGCTATTTCCGAGCACTAAGATGCGTCGGAGTACCCTTCAAGCACTGGAGGATGCCCACTGTAACATAAAACAAACTTTTCAGTATACTTTAAGTATCTCATTAGCCTGTTTAAGGCGTCCCAGTGGTCCTTCCCAGGGTTACTGGTGAATCTACTCAACATGCCAACCATAAAGGCTATGTCAGGTCTAGTGCAGGTAGTAGCGTACATGAGACTTCCTATGAGTTTGGAATAATCCAACTGTCTAATAGCTGAACCTTCGTTCGGTTTCAGTCTATTGTTATAATCGTATGGAGTCTCAGCCTTTTTGCTTTTATCATAACCCCACTTTTCCAATAGATTCCTAATGTAGTGACTCTGACTCAGGGTAATACCCTTTTTTGTGAAGTTCACTTCCATTCCTAGGATGGTTTTCACCTCACCTAGGTCTTTCATGCTAAATTGTGCCGTCAAGGCAACTTTCACGTCTTTCACTTCAGACTGATCAGTGCCCAGAATTAGCATGTCATCAACATACAAGCATATGATGGCTACTTTATTTGCACTTGTTCTTACGTACAGACATTTATCTAATAGACTGGATTTGAAACCCAAGCCTTTTACACAGGTGTCAAATTTTTCATGCCACATTTTAGGTGCTTGTTTCAATCCGTATAGTGACTTAATCAACTTACAGACCTTGGTTTCTAGACCTTCTATGACGAACCCTTCAGGCTGGTGCATGTAGATCTCCTCAGTCAGATCTCCATTAAGAAATGCAGTCTTGACATCCATCTGATGAACAGTGTAGTGTTCAATAGATGCTAGTGCGAGAAGAATCCTAATCGTCGCATAGTGACATACAGGTGAGTATATATCAAAGTAGTCTACACCACTCATTTGAGTGAAGCCTTTGGCAACTAGACGTGCTTTGTATTTTGCGATACTCCCATCAGGATTTCGCTTCTTCCTCAGAACCCACTTATTTCCAATGGTTTTAGCCCCTTTGGGCAAATCGACCAAAGTCCATGTGTTGTTCTGCATAAGAGAGTTCATCTCTTCGTCTATAGCTTCTTTCCATAATAGAGAGTCTCTAGATCGCATCGCTTCCTTATAAGTGGATGGATCAGCTTCAACTTGGTAAGTCACAAAGTCTGTACCGAAGCTTTTAGGCATTTTCTCTCTACTAGATAGCCTTCTGGTATCTAAACCAATCGTGTCTACAGGCTCAGTGTCAGAGTTACGTTGTCCTGACTCAACTAAAGGCTCAGTACTAGTGGCTGGCAGACCTGACAGAGTCAGGTTCTTGTCCTTAAGGAACTTATCCTCAAAGAAAACAGCGTCTCTAGATTCTATTACAGTATTAGTGGAGAGATCCAGAAACCTGTCTGCAGCACTATCATCTGCACATCCTAGGTAGACGCAGGTATTAGTCCTGGGTCCAATCTTTGCTCTTCTAGAGTCTGGTATCCTAACATAAGCGATACAGCCCCAGGTCTTACGATTGTCAAATCTAGGAGGCCTCTTAAACCAAAGCTCGTAGGGTGTCTTAGTCAACTTAGCATGAGGAACTTTATTAAGAATGTGATTTGACGTGAGGACGGCTTCACCCCAATAGGCCGCAGGCATGCCGGCAGTCAGCAACATGGAATTCAACATCTCTATTAAAGTCCTATTTTTCTGCTCAGCGATACCGTTGGATTGTGGTGAATACGGGGCAGTCGTTTCAGGAATTATGCCATTGCTGGCAAGAAAATCTCTGAACTCCCCCGAGACGTATTCGCCTCCTCTATCACTCCTTAGCCTTTTAATTTTTATGTCAAGTTGATTTTCAACCCTATTTTTGAATATACAAAAATTTTCAAAAGCTTCATCTTTGGTTTTAAGAAGATAAATGTGACTGAATCTAGAGTAGTCGTCGATAAAAGTTATCAGATACTTCCGACCTCCACGTATGACAAAGCTTTTGTAGTCACAAATATCGGAATGTATTAATTCTAGCAATTGTGTGCTCCTAGAAACCTGACTAAAAGGTGTTCTAGTTATCTTAGTTTGAGCATAAATTTCACATTTTTCAAATTTGGTTTTTGTGTCGAGGGGTATATTGTGAGTTCTAGCTAGCAGGAGTAGTTTTCTATATTTGACGTGTCCAAGTCTTGCATGTAAAGTCTTAGGATCTATCAGATTTGAGCTAACCTGATTTACTACTTCGTGTGCTAGACTCAGCCTATACATCCCGTTAACGACATATGCGCAACCAAAGTAATGCGAGTGAACCATAAGGGTTACTCGACCACCACTAATGTTAAAAGACGTACCCGCATCGCACAACAGACTAATCAAAATTAAATTAGCAGCTAATGTCGGTATTAATTTAACATTTTTCAAAGTAAGAGTCTTACCTGAGGAGAGAGTCAGGGTAGCGTTGCCGACCTTCAGCACGTCAGCTATAGCTCCATTCGCAACAGTGACAGTCTCTTCAACCTCTTTTGTATCCTCCAGAAGCTTTGGATTGTTGCAGACGTGGCAGGTAGCACCTGAGTCGAGCCACCACTCTGAACTGGCCGTCCCGTTACCGACCATGACAACAAAGTCGGTAGGCGCAGTTTGATGAACCATGTTGGCTTGATTTTCAGTCCTTGGTGTGCTCGATTCGCCCCGTTTGGGCTGCTTGCACTCGGAAGCGCAGTGACCCCACTTATTGCAGTTGTAGCACTTGCCTTTGAATTTCTTCTTTATCTGTTTGCTGGTGGCAGCAACTGCGGGTGCACTAGTCGGTGGGCGAGTCTTCCCAGGCTTAGGCTTTCGCTTAGGGTGCGTGATCATGTTAGCAGTAGAGGACTGCTTGCTGATCGTCTCTATAGCGTGTCTAGTCCGGTTCTCATCCTCAATGCAGATGAAGCGCTTGAGGTCTTTAAGACTCACCTGCGTCTTCTTCCGGTACATCTCAGTCTTGAAGGAATACCAGGTCGAGGGCAGTTTGAAAATAATTGCCCCTACAACAAATCCATCTGGCAGAGGGATATTTTCACTGTTGAGCTTGTCCACCAGATTTTCGAACTCAGCAACCTGTGGCAGGATTTCCCTTTCCTCAGTGAAGGCGAAAGCCATAAACTTGTCCACCAGGTGCGTCTTGGACATGTTCTCCTCCTCCTTGAACTGCTCTTCTAAAGCTTCCCAGATCTCCTTGGCCCTTTGCATCTTGCCGTACGTCTCTGCAAGCCTGTTGGAGAGGCAATTCAGGATGTAGTCTCTGCAGAAGTCCTCGTCGTTGACCCACTGATCTTCATCTTCGCTTCCTTTGACGTCCTCAAAGACAGTCTGCACTGTGTAGAAGATGTTCAGGTACTTCATGCCGAACTGAGTGTTGCGCTTCCAAGCACTGAACTCGGCGTTGGAGAATTTCTCTAGCTTGATCATCGGCATAGGAGAGGAGTGATTGATCGCCTTGGACATTGTGTGTTCCTTTCCACTACGCGTAATTCTACCTGCAGACAGAAAAAAGCGAGCAGAATAACTAGAAAGAAATCACCTGAGCGAGACGATGACGGTCTTCGGATCCAATCCAGATAAAAAAAAATTTGTTTTCTCCTTCCTCTCCGTTAGAGAGATCGCCAAAGACTAGATCCAAGCTATTTGGCACTGATCAGATTCAGATCTTCAACAAGTAGAAGGGAACTCAAAACAACAAGCAGTGTCAAACAAAGTCCTGCAGCTTCTCCTTTCTCCCAGCCAAGAAAAAAAAACCATTGTTCCAGTAAGCAGAGGCGGCGGAATCGCGAACAAAGGGAGAGCAACAGTAGTCCTCTTCGACCTGTGACGGGGACACGCAGAGCCGACCTTCGCCTTCACGATCTGAGCAGCGACGTTGCTGATCGGGAACGACGGAGAAGGATTAACATGCGGCGGAGCCTTCTCCTTCGATATCTTTCCAAATGGATGAAGAAACGCAAGAGCGGCGACAGCGATCCAGGGAGAAAAAACGCGAGCGACGGCTTGGGCTGGAGCGACGATGTCTCTCCTCCTTCTTCGGGATCGGGGGCGGCGACCGGGAGCGGAGGTCCTTCTCGCGATCTGCGGGCGGCGTACAGACGACGGCCTCTTAGGTTTCTCCTTCGCGATCGACGAAAGCGGCAACCGATCGAGCAGCGATTCCTTCCTCTCTCGGTATCGATGGCGGCTGGAGCTTAGGTCACGGGAACGGGAGCGGGAGCGGGGGTTAGGGCAAGAGGAAATTTTCGAGAATGTTAGAGTGCTCGAAGCATCCGCGTGACCATCAAGTTTGGAATGGTCTCCTCGTTGCCCCTAGCTAGGGTATTTATAGGCGTAACCCTAAATCCCCGACTACGGGTTTGGATTCCTATCGGATCCTAACCGACCCGTTAAGGAGCCCATTAACACGTATATAAATATACCTCAACACTAGCAACTACTGTCGGGCTGCAGCCCAAGCACCCCACCCATGACCGCACTTATTCTCAGCGCAGCGGGATGTTGAGGCGAGGTCTCGAACCCAGCCCCCTTGATAAAGAGCTTTCCTAACAGCTCTCATCACCTATTCTCAGCTGCAGCTCAGTTGGTGATGAGAGCTGTTAGGAAAGCTCTTTATCAAGGGGGCTGGGTCCGAGACCTCACCTCAACATCCCGCCGCGTTGAGAATAGGTGCGGTCATGGGTGGGGTGCTTGGGCTACAGCCCGACAGTAGTTGCTAGTTCGTGACCCGCTAGCTAGGCCGAGTAGGGCCGACCGAGAGGGGCGGCTCGGGGCTGCTGCATCATTGTGTTATGATGTTTTCCCTTTTGCGTAGTTTATTTACTTCATTTTATAAGTTATACTGAAAAGATAGGGCGTTGTTATTATCACTGCAGTTTTGGCTAAACGCACCGCACTTTCATCTAGGTTTTCGCGCCTTTTGGAAATACGCCTTGTACATATATTTTTAGAAAAAGTGTTCAACGCTAAAGTTGTAGATCTCGACATGATCTACAACTTTCGTGTTGAACACTTTTCCTAAAAATGCATGTACATGACGTATTTCTAAAAGACGTGAAATCTGAGCGTATTTCCAAAGTACGCATTGTACATGTATTTTTAGAAAAAGTGTTCAACACGAAAGTTGTAGATCTCGATATCTACAACTTTCGTGTTGAACACTTTTTTCTAAAAATACATGTATAAGACGTATTTTTAAAAGACGTGAAAATCTAGGTGAAAATACGGTGCGACTAGCCAAAACTGCAGTGCTAATAACAGCGCCCAAAAGATATTACATATTTGCTATTATACAAATAATTTTCGTAGTGAGAAATATAATATTGCTTCATAGTCATTTCTTCTTATATAAAATTTATTTATCTATATTTATTTTTCTGATCTCTTTTGTGTATTGCATTGTCCGATATCAAGTTGTCTTTTTTCACCCACTTACAGTTGCTGCCCACACACATGCTAATAATAAAAATATATAATTAAATGCTTGCAAATAAAATAAGCTTGTACGGTGAGAAATAATAAAAGAAAGAAATGATGCAGACGCTTGGTAGCTAAGATTTTATTTGGGAGAATGACTGCGTTTATAAAAGGAGATGTTGTAAATGCAGATTTGTAAGTGGAGCTGTTAGAAACTGGTTGCTGCAAATTGAGATTTGTTTGGGTAGTCTGTATTTGCAAAGTTGTCAGAACAAAAAATCGTTTCACAAAACAACAGTGACGTTTTATAAATATTTTTTTAATAAATTATTGAAAATAATATTTATATTTTTAATTAATTATACTTGTTGCGGACTAACTCGAGGCCCCGGTCGGACCGGATAATCCTGGACTGCCTTAGCTCGCGGAGCGGTCGATCGCGCACACAGTCAGTTGAAGAAGAGAAATGAACACAAGGAGTTTTAGCGTGGAAAACCCTTCAACCGGGTGAAAAACCACGTGACCGGGTCGGTGCCGGTCAAAATCCACTAGATTGCTGGAGGTTACACTTTGATGGGGGAATCGGGGCGACATGCCGCTCCCGTTACAATCTTGAAGAGAGAGAGAGAGAGAGAGTATACACAACCGTTGGTGGGCAACAGACTGCCCTGCCAACGGGACTTGGACAGTGGAATGCGCGGGACGCTTCTGACGCGTGCGCCTGGGGGCGGCGCGCTCGCGGGCTTCGACTGTCTCCTTCACTCAGCTTCCTCTCACTTTGGGCGCCTCCTTCCTAACTGCGCATTGGTGGAGTGCCAATAACCGATGGCAGGTGTTGATGGCCGATGGTGGCCGCTGGAGATTGTTGGCGGCCGCCGGTGGCAGTTTATGGCCGCTGGTGGTTGGTGGCGAGCGGCGTCCGACTCGGTGGAGGATGCGGGGTGTTCTCTCACCTGAGGAAGAAAAAGGAGAAGAATAGGAGGAGAGAATTCGATCCCAAATAGGAGACCCCTGGGGGTCCTTTTATAGCCTCCAGGGGTTGGTTATGGCGGGCCCCACCACTAAAGTGGGGGGAAAATGGGTGGTTATCCCCTTGATCGGACGGCAGGGAGGGCCTTACTCTTGATCGGACGGCCGGGGGGGGGGGCTTCCCATGATGGCGGGCCGTCATGACGGCGGCGGCGGCCGGGCGGCCGGCGAGGGAGGCCGGCGGCGGCCGAAGCGGCCATGGTCACGGCCGGCCATGGCTCAGCGCGGCCATGGCCGGGGCGGCCATGGCCACGGCCGGCCACGGCCGGGGCGGCCATGGCCGGGGCGGCCATGGCCACGGCCGGCCATGGCCGGGGCGGCCATGGCCACGGCCGGCCATGGCCACGGCCGGCCATGGCCTCGACCGGCCATAGCCTCGGCCGGCCATGGCCGGGGCGGCCATGGCCACGGCCGGCCATGGCCACGGCCGGCCATGGCCGGGCGGCCATGGCCGGGGCGGCCATGGCCCCGGTCGGCCATGGCCGGGTCGGCCATGGCCCCGGTCGGCCATGGCCGGGGCGGCCATGGCCGGGGCGGCCATGGCCGGGGAGGCCATGGCCGGGGCGGCCATGGCCGGGGCGGCCATGGCCGGCCACGGTCGTGGTGGCCGTGGGAGGGCCGGCCGCCGGTGGTGGCTCGGCCTCTTGCCGGCGGCGGTTCCTATGGCGGTGGTTTCCCCATGAGGGGAGGGAGTGGGGGTCCGCCCCCACCATCTCCATGAGAGATCATGGGGGGTGGGGCCCACCCATGACTTTCCATAAAAAGGGGGAACCCATCAAATGCCCCCCAAATGTCTACTTGGCCAGGAACGAAGCGAGCGTGAGGAGAGATTTCTTGAATTCTTTGTTGTCATGGTGGGTGCCAGCGAGAGATCCGAGGCGGCGGCGATGGATCGCGGTTCTAAGGTATTATGTCGCGCAGAGGCTTGGCGAACGGGTGCCTAGATGCCTGCGGACTGGGGCCGGTGCGGTACACGAGTGTCAAAATGGCGCGCGCGAGGAAGGGGCGAGTGCTGGTCGCGCGCGCAGGCAGCGCGCGGGCTGGTCGCGCGCGCAGGCAGCGCGCGGGCTGGTCGCGCGCGTAGGCTTTGCGCGCGCGCAGACCGCTTGCGCGCAGGCCACTTGCATGCCGGCCGCGCGCGCAGGCCGCGCGCGCAGGTAGGCCGCGCGCGCAGGCCGGTTGCTTGCGCTGGCCGCGCGGGCGGGCAGGCCGCGCGAGCGGGCAGGCCGCGCGAGCGGGCAGGCCGCGCGCGCAGGCCGGTTGCTTGCGCTGGCCGCGCGGGCGGGCAGGCCGCGCGGGCGGGCAGGCCGCGCGGGCGGGCAGGCCGCGCGGGCGGGCAGGCCGCGCGGGCGGGCAGGCCGCGCGAGCGGGCAGGCCGCGCGAGTCCGTGCTAGCCGCATGCGCAAGATTTGCGTGCAGCTTGTGCGCGATATGCGCAAGGTGTGTGGCGTGTTCACGAGGTACGATGCACACTGTATGTAATGTGTATGATGGATAGTGAGTGACGCGTGCGTGATGCATGCTGCATACGCGATGCGCGCAAGGTGTAACATGCATGGCGAACTAAGCACCCAAGGGAAGAGATTAATGAGGTGGGGTTTCATTTGCCCCCCGAGTATATCGTCGAGTACTTCTTATACAAGGTCGGACGGGGAAACTTGCTCCAGCGAGGTTCCCGGATGTGAAGACGGTGCTTTCAGAATGGTACCTCAGTTGGCAAAGTTCATGTTGTTTCGCGTGAGTTTGACGTGTAACGTTGTTTTGCGCGAGACTGATTCGCGACTATTGCTTGCACGTGCTTGACTTGTGACTTTTGCTTGCACAAGACTTGCTTGTGAATTTGCCTTGCGCAGTTTGGGACCGCATCTTAGTTTGCACGAGGCTGGCTCGCGGCTTCGCTTGCACGAGGCTGGCTTCCGACTTTATTTGCGCGGTTTGCGACCGCGGCTTAGTTTGCGTGAGAATTGCACGCGACTTAGATTGTGTGAGGGCTGCTCGCGGTTTGAGTTGCGCGTTGTATGGAGGCAGTTGCTGTGAGGAGCGCGCTGCCCGGAGGCAGTTGCTGTGAGGAGCGCGCTGCCCGGAGGCAGTTGCTGTGAGGAGCGCGCTGCCCGGAGGCAGTTGCTGTGAGGAGCGCGCTGCGCGGAGGCAGTTGCTGTGAGGAGCGCGCTGCGCGGAGGCAGTTGCTGTGAGGAGCGCGCTGCGCGGAGGCAGTTGCTGTGAGGAGCGCGCTGCGCGGAGGCAGTTGCTGTGAGGAGCGCGCTGCGCGGAGGCAGTTGCTGTGAGGAGCGCGCTGCGCGGAGGCAGTTGCTGTGAGGAGCGCGCTGCGCGGAGGCAGTTGCTGTGAGGAGCGCGCTGCGCGGAGGCAGTTGTTGTGAGGAGCGCGCTGCGCGGAGGCAGTTGCTGTGAGGAGCGCGCTGCGCGGAGGCAGTTGATGTGAGGAGCGCGCTGCCCGGAGGCAGTTGCTGTGAGGAGCGCGCTGCCCGGAGGCAGTTGCTGTGAGGAGCGCGCTGCCCGGAGGCAGTTGCTGTGAGGAGCGCGCTGCCCGGAGGCAGTTGCTGTGAGGAGCGCGCTGCACGGAGGCAGTTGCTGTGAGGAGCGCGCTGCACGGAGGCAGTTGCTGTGAGGAGCGCGCTGCACGGAGGCAGTTGCTGTGAGGAGCGCGCTGCCCGGAGGCAGTTGCTGTGAGGAGCGCGCTGCCCGGAGGCAGTTGCTGTGAGGAGCGCGCTGCGCGGAGGCAGTTGCTGTGAGGAGCGCGCTGCGCGGAGGCAGTTGCTGTGAGGAGCGCGCTGCGCGGAGGCAGTTGCTGTGAGGAGCGCGCTGCGCGGAGGCAGTTGCTGTGAGGAGCGCGCTGCGCGGAGGCAGTTGCTGTGAGGAGCGCGCTGCGCGGAGGCAGTTGCTGTGAGGAGCGCGCTGCGCGGAGGCAGTTGCTGTGAGGAGCGCGCTGCGCGGAGGCAGTTGCTGTGAGGAGCGCGCTGCGCGGAGGCAGTTGCTGTGAGGAGCGCGCTGCGCGGAGGCAGTTGCTGTGAGGAGCGCGCTGCGCGGAGGCAGTTGCTGTGAGGAGCGCGCTGCGCGGAGGCAGTTGCTGTGAGGAGCGCGCTGCGCGGAGGCAGTTGCTGTGAGGAGCGCGCTGCGCGGAGGCAGTTGCTGTGAGGAGCGCGCTGCGCGGAGGCAGTTGCTGTGAGGAGCGCGCTGCGCGGAGGCAGTTGCTGTGAGGAGCGCGCTGCGCGGAGGCAGTTGCTGTGAGGAGCGCGCTGCGCGGAGGCAGTTGCTGTGAGGAGCGCGCTGCGCGGAGGCAGTTGCTGTGAGGAGCGCGCTGCGCGGAGGCAGTTGCTGTGAGGAGCACGCTGCACGGAGGCAGTTGCTGTAAGGAGCGCGCTGCACGGAGGCAGTTGCTGTGGGGGTAAATGGACGTCTTCCACTTGGGCGAGGTGAGTACGCATTTCAAACTGCACAGATGACGCTCGCCATCAACATGCCTAAAATGAGAAAATGTTAACTTTTCTAGAGTTTCAGTCGTGAAACTGTTCTTGCGGGAATACATAATTCGTAGGAAAGTAAAATTAATAAACACTATAATAGATAGAACCCTTCTGATGTGCGAAGCCCTCTCTTGGGTTGGTCATCTAAGGGGTTGCCCCCCAGTCCAGTCTAACAAATGGTGGGCCGATTTCCTTTCAGCGGACTTGGTGTTTATCCCCGTAAGAATCTCCCCAGGAGGCCTTGTTTGACGAGATACTCGATCTCCTCCTTGAGCTTTGAGCAATCTTCGGTGTCGTGTCCTTGTCCACGGTGAAACTCGCAGTACTTTGTCTGGTCCCCAGTATTTTTAGCGAGAGGTCTGGGCCTGCGGAGCGCCTCGTTGCCTTGGATCGCATGAAACACATTTGTCATGGAGGTGTTTAGGGGTGTGTAATCCCGGGGCGGCTGATTTCTCTGATGGTCACGTCGGTGTTTTTCGTTCTGATGTTCTTGTCGGGATCTTCCTTCCTGGTGTTGAGGGGACGGTTCTTTTTCCCTTTTTCGCTTCTGGTTGTCGCCAAACTGTTGACAATGAGCTTCAATAGCCTCGTCGGCTGTGATCTGTGCCTCTACGCGGTACACGAGGTCGGGGTAGCTAGCGACGGTTTCCCTCATTAATGCTGAATAGAAACCACCAGGACGGAGACCCCCAAGAAACACTCCTCTTAACAATTCTTGGTCGACCCCTGGGATTTGGCGGGCTTCTGCGGAGAACCTGCGGAAGAAGTCCTTCAAAGACTCCCCTTCATTCTGGCGGATTCCTGATAAGTGGGAAGGGTCGCGGACGATCCTCCGATTTGCTATGAACTGATCGACAAACTGCCTTGTTAGCTCTGCAAAGCTAGCGATGGTACTAGTTCTTAGCGAATGGAACCATGTTCGAGCTTGTCCTTTAAGAGTAGCTGGGAACACCTGACAGAGGAGTTGGTCTGGAGCATTGTAAATTCTCATGATGGTAGTGAAATGGTTGACATGCTCCAGCGGATCATCGGTTCCATCAAATGTTTCGATGCTTGGGAGTTTAAATCCGTTTGGAATCGGATGTTCCAGAATCTGCGGTATCAGAGGGGAACCTTGGCATAACGGTCGGAGGGCACGAACATCTCTTGCTCCAGCCTGGCGGTATTCTTCGGCGATAACTTCTCGAATTTCTTCTCGAGTAAACCTTTCTGGCGGGGGTAGGCGTATATCATTTGCGGGCTCATGCTGATGATCCACCCTTGCCCTCCTTGGGATGGGATGAGCAGAACTTGCAGCCTCAGAATATTCCTCGGACATTTCATGTCTTGGAGGAACCTCTTGGGCTCCGCCCTGATTTGGTTGTGGTAATGGATCCACACGAGCTGGTTGCAGTGGGGGAGCTGGAAGCGCTCCAAGGTTCCGCAGCAGGGTGAGCATTTCAGTTTGTTGTTCTTCCATTTGGCGAACGCGTTCCTCCATGGCGGCGACAGGGGCAAATGCGGCTTCAGCGGTCAGTGGTACGTCCACCAGAGAGTGAGACCGTGCAGGCTCAGTGCGTCCGCCAAGTGCGGATCCTTCGGCAGTGCGAGCACTCCTCTTTTCCATTGTAGTAGTAGGAACGATGGACTTGCTTTGCGAAGGATACTGGGAATGTTTCCCACAGACGGCGCCAAACTGTTGCGGACTAACTCGAGGCCCCGGTCGGACCGGATAATCCTGGACCGCCTTAGCTCGCGGAGCGGTCGAGCGCGCACACAGTCAGTTGAAGAAGAGAAATGAACACAAGGAGTTTTAGCGTGGAAAACCCTTCAACCGGGTGAAAAACCACGTGATCGGGTCGGTGCCGGTCAAAATCCACTAGATTGCTGGAGGTTACACTTTGATGGGGGAATCGGGGCGACAGGCCGCTCCCGTTACAATCTTGAAGAGAGAGAGAGAGAGAGAGAGAGAGAGAGTATACACAACCGTTGGTGGGCAACAGACTGCCCTGCCAACGGGACTTGGACAGTGGAATGCGCGGGACGCTTCTGACGCGTGCGCCTGGGGGCGGCGCGCTCGCGGGCTTCAACTGTCTCCTTCATTCGGCTTCCTCTCACTTTGGGCGCCTCCTTCCTAACTGCGCATTGGTAGAGTGCCAATAACCGATGGCAGGTGTTGATGGCCGATGGTGGCCGCTGGAGGTTGTTGGCGGCCGCCGGTGGCAGTTTATGGCCGCTGGTGGTTGGTGGCGAGCGGCGGCCGACTCGGTGGAGGATGCGGGGTGTTCTCTCACCTGAGGAAGAAAAAGGAGAAGAATAGGAGGAGAGAATTCGATCCCAAATAGGAGACCCCTGGGGGTCCTTTTATAGCCTCCAGGGGTTGGTTATGGCGGGCCCCACCACTAAAGTGGTGGGGAAATGGGTGGTTATCCCCTTGATCGGACGGCAGGGAGGGCCTTACTCTTGATCGGACGGCCGGGGGGGGGGCTTCCCATGATGGCGGGCCGTCATGACGGCGGCGGCGGCCGGGCGGCCGGCGAGGGAGGCCGGCGGCGGCCGAAGCGGCCAAGGTCACGGCCGGCCATGGCTCAGCGCGGCCATGGCCGGGGCGGCCATGGCCACGGCCGGCCATGGCCGGGGCGGCCATGGCCACGGCCGGCCATGGCCACGGCCGGCCATGGCCGGGGCGGCCATGTCCCCGGCCGGCCATGGCCGGGGCGACCATGGCCACGGCCGGGCGGCCATGGCCGGGGCGGCCATGGCCCCGGCCGACCATGGCCGGGGAGGCCATGGCCGGGGCGGCCATGGCCACGGCCGGCCATGGCCGGGCGGCCATGGTCGGGGCGGCCATGGCCCCGGCCGGCCATGGCCGGGGCGGCCATGGCCCCGGCCGGCCATGGCCGGGGCGGCCATGGCCCCGGCCGGCCATGGCCGGGGCGGCCATGGCCCCGGCCGGCCATGGCCGGGGCGGCCATGGCCCCGGCCGGCCATGGCCACGGCCGGCCGGCCATGGCCGGGGCGGCCATGACCCCGGCCAGCCATGGCCGGGGCGGGCATGGCCACGGCCGGCCGGCCATGGCCGGGGCGGCCATGATTCCGGTCGGCCATGGCCGGGGCGGCCATGGCCCCGGTCGGCCATGGCCGGGGCGGCCATGGCCCCGGTCGGCCATGGCCGAGGCGGCCATGGCCCCGGTCGGCCATGGCCGGGGCGGCCATGGCCGAGGCCGGCCACGGTCGTGGTGGCCGTGGGAGGGCCGGCCGCTGGTGGTGGCTCGGCCTCTTGTCGGCGGCGGTTCCTATGGCGGCGGTTTCCCCATGAGGGGAGGGAGTGGGGGTCCGCCCCCACCATCTCCATGAGAGATCATGGGGGGTGGGGCCCACCCATGACTTTCCATAAAAAGGGGGAACCCATTAATACTATTTCTACTATAACCTTAATTAATTTTATTGTTTATATATATATATATATATATATATATATATATATATATATATATATATATATATATATATATATATATATATATATATATATTATATTTAGGCTTCAATTGGTTCGGCGGTGGCGGATCGATCCGGCGGGTGGAAATGGAGTGTTCAAATCGGAGGGGGGAGGTGGTTGCTCCAAACGGAGCTTTTTGGGGCGTTTCTCAAGGCGGGCGGGTGGAAACGGAGCAAACGCCGCCGGAGATTCATTTGTTTACCCTCTTTCCGGCGGCATTTGCCCAAAACGGAGTATCAAAACGCCCAAACAAATAGAGCCTTAATGTTAGTGTTTTTAAAATTATATCTATATATATTAATTTAACAGTTCCTCACTTCCTCCGCCTGCCTCCGTCATTTCTCCGACCTGCCTCCGTCATTTCCCCGCCCTGCCTTCGCCATTCTTCCGCGCGGCTCCACCGCCGGCTGATTGCCCGGAGCCCACTGGCGGGGTCGTCGGACCCCTACGAACCCGCCGGGGGTAGTCCGACGGGGATCACACTCCTCCACTGCCCGCCCAGTGGCGGATCCAGAAAATTAATAATGAGGGTGTACAAATTTTTTTTTTGAATGCGTCACTGTGTTCTAAAAATTTTAACATGGGGGTCAGTCATCAACTTCAATTTTTTTTTGAACGTTTCCATCTTACTGAAGCTGTTCTCTCTCATCTGACCACCGTTTTTGACATATAAGTTGTCAAAATTTATTGCCTCGATGAGAGGAATCCAAATACACTAACCATTTTGAAAAATAATTGGGGGGGGGGGGGGCACTGACCCTCGGGACCTCCTCTGGATCCGCCACTGCGTCCGTCGCTCCCCAAACCTCCCAAGCGCCACACTTAAGCTTCTCGCCGTATGAACAAAAAAAATCTTCCAACCGTAACAACCCGTTGCCGTCCGAGTCCACAAGATCCATGACTGCAACCACTTCCTCCTCGCTCATCCCTCCCTAAACGCGGTGAACTGGAGCTTCGGGTTCAGGTTTTGGGACGCAGAATTTTTCACGTTGCTAATGTTGAAGCTAAAAACTGGCCTCAATGAGAGTTCGGACCTTGGGGGGTAGCTAGCACCTACTTCTTCCAACCTAGACCCCTGACTAGTAACTAAGAACCTGGAATTGACCCTAAGCCTCAACTGGGAGGTCCTTCCACTAACCCGAAAGATCTCTTGAGCGCTTCCCCTCTTAAGCCAATCACTGGGCTAGGTGCACCTCAGAGAGCACTAGAAGATTTTTTAAATTATCCCAAGCCTCCTTTCTGAGGAACTCCACGGGTCTATTTATAGATTTACAATATCCTAAATTACTGAAATACCCCTGGCTGGTCTGCCAACAGCCAAACTCCGTTGTTCTGAGGAGCTAAATGCAGACCGAGGAGTATCCTGGTAATTTCTCCCCATGACCCTCCCCAGGACCCCACCTGGAGGGAACCTTTTTGCTGATCTCTGTGGGCCTCCCGCTTGCCCTATGCGCAAGCCTCCCCGCCTACCCTTATACGGAACTCAGGGGCAAGCCGAAAAGCGTTGAGTGGCGAAGCGTAATTAAACGCTAAGACCAAAAGGGCATTGAATGACAAAGCATCACTCAGCGCTAACGGCGAAAGAGCGTTGAGTGGCAAAGCCTCACTCAACGCTAGGAACTAAAGGGCGTTGAGTGGCGAAGCCACACTTAGCGCTAAAGGCAGAAGGGCGTTGAGTGGCAAGGCCTCACTCAACGCTAGGAACTAAAGGCTTCCTGCTTACCCAGGCGCAAGCCTTCTCGTATTCCCCTGGCGGAAGCCAAAAGACTGAAGGGGCGTTGAGTGGAGAAGCATCACTCAACGCCGAGAGCTGAGGGGCTCCCGCCGACCCGAGGCGCAACCCCTTTCGCCTGCCCTGGGCGGGAACCTTCTCGCCTGTTTACTTATCTGATCCGGTTTTAGTCCAAAGCTGGCTTAGGACTTGCCTAACCCGGGATCTCGGGGCATCTTGGTCCGAATACGGGGTTGTACATAATCCCCGCTCTTTGCAAGTTAGCCTTGCGCTTGGAAAGACACGTCAAACCCCAGATATTTGTTGGGCTCCTACTAACCTGGAACAGAATCTTGGGTGGGCCCCACCATGGCCAGGTATATATATGCCGCCAGGAAAGTTCCCAGGCCACCGTTGTTGCCGTCATCTTGCACTTCAGCTCCCGCAAGTCTGCCAAGATGTACGCCAAGCGACGCGAGAAGCCACTCTCAAAAGAACTCCAAGACCGCCTTGTTGCGGCACAGGCGAAGGCCCGTGCTAATTGAGTCGGGGTGGCCCCCTGGCTCATGCACGAGAAGCCAGTCAGCACGCCATCCCGACCAAAGAAGAGGAAGGCCAAGTCGGTCAGGCGAGACCACTAAAAGAAAGCTCCGGCCTCGGCCTTCCCAATCCCCGATCACGTCGAAAACCCTCTTTTCCTGCCGGAGGTATTCGCCTCGTCTCACTCTTTGGTGTAGTCCCGCTTTACTGTGCCTGACATGTTTCCCTTCTCGCTGGTAGGTCACGAAAGCTGCTGACGAGAACCCTCCGGCCGTCACTGAGCCGATTCACCTCCAGGGCGAGAACCTGCCACTGGTCTCGGAGGCCATCCCCCCGACAACCCAGATCCTGCCTGATATCTTTTCCTATTAATTCATCACGCGTGACTCGTTTTCCTCTCGCTAACTCATTTTTATGCAGCTCCCGCCACCTACAGCCCAAGGCTCATCCATCGGAGCCCCCAAATTCCAACGCCCAACGATCCCGCTAATGACGCTGAAGGCCATCCCATCTCGCCTGGGAGAGTTACAACTGCACAAGATGCTCCCGCGCCAAGGTCCTGGCCGTCGGCGGAAGAAGATATCGCTGCCCTCGAGTTGGCCGTGAGCAATACCTAGAGCACGTGAGGCACCGTCCGGGGCGGGGCAAGCCGATCCATCTGCTCTTTGGGAAAGGAGCAGAAGGGCAGCCAAACCCTTCATGCCGCTCTGCTGCCGAGACCCCACCTCCGGCTATAGGTAAGACTTCCTTGCGCCGTCTTTTCGCCCTCGCTTGATTTTGACTAGATTTTTCTTGTTAGATCCGACGGCTGCGAAGGCGGAACCGAATGAAGAAGAGGAGGTGATCTCCCCTGCCCTATCCCAGCGACATGGAGGAGTATCTAGACGCTGACGGGAGTGGAAGAACCCGGTGAAATAGGATAACTGAAGTCCTGACAAAGCTCGTCGCGATGCGCCGAGCTGACTCGTTGGCATTGTCGTTGTTAAAACCGAGAACCGGCCTCTTGTGGAGTTCACCCTTGGGGAAGGGGTGGTCGCACACCTACTTTGCTCCTGCAAGAAAATAACAAGGAAAAGAGAGCAAAGGGCTAGACCAAGGGCCCTGCGCGGAGGTCCCACTACACACCCGGAAGATCACTGAGCGCTTCCCCTCCTTAGCCAAATTCCGGGATAAGGTACCTCAGAAAGCGCTAGAGAACTGGGAGATAAATAAGCATGCCTTTCTGAAGTACCCCTTGGGTCCTATTTATAGGATTTTGAAGGTGGTCTGTAAAATAACTAATCTCTGCTATCTTGAAATTACTGAAAACTCCTCGGGCTGGCCTTCCAACAACAAAACTCCGCTGTTCTGAACAGCTATATGCAGCCCACCTGGGTCTGCCAACAGTGAAACCCCGCTGTTTTGACTCACTATGGGCAGGCCAATAGGGCAAAACGGTAAGAAATCCTCCCCACTGGAGATCGAGCAAGCATCCCTTCAATGCTTCCACTCGGCGGGAGGCGTGGGTCGGGGCCGGCTCACCGGGAGGGCGCGGGTCAGAGGGTGGCCCGCCTAGGAGGGTGCAGGCCGACCCGCCTAGGAGAGGCGGGCGGGGATGGCCCGCCAAAATAGGCGCGGGCAGGGTTGGCTCGCTGGAAGGGCGCGAGCCAGAGGGTGGCCCGCCTAGGAGGGCGCGGGCCGACCCGCCTAGGAGAGGCGGCGGGGCTGGCCCGCCAAAATAGGCGCGGGCAGGGCTGGCTCGCTGGGAGGGCGCGGGGAAGAGGGTGGACCTCCTAGAAGGGCGCGAGCCGACCCGCCTAGGAGGGTGCGGGCCAGGCTAGCCCGCTTGGGCAACCCTTCGATGCGCGGGTCGGGGGCGGCCCGCTTGCTTGCCTGAGTCCCTTCGGCGAACACGGGGTTGTACAGTCGTGGCTTGAAGAGTCGGTCGAGCGGCAGATGTCGGTGATCGAGAGGGACTACACTCACCTTCTCGACGAACAGGAGCGCTAGGTTGAGTGCGAGGAGACATCCCCTGAAAGACATATCGCGCGAGTGTGGGATCAGCTGCGCTTGGCCAACTATGGGCTCATCTGTAACACCTCCCCTGTAATGACCATATAATATGGGTCCGGCCGGGGCCCCACAACATACAGACACTACAGCTTAAGCATTAAAAGATGATATAAAACTACCCAACTCAAAACTCAAAACAAACAGTGGAAACAACAAACAAAACTATAAGTTATCCACCAAACTAAGAGTATCAAAACGACCTTAAGGCCTTACACAACATGAGTCCAAAACTGAATAACAATCCTATCAAAATGCAAAAGCACTCCTAGGCTACCTTAACATGCAAGCCGAATTACATCTCATGTATCATTTCATAGCATCAAAACATAAGCAAATAAAGGTTCACTTCTTGAGGCTTAGGCCTTTTTGGCCGGCCAGCTTGCTCCTGCTTGCGATCCTTACCTTTTAAAATTTTGTGGTTGCGTGGGTCAGCAAATGCTGACCTCAACTATGTAACCAACACATCTCCTCTCGGCCGTCCCTAGCGGATCCCGGGGCACTCCATCAGCCTGCAGGTCAGCACTTTGTATGCAATATACATAAACATGTAAAGCGGTAAAACAAGTTTGGATGTCCTTAAGTTCGCCGTGCAACATCACCGAGTCGGACTAATGGTCGCAACGACGGCTTCATCTACAATGCATAATCCACTAGCGGAGCGGATCTCTAATGTCGAGGATGAACATAATCGACCCGGTGATTCCTCCTGAACCATGGCAACCCAAACCCCCCTCATTTGAGAGATCTGGTGCCTAAATGCTTGAAATAAAATCAAGAAAAGAAAAAGATGACATGCACGCATCCTATAACCGAGAGGAGAAATGTCGTTACCCTTCGACCCTTCTTTCTTGTCATGAAATCTTGCTTTGCACAGATGAAAACGTGCGCCTTTGCGTCCCCTTCACGAATCTGGCCTCGGAACGACGATCGGAGGCCTGAAGCTTCAGCGATGGCGGAAGAAAGCTCTCTTCTTTCTCCCCCCACTCTCTCTTCCAAACCCTAACTCAACTCCAAAAAGAGAAGAAAAAATAAGGGAGAAATCCCGCTCAGCCCTATATAAGCACTCTAGAGGGAGAGTCTTGGGCCTTATGATCAAGATCTAAATGAAATCGGATGGCTAAAAAGCCAAACGACGCAACTGCTTCCATACGCTACCGCCGGGCGCTAACGCTAGCGCCGAGCAATAGCCAACCCGAGCCGATAGATAAAAAATAATTCCGCATTAACACCGGCGGTAAGTCTTACGCGGTGCGGTATCTCATTTCTCGAGAACTCAACGCGCTCGACGCTCAACGCTCTCGACGCCACCCCTGGGGTTATCGCTGTGCGGTAACTAACTACCGCCGAGTGCTAGTCCTCTCAACGTTCGTCGAATGGCTTTCGTCGAACGGGTTATCGTCGTGCGGTAACTAACTACCACCGGGCGATAGCCCTCTCAACGCTTCGACGAACGGCTTTCGTCAAACTGCACCCGACGAAACAAGGCTACCGTCGGGCAATAGCTACTATCGCCGTGTGGTAGCTCCCACAGATTCAAGGTCTGAAAAACTGGGGTGTTACAACTCCTCCCCCCTTAGAAGAATTTCGTCCTCGAATTTTAGTATGCACACAAACAAAAAGCATACCTGAAGTAAAGAGTTCTGGGAAGTCCTCCCGCATTGCTTGCTCACGCTCCCAAGATAACTCGTCTTGCCTGCAATTGTCCCATCGCACCTTTACGAGCTTGACCTCTTTATTCCGCAACTGCCGAACTTCCGAATCCTCTATGCTAACAAGGCAGACATTCGTCCCCAAGTCCCCTTCTATCGGCACTGTCGCCGGCTCGACCACAACGCTTGCCTCCACCTAAGCTTTCCTCAAGATGGAGACATGGAAGACATCATGTAATCCACTCAGCTCTGCAGACAACGCTAATCGGTAAGCTTCTTCTCCAACACGTTCTATAACCTCGAACGGTCCCAAAAACCTCGTACTCAACTTCTTGAGTCGGCGAATCCTCGAAACTCCTTTGAACGGCTTGATCTTTAGATAGACCCAGTCGCCTATCGCAAACTCCACATGTAACGCCCCGTTTTTTCAGCGATTATTTTTATTCTCGTTTGGCGTTACGATGACGCGTTTCCGTGGCTTGTGCCATTTGTGGAGTGTGGTTTAGCTCCTTAGAACTGAGTGCCCTATTCTGTAGCCTGTTGGCAAGATCTCCCTAGCAAGCCGAGTCGTTTTGGGTGACCCGGTGTGGCCTCTCGGGGGGATGTTGGTGTTTGGCTTTATTTGGGTATAACTCGAGTTCTGTTTGTCGAAAAGTAATTTCGACTTCGCCGTTGTGTTCGTAGCGTGGGTATTTAGCTACGGTGCGAATTTCGTCGAATTCCGAGGTAGTTCGGTTTTCGCGTCGATGTGGTGCTTTATGTAATTTTGTAATTAATTATATTATTATATAATTATATATATATATATATATATATATATATATATATATATATATATATATATATATATATATATATATATATTTATAGAATGAAAGGAGCCGATCCATCATCTTCTTCCCCGATTTATAACCGCCGGTCCTGTACGAGGAAACGGAGAAACCGCCTACCCTTGCCTTCGGACGCCGATTCCCGGAGCGTTTGTGGACGGAATTCGATTCCGAGAGTGGATTTGGATTGCTCTCGTCAAGACCTTCATTCCTGCGGTAAGAAATTCGATTTTCGTGGAGTTTTGGGAGGATTGAAATTTTCGGTTTTGGAAGTTTTCCGCCATTAATGGTCGAGTTTTTGTTCTAGGTGTTGCGGCCGTTTTGATCCGTGCGAAGAGGAGGAAAACAGTCCAAAGCTTCGCTGTGATTGAGGCAAGTGGTATTCTTGCCCTTGCCAAGTTTTCCTTTTTTTGAATTTTCTTGATGAAATTGAAATCCCGGTTAGCCCAGGTTAGAGGCCTTGTTGTTCTCATTTTCTTGCTAACTATAGGGCTTAGTTCTTCCTACGGAAACCCCCCCTATTTTGTGATGATTGGAATCCAAATTGTCGGCGTGGAGCCGTTGTTTTCCTTTATTTTGATTGTTGCTCTGGTTCGGGTGTAGCCGAGAGGGAGAGTTAGGAGGGGGGGTGTGGTTGCCGATTTTCGTTATGGTATTACTCGAATGATTAGACATAGTTCGTATGGTAGTGGTGTGCGACGTTGATAGTTGTCTGCTGCTACTGCAGTGGCGTGAGTCGTGTGCGCGTTCCGGTGTCGTTCGGGAAATTCCAAACGGTGCAGGTTGACCGCGCACAGTCATCAACCGTTAGGGCTCACGACCACTAGTCGTGTGCCTCTGCTCGTGCGCGGCTGTCTTTCAGTTTCCAAAGTTCTGTCTCGGAAAATCGCACGAGCGCTGGCAACAGTGCGCACGACCAGTGGTCGTGCGACACTGATCGTGCGCAGTTGCTAGGTTTTCTGTCAGGTTTTCCAGGTTCGCTTCGCACGATCATCAGCCGATGAGTGCGCACGACCACTGATCGTGCATCACTGATCGTGCGCTTTGTATATTTTCTGTTGCTAGGCGAATTTAGATGGTTTCGAGTGCGGGAGTTTAGATACTCAAGTGGCAGGCAACTACTCGAGTTCTGGGTCTTCTGCCTTGGTCGTTCGACTGTCGTCGAGCTCCGCATTCTTTAGTGGGCTTGTGGGTAGTGGTATTATTTTGGCGGCGAGTGAGGCTAGCTCGCTCAACGCCAAAGTTTAGGTAGGCACTGAGTGGGTTTCACTCAACGCCTAGTCGTGTTGGTTTATTTCAACACTCTTCCTTTACCTTGTATTTCATTTCCGAGTGGATTTCCAGTTGTATTTCTGGGTTTTCCTTGTCGGCCGTTTTCTTTATTTTCCTAAAGGCCGAATCGTGGGTCGTGGTTAGTAGTGGTGGTTGTAGCTCTTTATGGGGGTGGAGTTGAGTGATATAGCCAAGGCCACCCATGTTTTCTTGCTCCAGGTACGGGCTGGGCATGTCGGGTGGAAGGTCCCTTGTGTTTTCACGTGTTGACCCTCGAGCTTTTGACTTGGACATGGTGGATTGGGGGACTGCGTTTGCCTTCGATCCGGTTCCTCGTTGTTGTTTTTGCTACTATCACTTCCCACAGTTTAGGGTGTTAGAAGTTTCTTCTTTGGTAGTTGCAACATTCTGGCTCTTGGTAGCCTAGTAGGCCCTGCAGGATGTGGTTCCTGGGCTGGGTCGTTGCTGTTGCTTTGCACGTTGTGCATTTCTTGTGGTCCTGTTGTGGACAGTTGTGACTCTTTCTACTGCATGTTTTTCTGTTACTTTGTCCTTTGGTTGACTCTTTCATGCAGTTTTTCTTTGTTTAGCTTGCTGAGGTATTCTGTTTTCTTTTGGAATACCCCAGGTTCTGAGCTGTAGCCAGTCTGGTGGCTAGTTGGAGGTGGTGTTGTTGGTGGACTTCCGGACCTTGGAGTTCTGTTTACCTTGTTAGTGAGGTTGTTTTCAGTACTTTCTTACAGACATATATTTGTGCTAGTGGGTTCGTGTCAAGTTGTTGGCGCCCACTGGTAGTTTTTACCTTGTACTAGATATATACTATTGCTGCTACCATTTTCTGGAGATAGTCTACTTGCTCTGAGAAGGTTTTATGCTAGGTTGCTAGTTATTTTTAAACTATAATTGTTATTATAAATAAAGCTCATGATCAGCATGTTTTATAAAGAGAAATCACTATTTTCCAAATCACGTATAAAGACCGTTTTCTTATATATTATATAAATTAAATGTAGGATCTTGCATAGCATGAGTGGTTCTCTTGGGACCCTTATGTGCTCCTTTGAATGTCAAATCTAAATAAAGTATTTTTCCGCAGCGTATTAATATAGTTTTCATTTGTGGACTAGATGATCCACTGAGCCGAGGGATACAGACTCTAATCATAACTGATTTTCTATTCATTAAGCACATGATTTTCTTGCATAAAGATTGTAGTTGGTTTTGCCTGAACGTCAGCAGTTATCCCCTGCTTGACGTGGCATCATGACGCGTGTTTTCTCTTACTCTGATAATTCTTAATTCGGAGAAAAATGCGGGTTGTGACAGTTGGTATCAGAGGGAGGTTGCTTGACAAGTTAGTTGAGCAACCTTCCTTTGTTCGCTTTTAGTAGTTCTGCATCATGTCATTCACACACCGATATGTCATCAGCACGTCTTGGCAAAAGCACGAACACTACACTCATAGCATAACATGAAGTATACGAGGCATATTATGTAGTATGGGATGCATAATATGTGTTCGTATATGGATCCACCATAGGGGCTACATGTGAGGGTTATGTAGTATGGGATGCATAACCTCACCACATGACTGCGACTAGCACGTTTCTTTTTTGTTGCATGGAAATGTTATGTAGTATGGGATGCATAACATTTTCATGCGTACGCCGCTCATAACATGCACTAGGGCCTTTTTTTAGAATGCATAGCACAATCATGCATATCATATCATTGCATAAGCACAACACGCCGAGCTAAAGATTTGCAGGATGACATATGTACACACATGAGTTTTCAAATTAACATAAGTTCATGCATCCGATCTAGGCACAAGAGTTAGTGAGGTGGTGGTTAACCATCCTAGGATAGGGCATATCATCTAATTATTGTGAAGAAGATAAACTCTCAGAGCAAATTTAGCAGTTTTAAGTCTATATCTACATATGTATTGTCTGTACTGGTAGTCGGTTCTAGTCGTGGGATTTGGATCTGATTTGCATTGTAATGATTTCTAGGATGGCTAGGCGTCCTGCGACTCGATCGACTCCCCTGTCTGAGGGTGAATCTTCTGGAGCTCAGAACGATGCGGTGATCGAGAGTCTGCGTCAGAGTAGCGAAGCTATGGGCAAGCAGTTGGAGGAGGTGCAAGCCCAGATTCAGTCTTTGGTGGCAGTTGTGGCAGGGCAGGCTCAGGGTGCGCAAGTTCCTGCAGGGGGGTTAGCTGTTCCTCCTCCTCCTGCACCCTTGAGACCTCCAGTGGTGGTGCCAGCAGAGATGACCTTCATCTCGCAGTTTCAGAGGCTGAGCCCTCCCACTTATGATGGGAAGGCAGATTTCATGGTGATAGACGACTGGCTGATCTCCATGGAGGAGATGTTCTCGTACTCAGGGATTGCAGATGATCAGAGGGTGATGATAGCCGCCTATCAGCTTAAAGGTTTGTCTAAGAGTTGGTGGCTGAGAGAGAAGGAGAGCCTGGTAGCCGGATGATCTTGGGAAGTGTTCAAGGAGATGCTGTTGAGGAAGTTCTTACCCTCGGTCGAGCGTGACCGCCTCATGAACGACTTCCTCCATCTGAAGCAAAGGCAACTCACGGTGGGTGGGTATGAGATAGAGTTCAGCAAGTTGAGCCGTTTTGCCCCTGGATTGGTCAGCGTTGAGGCTGATCGAGTTAAGCGATTCCTCAGTGGTTTGAGGAGTGAGGTGCAGCAGTTGACCAGTGCTTATGGGTCAGTGTCTTATGCAGGTGTAGTAGAGGCTGCTCTGAAGGTGGAGGCTATTGAGACGGCGAAGAGCAGAGGCCAGCAGTTGAAGAAGGATAAGAGGAAGTTGGTAGAGGAGAAGAAACCCCTGGTACCCGATGCTGTTCCGGGAAAGAGGAGCAGGGTGGTGTGCAGTTTTAGTGGCCGGTCAGGCCATCCTGTCGAGAGGTGTTTCAAGAAGGCGGCAGCTCAGAAGAAGGAGCAGGTTCATGCGATTCAGGGTGCTCCTAGGAGAGATGTCTCCTGTTCAGTTTGCAAGCGATCCGGCCATGATGCGGCCCAGTGTTGGTCCAAGGATAAAATCTGCTTTCAGTGTGGGCAGAAGGGTCACATTAAGTCGAGGTGTCCTCAGTTTCAGCCAGCTCTTCCTGCAGTTCCGTTACAGGCTTTACCTCCACCTCAGCGTGTGGACAAGGGAAAAGGGAAGCTGAACGTGATTTCTTCCGAGGAGGCTCAGACTTCGACCCAGGTGATCTCAGGTTAGTTGTTTGTTGTTTTCTTTCTAGCCTGGTAGTTTAGTTGCTAGATTATTTGCGGTACTGTTGTGCTAGTTCCTTAGCTTTGTGCGCTCCTATAGGGAAATTTAAGGTGAAGAACCGCTGGGCGCGTGTTCTGTTTGACTCCGGCGCTACCCACTCGTTCGTGGCTAGAGCCTTTGTGGAGCGTCATCGGTTGTCTCTAGATCGTGTTCGGGATTCCTTCCGTGTCAAGTTTCCCTCTGGTGAATCTGTGTTGTCAGATTTGGGTATTTTGGATTGCCCGGTTTTGTTGGGGGATTTTCTTGCGAAGGCGGACCTGAAGATGATTGATCTAGAGGACTTCGATGTCATTTTGGGCATGGACTGGCTCTCTCGGTATGATGCGGTCATTCAGTGCAAAGGAAAGCGCTTGGACTTCATCAGGGACGACGGTCAGCCCGGCAGCGTGTATGCTGATCCGTGTCAGGATTCTCCTGTTCTCTCTGCGGTATGTGTTCAGAGATTGTTTCTTTCTGATTGTTGTGTTTGTTTAGTCTCGGCGGTTGGAACCGTTGTTAGCGTGCCACGCTTGGAGGAGATTCCTATTGTTCGTGGTTTCGCCGATGTTTTTCCTGATGATCTTCCTGGTATCCCTCCTGAGCGGGATGTGGAGTTTGTTATTGATTTGGAGCCGGGTACGCGTCCTATTGCTAAGGCGCCGTACCGAATGGCCCCTCGTGAGTTAGAGGAGTTGCGAATTCAGTTAGATGAGTTGTTGGCTAAAGGTTTTATCAGGCAGAGTTCGTCGCCTTGGGGTGCTCCTGTTTTGTTCGTAAAGAAGAAAGATGGGTCGATGCGGCTTTGCATCGACTATAGAGAGTTGAACAAGGTCACTATCAAGAACAGGTACCCTCTGCCGAGGATCGATGATTTATTTGACCAGTTGCGTGGTAGCACGGTGTTCTCCAAGGTCGATCTTCGTTCGGGCTATCATCAGCTCAGGATCCGTGAGGCAGATATTCCACGGACTGCGTTTAGGTCGAGGCATGGACACTTCGAGTTTTTGGTGATGTCATTTGGTTTGACCAACGCACCATCAGCTTTCATGGACATGATGAATCGGGTATTCAAGGATTTCCTAGACAAGTTCGTGGTGGTCTTCATTGATGACGTGTTGGTTTATTCTCGCAGTGCTGAGGAGCATGAGCAGCATTTGCGTTTGGTCCTGTCAGAGTTGAGGAACCACAAGTTATTCGCCAAGTTGAGCAAGTGTGAATTTTGGTTGCCTCAGGTTTCTTTTCTAGGCCACGTGGTGAACAAGGATGGGATCTCGGTTGACCTAGAAAAGATTGCAGCAGTGATGGATTGGAGTAGGCCGAACACTCCTAAGGAGATCAGAAGTTTCTTAGGGTTGGCTGGCTATTACAGGAGATTCGTGGAGGGTTTCTCTTCTCTAGCCGCACCTTTGACCAAGCTGACTCAGAAGAATGTGGCTTTTGTTTGGAGCGAGAAGTGCGAAGAAGCTTTTCAGGAGTTAAAGAGGAGATTGTGTACTGCTCCCGTTCTGACCCTTCCTACTGAGGGCGTGGATTATGATGTGTATGTGGATGCTTCGCATATAGGACTGGGATGCGTATTAATGCAGGATGGAAAAGTAATCGCTTATGGGTCAAGGCAGCTGAAGACTCATGAGAAGAATTATCTAACGCATGACCTTGAGTTTGTAGCTGTTATCTATGCGTTGAAGTTGTGGAGGCACTTACTTTATGGGGCTCAGTGCAAGATTTTACTGACCATAAGAGCCTGAAGTACGTGTTCACGCAGAAGGAGTTGAATCTGCGTCAGCGGCGGTGGCTTGAGTATGTGGCGGATTATGACGTAGAAATCCAGTATCATCCGGGCAAGGCCAATGTGGTGGCCGACGCCCTGAGCCGAAAGACGGGAAAGATCTTTAACCTCTCCGCCGATCGGTTAGTTGAGGAGTTCCTCCTTATGGATATTTCAGTGGGATGTTGTGGTTTGCAGAGTAGTTTGTCAGTGGCAGAGCCATCCTGGATTTCTTTGACTAGACTGCATCAGAAGGACGATCCGGATCTGTTGCACCTTTTTACCAGGACAGAGAAGGGAGAGTTGCCAGATTTTACTATTGATGATGCGGGTACTTTGAAGTACCGCGGTAGGTTTTGCGTTCCCGCTGTTGGGGACATTAGAGGTATGATTTGCAGTGAGGCTCATGGTTCCAGCGTTGCCTACCATCCAGGATCTACGAAGATGTACCGTGACTTAAGGCAAATTGCCTGGTGGTATGGTATGAAAGGAGATATAGCCCGATATGTTGCTGAGTGTCACACTTGCAAGCGTGTGAAGGCCGATCATGGAAGGCCTGGTGGTAAGTTGACTCCGCTAGAGATCCCGACTTGGAAGTGGGAGAGTATATCTATGGACTTCATTACGGGTTTGCCAAAATCCCCGAGAGGATTTGATTCTGTTTGGGTTATAATGGATAGATTGACGAAGTGTGCTCACTTCGTGCCTTATAAGATTGATTACCCGATGAGGAAGATATCGGAGTTGTACTTGAATGAAGTCATCCGTCTCCACGGTGTACCGGTTAGCATCATTTCTGATCGAGACTCCCGGTTTACTTCTCGTTTCTGGCAGAGTCTGCAGGAGGGTTTGGGTACGGATCTGAGGTATTCTACTGCGTACCACCCTCAGACCAATGGGCAGACGGAGCGGGTCAATCAGATTGTTGAGGATATGATCAGGTGCTATATTTTAGACCACGGTGGAGCGTGGGATGAGCGTCTGCGACTCATGGAATTTGCTTATAATAACAGTTATCAGGAAAGCTTGCAGATGGCTCCGTTCGAAGCTTTGTATGGGAGGCGCTGTAGGACTCCGTTGTTTTGGGCTGAGGCTGGTGAGAAGCCTTTGTTGGGTCCAGATGCTCTGGAAGAGATGGAAGTCGCCGTGAAGCTTATTCGGGAAAAGCTTCGGTTAGCTCAGGAGAGGTATGAAAAGAACGCCAATCGGCGTAGGTCTGCTTTGGAGTTTTTAGTAGGGGATCATGTATACCTCAAGGTTTCTCCAATGGTTGGTGTGAAGAGATTTGATAAAAATCGGAAATTGGACCCAAGGTATGTGGGCCCGTTTGAGGTCTTGGAGCGGATTGGTGTGTCTGCTTATAGATTGGATTTGCCAGCGAACTTCCCTGGTGTTCATAATGTTTTTCATGTTAGCCAATTGCGGAAGTGTGTGCGCAGCAGTGAGCAACTCTTGGATGCTGTGCCCCAGTTGGAGCCCAACCTCTCTTTTGTTGAGGTGCCAGTTCGTATTTTGGATACTCAGGAGCGTGTGCTACGAAAGAAGTCCATACCGATGGTGAAAGTTCTATGGAAAAATCAGGATTTGGAGAGCGCGACTTGGGAGCTAGAGTCGGCCATGAAGAGGGCGTACCCTCACCTGTTTCGCTGATTTGATCGGTATGTTTCCCTTTGTAACTTCTGTTTGTTACTTTTCCTTCTTTTGTAGGAGGGTTGTGCGTAAAGTTTCGGGACGAAACTTTCTTTTAGGGGGGGGGGGGGGTGACTGTAACGCCCCGTTTTTTCAGCGATTATTTTTATTCTCGTTTGGCGTTACGATGACGCGTTTCCGTGGCTTGTGCCATTTGTGGAGTGTGGTTTAGCTCCTTAGAACTGAGTGCCCTATTCTGTAGCCTGTTGGCAAGATCTCCCTAGCAAGCCGAGTCGTTTTGGGTGACCCGGTGTGGCCTCTCGGGGGGATGTTGGTGTTTGGATTTATTTGGGTATAACTCGAGTTCTGTTTGTCGAAAAGTAATTTCGACTTCGCCGTTGTGTTCGTAGCGTGGGTATTTAGCTACGGTGCGAATTTCGTCGAATTCCGAGGTAGTTCGGTTTTCGCGTCGATGTGGTGCTTTATGTAATTTTGTAATTAATTATATTATTATATAATTATATATATATATATATATTTATAGAATGAAAGGAGCCGATCCATCATCTTCTTCCCCGATTTATAACCGCCGGTCCTGTACGAGGAAACGGAGAAACCGCCTACCCTTGCCTTCGGACGCCGATTCCCGGAGCGTTTGTGGACGGAATTCGATTCCGAGAGTGGATTTGGATTGCTCTCGTCAAGACCTTCATTCCTGCGGTAAGAAATTCGATTTTCGTGGAGTTTTGGGAGGATTGGAATTTTCGGTTTTGGAAGTTTTCCGCCATTAATGGCCGAGTTTTTGTTCTAGGTGTTGCGGCCGTTTTGATCCGTGCGAAGAGGAGGAAAGCAGTCCAAAGCTTCGCTGTGATTGAGGCAAGTGGTATTCTTGCCCTTGCCAAGTTTTCCTTTTTTTGAATTTTCTTGATGAAATTGAAATCCCGGTTAGCCCAGGTTAGAGGCCTTGTTGTTCTCATTTTCTTGCTAACTATAGGGCTTAGTTCTTCCTACGGAAACCCCCCTATTTTGTGATGATTGGAATCCAAATTGTCGGCGTGGAGCCGTTGTTTTCCTTTATTTTGATTGTTGCTCTGGTTCGGGTGTAGCCGAGAGGGAGAGTTAGGAGGGGGGGTGTGGTTGCCGATTTTCGTTATGGTATTACTCGAATGATTAGGCATAGTTCGTATGGTAGTGGTGCGCGACGTTGATAGTTGTCTGCTGCTACTGCAGTGGCGTGAGTCGTGTGCGCGTTCCGGTGTCGTTCGGGAAATTCCAAACGGTGCAGGTTGACCGCGCACGGTCATCAACCGTTAGGGCGCACGACCACTGGTCGTGTGCCTCTGCTCGTGCGCGGCTGTCTTTCAGTTTCCAAAGTTCTGTCTCGGAAAATCGCACGAGCGCTGGCAACAGTGCGCACGACTAGTGGTCGTGTGACACTGATTGTGCGCAGTTGCTAGGTTTTCTGTCAGGTTTTCCAGGTTCGCTTCGCACGATCATCAGCCGATGAGTGCGCACGACCACTGATCGTGCGTCACTGATCGTGCGCTTTGTATATTTTCTGTTGCTAGGCGAATTTAGATGGTTTCGAGTGCGGGAGTTTAGATACTCAAGTGGCAGGCAACTACTCGAGTTCTGGGTCTTCTGCCTTGGTCGTTCGACTGTCGTCGAGCTCCGCATTCTTTAGTGGGCTTGTGGGTAGTGGTATTATTTTGGCGGCGAGTGAGGCTAGCTCGCTCAACGCCAAAGTTTAGGTAGGCACTGAGTGGGTTTCACTCAACGCCTAGTCGTGTTGGTTTATTTCAACACTCTTCCTTTACCTTGTATTTCATTTCCGAGTGGATTTCCAGTTGTATTTCTGGGTTTTCCTTGTCGGCCGTTTTCTTTATTTTCCTAAAGGCCGAATCGTGGGTCGTGGTTAGTAGTGGTGGTTGTAGCTCTTTATGGGGGTGGAGTTGAGTGATATAGCCAAGGCCACCCATGTTTTCTTGCTCCAGGTACGGGCTGGGCATGTCGGGTGGAAGGTCCCTTGTATTTTCACGTGTTGACCCTCGAGCTTTTGACTTGGACATGGTGGATTGGGGGACTGCGTTTGCCTTCGATCCGATTCCTCGTTGTTGTTTTTGCTACTATCACTTCCCACAGTTTAGGGTGTTAGAAGTTTCTTCTTTGGTAGTTGCAACATTCTGGCTCTTGGTAGCCTAGTAGGCCCTGCAGGATGTGGTTCCTGGGCTGGGTTGTTGCTGTTGCTTTGCACGTTGTGCATTTCTTGTGGTCCTGTTGTGGACAGTTGTGACTCTTTCTACTGCATGTTTTTCTGTTACTTTGTCCTTTGGTTGACTCTTTCATGCAGTTTTTCTTTGTTTAGCTTGCTGAGGTATTCTGTTTTCTTTTGGAATACCCCAGGTTCTGAGCTGTAGCCAGTCTGGTGGCTAGTTGGAGGTGGTGTTGTTGGTGGACTTCCGGACCTTGGAGTTCTGTTTACCTTGTTAGTGAGGTTGTTTTCAGTACTTTCTTACAGACATATATTTGTGCTAGTGGGTTCGTGTCAGGTTGTTGGCGCCCACTGGTAGTTTTTACCTTGTACTAGATATATACTATTGCTGCTACCATTTTCTGGAGATAGTCTACTTGCTCTGAGAAGGTTTTATGCTAGGTTGCTAGTTATTTTTAAACTATAATTGTTATTATAAATAAAGCTCATGATCAGCATGTTTTATAAAGCGAAATCACTATTTTCCAAATCACGTATAAAGACCGTTTTCTTATATATTATATAAATTAAATGTAGGATCTTGCATAGCATGAGTGGTTCTCTTGGGACCCTTATGTGCTCCTTTGGATGTCAAATCTAAATAAAGTATTTTTCCGCAGCGTATTAATATAGTTTTCATTTGTGGACTAGATGATCCACTGAGCCGAGGGATACGGACTCTAATCATAACTGATTTTCTATTCATTAAGCACATGATTTTCTTGCATAAAGATTGTAGTTGGTTTTGCCTGAACGTCAGCAGTTATCCCCTGCTTGACGTGGCATCATGACGCGTGTTTTCTCTTACTCTGATAATTCTTAATTCGGAGAAAAATGCGGGTTGTGACACCACATTCCTATGGCGAGCATTAAAATACTTTGTTTGCCGGTCCCGCGCAACCTTCATGCGCTCTTGAATGGTTCGCACCATCTTGCATACATCAGCCACCACTTCTTTTCCCAAAAGTTTGGTATCTCCCGCCTCTATCCAAGACATTAGCGTTCGACACCGCCTTCCATACAAAGTTTCGTATGACGTCATCTTTATACTTGCATGGTAACTGTTGTTACAGGCAAACTCCACCATGAAGAGGTGGTCTTCACACTTTTTACCAAAATCAAGGGTACACATTCTCATCATATCCTCCATTATACGATTCGTTCTTTGGTTTGCTCGTCAGTTTGAGGATGGAACATTGTACTGAACTTGAGCTTCATTCCCAGACTCTTCTGAACCAGCCTCCAGTCTTTGGACGTGAATCGTCCATCGCGATCACTAGCTATACTCTTAGGAATCCCATGTAGTCGCACAATGTTGCGAACATACAACTCTACGAGCTTCTCCACACTGTCCTCTTTCCGATTTGGGATGAAATGGTCCACTTTAGTCAAGCGATTAACGATCACCCAAATTGCATCGTTACCATGTTGCGATCAAGGTAAGCCATGCACAAAGTCCATGGAGATGTCATCAAATTTCCACTCGGGAATAGGAATAGGCTTCAGGAACCCGCCCGGCTTCTGACACTCGGCCTTCACTAAGGCACAAGTTTGGCACCGACTCACATACAAAGCTACGTCCCGCTTCAGACCAGATCACCAAAAGGATTTCTTCATATCCAAGTACATCTTTGTACTGCACGGCTGAATGGAGTACTTCATAAAATGAGCCTCAAACATCAACTCCTCGCGGAGCTTGCCGAACTGCGATACACATATCCTTCCATCCTTCCTTAAGATCCCATCAATCATCTCTCAGGTGCTACCTTCACTCTTTTGAGCTTCCACCACGAATGGATGGAACTCTACATCCAAATTAGTCGCTTCCCGAACACGGTCGGTTAAGTCATTTTGCAACTCAATCCAGTTAAACTGAGCCGTACTAGACTCGCCTCTAGCTACACATTCCATGCCAAGGGACTCCCAGTCCCGCACTAACCGCTCATCATGAGCTTCGATCCAACCCCCTTGTCCAGAGTATTTTCTACTCAAGGCATCTGTCACCACGTTGGCTTTGCTTGGCGTATACTGAATCGCCACTTCATAGTCTCCAAGGCACTCGACCCATCTACGCTGCCGCATATTCAAGCCCTTCTAATCTAGTAGATACTTCAGGCTTTTGTGGTTCGTGAAGATCTTAACCTTCACACCTTACGCATAGTGCCGCCACAACTTCAACGCAAAAATTACTGCTGCCAATTCCAAGTCATGGATAGGGTAATTCTTTTTGTGAGGCTTCAACTGCCTGGACCCAAAGGCCATCACACTCCCATGTTGTACCAACACACAACCCAACCCACATCATGATGCGTCACTGAAAATCTGAAATCCTTCAGTCTTTGCAGGCAGACTTAGGATTGGAGCTGTCATCAGCCTTCCCTTTTGGGTGTCAAATGTCTAATGGCACTCCTGAGTCCACACAAACTTCTGGTCCTTACGAGTTAGAAAAGTGAGGGGTAGAGCTATCCGCAAAAAGTTTTCCACAAACCTTCTATAGTACCTAGCTAGTCTAAGGAAACTTCAGACTTCCGCCACGGTTCTCAAAATAGGCCAATACCTGATGGCTTCAACTTTTGCCAGATCTACCGCCACCCCATCACCACTAATCACATGGCCCAAAAATGTCACCTTCTCCAACCAGAATTCACATTTCGAGAACTTGGCATACAGCTGGTTCTCTCTCAACACTTGCAAGACTACTCTCAAGTGAGTCTCATGCTCCACCTTCGATTTAGAGTAAACCAAAATATCGTTAATAAAGACAACTACAAAAGAGTCCAAGTAATCCTGAAATACTCGATTCATCAGATCCATGAATACTGATGGTGCGTTCGTCAACCCGAACGGCATCACCTAGAACTCAAAATGACCATACCTCATACCAAACGCTGTCTTAGGTATGTTCTCATCTCGAATTCGCAACTGATAATACTCTGACTTCAAGTCTAACTTGGAATACACCACTAACCACACCAACTGTTCGAACAGGTCATCTATCCGAGGGATCAGATACTTATTCTTGACAGTCAGTTTATTCAACTCTCAGTAGTCTATGCACAACCACATACTACCGTCTTTCTTCTTCACAAACAACACCGACGCGCTCCAAGGTGAAGAACTAGGTCTAATATACCCCTGCTCTAACAGTTCCTACAACTGTACTTTGAGTTTGGCCAACTCTTTTGGTTCCATCCTAAAAGGAGGACGTGACACCGGCCTAGCCTCTGACACTAACTCAATCAAGAAATCAATCACCCGTCGAGGAGGTGCTCAAGGAAATCAATCCTCGAACTTTGCCACTACCGACACTTCCCCAAGTGATAACCTGGAAAGGCGAACCTCCAGCAATGCTACAAGAGCTACTCCTCCCTGATTAACTGCCCGCACAAATTGAATGGCCGAAATCAGGGAATATGCCACTCTACTAAGACCCTCAAACTTAACTTCCGCCTGCCCTTCGCTCCTCAGGGTCATCACCTTAGATAGACAATCAATATTGGCATGCTGCTCTGCAAGCCAGTCCATTTCCAGTTTTATATCGAACTCAACCAACGGTAGAACCGTCGCTACCAACGTGAAGTCGACTCCATCCAGACTCCAACAAATATGCCCCTTCGCCCCGGTAGTCATGGATGACCCATTGGTCATGCGCACCTTCAGCTCTACGTTCGCCAGGAATAACTCAACTCCAATTCTCCGGATAAAGCTTTCCGCAAGAAAAAAGTGTGATGCTCTCGTATCAAACAATACCCTAGTGGGGTATCCGGAAACTAGCACAAAGCCTAAAACACACAAATATAAACGGTCTTGAAAGTCTAAAGTAAAAGGTTAAACTTAAAATTTCATACCTATCACCACATCGGGCTGGCGGATTGCTTTCTGCTGCCCAAGGTTATAAGTGTTGAAACCGAAAAATCGGTCCCTGTGGAGTTCGACCCTTGCGGAAGGGGTGATCACACACTTACTTCTCTACTCACAAGCCCAAGGGACAAGGGAAAAGGACCGGGGATAGACCCAAGGCTTCAGCACGGAGGTCCCACCACACACCCGGAAGATCTTAGAGTGCTTCCCCTCCTTAGCCAAGTGCTGAAGCTAAGGTACCTCAGAAAACGCTAGAAGACCGGGCACCAGAAAGCGTGCCTTCTGAGGTACCCCTTGGGTCCTATTTATAGGAAAAGATGATCTGCAAATATCCAGCCGTCACTGTTTTCGAGGACTATAGGCAATCCAAATGGGGTAACATGGTAAAAACACCCCGCAATTGAAGGGCGAGTTGACCCTGAGAAGAGCCCATTGAGCGGGGGTGGCGAGTACGAGCGCGAGAAGGCTCCCCCCCCGCGCCGAGGTGAAAAGCAGCGAGTGAGCTCGCCTCTCTCAGCGCCGCGGGAGAGGGCGTTGGATGAGCTCGCCTCTCTCAGCGCCGCTGACCTGACTCGCCTGACTCAATGCCACTAGAGAAGGCGTTGAGGGAGCTCGCCTCTCTCAACGCCACTGGAGAAGGCGTTGAGTGAGCTCGCCTCTCTCAACGCCACTGGAGAAGGCGTTGAATGAGCTCGCCTCTCTCAATGCCACGGGATAAGGCGTTGAATGAGCTCGCCTCTCTCAATGCCACGGTCCGGCTCGCCTCGCCTCAGGCCTGGGAAAGTTGGGCCTAAAGCCCCTACTCACAGATGACGGTCGCGTTGGCACTCGCCAACCCCTTGGCTCTAGACGAGCACGTACTCAGCCGGCCCCACGATGAATGGCTTCCTCTCGCCGGGCTCAGCTCCACGATCTTCGAGCTCGGCCCGATGATTGCCGAGCCCGTACTCGGCATGCTGGGCTCGGCATACCCTGTTGAACTCGCCTGGGGCTCGGGGGCAGTCTGGGCCGGCCGGATCGGCTCCTGTTAGCCCACTCGCTGGATACGGGGTTGTACACAATCCCCGCTCTTTGCGCGGTGCGCCACTTCCGGCCATCGCGAGATAGCCTCAGACCACCACTGGATGCCCTAAACCACTCCAGACCCTTTTGGGTTTATTGGAGGGTTTTGTTGTGAAGGGGGATGGTCTCTGTGACTTTCCTGGATGACCCTTGAGCAGCGGCCACCACTTAAAATCGAGTTCCATGTTGTGGCGCCGCTGGTTTTTCTGTATAAATGATTTTGTCTAGCATCGATACCACCGAGCGACAATGGATATCACCGAACGGTGCTGGATCAACAAGGTGATCAACCAGCCGTGGATCTCACATGCTGGAGTGTGCAGTGCGTGCTGCGGCCACATTGCGCGCGCTTCAGTCGCGAGCTGTGCGCTCCCGCTGTCCTGGCGCTCTGGCGGGAGTTCGCGCGGTTCTGCCATCTTCTTAGATGCTTTCAGACATTTTGGGTGAGCGTATCTTGCGGCTGGTCTGGCCAGGTTAGCTTGCTCCTGTGTTCTTGCACCAAATCTTTCCGGTTTTACTTAGAAAAGTCAGGGGGAATCCCATCAAATGCTCCCAAATTTTCGAAGGTTGTGATCCGCAAAGCGACGAGTCCGAAAATTTTTAAGCTTATTCATTTCATCTCGGGTTTGGGGACTTAAGACCATTTCAACATGCGCGCATCACCAGCTACCTTGGTTCGCGGTGTGAATTATCCCCTCGGTTGGGCTTTTGACGTAAGCGGTGATGCATTGGATCCGTCCGTGTCTGCTTCGTAGGCTGAAGGTTCCATTAGGATGCCTGGATGACGATTCTCTGCGAAGAATTGCTCATGCATTACCCGTGCTTATTTGTGCGGTGCTGGCGATACATTATAGGACCGTTATTTTGCTTTGCGCCTTGTGTTCTGCGATGGTGAGGAAGCATGTCGCTTTTCACATTCCATTTTGTTTGAATGCGTGAGTATGACGCTGCTCTCTACCTTGCGTGATTGTTGCGAGAAGTCATGCTGGTGGCGAACTCTTGTAACGTGTAGCGATGTTCTGCCCCTTGTATCAGTGTCGCGGAAGGACTTGCAGGCTTGATGCCATTAGAAGACGTGGAAGGACATGGTGTTCGTTTCCATGCAGCAACTTAGACTGATTCGTTGTCCATTCATATCAGGAGCTGGGACGAAGCTTCTATAGGCGGAGGCCATCGATGATGTCCGTGCCTTGGGATGTTGTAATGGAGTAAGCTTTCGCGTTTGCAGAACACCAAGAGTCCTAGGGCCTGGGAGTGGAGCGAGACCGGACATCTGATCAGACCTTGAGATGATGGCAACGAAGGTAGGCTTGTGACGACTAGGTGTTGTTGAACTCTACCTTGTATATAGCTGGGGCTTCGCTTGCCGCAAAGACTGCGGGGGCGTTCAGTTCCTCGAGTGAGTGCTGCTTTGTAAGTTGGTGTTGGCGATGGAGAAGCAGTCGATTGCTTCTGTGCTATACGCAAGCTTGGCGTTGTCGGCTGGCGTATTGCCTTTGTAATTTTTTCTTTGCTTAGTTGCGCAGGCATTTGCGTGACATGTTGACCTTGAGACCCCCTACGGGAGGTGGCCTCAAGCAGTATACGGTGCCTTCTCTGCGGTTGTCGCCAAGCGTTAGCAACGAGAGCTTGTTTCTTAAGTGTGATGGGGAGGACACTTGCCCCCTTGCCTTGGTAGTGTGGATTGACTCGGAAATCTGTTTGTTTTGGGAAACGACGATGGACCTTGGTTTGTGGGTGCTTGGAGAATGCCTGGTATTTGGTGGGGAGACTTTGCTCACTTTTGTCTGGGGAGGACCGAAGTCTATCCGCATGGTAGTGGTGAAGAGACTTTGTTCGGTCGCTCTTTAGCAGGGACTGTGTCCGTCCAGATGGAGGTGGAGTAGCTGTAGAAAGAGAAGTGTCGAATAACTGTGGAGCTGAGGGACGTTGAGGTTATGCGAGTGCCTGCGATGACCGAGTACAACCGATCTCACGACTTTGAGATTGAGCGATCTCGTATCGCAGAGGAGGTCCGCTCTGGGATGATGGCGCTTGGGAATGATCTGCTTGAGTGCGATGTTGCGTGCCACTTGGGCTTTACCAAGGGCTCTCAGGCTGCTCAGATGTTACTGGAGCGCGGTGATCTGGGCGTGGAGGACGCCTCAGATGACTATGCTGACGTTGATGTTGAGGGACGATCCCGTTGTTCCCTTTTTTGTTTGTTTGCTTCGCCTTTTCTTTATCTTGCGGGTGCACCTTTGCACCACCACATGATGACGTAGCCCATGGGCAGCTTTTGTTTTAACGGAGGCCCTCTTTTTTGGATCTCCCGTGATCTGGTTGTGTTTAGGTGTGCTTACACTTTTGGCATAGTAGCGTTTATCTTGCTGGCATTTTGCGTAGCTTGCTAGTGGGAGATATTTGTCCGCTTGTTATTTTGGGAGGACCAGAGTTCGCTTAGGAGTTGGAGGCGAGGAGCCCTCGTGCGCTCATGCCTTAGGAGAATCGAGGTTTGTCCGGGTGGAGGTGACGAAAAACCTTTGTTCGTGTTGTGGGAGAACTGGGGTTCGTCCGAGTGGAGGTGGAAAAGAACTTTTGTTTGATTGCGCTTTGGTAGAATCGAGATTTGTCCGAGAGGAGATGTCGACGAAGAATTTATGTTTGATCGCACTTTAAGAGAACCGAGGTTCGTCCGAAAGGAGGTGGCGTAGAACCTTTGTTAGATCACGCTTTAGGAGGACTGGGGTCAATCTAGGGGGTGGTGTCAAAAACCTTTGTTCGTTCTCACCACGGGAAAACCAAGGTTTGTCCAAGTGAAGGTGCAAATGAACCTTTATTCATCTTGCCTAGGAAGTGCAGACAGAGCTGAGGGCGAGGTGCCCTGTAGTGCGGGAGCAAAATGCTCAGCAGCATAGGGGAATGAAGCCCTTGCAGAGCGAGAGTTGGTGCTCAGCAGTGCGGGGGCATGAAGTCATAGCAGCCTGGGAGCGGATGCTCAGCAACGCGGGGAATGAAGCTTTTGCAGCGCGGGAGAGCATGCTCAACAACGCGGGGGCATGAAGCCCTAACAGCATGGGATCGAATGTTCAGTAGCACGGGGGCATGAAGCCCTAACAGCGCGGGAACATATGCTCAACAGTGTGGGGGGCATGAATCCCTAGCAGCTTTGGAACGGATGCTTAGCAGCACGAGGGCATGCAACCATATCCGCGGGTGAGCGAATGCTCGACAATGCGGGGGAATGAAGCCCTAACAGTACGGGAGTGGATGCTCAACAGCACGGGAGAAGATGCTTAGCAGCGCGGGGGCATGAAGCCCCTAGCAACACGTGATCGGATGTTCAGCAGCACGGGGGCATGAAGCCTTAGCATAACGTTTCTTTTTGCTTGCTTGTGTTATTCACCTTAAATCTTTGCTTCGGGGAGACATGTATGTATGACGGAAGTTAAAACCAGTTACAATATAAAAGGAGATTCATAAGTGTGCACGCAAGTTCCATATTTCGACTTATTATTAAATTAAAAAATACACAAAGAGGAGACGCAGGCTTGCGGGCCATTAGGGGGAGCGACCTCTACTTGTGCCCCATAACCTATCTGCGTCGGGCTGCTGCTCAATCTTTAACGTGATTGTCGCTCTGTGTTGCGGGATTGTTTGGGACAGAACTTTGCACAAATCATTTGAGGAGACCTTGTCGAACGAGGCGCTCGATCTCGCCCTTCAACCGGTTGCAGCCCCCTATCTCGTGGTCGTATCCGCGATGGAAGTCACAATATCGTGGATGGTTTCCACTCTTTGGCACAAGCGGTTCGAGCCTACAAAGCTTGCTGCTGGCGAGGAGCACGTTGGTTCGAGTGGTATTCAAGGGAGTGTAGTCTTGACGCAGACGAGTTCCTCGGTCTTGACCTGGATTGTCGTGATGCTCGTCGTTTCCCTTGGGGCCTCGTAGTGGCTTCATATTACTCTTCCTCTTCAAGCTTCCTTTGAATTGTTGTCGATGCGTATTGATGGTTTTATCTGCTGTGATTTGATCTTTGAATCTATGGATAAGGCCACGGTAGTTGGGTGGCGCTTCACTCATCAACATGGAGTGGAATTTTCCCGTTCTGAGCCCTCCGAGGAAAGTTCCGCGCAAGAGCTCAGGGTTTACCCCCGAAATCAGTCGTGCCTCTGCGGTGAAGCGACAAAAGTAAATTCTTGAGCGATTATTCCTCCGTCTGCCAGATTCCCGTGAGGTGTGAGGGGTCTCGAACGATCCGCTTGTTGGCGATAAATTGCTTTGTGAAAAGTTGAGTTAGTTCTACAAAACTCTTGATTTTCCCTTTTTATGGAGCCAAACCAGGTGTGTGTGTTTTATTTCAGATTTGCCAGGAACACTAGGCATAGGAGCGGGCCCGGGGCATTGTACATGCACATGACGTTTACAAAGTGCTTAATGTGATTGAGAAGATTCCCTGCCCCGTCAAACGTCTCTAAGCCGCGGAGCTTGATCATGGGCGGAACTGGACATGATAGGACTGATGGAGCTAGAGGGGAGATGCGGTGGACAGGGTGTTGCACGCTCGTGTTTTGGTGCTTCCCGTGCTCATATTCTTCTTTGGTCACGCGCTTTACTTCCTCACGAGTGTATCCTTTATCGGTCAGAGCGGTGGATTCCTTCATTGTAAGAAAGTTTTCCCTCACATGCCTGGAAAGTTCGTCAGGGATTGCGGGGTGCGTGGAGTTGTCAGCACCAGACGATTTGTCTGCGATTAGATCCATGGAGCAGGCAGTGTCTTCAAGTATTATCTGGCTCGAGATCTGTAGTGGTTGACCTTCAGGATCGATATTCATGTGAGGAGGGCGACAAGCACTCAAGCCTCCCAATAGAGTGAGCGCCCTTGCATGGTGCTCCCTCATCAGGCGCCTGCATTTTTCCCTTGATGCATGAGATGCAATGACAATGGATCCATCTCGAAGCGAGGCATTACCTGTGGGTGGGCAAGTCGACGAGGGCTGGATTAGCGTGCTCCTCTAGCGTCGCGTCACTGGCAACTTATGTGCATTTCTTCATCATTGTTGTCAGTTGAGAGGTTCAAAAACTTGTTAGAGCTTTTGGGAACATCTTCCCATAGATGCCACCAAATTGTTGCGGGTCTCTCGGCTTTTTTACCGGTTCGGATAATCAGACCGACTTAGCTTGGAGTCGAACCAGGCGTGCAAACAGTTAAAAAATCCACAGCAAATGACAAGAAAGATTTTTGACGTGGAAAACCCGGAAAGGGTGAAAAATCACGTGGCTGGATTTGTGTCGAACCAAATTACAGAAGATCACGTGTGTTTACAAAGGTTGGACTTTGATCTCGGAGGCGACAGGTCGCTAATCCGTTGCAAGTGCAGAAAATGAAATACGTAAAGGAGGAAACAACTAAGTTCTCGAAGCCTCAATTGAAGCATTCCCGCCTTGAGATGACGTTGAACTCACAGAATCTCGGTGGAAGCGTTCTGGCTAGAAATTCTTCTAAGTCCACAAAGTTTTTAATGGAGCGCTCTCGTTGATGCAGAGCCTAAGTGGGAGCACTCTCGCGGAGGCAGTTGACGTGACTTGAGGCGTGAGGAAATCATAGCGCAAGTAGGAGAGCAGATTGAATTCATGAGCAGAGAATCAGCGTAAATCCACAATCTCGCCGGAATACCTCAGAGCTCTCTCTTGCCTCTAGAGTTATTTGTCTTCAAATGAAGGCATGCGAGCCTATTTATAAGTTTCAGGAGGGTCATAGTGGTAATTGTGCTGGAGAGTAATTTGTGCTGGCGAATGGCGTTGCTCCATTTTGATCACATGGATCACCATTTTTGCCAAAATGACGAGAGTGCCCCTTCCCACTAGACAGTTTGGGCAGCACAGAAAAGGTGCCGGAGGCAGCGGTAGTGACCAGAGGTGGCTGGTGGTGAAGGAGGTGGCCTGGGACGGCAAGGGTCACCTGCGACAGCGGCAGTCAGCACTCGCACGGGAGCACGTTGCATCCCTGCGCTGGAGTGCGCAACGCGCGAACTCAGGAGCACGCAGCGCGTGCGCGGGAGTGCCCTGCGCGGCCGCGCGCGCTACGGCCGCATTGTGCGCCCTGCGCTGACGCGTCGTGCGCTCGCGCTGTCCTAGCACTCTGGCGGGATTGCGCTCAGTTCTGCCTTCTTTTTAGATGCTTTCGAACCTTATGGGTGAGCGCGACTTGCGGTTGGTCTGGTAGGGTTAGCTTGTCCCTGTGTCTTGGGACCAAACCTTTCTGGTTTTGCTTAGAAAATTTAGGGGGAACCCCATCAAGGTTAATTAACCATTTAGCCCACCTTAATATACAAAATCACATAGCTTACTTCCTCTTCATTGGGATGTACGTGGTGATAGCATAGGGTTGACCTCTGCCTTATTTTGGTCTCCTAGCTATCGCTTAGTGTTACTTATGAGTTGCCAAGGTCTTGACTTAACTTATTTGAAACCCTAATCTAGTATTAAGTAAGGGAACCCACATGATAGTGAGATAAAGTGTGATCCTCCTCTTTATGTTCAAGGTAAAAATGGTTCATCTTGATGAGATATTTTTCCTCCTAATTGTGAATGCGGCTAGCCATCTTTTGATCATGTTTTTCAAGTATGTGTTTTATATCAAATGGGAAAAAGAGTAGTTGTGTTTGACCTTGAAATATGACGTGTTTTTGACTGAGGGAAGCTTCAAGAAAAGATATAAAGGGAGGTTTCATCCACATCTATCTCACTTCATCTACCACCACTACCTCCATGAATTTGGCCCTATAAATTGCCATGATGAAGGATAAGGAAGATGTTCACTTCTCTTCGAACACAAGCATTGAAAAATTTCTCTTGAGAGGCCTTTGTGACAAATTGCCTTCGTTTGAGAGAGCATTCGGACGTCACTCCGCGACGTCGAAGAGGAATACTTTGTCTACACGATGACTCTTGAGAAACTGAATGAGGAGACACATTGATGAATGTCTTACTAAAAGATAAATTGGAGATTTGAGGGGAGATTGCTACAGTAACAATTTTCTCAAATTAGTTGAAAAGGCTGTGATTTGTTGAGTTATTTTCTTTGATTTGTTGAGTTATTTTCTTCCAAAGTGGGAAAAAGGGGTAGCCACCTTTTTGACCATGAAAATGACAAGTGTTTCATGTTAAGTGGGAAAAAGGTAGTCACATTTGACCATGAAAATTGACATGTGTTTTGATGGCACATGCAAGGGAAGCTTTCAGGGAAGAGGCAAAATGAAGCTTTCAGGAAAGAGATCAAGGGAAGCTTCATCCACGTCTAACTCATGCCATGCATCAACCACTTCCATCTCCAAGGATTTCCCTATAAATAGTCATGATGAAGGATGTGAAATTCATCCACTTTTCTCTAAAACACAAGCATTGAATGATTTCTCTAGAGAGATTTTTCTGACAATCGATATTAGTTTGAGAGAGCTTTCAGATGTCTTTTTGCGGCGTTGACAAAAAATACTTTACCTATATGGAATGGATCTGAAGCAGATTTGGGCAAAGATTTTAAGAGGTATCATGAAGAAGATTTGTGTAATTCATCTCATCCGCCACTATCAGAACTAGCAATTTTTCTGTAATGATTTATTATGTAATATTGTGTGGTACGAAGTTAGTTAAGATCCTATGTTGATCGAGGAGGGAAAACTATGTAATTGCCTATTTGTTTTCATATATCTTTAGTGATAACATTTCAGATTGTACTTTGATAGCCCCGTGATTTTCACCGTATTGGGTTTCCACATTAAATTTATGTCACTTTTGTTATTGTTATTATTGTGCTTAGTTTTTTATTGTGTATTGACATACCGCTAAATGGTCATGCATATACTTGCTCGAATTAATTTGCAGGGGTTCTGATCGAGCTTGTGTGCTCTCTAGCACAACAGTTTGTTCATGGTGTTTGTGTGATGAGTATTGCGATCATAAAAATTCGAAATGTGCAAAAACATGCGCTTACATAAAATGTAACAAAAATATAGAGATGTGAAAAATAAAATGATGCAACATAGGTTGCATCAAATCTAAAACAACCAAGCTGCAATTAAGAGATCAAAATGAACTAAGAAAAATGAATGAAGACTTTTGAACGTTTAAAGCTTTGACTTTAAAAAACTAAAGTATTCTTCTTTTCAAAAAAGAAGTTAGAAAAAGTGGAAGAAGAATGCCGACTATTTTGAAGCACCAAGTTTGTCAAATTGAAGAGACTGTTAATGAATATGTGCATATGGAAATCAACTTGGAAACATAGTTTAATTTATAATATAACTGAAACAGAAGCATATAAATATCGGTTGTTTGGAATCGAAAAGTTGCAAAAGGAATTCTCATTCATGACTAAGGGAAGCTTCCGGCAAAATCCCCCGTAAACCTACGTCCTTTTCTTTTTTGATTCATTGGGGCATGCAGAGACGTCTGGCGGGAGTTTGAAATTCGGCATCCCTCGCCCGTTTAGCATGGGAGCGTGGAGTAGAAGAAAGGAGAGGGTATTTCGTGGAGGGTTCTTTGGAGGTGATGCCCTAGCCACCCTTGCTATGTGCTATTTTTAAATAGATTTTTGTTATGCCAGCCTCACTTCTTTTGGTAATGATGTTGGAGTAGCTCAAAATATTGTATTTTCTATATAAAGTGTTTTGCATATTATTTTATACAAAATGGCACAAGGACAACAACCAAGTGATACCCTAAGAAGATGTATTCAATTTATTCAAAATGGCACAAGAACAACAAGCAAGTGATACTATAATATGAAATACATCTAATTTATGCACATACATATTTACAGTATAATATGAAATAATGGTAAGCACCGGAATACATCTCCATATCTTATTTTCATAAAATATGTGATGATGTAATAAATATATAGGAATCAATAAAAAATTTATAAATTATATAAATTTACAGAAATAAGCAATCACCAATGGGGTGGTGGCGCAGTTGGCTAGCGCGTAGGTCTCATAGCATAACGAGTAATCCTGAGGTCGAGAGTTCGAGCCTCTCTCACCCCATACTTTTTGTTGATACTATTAATTTTTTTTGTTATTGCTGTTAATAAGTTTTTTTTTATATTGTTAAGTTTTTTTTTTGTGATTGCTATTCTTAAGTTTTTTTTGGGTTACAGCTATTACTAAATTTTTAATGTTACAGCTGTTATTAAGTTTTTTTGTTACAGCTTATTGCGTGTTACCGGTTTTTCTACGGTCCGGAGATTGAATCGGACCGTCTTAGCTCGAACTCGGATCGGGTGCGCAAACAGTCAAAGAAAATACAATAGCAAATGATTAGAGGTTTTTTTAATGTGGAAAATTCAGAAATGGTGAAAAAACATATGGTCAGGTGTGTGCCGGGTCAAAATCCACTATTTCGTTGAACTTACAAAATTTGAAAGTTTTCTCGGAGGGTAACAAACAGACCACCTCTCCGTTATATTACAAAGCTTTGAGTACAATAACGATAGAAAATAAACTAAGTCTGCGATGCTCTGACAAGAGCTTCCAATGAAGCTGAGGATTGATTAGGTCTACCGGGCTTGGATGAGACCGTTCTTCCGGAAAAAATAGCTAAGTTCTCGCAGCGTTGAGCGCTTGACGGCCTAGAAAGAGAGAGCGCGCGGAGCGAATTCCAAACGGAGGAACGATCTAAGTCTCACGTACACACCGGAAAATCTCAGAGCTCTATCTAGCCTCTGGAGTTGCTTGCCTTCAAATGTGGGTCTATGAGCCTATTTATAGTTTTCTGAAGCGACATGCTGGTAATTGCGTCGAGGGGGATTTTTTGTCGGCGAATGACGTCGCTTCGTTGCGGTAACTTGGATCACCAATTTTCAGGAAATGACGGGCATGCCCCCTGGGCAACTCGGGCGGCCCAGACAGGTTGCCCAGCGGCGGCGGAGGCCGGAGGCGCCGGCCTCGAGCGCGCGCGGGTTGTCCGTGCGCACGTCTTGTGGGCTGTTTTTGGACCCCTTTGATCGGGCACGGTCCGCGTGCACAGTTCACCTGCTTGAGTTGGTTCTCTTGCACATTTTCGATCAAATACCTTTGGCTCCACTCAAAAACTTTTTAGGGGGTACCCATCACAACTACTGTTAGGTTTTTTTTTGGCTACAGCTATTATTATGTTTAACGTGAATCAAAGGTTACTACTACATTTAACAAGTAGGCGATTTTCCTTAACTTTGTTCTCCATATTATTTTTCTTCTCCGTATCATTTTTCTTAGCAAACATTTACTACTTACTGGCAGTAACATTGTGCATGCAAAATGTATAACATTTTTTATTATTTCATTAATTAAATGTATCTGATTTAATTATTACATATAAACAAATGTATATTCATACTACCAGGCACCAGCAGGCTGTTGGGGTTCGGGTTCCCTCTTACTCTCTTAGGATGATAAAACCCGCGACGACGGACGTCGAGAGGTCCGTAATGGAATGGATTGAATTGTGGCGAACATTGGGCACGATCGAATTGTTCGGCGAAATCATGGGACGTTCAAGACTCATATCCTTCGGTATTATATATGCTATAATTATTATATTATGATATATATAATTTTATATATATATAGAAATATATAACTATCCTATTTCTACCCAAGCAGCCCGCTGCCCGCCTACCTATATAAAAGAAAAAAAATCAAAACCTAAATGATAGACCTGCTGCTCTCCCCGTGAAGAAGAAAGCCGGCCGCCTATTCTCCTCTTGCAAGCCTCCTGTGCAAGGTACACCTTCACCTCTTCTTTCTCATTCGGATCGAGATCTTCTCGCCGGCGATCTTGAACGGTGCCGGAGCCGAAGCAAGCAGCGGTGGTCGGAGTTTTGAGGCTGCACATAGTCGAGATTTGACGGCGGCGTTTGTCGCGAGGGCGAAGACGCCGACGACTCTTTGTACGGGGGCTGATTTTGGAGGCGGTGTTGGCGCCGTTCTTGTGTAGCGGGGCGGCGGTGCACGTGTGCGGGGGAGCGGCGTTGGCGAAGGCCGATTTGGGCGGAGCCGGAGCGGCGTAGGCGGAGGCCGTTCTTAGAGTGCGCATCTTAGCGCAAAGAACGGCGGCGTGTTATTGGGGTCGCATCTGCGGCTAGCGGCGGTCAGCGCGAGGAGGCATCTTAGCCTCAAGTGGTCTTTGGTGGCGATGCATCTGAGCCTCGAGCGGGGCAACCTACTGACGGGTTGCGGACTGATCGGAGTGCGCCAACGACGCCGTGTGTCGACGTAGGCGGACAGCTAAGCACAATATTGGAAGATCTTGGAAGACTGCAGAGAATTCAGAGAACCAGTTTGGAGCGAGTCTCTCTGATTCGGACTTGGTCGTCTTTGTCGGTATACCTGTATTTTTTCTCTTGTCTTTATTTTGTGCTAGCTGTAAGATCCATCTGAGGATCGCTGGGGGAAAGCCATTGTATTGTTGAATATTATTTAGTGGCGGCTTTCTGGGTTGGACTCCGATCGTCCCGTGGTTTTTACCCTGATTTGGGGGTTTTCCACGTATACGCCAGTGTGTTTGTGATTGTGTTTGCTTTTGCGTATTTCGCTGACCGTTTTGCAGGTATCTCAGCTCGCGTCCTCGCGTGCACTCAGATCTGTGAGAACGTGTTTCGCACAACAAGTGGTATCAGAGGGAGGTTCAGTCGAGTCGATTGGATATTTCGGGTTTGTGAATAGGTGCGGTAGGTGACGACCATTGCTCCGCTTCCTATCCTCTCTAGTCACATTCTTTGAAATAGTCGGCTCCCAGATCAGTGGTCAGAGTTGACAGTGGACTGAGTGCAGATGGATTCGAGATTTGAGATGAGTATGATGTTGAACGGGGCCAACTATCATGAGTGGCACATGATGATGAAGGACTTGATTTATGTCAAGGGTTGGCTGATACGCCCGAGATAGATGTATATTTACGCAAGTGCACGTGCCGAATCAAGTAATATAAAGTGAGAAGTGATCGTTCCCTCGATGAGGTGATTGACCTAGTGATCACAATTACTAGCTCTTCCCGTTCTCTAAATTCAAGACGATAATTAAGGTGAATTTCTAGTTTTATTTAAAGAAGTACTCTTAAGACAAGAACTAAAATGCGCGGACAAGAAAATATTATTATCCAAGTTTTAGAGAAGCAATCTTGCGTGTTGGTTTCCCTTACCTATTGCGATGATTTTTTTTATAGAAAAAGCTTTCATGAGTTGTTTGACTTCTATCTTGCAAGGATTTAAAAGCGGATCTCTTTATCCCTCGATTTTCGAGATCCGGTCACCCAAATTCCCCCAGTTATCTCCAACTTGGGTGGAAAGAAAGTAACGAAAAGCGCACAAATCCACTACGCTAACTCAAGAGGAAATCTCTTTCTCTCTCGAAGTTATATTAGAAATTAGGTTACACTTACACCGCTCCTCTCTTGATTCTCGCAGTGCAGTAAAAAGATGGAATTTTGACTAAAGAAATACGCGACTCCTCTCTCGAATCTCGCCACGTAATATAAAGGATTCAACCCTAGACTAGCATAACTCCTCTCTCGAATCTCGCTATGCTAACTAGAAGATGAATACTTACTCAAAACATTCACAAATAGAGAACACAATTCCAATAAAGATAGAAAATCAAACAATCATTAAGTCAAAACCTTGAATCAAATCATCACAACAAGTAAGGTACTCACAACACACAAGATTTAAGAAATTAGTTCATGGCGGAGAGATGAAAGCAAATTAGATGGATCTTACTAGACATGCTTTAATAAATTCGAAAGTTTCAAGAAATAATTCACTCGGATGTGGGAGATCCGTTGCTCTTGACGATCCGGTATAGTCTTCTTCTTCTTCTTGCCTAGGGTTTGTCTCCCAAGATGGATCTTCTCCTCCAAAAACTCCCTTCTCTCTATGTCCAGAACTCCTCTTTTGTCCTTTCATTTGTCCTTTAAAAACGCCTCCAGATATGTCAAGGGATGTCTCCTTCCAAATTTGAAAAGGTTGCAAAATTCGAATTTCAAACTCTGAAAATCACCCAGGAGACGTTGCAACCTTCATTTTTTGGGGTGTTGCAACACCCGCGCTGTGCCTACTTGCATTGCCAATCAGAAAGAAAAGTGTTGCAACCATTTATTTTTTCGTGCGTTGCAACCTTTTTCCAGATTTTTATATTTTGGCAGATTTCCGTCCATGAGCTTATTCCTCTTGCACCACTAGTAAACATACAATGAAAAGAGACCAAATTAGCCTTGAATTAGATAATCAAACAATTACTTTCATTTCTATAGCTTTTTGTGTTTATTCGTGTCGCATATGCCGAGTAATTTGTCAGAAAACGTGGCTAGATAACTTCTTTTGGGAAGTTATCACACCCCCACACTTGAACCTTTGCTAGTCCTGAGCAAAGAGAAATAATTATTTCAAATGGGTGTTCGATAATTATCACTCTCCAAATCAGAACAATCCTATCTTGACCAACATTAGTCCAAGATATTCAAGAAGTTCGCTTTACTCAACTGATAAGCTTGATTATTATTAAAAGTTCAAACATCACAAATCCATTAGCTTGATAAAAGATAAAGCATACTAAAGAATTTTGTGTAGTGTGTGCGCCTTCTTCCAGATTATTTACTCCCTCGTACTTTTTCATTGAACATCCTCAATAATTCAAAAGGGTAAGAATAAGCTAAGTCATTACGCTAGCCTTGATAAGAATTAGCAGCAAACGAGAGCATAGGTTTAGCTTTGGCTTGGTTGGCAATTCATGAATAGACTTAAATAGTGGCATGGTAATTCCCTAGTTAATAATCTCAATCTTTCACCATATTACGAGGTTCAGTCCCTAAGCCTTGCATATATAAACATATTGTGCCAATAGTTGGGATCATTCCAAGTATGTAATTGCCTACCCAGGCCACATATCACTATGACAAAAGTTTTGATTATTTCCTTTTTTTTTCATATGGTCACAGTTGGGATCATTCTAGATAGGCGTGTACATACTTAGGCTGCATATCACTATGACAATTCACAATTTTTCTTTTTTTATATATATAAATGCTGAATTGGAACACCCATAAATGGCTAGTGGATTACGATAAAACTAGTGAAATATGGGGAATTTGGTCATTCAGTAGTGGGTAGCAAAATGATACAGAACCAATCAAAGAATCTCACGAAAGGTCAAAATGGTCTAGCTACTAAAACATTATCTTGACTCACATTATTACTTAGTTCTTGCTCACCCCATTTCCTAATTTTAGAAATCAACATCAAAAGTTTTCAGAGAAGTAAATGAAAACTGGAGAAGGATGTGCATGAATTAAATGCCTTAGAGTGCTTTATCAAAAAAAATCTTGCTAATTTCAAATTCAAAATCTGAACTCCTAGGATTCCCTAGCCATACCAATTAATTATCATTGAACTTCAAGAATAACTTATCACTAAGTTATTGTCAATATACGAGATATTACAAGTACGAGTGATCAAATTATCTACCACCACAATTGCAGAGACGATGTTAGCCAACACCCCCACACTTAAAGGCTTGCTAGGCCCTAGCAAGGTTAATGTGTTATATTAAAAAAATATTCTTTCAATACTACTCAGCCTTTGCATGAATTAAACAAAAGTGAAATTGAAACAGTAAAAACTCCCCTGATAAGGAAATGATATCCTCTGAGTCTCTGGAGTTTCTTTAATGTGCTCCCCATGTGCTCCGATGATCTACAGTACTCCGATGATATTTACCTGCTCAACTTTTATCTTGGCTATGACAGAAGAGAACAAAACATGGAGGCAATCTAATAAAGTTTGTAACTGCATGAATTAGCAACAACAATGAACCAAAATAGCTTAATCGCCTTCATATTCATGTCATAACTGTTAATTATAGCAATAGCCTAAATCATATTATATCAATTTGAACATAAAAGCAGAGTAATAAGGTATATTAAATTTAGTCTTTCCAAAATATCGAGCACTTAATGAGTCCAAATATACACGCAAGATCATATCATATCATGTGAGTAGTGCAGAGTACATCAACCATTAGTACAGTCAAACAAAATAGCTCAAAATATCATATCATATCATGTGTCCAAAATATCATATCATGTCCAAAATATGTCCAAAATATCATATCATGTGTCCATTCACCATGCAGTCAAACAAAATAGCTCAAAATACGGTCATCCAAAGCAAAACAGAAACAAAATAGTGTCCATCAACCATTAGTACAGTCATCCAAAAAAAAATAAGTCAAAAAGGATCTAATCAGATCCCCCCTCATCGTCTTCTTCAGGTTCATCCATTTCTTGATCCTCCTCGCCTTCTAGCTCCACCTCTTTTTCCTGATTCCTTTCTTCCTCCTGTTCCTCGTCTTCTTCATCTAATTCGGTTGGGTCGAGAGTGCTTCCATCAGCCGCTAGCAACTCTCCCTTGTCGTTGAACTGCCATTGATATCGAAACGGCTCTTCATCCACCTGCAACTTTGCTCTCTTCAAGAGACTATCAATCTTCCTCTCCATAATATCCAGTCGGGAACTGAAGTAGCAGTGCTGGCATCTCAAGTATACCTTTATGTACTCAATACTTTCCATAGCTTCATGCAACGTGACCTCTTCCCCGGATGGCACTGCTACTTTCTCCCGCTTTCTGGCCGATGACGCTGAATATCAACTTCCTATTCTTTTGTGAGGTGTCTTAAAACCGCTGTCCATCTCAGTCCCTACTTTAATATTCACCTTCACAACCTGTCCAGTTATCGGCCTCCGCACTTGGGTTAGCAAATCCTCAGCACCGCAGGCTACCCATGCCTGCCTACAAAGCTCCGTGATCAAGATTGGGAACCATAGCAGCTTGGCCTTGTCCTCCCAGATTTTCATCTTCAAATGGTTGCTGATTATCGCTCCCACATTAATCCTATGCCCCTTCAAAATGTGATATATCAGCTCTGCTCTGTCCAAAGTGACATTGTTCAGGTGGCGGGTAGGCATAATGGTAGCATTTATGAAAAGGTGCCACACCTTAGCTTCCCTGGACAAGGATGTGGATTTCAGCGCCTTTGTCGACCTCTTTGACCATTCCAGGTCTGGTGAATTGCCGATCGCAGCTGCCAGTTCATCTGATGTAATTTGATAGTTCAGACTCTCCAATTCTTCATCAGCACCTACTTCGTACAGCTCATTGATTACATTGGAAGATATGTTGATCAGCTTCCCTCGTACCGTCACTACCTCATCCTCCATTTGCTTAGCGTTTGCGTAAAATTCGTATACCCAGGATAGAATGGCCTCCGACCGGTGATGGCAGAACGTCTCCCAGTGTAACTCATGCATTTGGAGCACGTAGGGAAGGCTCCACGCTCGCTTCTCCATCAGGAATCCCCTTTCATAAATTACTGGTAACGTCTTTAGATTCTCAAATCTATATGCGGCAGCTTCGCTAACAAACCGTGACGCTTTCTTCGCTATCGATTTCCCTTTTCTTTTGGATGACATTTCTACATTATAGGTTTAGCAAGATCAGGAACTCCTCACCCTCACACATTCGAAACTCAGGCATGGAGATGAGAACTGAAATAAGAATGGTGCTAGGCGCTTTCGAAAATTACCTGATCGGTCTTGAGATGCTACGGTAGGGAGGGGTCCGGCGAAGGTTCACTCGTCGTCAGGTCATGAAATGGGGATGGGCTCGCTGGGAATCAACTCCTAGCAGTTCGCCGCCACTCACGCCGCCGTCTACGCCCCGCAGAACTCGTCGACGCCGCCGTCGACGCCTCCGTTTTCGCGAATTAGGGCAGGATTCGGCGTCGATTCGATTCTCTTCTCCTTCCTTTCCTTTTTTTTATATATTTTTAGCGTGTATAATTAAGAAGAAGCCCGGTTCAAGTGAACCGGGGCCACGTGGCACACTCTGTATGGACCCCTCCAGCCGGTTCAGCGCCGGTTTGACCGCCTATTCCCCGACAACGGCGCCAAAAACTTGATACACCCGAGATAGATGTATATTTACGCAAGTGTACGTGCCGAATCAAGTAATATAAAGTGAGAAGTGATCGTTCCCTCGAGGAGATGATTGACCTAGTGATCACAATTACTAGCTCTTCCCGTTCTCTAAATTCAAGACGATAATTAAGGTGAATTTCTAGTTTTATTTAAAGAAGTACTCTTAAGACAAGAACTAAAATGCGCTGACAAGAAAATATTGTTATCCAAGTTTTAGAGAAGCAATCTTGCGTGTTGGTTTCCCTTACCTATTGCGATGATTTTTTTTATAGAAAAAGCTTTCATGAGTTGTTTGACTTCTATCTTGCAAGGATTTAAAAGCGGATCTCTTTATCCCTCGATTTCCGAGATCCGGTCACCCAAATTCCCCCAGTTATCTCCAACTTGGGTGGAAAGAAAGTAACGAAAAGCGCACAAATCCACTACGCTAACTCAAGAGGAAATCTCTTTCTCTCTCAAAGTTATATTAGAAATTAGGTTACACTTACGCCGCTCCTCTCTCGATTCTCGCAGTGCAGTAAAAAGATGGAATTTTGACTAAAGAAATACGCGACTCCTCTCTCGAATCTCGCCACGTAATATAAAGGATTCAACCCTAGACTAGCATAACTCCTCTCTCGAATCTCGCCATGCTAACTAGAAGATGAATACTTACTCAAAACATTCACAAATAGAGAACACAATTCCAATAAAGATAGAAAATCAAACAATCATTAAGTCAAAACCTTGAATCAAATCATCACAACAAGTAAGGTACTCACAACACACAAGATTTAAGAAATTAGTTCATGGCGGAGAGATGAAAGCAAATTAGATGGATCTTACTAGACATGCTTTAGAAAATTCGAAAGTTTCAAGAAATAATTCACTCGGATGTGGGAGATCCGTTGCTCTTGACGATCCGGTGTAGTCTTCTTCTTCTTGCCTAGGGTTTGTCTCCCAAGATGGATCTTCTCCTCCAAAAGCTCCTCTCTCTCTATGTCCAGAACTCCTCTTTTGTCCTTTCATTTGTCCTTTAAAAACGCCTCCAGATATGCCAAGGGATGCCTCCTTCCAAATTTGAAAAGGTGGCAAAATTCGAATTTCAAACTCTGAAAACCGTCCAGGAGACGTTGCAACCTTCATTTTTTGGGGTGTTGCAACACCCGCGCTGTGCCTACTTGCATTGCCAATCAGAAAGAAAAGTGTTGCAACCATTTTTTTTTCGTGCGTTGCAACCTTTTTCCAGATTTTTATATTTTGGCAGATTTCCGTCCATGAGCTTATTTCTCTTGCACCACTAGTAAACATACAATGAAAAGAGACCAAATTAGCCTTGAATTAGATAATCAAACAATTACTTTCATTTCTATAGCTTTTTGTGTTTATTCGTGTCGGATATGCCGAGTAATTTGTCAGAAAACGTGGCTAGATAACTTCTTTTGGGAAGTTATCATTGTCACTCGCCTATCTTTGAGGAGATGCCCAATGATACGGATCCTGCAAAATGGGAGATTGAACACCGCAAGGTGTGTGGCTTTATCAGACGATTCGTGGAGCGCAATGTGTACAATCATGTGGCGAGTATTGTTGATGTCAAGGAACTATGGAATACATTGGAGTCTCTATATTCGAAGAGCACGGGTCTGAATATACTTTTGTTGCTGGCAAAGATTAGTGAGTGCAAATATCAGGAGGGCACATCTATACTTGATCATGTGAATGAGTTTCAAGGAGTGTTGGATCAGTTGTCTGCTATGAAGGTGACCTTTGATGATGAGGTCAATGCTCTGTGGTTACTGAAGTCTCTCCCTGCCTCTTGGGAGATGGTTCGAGTTTCACTGATTAACTCGTCTCCGGGAGGTGTTCTGACTATGGAGATTGCAAAGAGTGGGATTCTGAATGAGGAGGTGAGAAGGAAATCTCAGGGTGATTCATATGAGAGTATCCCTTCTACTCACTCAAGTGCTTTGTACACTGAGTCTAGGGGAGAGATAAGTGCAGAGATGGCAGCGGATCTAATAGGAGCAAGTCTAGGCCGCGGAAAGATATTGAGTGCTTTCATTGTGGCAAGAAGGGACACATTAAGAGGAAGTGCAATGCCTGGAAGAAATTGCAAATGAAGGAATTAGGGAAGCAGGACGAGGCCACAACATCAGTAGTGACAGCCTGTGATGATGATGATATATCACTCTTTGCGAGTGATGAGGTGGCGGCTAACCTCGCTTGTAGAGATGATTTGTTGTTGGTGGACTCGGGGGCTTCAGCACACGTTTCGAGCGATAGAGCACAGTTTGCTACCTACACCTCACGTGAGTGCGGGGTATTGAGGATGGGCAACGAGACAGTTTGCAAAGCTATCGGCATCGGTGATGTGCACCTAAGGACGAGCATAGGTTCTGTTTTAGCGCTCAAAGACGTCCGTCATATACCTGACATCCGATTCAGTTTGATGTCTGTTGGTCGATTGGATGTAGATGGTTTTGCTAGTAGATTTGATGACGGACGATGGAGATTGACCAGAGGTTCTTTGGTCATAGGCCGTGGTAGCATGATGTCCGGCCTTTATTGTTTGGAGGCTAGAGCTGCAGGTGCGGGGGAGCACAAGGTCAGAGGTGATAGTGCCACCGGTGTGTGGCGCGGACAACATGGATTTTTCAGTGGGAAGAAATGCTACAGGCAAGTGAGACATCAGGTCTCAAAGTCGACGGTGATAGGACAGGAGAGCGGTTCTCATGTTGTTGCTGGCCAGCGGCGTCGGGTGACCTTTGATTGTCACGATCCTACATCGAGTTCGACAGTTTGTGCGGGACAGATGCAAAGTTGCAGTGATGGTTCTTGCGGGGAGGTCGCCAATTTGGCGAGCTCTTCCTCCTAGTCGGGAAGGGGAAGAATTGTTGGGGTTCGGGTTCCCTCCTAGGATGATAAAACCCGCGACGACGGACGTCGAGAGGTCCGTAATGGAATGGATTGAGTTGTGACGAACATTGGGCACGATCGAATTGTTCGGCGAAATCATGGGACGTTCAAGACTCGTATCCTTCGGTATTATATATGCTATAATTATTATATTATGATATATATATATATATATATATATATATATATATATATATATATATATATATATATATATATATATATATATATATATATATATTTGATTATAGTTATTATATATATATAGAAATATATAACTATCCTATTTCTACCCAAGCAGCCCGCTGCCCGCCTACCTATATAAAAGAAAAAAATCAAAACCTAAATGATAGACCTGCTGCTCTCCCCGTGAAGAAGAAAGCCGGCCGCCTATTTCTCCTCTTGCAAGCCTCCTGTGTAAAGTACACCTTCACCTCTTCTTTCTCATTCGGATCGAGATCTTCTCGCCGGCGATCTTGAACGGTGCCGGAGCCGAAGCAAGCAGCGGTGGTCGGAGTTTTGAGGCTGCACAGAATAGTCGAGATTTGACGGCGGCGTTTGTCGCGAGGGCGAAGACGCCGACGACTCTTTGTACGGGGGCTGATTTTTGAGGCGGTGTTGGCGCCGTTCTTGTGTAGCGGGGCGGCGGTGCACGTGTGCGGGGGAGCGGCGTTGGAGAAGGCCGATTTGGGCGGAGCCGGAGCGGCGTAGGCGGAGGCCGTTCTTAGAGTGCGCATCTTAGCGCAAAGAACGGCGGCGTGTTATTGGGGTCGCATCTGCGGCTAGCGGCGGTCAGCGCAAGGAGGCATCTTAGCCTCAAGTGGTCTTTGGCGGCGAGGCATCTGAGCCTCGAGCGGGGCAACCTACTGACGGGTTGCGGACTGATCGGAGTGCGCCAACGACGTCGTGTGTCGACGTAGGCGGACAGCTAAGCACAATATTGGAAGATCTTGGAAGACTGCAGAGAATTCAGAGAACCAGTTTGGAGCGAGTCTCTCTGACTGGTCGTCTTTGTCGGTATACCTGTATTTTTTCTCTTGTCTTTATTTTGTGCTAGCTCTAAGATCCATCTGAGGATCGCTGGGGGAAAGCCATTGTATTGTTGAATATTATTTAGTGGCGGCTTTCCGGGTTGGACTCCGATCGTCCCGTGGTTTTTACCCTGATTTGGGGGTTTTCCACGTATACGCCAGTGTGTTTGTGATTGTGTTTGCTTTTGCGTATTTCGCTGACCGTTTTGCAGGTATCTCAGCTCGCGTGCTCGCGTGCACTCAGATCTGTGAGAACGTGTTTCGCACAACACAGGCACCAGCCAAAAAACATGTATATTAATACTCTTGCGTAATATTTTGACTAATTTGCTCAACTTTACTATTCTACGATATCATAACTGTGGAACATAACTTAAAGTTCTAGGTATTATTTTTCTACTTCCAGAATATGAGTCTACCACCTTTTCCCTTTATTGCGGGCAGTCCACTTCCTTGTTAATTACATTGTTTCTTATATGTTGCATAATAAGTTAAATTGTCATCTTGTAAATTTTTATGTGAACTCTCTCAACCTGCTCAAACAAAGTAGGCTCAACACAGATACAAGTTTGATCCAGCCGTAACCTAGCGAATTAAATCACCTAGGTGACTTAGCTAGTTCAATTGACCCTTGATGAACCTAGCTAGTCAGGATTAATGTGATCATATTGACCTAGCTTGTGATCTGACTCTAACTTGGTATACACCTTATTTGTACTAAGATGACCTAAAACCTACTTTCGAAACAAATGAACTCGATCCGAATTGCACACACAACAAATGACATTGGGCTAGTAGATTAGTTGCAAATCGATCATTTTGGCATTTATTTGTGAAATTGACTAAATCAGGGCGTATTGAACTATGTGAGGGCTTGACGACCGGATATGGCTTTTTTGAGCAAATACAACGATCCCTAGTAAACGCCCCAGATCATCTTGGAAAAAAAAAATTTTGTGCACCTCTAGACTTGTACGCATGAATAATATTGTTTTTGCGAGTGGCACGGGACAATTATCTGCATGTGTCGAGTGGTTGTAATATGTTTTCCCCCCAAATAGTGTGTCTGGTAGAGCTGGTTGAGACAAACAAAAAACAAGCTCCAATCCAAACGCCTACTTAGTTTTCTCCAGATATAAATTAATTAGGCTGGATTTGAGGAAAAGAGTCTATGCAGACAGATTTCAACGCAACACATTCACAATCCATTTTTCGCATATACAATCATTTTTCATAGTTTAGGATTCATTTTGCCCGTATACAATATTCACTTTTCATTCTGTAAGAACAATTATAAACGCACGTAGAAAAAACGAAGGACCGGAAAAAATTCAAAGCCTTCAACCTTATAGGAAACTTTGACGCTTTTAACTGCCTTGTGAGAGCTAAGATTGGAGACAAAAATCACACATTGATCGGCATACTCCTTCGATACGACTACGACGTGGAAGTAACAATTGTTGGGGTTTGGCTCTGTTAAAGATAGTTCATATGCCCTATAAAGTTTGGAATACGGTTTATATTGTATCTCCTGCGTAAAGTCTAGCTCTAGAGCGACATGAACCCAATAACACGCTCTGAATGAGTCTTTTACACGTGCAGACTTATATTAATATATCTAACAACAATCATCAGAAATGGAGGTGACCACAACGTACGTCAAAAACTTAAGAGAATATTGGCTTGGTACAGGAATAATATTTAGGTGCTTGACTTCAAAAAATAAGGTTTTGAATGATTCTCAGCCGTCCATTCAATCTAACAATCACTCTTCATTTCACCTTTTCCACTTTATTTTGAACACACGGGTCCCCCACACGTGTTACCCCATTCACTTTCTCGTCCCTCATCTTCAACCAGTGGCGGATCAAGAAAATTAATAACGAGGGTGCACACAAATTTTTTTTTCGAATGACTCGCTGGGTTCTAAAATTTAAACATGAGAGGCCGGACATCAACTTCCGTCAAAAAAAATTGAACGTTTCAATCCTATTGGAGTTGTTTCTCCCTCATCTGGTCACCGTTTTTGACGTATAAATAGTCAAAATTCATTGCCTCGACGAGAGAAATCCAAATACAATAACCATTTTGAAAAATAATGGGGGTGCTAGTGTCCCTCCCCCCCCCCCCACCGGATCCGCCCCTGTCTTCAACGAAGCCCTAGACTATCCGCATTCTCTCACAGCAGATTTCGTCGTATTCCCTCGCTCTCATTTCATCTTTTGGAATTTGGGTGCAGTCAAAAGTTGGCACTAAAGAAAACCCAAATTCCAAAAGATAAATTGAGGCCATAAAACAAAACTCTTTTAAACATAGATAAACATGCATTTAAACAGTCGTCACTCTATTTGCTATCAGAAATTCTCACAACCAGACAGACAGCACAAGTACATACTGTCCCAAACGTAGGCCAACCATCGAGGCCTACGTAATAATTAAGATAATTAGCGTCGTGAAGCTTCGACTTAGGCTCCGTTTGGAGGGACTTATTTTCACCGATCAAGCGGTTACGAGCACTTGAATCAAACCTTAATTAAGATCCGGTTCATACGATCGTAATCGTTTGGCCGGTAAAAATAAGTCCCCCCGAACGGAGCCTTATATAATTCTAATTCCGCAATTAAATATACATAGTAAGATAATAGAAGTCGGTATTTTAGGGATTTTTTTATTTACTTATTTTAAAGGTGCCTTTTTTCAAGCCCTTGGATAAAGTATGAGACAGAGCAGTTGCGTTGTGCTCGTACTGCATCTGTGCATCACCCCTTTTTGTTGATTGAACATTAATTATCGCTTGGCTTCATTCCGTAAATTCTTCCATGTATTATGCCTTCTTAATTTGTCTCATTCTACCCAGAATCAACATCCACGCGGCTTTTGTGGGATTAATTGGAAGTAGTGAGAAAATTAAGCATCTTTTTTGTTGGGAATTGTTAAAGGAAAATCAATTTTGACTAATCACAAAACATTGTTAACAACAATTCATGACATTTTCAAAATACATAATCAAATAATTCATTACATTTTCATCACAACAACTTAACAAAATAACACGGTTAAAACATAAAAAATCAAAAACACTAAGTTTATGACATTTCATAGCTCGTAACCGTCACATTTCCAAAACCTGCAAATATTAAATGAAAATTCTCAAGATTAATAATGTAAAATTATACTAAAAAGGAGAATAGCAATTTTCATAGGAAGTGCAAATATTAGTTTAATACCTTTGTACGATCAAGATTCTTCCAAATCAATAATTGGACTACCATCCAACCTTGGCCGCGGAAGTGTAATCCTGGACATGTACAAAGATTTATATGCTTTGAAAATAGACTCGTAATACCTTGTCCATGGTGTGAATAACGACGGCAATGAGCAATTTTCGCGCAATGTCAGAAAAATGAAATGATTTTCATTAATGAAATCTATGGAAATAATTTTGGTCAATGTAGGTGGCATCGAGTGAAGGGATAGAAATATAAAACTTTGGTCACATGAAAACTCTACCACATCAACATTGTAGCATGATGCAATCACAAGCCCTAAATCAAGTAATGACATCCAATTTTCAAGTGGTGCGGGATCACCGTGCATTCAAGGGATGTTAACAACTCTATCCGTCTAGTATTGTGAAACATTGCATCATATAAAGACATGTAATTTTCAAGTTCAAGGTAGAGAGCTTTCCTTACTTGTGACTGATCATCACCCATATCCAAGGCGTGACTAACAACCCGAAAACCGCAATGCCCATTGTCATGTACATCCATTACATCTAAGACATTTTCAGACAAATAACTTGGTAATTGCTCTCGAACTTGACGTAGCAAATGATCATTTTTTGAAGGGTTTCTTAGATGAACTTTAGTACTTTTCTGTGCAGTCAACTTTTCAATCATTCTTGGCCTCTTAAATTCCTTGTTAACTTCCTTCTTCAACGCATGTTCAAAGCGTGATAGCTCATGTTTTGTAGACTACCATTCATCATTAAACTTCTTCAAGCTACCTTTTGACCTACCTTTAACCGTACTAACCTTCCTTGTAGCTCAAGTATTTGAGTACTTGATGGATCTACAAACTCTTGAAGTTTGCGCTTGATTTCCTTTTTTGGTGCTCATTTGAATTAAAAAATCGTTGTAATATCAATTGGAGGTTCTTCATCTTTAGCACTTGTTTCATATAATGTTAGTTGCTTTCAATGTCTATGCAATAATCATAATGAACAAAACTTTGAAAGAGATATGAAAGATAAAAGTTTATGGGCACAGGGTAATCCCAACGTCAACATTTTCTTATGTGTACATTCATTAACAAGTTTAATTTGATTATCCTTTTTCACCAAATCTTCTTCCTCTTTTATGCATTGTAAGACCTTAAGAGATACTTGACCCAAAATGTCAAAATATAACGATACCGAGCTACCGAAATTGTGCAATTGATTAGTCTTCATATCTACTCTGTTATAACATACATAACCTTCCTTTATAATACAACGATACAAAAATTGCAAAGGTATTGCTCCATATAATTCCTTCTTGTGTAACTTTACTCTCTCGTTATAAATGGTTCTTATGATATTTTCCTCACTGTTTTTTTCACAGTAGCTAATATTTTTTGGAGCCTCACCCCCGAACTGTACATTTACTCGATTATCTTTTCTTCATTCTCAGTTAACCGGCCAGCATAAGCACGTGCTTCTAAATGAACACTTGCATGGTTATGCTTACCACAAATCACAACAAGCTTCCAGTCATCAACATTAGCCACTTTTTGACCTTCGGCGGTGAATAGGCAACCGCACCGTTTACTTGATGATTTCCTACACTTCTTCTTCACAAAATTCTTCCTGTTTTGATTATCACGGTATTTGTCACCTCTGTCACACCCTAAAAACACGCGAGGTGCCAGTCGAGCTGTAAGTTTTCTAAACCTTTTACTGTTACAACGAAATTCAAACTAAGTCCAATACCTCGAACTCACTCAATAAGTGATTCTTTGTTAATTTCTGTGTGCTCCAACCGGACCGGTCCAGTTGGACCGGTCCGGTCCCTGTTTTTTCTTTTTCATTATATATATATATATAGACTTGCACAGAACCAAGGTAATCCCCGATTTTTTAGTTTTTTCCTAACCTAACTGAGCAGCCGGCGGCAGCGGACAAATCGGGAGAAGGCGACAGCAAATCGAGAGGCGTTTTCGGACGGATCGAGCATGGAGGCGGCTTCTTCTTCTCCGGCAACATCAAGGAGGGAGAAAGAAGTGGCGGCTTCATTCTAGCGGCGGCCGACCGGCTCTCGGCCGAGGTTCTTTCTTCTCCGGCGACCTCGGCAGGCCCGATCTTGGGCGGTGCTTCTTCATCCGGCGACAGCATCGAGCGGCAACCGTAAGGATCTTCTCCGGCGAGGCCCGATCTTGGGCGGGTGTTTCTTCTCCGGCGACTTCCTAGATCCGGCGGCAGCAGATCGGACAGTGGTTTCTTCCTCCTCTCCGGGGACATCCAGGCTGCGGCGGTCTCACGCCTGCAGCGTCCAGGGGCGAGGAAGAGGGCAGCGGCACCGATCGACCGTTTGGGCGACTTCTTGCGGCGACCTCGCAACGGCAGCGCGCTAGGGGAGTTTTCTTCCCTCTTTATTTGCTTTTATTGTTGTTCTTGTTTGTCCTATTCTAGGTTAGTGTCGATCCATTGAGGATCGTTGAGTGCCTGTGTTGTAATCGAACTATTATTTTCGGTTTTTAGTGGATCTGGCGCGCTCTCCCCGTGGATGTAGGAGCTTAACTCCGAACCACGTAAATCTCTTGTGTTTGTGGTGTTTTGGAATCTCGTACGTGTCTCTGTGATAGTTTTGGTGCGCGCCACTATTTGCTCACAAAATTAGCTTCCGTTGCTATTGCCCGCGACGAGTTCCGTACTCGCGGGCCGGTGCCAATTGCACAACAATTGGTATCAGAGCCAGGTTCGTTCTTCGGACCGGTGAGCAAATTCAATGGCGGCCAAATTCGAGGTTCCAAAATACGATGGCAAGATTGATTTCGGCCTTTGGCAAAAACGCATAAAGGCCGTACTCGTGCAGCAGGGACTTCACAAGGCACTCCTCGGAAAGGAGAAGGCTAAGGTGAAGGACGATGACGAGTGGGATGAGCTGGATCTCAAGGCCATCAGCACCATACAACTGTGCTTGGCAGATGAGGTCATGTACAACGTAGTCGAGGCGGAGACTACAGCAGATCTATGGAAAAAACTCGAGGAACTTTATATGTCTAAGTCGCTTACGAATAAGCTATACATTAAGAAACAACTGTATAGCTTAAGGATGTCTGAGGGAACGCAGTTGTTGAACCATATGAATGTGTTCAACAAGCTGGTATCCCAGTTGCGGAGTATGGATGTGAAGGTCGAGGAGGAAGACCAGGCTCTTCTCCTCTTGTCCTCACTCCCGAGGCCGTTCGATCATTTAGTCACCACCATCTTGTATGGGAAGGATACCCTTAAGATGGAGGAGGTGGTGACGATGCTTCTCTCAAATGAGAAGAGGAGCAGTTCTGGATCGAAGGCGAGCGAGGGTCTGCTCGTGAAGAGCAGAGACCCATCCCGAGGGAGATCGAAGGAGCGAGGCAAGAAGGACTCTCGACCTAGATCGAAGTCCAGAGGCAAGAACAATAAATGCCACTTCTGCAAGGAGGAGGGGCATTGGAAGGTGAACTGCCCTAAGAGGAAACTCAAGGGCAAAGCACCTGAGCCTCAGCAGGCCGCTATAGCAACCGGGTACGATAGCGATGCGGATGTCTTACACGTGTCACAGAGTCATGAGATCACAGACGAGTGGATCATGGACACTGGATGTTCATACCACATGTGCCCACGTAGAGAGTGGTTTACCACTTTCAGAGAGTGCGATGGCGGTCGGGTCTTGATGGGAAACAATTCTGAGTGCAGGACTAAAGGGATCGGTACTATCCGGATTAGAATGTTTGATGGAGCGATACGGACACTTGCCGACGTGAGATACGTGCCTGACCTAAGGAAGAGCTTGATCTCCTTAGGTACTTTAGAGGCAGCCGGGTATTCCTATACCGGCGAGGGAGGATTTATCAGGGTGAAGAGAGGCGCACTAGTCGTCATGAAGGGGGAGCGTACTGATACGCTTTATAGGTTGATAGGCACCACGATAGCTGGTGATGCGGCCGTTGCCGCGATGTCTGATGAGGATACCTCTGCGTTGTGGCATGCTAGGCTTGGCCACATGAGTGAGAGAGGTCTCGTAGAGCTGCATAGAAGAGGACTCCTGAAGGGAGTCAAAACATGCAGACTTGACTTTTGTGAGACTTGCGTTCTAGGAAAGCAACACAAGGTCAAGTTTATGACATCGAGTCGGCGGAGTAAGGACGTCTTGGAGTATATACACTCGGATGTGTGGGGGCCAGCCCCGGTGCCGTCACTTGGAGGCGCTAATTATTTCGTGACATTCATTGACGATTACTCCAGGAAGGTTTGGATCTACTTCCTCAAACAGAAATCCGAAGTGTTTGAAAAGTTCAAGATCTGGAAGACCCAGGTGGAGAACCAGACGGGGAAGAGGGTGAAGTATTTGAGATCTGATAATGGTGGCGAATACACTTCGTTAGAGTTTCAGGGGTATTGTGATCAGGAGGGTATCACTAGGCACTTCACCATCCCTGGCACGCCGCAGCAGAACGGCGTTGCCGAAAGGATGAATAGGACGCTTTTAGAGAGGGCGAGGTGCATGCGTCTGTACGCAGACCTGCCCAAGCCCTTCTGGGCTGAGGCGGTGAGCACTGCACGATATCTAGTGAATCTATCCCCATCGATGTCACTTGATTTAAAGTGCCCACAGGAAGTATGGTCAGGTACGCCAGTCACGTATTCTGACATCTATATCTTTGGATGTCCTGTTTACACCCTGATGCCGGACACAGAGCGGACGAAGCTTGATGCTAAGTCCAGGAAGTGCATTTACTTGGGTCGAAAGACCGGCACGAAAGGATTTAAGTTGTGGAATCCCGAGACCAAAAAGACTGAGGTGAGGCGCGATGTGGTGTTTGATGAGGCTTCTATCTTGAAGAAGTCTCAGCCCCAAGAGAAGGAGGTGGAGAAGACACCGAGTCCACCAGTGGAGGTGGAGCTCGAGAGTAGTAGCAGAGCTACAGATCGGGGAGTGGAGCATGAGGGTACTAGCAGGACCGATCATCAGGATGATTCATCCGAATCTGATGGATCCGACACTGTTCAGCCCGCTCAGGAGGAGCCGTATGCGATTGCCAGGGGAAGGGCTAGGCGAGAGGTCAGATTGCCTCTCAGGCTACAGGATTCTGTAGCATACGCTTTCCAGATCTTCTCCTCCGACCCCAGATCCTTCAAGGAAGCCATCGAGAGCAACGAAAGTTCTCAGTGGATGGCGGCCATGGAGGAAGAGATCGAGTCTCTCCACAAGAATAAAACTTGGGAGCTGGTGTATCTCCCGAAAGGAGCTAAGGCAATTAGCTCCAAATGGGTATTTCGGAAGAAGGAGTCTACTTCTGGTAAGGACCCCTGGAGATACAAGGCCAGATTCGTAGCGAAAGGCTTTGCACAAAAGAAAGGCATAGATTTCGATGAGATTTTTTCGCCTGTCGTAAAGCATTGCTCCATTAGGTTATTGCTCGCCTTAGTGGTATTCTACGATATGGAGTTGGAGCAGTTGGACGTGAAGACTGCATTTCTTCACGGGATCCTAGATGAGGTGATCTATATTTTGCAGCCCGAGGGGTTTGTGAAACCCGGCAATGAAAAGAAGGTGTGCAAGCTTAGAGCATCTCTCTACGGCTTGAAGCAATCTCCGAGGATGTGGAACCGGAGGTTTGATGTCTTCATGGCTTCATCAGGATTCACCAGGAGTCAGTACGACACTTGTGTGTATTTTAGATTCCTGGCGAATGGGGATATCTTAATCCTGATGTTGTACGTCGATGACATGTTAATCGCGTGCAAATCAGCCCAGGAGATCTCCTTATTGAAGGAGAAGCTGCGCTCGGAGTTCGAGATGACAGATCTCGGACACGCGCAGAAGATCCTTGGGATGGAGATTCGTCGAGATAGAGAGCGCGACATGCTCTGGTTATCTCAAACTGGGTATATTAAGAAGGTATTGGAGAAATTCAGTATGAATGACTCCAAGGCTGTCTCAACCCCCTTGGGACAGCATTTCCGGCTATCGTCCATTCAGTGCCCTACCACTGAGAAGGGACGACGGGAGATGTTGAGTGTACCGTATGCGAATGCGGTAGGGTGCCTTATGTATGCGATGATCTGCACTAGACCAGACATCGCTCAGGCAGTGAGCGTCGTGAGCAGATATATGGCAAATCCAGGACGACAGCATTGGGAAGCTGTCAAATGGATTTTGCGATATCTGAGCGGGACACCCAACGTAGGATTACTCTTCAGGAAGAGTGATGTTGCGGGTGTGTTAGAGGGCTATGTAGATTCCGACTATGCGGGTGATCTAGATAGAAGGAGATCCACGACTGGATACATTTTCCTTCTAGGTGGAGGTCCCATAAGTTGGAAGGCTACTTTGCAGGATATAGTCGCTCTGTCCACTACAGAGGCGGAGTATATCGCAGCGGTGGAGGCCGCGAAGGAAGCCATTTGGCTCAAGGGTCTCACCGCAGAGCTGCAGGTTTCTCAGGAGGCTGTGAAGCTTCATTGTGATAGTCAAAGTGCTATTTGTCTTGCGAAAGACCCGGTCTACCACGCAAGGACCAAGCACATTGACGTTCGTTATCACAAGTTGAGGGAGTTTGTCAGAGGAGGGGACATTCAGTTGCTGAAAGTCCCGACAGAGGAAAACATAGCGGATATGTTGACCAAACCTCTGACCGGTATCAAGTTCAAGCATTGCTTGGACTTGGCTCATATCGGCCCATGCTGATCATGCCGGCCCCAGGGAGGGGGGGCTTGTAGTCGCCAGTAGAGGTCTGTGTGTTCTAGGCGGGTTTTGTGTTCGTGGAGCATCAAGGTGGAGATTGTTAATTTCTGTGTGCTCCAACCGGACCGGTCCAGTTGGACCGGTCCGGTCCCTGTTTTTTCTTTTTCATTATATATATATATATAGACTTGCACAGAACCAAGGTAATCCCCGATTTTTTAGTTTTTTCCTAACCTAACTGAGCAGCCGGCGGCAGCGGACAAATCGGGAGAAGGCGACAGCAAATCGAGAGGCGTTTTCGGACGGATCGAGCATGGAGGCGGCTTCTTCTTCTCCGGCAACATCAAGGAGGGAGAAAGAAGTGGCGGCTTCATTCTAGCGGCGGCCGACCGGCTCTCGGCCGAGGTTCTTTCTTCTCCGGCGACCTCGGCAGGCCCGATCTTGGGCGGTGCTTCTTCATCCGGCGACAGCATCGAGCGGCAACCGTAAGGATCTTCTCCGGCGAGGCCCGATCTTGGGCGGGTGTTTCTTCTCCGGCGACTTCCTAGATCCGGCGGCAGCAGATCGGACAGTGGTTTCTTCCTCCTCTCCGGGGACATCCAGGCTGCGGCGGTCTCACGCCTGCAGCGTCCAGGGGCGAGGAAGAGGGCAGCGGCACCGATCGACCGTTTGGGCGACTTCTTGCGGCGACCTCGCAACGGCAGCGCGCTAGGGGAGTTTTCTTCCCTCTTTATTTGCTTTTATTGTTGTTCTTGTTTGTCCTATTCTAGGTTAGTGTCGATCCATTGAGGATCGTTGAGTGCCTGTGTTGTAATCGAACTATTATTTTCGGTTTTTAGTGGATCTGGCGCGCTCTCCCCGTGGATGTAGGAGCTTCTCTCCCGTCAAGTTTGATTTTGAAAACCAAATATAAATTAGAGAAGTGAGAATGGCAATAAAAAAAGGGCGCTGTTAAGGGCACATCAGTTTTCGCTATGTGCACCGCACTTTTTCCTAGTTTTTCGCGCTTTTTAGAAATACGTTTTGTACATGCATTTTTAAAAAAAGTGTTCAACACGAAAGTTGTAGATCTCGACGAGATCTACAACTTTCGTGTTGAACATTTTTCCTAAAAATGCATGTACAAGGCGTACTTTGGAAATACGCTCCGGTTTCGCAGTTTCTAGAAATACGCCTTGTACATGCATTTTTAGGAAAAGTGTTCAACACGAAAGTTGTAGATCTCGTCGAGATCTACAACTTTCGTGTTGAACACTTTTTCTAAAAATGCATGTACAGAGCGTATTTCTAGAAAACGCGAAAAACTAGGAGAAAGTGCGATGCACATAGCCAAAACTGCGGTGCCCTTAACAACGCTCTAAAAAAAATGGAACACAATCTCCAACACAAAGCTACGTCAACACAAGATAAACTGGAAATTCAACACAAAAGCGAAATCAACACTGAAATCCAACACTGGAAATTAAGCCACAACACTAAAAATGAACGCTAAAAATGACATATAACATTGGAAATCCAACACAAATTCGAAATCTGGAGCTATAGGCCAATATTAATGTAATAGCATTCAAAATCTACAATAAAAATCGAAAACGAAATGAAAATCTGGATTCTAAAATGTAAAAATCACCGGCGATGAGAGCCTCAGCATTATTATAATTGGGCACAATAAAGAAAACTCAATATAAATTATAAACACATTCCAACCCGACAAAAACACAGCAACATATGTACCGATGGGCCCAACGGCCAACCTTCAACAATACAGATCTCAATAATTAGGCATGGGAACCCATTAATCACACATGACATTAATTGGATGTAAATCAACATTTTTGCCCTAGCTACCTTTTTTTTATGTTAGACCCCAGACGACTCGCCGAATGCACCCATAGTCGCACAAGTGAGCATGCTGAGCGTACGCATGCACATTTTGTGTGATAAAACATTTGGGCGCGCGTCATATTTTAAAAAGTTTGGCATAGGCAGAGCACTTCTGTAAGGCAGGCCTACAAAAATATCATACAGTCATTGGTAGAGAGAGAGGCATTGTGGCTCACATGTTTAGTGTTGATATGGGTCTCCATGATGCAAGCGACGAACATTAAAAAACGGCGCTGAAGATTATTTAGGGTAACGTGGGGCCATTTGGGAAATATTATCCTGCGCTTGCTTATGTGATATGTCGGCTACATGCTACCAAATCGTTGTTCAAAAAGGAATTAAAAAGTATAGGATTTGTCATATGATGGGACGGCTACCATATGCACTATTTGTAACTTTACCTAATAATTACTCCAAGTTAGGCTCCATTCGATTTTGATAATTCATAAGAGCCCTATCAATCTTGCTGTCTAACTCGATGCTCCTAAACCGGTCCAAATTCGACTGTCTTAGCCCGGAAGCGGTAGAGCATGCAATCAGTCAAAGAGTTCAACTGGATAAAAAAACACGCAATCGGATCTGTGCCGATCGAACTTCACTATCTGCTTGCGGTTACAACTTTCACTGAGAATCGAGAGTGACATGCCGCTTCTCGTTACACTTTGGAGGTGAGAGAAAGAGAATTGCTAGCTCGTGGCGGACAACAGGCTGCCACGCACGAGGCTTGTTTGCGGAAAGGACGTGGATGAACGGAGTGCTTGTTGTCGCGGGATCTTCCTTCTCGATGCTTGTCGTGGATCTAGGCGAGGCAACATTGGCTTAAGGATGGCTCGAAGGTGGCTTGAATGCGGCTTGAAGATGGCTTGAATGCGGCTTGAATGCGGCTTGAAGAAGGCTTGAATGCGGCTTGAAGATAATTCGTAAGAGGAAGCTGCTTAGTTTGCACGAGGCTGGCTCGCAGCTTGGTTTGCGCGGGTTGTAATTGCGGCTTTGTTTAGGGATCAATCGCGAGGGGGCAGGCCCGATCGATGACCTTGTTTTCTTTGCATGAGTTATACTCGCGGCTTTGTTTGGGGTTGATCGCGAGGGGAGCAGGCCCAGGTGATGACCTTGTTTGCTTTGCGCGAGTCAGGCTCGCGACTTTGTTTGAAATTGGTTGGGCTCTGCCTAAGAAAACATAATACAATATTTTAAATAAAAAATAGTTTACACAAGTCCGGGCTTGCGATTTTTACAATAGTTAATTGAAAAATAACAATTGAATAAAAACTGGGAGCAAAAGGTTATGATTCAAGGAAAAAAGCGGCGGGCGCGAGTTTGAAAAACGTCCATATGTGATTGTTGGAGTATTGCGGTGTAATCAGAATCAACCTGAATGATAACGAACTGCACATCGTAGGTTGCATGTTCAGGCTCTTTTCCGAGAGTGTCAGGAAGAATGATGGTGCCTATGATCGGTAATGGAGTGTTCCTCGGGATGTGTGCACTAGCTAACCTTAGCTTGAGGTCGCCGACTGTTAGCTTAAGTAGAAGTAGTGTTGATATAAGCAATATGTTAACTGCAATCCCTTCGTCTATTAATACTTGGTTTAACTTGGTCAACGACTCGTCGTTGCTGATGGTTATACTTCTCATATTCTGAGCAGGAGGTTGCTTCTCTTTTGATAGGAATTGATCAACTGCCACGAGACTGGTGAGCCACTGAATTTCTCCCTTTAGTTGATTACATTTGTCGGTGTTGTGGTCAGGCCCCTGGTGATATCCACAATACTTCGATAGATTTCCTCGACTTTGGGCGAGCGGCCTGGGCTTATGCAATGCTGGGTGATTGCGAATTGCTTCGAAGATCTTGTCTTTGGGGGCGTTAAGTGACACGAACTTTTGACGTCGATGCGACTCCTTTGTTCGGCATGTATTTGTGCGTCGATTGCAGTTCCTTTTAGGCTCATAGTACAAATTGCTCCCTTGTTTCCTCTTCTGAGCTTTGTATGGGCTTGGACTTCTAGGTGTGGGCTTTTCATCTCTCATAAACCTTTTGACAAAGAGATCAGTCAGTTCAGTGTAACTGTTTATCTTATTTCCTTGCAGAGAAGAAACCAAGCTCGAGCTTGTCCTTTCAGTGTTGTCAGAAATGTTTGAAGCATGAGTTGATCTGAAGCGTTGTGAGCAGTCCGCCGGAGCAGGGAGCGGCGTGTTATGAAACGGGTCTCCGAATGCGGATAAAATTCTCCTGTTCAAGTGAAATTTCTAACGGCCAAATTTATTGTTACGAAAAATTATAATAACGCACAAAAAATAAACAAACACCACAAAGGAAGAACACCAAGATTTAAAGTGGTTCCCCGAAAAATTTAATATGAGTACGTCCACTGTGCAGGTAGAGATAAATCCACTAATAATTTCTTAAACATACAATACAGCTAAAATGGAGGAATAAAATTGAATCAAGAAAAGAGAAGATGAAAAATCTTGAACCCTCCAAGATCCGGCCGTACGCGTTGCGACGATAAATCAAGACGGCGGCGAGAGACGATGGACGGCTACGAGGAAAGGAGGACCTCCGATTCGGCGGCTGACGGGAAGAGAAAGTCGGTGGTAGGTGCTTCGAAGAGAAGCCGACGATCTTCGACCAAAACTTGACTGCTGCACTGCACACTTGGATGGCCGGTCACACCACTATATATAGTGGTGGAAGAAACTCAAAATAGGTATGACGGTCATCATGGAAGGAGATCAATTCCTTCCTAACATCCTACATCATCACCAGATTAATGAAGATGCAAAATTTGGAGCGGTCTCCAAAATGGGTTGGCGGCAATAATGGAAGGTGATCAAATATCTCTTCAAAGAAATCCTCCATAAATACCGGAATATTGAAGATTACATAATTAGAGTTGATTTCAAAAGTATTCCCGACCAAGAAAGGAGTTTGGAGGAAGTTTGGGAGAGGCGACAATATAACAATCACCACCTAAACGCTTCTCCCATAACAAACTTCATCTGGCTGAGATAACTCCAAGATGCTCCAACGGTCACCAATATCCAAAAGCCAAAGAGACAAACTGAATGAACTTTGAACGAGAACGGATCATAAGAAAACTCCTCTGATTCTGAGTGGGACACAAACTTGACTGACGTGGTTGACTCGAAAAATGCTCCACCAGGAGCTAAAATACCAACTGCTCCACCTCCATCGGTGGTCTTCCATAGCAAAACTGAACATGTCAAGACTTCTGGTCATTGATGTGCGCGCGGGAGAGAAATTGAAAAATACAAACACACCAAGAAAAGAATGCAAACAAACTGACCTCAACATTGAAAGATGAACCCCTATGAGAGCTGGTCAAAGACGGTTTGACTAGACATACTCTAAGCTCATAAATGAGGAGTACCAAAGAAAAAGCTTAGGTAATAGGGGATAATAAATGCATTCAGCAACGAAGTTCTTGACCATGAAATAACTCAAAATAAGAGTTATATAAACACAAGAATAGAGATAACATGACTAGGGAAAAAGGGGAAAATGATGGTAAGCAAATGAAGGGAAAAGAACAAGAAAAGATGAAAATTGTAGTAAGAAAAAAAATGCAGACAAAACAAGAAAAAAAATGCAGACAAAACAAGAAAAAAACATGTGAGAGAGAAACTAAAGGACGTCCTCGTCGACATCCTCAAGGCATAGGGATGCGACAGACTTTCCCTTATCATCACCAAGGAATTTTTCTTTCTCCTTGTTCTGAAGCTTCCAGCAGTCCTTTATTCCGTGACCCCTTTTTGCAGTAATTGCAGTGGCTATCTGAACCTTTCTTGGACTTGCCTCATCTGCTTGAACCAGACTAACCCCGAGAGAGTAACGCTGAATTTTCAGCAACATCTGAGCCGGAAGACTTCTTTCGGATGTCGTCAGAGAGTAAGGTTGTCGTGACCTCTTCCATGTCCAAAACGTCCTTACTATAGGTGAGAGTGGTAACCATGCTCTCGTAAGACTTTGGAAAAGAGTTCAGTAGGATAACTGCATTGTCCTCTTCCTCCACCTTAATATCCATGCTGAGACACTTTGATAACTGCTCGTTAAAACTGTTTAGGTGGTCGTGTAGAGAGGAACCCCCCTTCATGCTGAACTTGTACAACTGCTGCTTGAGGTAGATGCGATTAGGGAGAGACTTCGTCATGTAGATACTCTCCAACTTTGCCCAAAGACCAGAGGCAGTCGTCTCTAAAAGAACTCCATACATCACATCATCGTGTAAGCAAAGCTGTATGATGGACAGAGCTTTAAGATCCAAATCCTCCCACATGCGATTGGTAACCTCAACCTCCTTATTGGTCTTCCCTAATAGAACACGGTGTAAGCTTTCCTTGATCAAAAGTGTTCGGACCTTGACCTGCCACAGGCCAAAATTGTGTTTTCCGTCAAACTTCGTAACTTCAAACTTCGCACCGGGTGTGGAAGTCGCCATAGAAAACAAGCTGAAGAAATCTTCTCGGAGACCGAAGCGACCGAATAAATTCGCGGATTAAGATTGAGAAGATAGGGAGCGGACCGATGTCGTCACCTACCGTTGACCCAACTTGAAACGGAATGTCCAAACAGTCATCGATTTAACCTAGCTCTGATACCACTTGTTATGAAAACGGGTCTCCGAGTGCGGATAAAATTCTCCTGTTCAAGTGAAATTTCTAACGGCCAAATTTATTGTTACGAAAAATAATAATAACGCACAAAAAATAAACAAACACCACAAAGGAAGAACACCAAGATTTAAAGTGGTTTCCTGAAAAATTTAGTATAGGTACGTCCACTGTGCAGGTAGAGATAAATCTACTAATAATTTCTCAAACATACAATACAGCTAAAATGGAGGAATAAAATTGAATCGAGAAAAGAGAAGATGAAAAATCTCGAACCCTCCAAGATCCAGCCGTACGCGTTGCGACGAGAAATCAAGACGGCGACGAGAGACGAGGGCCGGCTACGACGAAAGAAGGACCTCCGATTCGGCGGCTGACGGGAAGAGAAAGTCGGCGGTAGGTGCTTCGAAGAGAAGCCGACGATCTTTGACCAAAACTTGACTGCTACACTACACATTTGGATGGCCGGTCACACCACTATATATACGTGGTGGAAGAAACCCAAAATAGGTATGACGGTCATCATGGAAGGAGATCAATCCCTTCCTAAAATCCTCCATCATCACTAGATTAATGAAGATGCCAAATTTGGAGCGGTCTCCAAAACGGGTTGGCGGCAACAATGAAAGGTGATCAAATATCTCTTCAAAGAAATCCTCCATAAATACCGGAATATTGAAGATTACATAATTGGAGTGGATTCGAAAAATATCCCCGACCAAGAAAGGAGTTTGGAGGAAGTTTGGGAGGGGCGACAACATAACAGCGGCGACGGGCACGGGTCGGAACTACGCCTGCCGCCGGGGAACGGTAGGGCACAGTAGGGAGCAATGACGGGATCGGGTCTTCGGAAGCAGGAGCAGGGAGGGGGATGGAACTGACCTAAGTTAGCGATAAAAACCGGTCGGTCATATATGTGCCCTACCGTGCCCAGACTTGGTTCCGCCCTTGGTGACGGTGATGGTCGTCGGTGTGTGTGCGTAATGGGATCGCGCGCGCGGCGGTCAAACCCATGCTCTCCACTATTTTTGTGAAGATCATAAAGGAGTGGGCTATGTGCACACCAATTTCTCCATAAAAAAAGTTCATCCCCATCAACTCAATTTCATTAAAGTGTTTGTCTTGGGAAAATAGTGCAAAAAATAATATAATGACTCGTTGTTTAAGGCCTTGAGCATGGGCATAGCTAGTATAGGTCCAGGGGGGGCACGTGCCCCCCCTGATTTATCGGGGAATAGGAATAGGGATTTCGCCATTTTCATTTCCGCCATTCCGCTAACCTAGCCGTCGGCCCGCCGCTGCTCCCTATCCCGCATTCCTGCCGCTGCTCGCCTGCTCCTTCACCCATGACTCGGCGGTACTCTTCTTCTTCCTCTTTACAGATTTCACACCCGGCTTCTTCTTCTTCTTCTTCTGAGTTCTGACCCTTCTCTGATTTCTGCCATTCTGATTTGTTCAGATCGCTCTGCCCCCTATCCCTTGATCGATTTCTTCATGGATACTTGTCTACTTGATAGCTTGATTTCTTCTAGTGGATTTGTTCTGATTTCTTCTTGGATTTGTTCAGATCGCTCTGCCTCCTGTCTCCTACTTGGATCTGGATCGATAGCCACGCCAACCTCCAACTTTTCCTCCATCGGCTAATAACTCAAGGTAATGGTCACTGGTCAGTTGATACTTGATAGCTTGATTTCTTCTTGGATTCTCCTTACCTTATTTTGTTGTCTAAATATTTCCAGTAATCATGCTCATTCAATTTAATAGAAAGAAGCTTCAATTCTAAATCTTGCATTTCACCAAAAAGGAAACCCATGTACTGAACTTCTAATACTTTTAAGTCAGACAATAAGTTCACCAAGCTTGTATTCAATTATGTATTAACGATTGTTATCCAAATCAATCTAGAAAATTGTTTTTATCAACACTAAATAATTGACATGTCTAAGAACTAAAATAATATCTATCTCAGTGATTCATCTGACAGAGTTTTATTTTGAAGATTTTTCACCAATGGAGGTTTTAATACTTCATGACCAGCTTGATATATATATTTTTGACATGAGATCGAATAAAGAGTTTTCAATGCTGAATGGAATTTCCGATCTTGCTAAGAAGATGGTGAAAATTGGATGAGACAGAACTTATCCACTAGTATATTTACTCTTGACTTTAGCTTTAATCTTACATGTTGCAACTGCTAGTGTTGAAAGAATATTTTCAGCCAAGACTTGTGTGAAGAATCAACTCCGAAATAAAATGAGTGATCAATGGTTGAACAATGGTTTGTTGGTATATATAGAAAAAGATGTTATACATATTTATATACTATTGTCGTAAAATAATGCCCCCACTCAAGCAAAATCCTGGCTACGCCCCTGACCTTGAGTTGTGGTGAAACAGTCCGCCCTAAAGAAACATGCCCAACACAAAAGTAATAGGAGGGTATCCCATTTATCTCTTGCTATAAAGGGACGTGAGTCTTTAGTGTAGCTTTCACTCTATCAATTTAACTCAATTTTTACTCAATATTTTTAAATTTTATATATTTGCAAGATTCAATGAAGCATCCCTGATTACCTGCAGAGACCATCACGCACGGCAGCCCGAGAGAGCCCCGTGGGCAACTGCTAGTGTCTAAAAAGCCATCTGAAATGATGTTAATTAAGGCTAGCTATATATGATTCAAAGGAAATTTAAGTGCAATTGCAGAGGCAAAATTGTCTTTTTGTTGTTTGAAGAAAAAAAATTGTATGTGAACAAATCCAAGTTGTATTGTGCTCTCTTGTTGTTGAATATGAACTTCATTCTAAGGGTCTGTTTGGGACAGCTCTGGCGGATTGAAAAGCTGCTGTCCGGATAGAGCTGTTTTAAAATAGATCTCTGGGGAGCAGTTTTGAAAAACTGCAGACTGTTTGGGTGTTCTGTGCAGAAGTGCGCTCGGAATCGCCGGAGGAAGGACGTCAGGGGCTTGGAATTGCCGGAGGAAAGCCGTCCGGGGCTCGAAATCGCCGGAGGAAGGCCGTCCGGCCTCTGAGCATGTTCCAACTGAAGAAACCATTAGATTTCCAAAACATGTGAGAGAGAAAGCTATTTTGCGGGAGCAGAAGCTGGGGAGGTATAGATTTCTGAAAAGCTGCAAAACAGCTCCAGATTTTTGAAAAGCTCTTTACAGGGAGCTGTCCCAAACAGACTGAAAGCAGCTCTGGCGGTTGGAATAGAGATTTTCCAACCGCCAGAGCTGCCCCAAACAGACCCTAAGTAAAAGTAAAGATATGGATGATTTGTTTCTTTTCTTTATTATTTTTATATTTATTTAATATAATCTATTTGGTTAATCTATCAAAATCTTATTAGAACCTATATAATGAATATGGGGATTGGAAGAATTTTTATTATGCGATAAAAACTGATTTTACTTATATATTAATTAAAATTAAGGCTTTGTTTGGTTCGGCGTTTTGCTCAGGCCGCGGGAGGAGAAGGCGGATTATTGGAACCGGAGAGGGGAGGCCGTCGTTGGAATCCCTCCGCTTTTCTCCTTTTCTTCTTTTCTCATGGCGCGGCGGGTGCAAACGAAGTAAACGCTGCAGCCGGTCATTTGGTTACTCGTCATGCGGCGGCATTTGCCCTTAACGGAATGTTCCAAACACTGCGCCAAATGAAGCCTAAGTATTGACATCAAAATTAATCATTTGTACGTGTTTATTTTTGAATATGAAGTAAGTTTCACATAATTTCAAATTTTTATTGAATTAGCTGTAAATGCATGCATGATATATGATATCAAATATAAATTTTCAACGCTAAAAAATAAGAGTCCATGCTAAAAAGAAGAATACACATTTGAAGTCTCATCGAACTGACCCCAAGTATCATAGTGCTTCTCCCCCATTAAGGCTCTATTTGGGGGGACTTATTTTCACCGGTCAAACGGTTACGACCGTATGAGGTCCGGTTCATGCGGTCGTACCTGCTTGACCGGTGAAAATAAGTCCCTCCAAACGGAGCCTTAATGTTCAGCTTAACGTGGGAAACCTGCCCAACAAATTGAACCATCGTTTTAAAAACTTGTGAAAATATGTTGGCACATCTTGACAATTTTGCTATAGTAGGGTCCTCCTAAAATAATCCGGGTTGCGGGTAGTCAAACAGTCCACCTCTTTTGATGGAGGTTGTGGGGTTGACAAAGTCAACCCCACTAGCGCCGAAACCGCTGCCACCATCGCCACAATCGTCGCGGAAACCGCCGCCATCACTGCCATTGTCTTCATCACCGTCGTCGTCGCTCCTCTCTTCCTCGGACGCCGCCTCCGTCGCCGACCGGATTCCGTCTCCGGGCGGCCTCCACCGGCCGGATTTTTGGTCGTCGTCAATTCTCCACCATCCGATCACGCTCCAGACATCGTCGTCATCGATTACATGGGTAACCACCCACGTAACCGTCCACATGACCTCCGTAGTGGGGGAAATGCGTAGCCAAAAATAGAAATGAGTTGCGTTTAGTAAAATTATAAAATAATATGCGCATAAATGCATCATGAAATCGGCCTATAAATAACGGTCATGACGGTTATGGGTTGCGGATAGCCGCATAACCGTCATAACCACCCATGAAGTCCATAAATAGGGCCCCAGATCATCCTTAATTCTCATTCTCTTCTGAACTGAAAAATCCTCCCACGGATTTTCTCTCTCCTTCCTCTTTCATCTTCTTCATTCTCTTCTCTCCCTTCGAAGATCTTCAAGCACTCCTTGAAGATCACCTTCGTATTTGAATCTCCCTTCAAAGATCTTCATCTATCTTCTCCGCCTGGAATTTCTCTCCCCTCCACTTCTCTTCCTTGTGCGCTCCCGCGCGCGCCGCCTCCATGCGCGCTCTTGAGCACATCTCTTCTCTGCGTGCCTTCGCGCGCGTCGCCTCTTTGCACGCATCTCTTCCCGCGCGATTTCGCGCGCGCCGCTTCCTTGCGTGCTCTTGCATGCATCTCTTTCTTGGGCGCCTCCTTGCGCTCTCTTGCGCGCACCTCTTCCTTGCACCCTCCCGCGCGCTCAGCCTCCTAGCGCGCCCTCGGGCGCGTCTCTTCCTTTCACGCCCCAGCATGCTCCGCCTTCTAGCACGCACTCGCGTACTCCGCCTCCTAGCGCGCACTCGCGTGCTTCACCTCCTTGCACGCTCTCACGCTCGTCGTTTCCTTCTGCGCTCCCCCGCGCACATTTTCCTTGCGTGCTCTTGTGCGCGTCTCTTCCTTGCACGCTCCCGCATGCTCCGCCTTCTCGTGCGCCCTTGCGCAAGCCGCTTCCTTACGTGCACCTCTTCCCTCCACATTCCGCGTGCTCCCCTTCAGTGAATGCTCCAGACAAGCGCCCCGCGCGCTCACCTCCTGCAAGCGCTCCGTGAGCTCTCCTCCGACAAGCACCATGCGCGCTCTCAACCAGCAAGCGCTCTGTGCGCTCTCTGCCAACAAGCACCCCACACGCTCACCTCCTGCAAGTTCTCCGCACGCGCTCCTCCAATAAGCGCCCCCGCGCGCTCTCTGCCGACAAGCGCCCCGCACACTCACCTCCTTCAAGTGCTCCATGCGCTCTCCTCGCCCCGCGCACTCTCTACCAGCAAGCGCTCTGTGTGCTCTCCGTCAACAAGCGCCCTGCACGCTCTCTACCAACAAGAGCTCCGCGCGCCCTCCTCCGGCAAGGGACCCGCGCGCTCTCCTCCAACGAGCGTCCCGTGCGCTCTCCTCCAACAAGCGCCCTATGCATTCTCCATCAGCCAGCTCTCCACGCGCTTTGCCATCATGTCCGCTCCAAACGCACCTCCGTGTGTTCCGCTCTCAAAACTGCTGCAAATATTCAACGCCTTCAGCTCAGCAACGAGCCCACAAAGCGTTGGCAAATCAGCAATTCCCGTCTCCTCTAAGTACAACAAGAGACAATCCACAAAAGATAGGACGCGCCTAACACGTCGCACGAGCTTCCAAGTCCCTGACATCAGAACAAGTGCAACAAGCTACTCCCGCTTCCAAGAATTATCAGAGGACTCTAGAATACAACGAGCGTATAGCTCCCCGCATCACACAAAGAAATTGTTAGCTCTGCGAACGGTGGTCTGTCACCCTCCGAGCTCTTCTAGATCTCTCCCCCATCCCACAATAATTATAACGAGAGGCGACTTGCCCCCTCGAGTCTCTGTAATAACACTCAGATCTAGTGGAGGTTTGGTTGACACAGATCCGGGCACGTGGTTTTTCACCCAGTTGACGAGTTTTTCACGTAAAAAAATTATCTTGTCAGCTTTTCTTTCTCTGTGACTGTGTGCGCGCTCGAACGCTTCTTGGGCTAAGACGGTCCAAGTTAATCTGGTTCGATCGGGTCGTCGAGTTTTGCCGCAATATGGTACATGAAGCACACGTTGTTGGGTTTTCTATACAGAAGTGGAACAACACATCATATATGCGCAGTGGAATAGAGATCAAAAAAACCCTAAAAAGAAACTTGATCTTGTGATGAAACATTGATCTAGAAGTAAAATAGAAAAAGAATTGCAATATATCTTAGATGGATTGAGTCAATACTTAACCAAGATGCTCTAGAAGGCCGAGTCCCCACAAAAATAGATCTACGGCTCTACAGATATCCACACAAGTGGAGGAGAACACCAAGATCTTGTCCAACAAGATTTGGTATGAAGAAAAGAATGTCATTTGTGTCTCCACAAACTGCTAGGTTTGCTCCAGGAGAAGCGACAACAAGGTGAAGTTACGACGAGATCTAGGGTTAGTGACGGATTCAAAAACACACACTACTAGTTACATGGAAAACTGTTTTTCAAGTCTATTAATACCACATGATATCAAACAGACAAAAGTCACATTAGAAATCCGTCAAAACTCAACATGCGTCGAATTGTACTCGACGTGCATCGATAAGAACTCAACACAACGTCGATATACACTCGACGGCATTCAACGCAATTGCGTTGAAATGCAGTCGACGTACCCGCGTCGAGTAGAACTCGACGTTGCGTCGATTTCTACTCGACGTAGCGGCGATAACGAACTGGCTTCGAAATTGAGCTTGGATGTGTCAAAATCAAGTCGATGTACGTCGATACGCATGTTGGGATCAGCGAAAGTGCTCATAATAAACCGGGATAACTAGACCGTCTTAGCCCACGGAGCGGCCGGTTACGAGAACAGTCACAAAAGTTGATCACAGACGAGACATGTCTTTTTACGTGGAAAAACCTCTGAATAGGGTAAAAAACCACAGCCAGAGCTGTGCTGGCAGTAACTCCACTAAATTGGTTGAGGTTACAATGCTTCTTTTACAGAACCGAGGGCAACAGACAACACCTCATTAAAACTTGAGGGGGAGAGACACTGTGTTTGGCATGCGGGAGAATGCATGCGTGCTTCTGGACGATCATTGGCGGACGTCTGAGCTGGCACGACGGGAACTCTATAGTCGGTGTGCTCAGGATGCTGATGGCTGCAGGCGACGAGCAGGCGACTTCCTATGGGCGCCGAATTGCGCGAAAGAGATTGTGTATGATCTTTGACTTGGAGGCGAGTTCGTTGGCAGCGGACTTTGCCTTAGCGGCTGGTGCGGCGAAGACGGGCCTGTGAAGGAAGAGAGAAAGCAAGAGAGAGAAAAAGCTAGAGAGAGACAAGGATTCTGTAGAGATCCGAGTTCTGAAGATAGAAAAATGAGAAGGACCGGAGGTCTATTTATAAGTTTGGAGAGGGGTAAGTCAGTCATTTCCCTTTGTAACCACCGGCTGAACGAATAAGATCGCTCCGTTTAGAGCACATGTGTTGAAGCCAGGAAAATTCCTAACCTCGAAATAGGATCAAGGCAGCCTAAGGTTACTGATTCTACGGTCCGATGTCACGATTTGAATGGCTAGCGAGAGAGAGAAAGGAAACTATCTACAAGCACACCCCAAGTGCTCCAGCGGGGAGGTCCCACCACGTACCCGGAAGCTTTGAAGAAGCTTCCCCTCCGCAACCAAAAGGCTGGGCGAGGTACTAGGCTGGCTTGGACTTGGCGAGTATCTACTTGGGGGGACCTCGCCTCTTCCAAAAGGTGCCATTTCCAGTACCCCTGGGGGGCTATTTATAGAGAAATCCTGGGGGAGGGGGGTAGGCGAGTATCCAGCATCTGTGAGCGAGTATCTAGGGTTACTCGCCCGTACTCGCGAGATACTCGCCAAAACTCGCCTCAGCTCGCCACAGCTTGCCCAAGCTAGCCCAAGCTCGCCTCTGCTCGCCCAAGCTCGCCTCTGCTCGCCTCTGCTCGCCCAAGCTCGCCCAAGCTTGCCTCTGCTCGCCCAAGCTCGCCCAAGCTTGCCTCTGCTCGCCCAAGCTCGCCCAAGCTCGCCCAAGCTTGCCTCTGCTCGCCCAAGCTCGCCTCTGCTCGCCTCTGCTCGCCTCTGCTCGCCCAAGCTCGCCCAAGCTTGCCTCTGCTCGCCCAATGGTCTGTGAATAGTCATCTGCTTGAGTACTTCTGATCTCGACGAATTACGGGTTATACACAATCCCCGCTTTTTTCGAGCTCGACACGAACTCGGAAAAACAATGTTGAACCCGTAGTTCGGAGAGGTGGCGCTAGACGATGCGCTGCAAGAGGTCCATTCTAAGAGAGGAGCCCAACTGAAGGAGAAAAGAAAATGTCGACACCGCCCAGAGGTAGAACCCAACTGAAGGAGGTGGAGAGTCTGACACCTCCCAGGCCATTTGCTAAGCGAGCGAGCTCAACTGGAAGAGGTGGAAATGGGGCGGACATCTCATACGTCAAGCATACCTGGATATGAAGAGAAGGTCGATACCTCATAAGAACCAAGTTCAACTGAATTGGAGAAGTGGTCGACACCTCTCAGGAGTCAAGCTCAACTAGAGGTGGAGAGAAGAGGTCGACACCTGACAGGAGCCGAGCTCAACTGTAGGTGGAGAGTTGACACCTCACCGGAGCCGAGCTCAACTGGAGGTGGAGAAGAGGTTGACACCTCGTAGGTGACGAGCTCAACTAGAGGTGGAGAAGAGGTCGACACCTGGTAGGAGCCGAGCTCAACTAGAGGTGGAGAAGAGGTCGACACCTCGTAGGTGACGAGCTCAACTAGAGGTGGAGAAGAGGTCGACACCTGGTAGGAGCCGAGCTCAACTAGAGGTGGAGAAGAGGTCGACACCTGGTAGGAGCAGAGCTCAACTAGAGGTGGAGAAGAGGTCGACACCTGGTAGGAGCCGAGCTCAACTAGAGGTGGAGAAGAGGTCGACACCTGGTAGGAGCCGAGCTCAACTAGAGGTGGAGAAGAGGTCGACACCTAATCAGGAGGAAGCTCAACTGAAGGTGGAGAGGAGGTCGACACCTAGCAGGAGCCGAGCTCAACTGGAGGTGGAGAAGAAGCCGACACCTAATCAGGAGGAAGCTCAACTGAAGGTGGAGAGGAGGTCGACACCTGGTCAGGAGGAAGCTCAACTGAAGGTGGAGAGGAGGTCGACACCTGGCAGGAGCCGAGCTCAACTAGAGGTGGAGAAGAGGTCGACACCTAATCAGGAGGAAGCTCAACTGAAGGTGGAGAGGAGGTCGACACCTGGTCAGGAGGAAGCTCAACTGAAGGTGGAGAGGAGGTCGACACCTGGCAGGAGCCGAGCTCAACTGGAGGTGGAGAAGAGGTCGACACCTCGTAGGAGCCGAGCTCAAATAGAGGTGGAGAGAAGCTCGTGGGAAACCGGATTTACGACATTTCTGCCACTCGAAGTCTTGATTTCAATCGAGGAGATCGGCCGATTCCCGAGGAGAGGAGCTCGTGGGGATACCGGTCTTACGACGCTGCTCAACTCGAAGTCTTGATTTCAATCGAGGAGATCAGCCGATTCCCAAGAAGAGGAGCTCGTGGGGATACCGGTCTTACGACGCTGCTCAACTCGAAGTCTTGATTTCAATCGAGGAGATCGGCCGATTCCCGAGGAGAGGAGCTCGTGGGGATACCGGTCTTACGACGCTGCTCAACTCGAAGTCTTGATTTCAATCGAGGAGATCGGCCGATTCCCGATGAGAGGAGCTCGTGGGGATACCGGTCTTACGACGCTGCTCAACTCGAAGTCTTGATTTCAATCGAGGAGATCGGCCGATTCCCGAGGAGAGGAGCTCGTTGGGATACCGGTCTTACGACGCTGCTCAACTCGAAGTCTTGATTTCAATCGAGGAGATCGGCCGATTCCCGAGGAGAGGAGCTCGTGGGGATACCGGTCTTACGACATTGCTCAACTCGAAGTCTTGATTTCAATCGAAGAGATTGGCCGATTCCCGAGGAGAGGAGCTCGTGGGGATACCGGTCTTACGACATTTCTGCCACTCGAAGTCTTGATTTCAATCGAGGAGATCGGCCGATTCCCGAGGAGAGGAGCTCGTGGGGATACCGGTCTTACGACACTGCTCAACTCGAAGTCTTGATTTCAATCGAGGAGATCGGCCGATTCCCGAGGAGAGGAGCTCGTGGGGATACCGGTCTTACGACATTTCTGCCACTCGAAGTCTTGATTTCAATCGAGGAGATCAGCCGATTCCCGAGGAGAGGAGCTCGTGGGGATACCGGTCTTACGACGCTGCTCAACTCGAAGTCTTGATTTCAATCGAGGAGATCGGCCGATTCCCGAGGAGAGGAGCTCGTGGGGATACCGGTCTTACGACGCTGCTCAACTCGAAGTCTTGATTTCAATCGAGGAGATCGGCCGATTCCCGAGGAGAGGAGCTCGTGGGGATACCGGTCTTACGACGCTGCTCAACTCGAAGTCTTGATTTCAATCGAGGAGATCGGCCGATTCCCGAGGAGAGGAGCTCGTGGGGATACCGGTCTTACGACGCTGCTCAACTCGAAGTCTTGATTTCAATCGAGGAGATCGGCCGATTCCCGAGGAGAGGAGCTCGTGGGGATACCGGTCTTACGACATTGCTCAACTCGAAGTCTTGATTTCAATCGAGGAGATCGGCCGATTCCCGAGGAGAGGAGCTTGTGGGGATACCGGTCTTACGACGTTGCTCAACTCGAAGTCTTGATTTCAATCGAGGAGATCGGCCGATTCCCGAGGAGAGGAGCTCGTGGGGATACCGGTCTTACGACGCTGCTCAACTCGAAGTATTCTATTTTGAGTCGAGGTAGTTCGCCCTGTTGCTTATGAGATTGCCAAGGAGTCAAATGCATCAATATCTTTGAGGACGAAGGAATTCTAAAGAGAACAACGATCTTTTCCCGTCGAGCTGGGAGGTTGGCGTCCGGACCTGTTCATGATAGTTCCTCCAGTCGGAAGAGAGATGCAATCGGGGGTAGCTAGGCCGACATGCAAGGGGGAGCTGATCTCGGCTGTCAATGCAGAGGCTCGGTCTTACAAGGACGCTTACATCCCGAGGCATCGTCCCATCGTCCGCCCTGGGCTATCTAGGAGAAACAAGTCGAAGGCTCGTTTCCCAACCTAACCGTGGAGATCGCTTTCAGCTCTGCCACTTGGTTACGAAAACCAGAGTACAAGCGAAGAGAAATGGTCCTCGAGGGGTCCTACTGGACACTCTCGATTCCACCATCCTTTCGCGAACTTGCACTTCTCAGAGCTCGGCAGGTTATCCTGCTTTGGTAAAAAACAGAGACGCGTCCTGCTTCACAGGACCTGCAGTTGCTAAGAGCGGGTCTTTTCGTCTTCTCAAAGACCGATGATGCCTTTATACAAAGTATCACTTTGTGAGGTCGATCCCTTATCGAGTTCAGGAGGTTAGCATCCAGATCTGTTCCTGATAGTTCCTCCAGTTGGAGGAGAGATGTAATCGGGGGTAGCTAGGCCGACATGCAAGGGGGGGAGCTGATCTCGGTCGTCAATGCAGGGGCTCGGTCTTACAAGGACGCTTAAATCCCGAGGCATCGTCCCATCGTCCGCCCTGGGCTAAATAGGAGAAACAGGTCGAGCACAGGTTTCCTAAATCGACTGTGGTGTTGAACTTCACTGCTCCTAGGTAACTTGAGATGAATCAACACAAGGAAGACAACTCGAACTAACCCGTGACTCCGGGGGCGAGGAAATGCATAAACAACTTGGAAACAATGTTACAGGTAAACAATACATGTTACCGTTGGGGGTAGAACTTTTTCAGCTCATCCTCGCTCCAGGTGTTTGAGGATATGAAATGAATAGCATTGCGTCCTGGTTGTTGAAGTGATAGCCTCGCGCGTATAAACTCGCAAAATTCGAACACCATAGTTGCTCGCGAGTATGGAGCTTGTAGAATTTAAAGGAGAGCATCCTAGCCTGCCCGCTGAAGAGATCGCCTCGCGAGTATAGAGCTCGCGGAATTAGATGATAGCATCCTAGCCTGTTGAAGAGGTCACCTCGCAAGTATAGAGCTCGCGGAATTATAGGAGAGCATCCTAGCCTGCCCGCTGAAGAGATCACCTCGCGAGTATGGAGCTCGCGGAATTAGATGATAGCATCCTAGCCTGTTGAAGAGGTCACCTCGCAAGTATAGAGCTCGCGGAATTATAGGAGAGCATCTTAGCCTGCCCCCTGAAGAGATCACCTCGCGAGTATGGAGCTCGCGGAATTAGATGATAACATCCTAACCTGTTGAAGAGGTCACCTCGCAAGTATAGAGCTCGCGGAATTATAGGAGAACACCATTAGGCATGAAGAGCATCACGAGTAGGAGCTCGTAGAATACTTGCTGGAAGATGTCATAAGCAAGTCGTCCCATGGAATGTGGGTTGTTAGAGGAGATCATCGCAGAGCATCTCGTACATTTTTCCTCGGTGGTGAACTCGTCGTCATTTGCCCTACTTGTCAGTCATACAAAAAGTACTCACGGGCTTTACCAAAGCACCCGTAAGTATGAACATGTATGGAAAACACCACTATTGGAAAAGGAAATGGAAGTAGGCGGAGGGTGAGCGCCCCAGGAAAATTTTTATTTTCCACTCCCAACTCGCCTAGATTCTGAGCTATCCCGGCCTTGCGAGTAAGTTACCAGCATAACTCGCCTATGGGCGAGATCCCTTGATGCTCGCCTCTTCAGTTGGTACTCGCCTCTTCACTTGATACTCGCCTATGGGCGAGATCATCTGATACTCGCCTCTTCACTTGCTACTCGCCTATGGGCGAGATCATCCGATACTCGCCTCTTCACTTGCTGCTCGCCTCTGAGAGAGTGTCATTCCTGCCTATGCTCGCCGGTATGTCGCCGACATCAATTCGCCTCCATGAACTCGTCGCTGGAACTCGCCTATGAGCGAGCTACCAGGGAAGCTCGCCTCACGAAACCGCCGAGCTTGAAAGTCGCCGTCGCGCAGTCGCCTATGGGCGAGTAACCAGGGAACTCGCCCACCTTGCCAATAACTCGCTAACCTTATCGAGTGCTTGCGAGTTGCTGTCTTGGGTCTCCAGCTCGCCATCTTAAGCCATGAAGTCTTCTCGCAAAAATTTCTTCCTCGGCTACTATCCACGCTCACCGCACCAAGTGTTGAAGCCAGGAAAATTCCTAACCTCGAAATAGGATCAAGGCAGCCTAAGGTTACTGATTCTACGGTCCGACGTCACGATTTGAATGGCTAGCGAGAGAGAGAAAGGAAACTATCTACAAGCACACCCCAAGTGCTCCAGCGGGGAGGTCCCACCACGTACCCGGAAGCTTTGAAGAAGCTTCCCCTCCGCAACCAAAAGGCTGGGCGAGGTACTAGGCTGGCTTGGACTTGGCGAGTATCTACTTGGGGGGACCTCGCCTCTTCCAAAAGGTGCCATTTCCAGTACCCCTGGGGGGCTATTTATAGAGAAATCCTGGGGGGGGGGGGGGGGTAGGCGAGTATCCAGCATCTGTGAGCGAGTATCTAGGGTTACTCGCCCGTACTCGCGAGATACTCGCCAAAACTCGCCTCAGCTCGCCACAGCTCGCCCAAGCTAGCCCAAGCTCGCCTCTGCTCGCCCAAGCTCGCCTCTGCTCGCCTCTGCTCGCCCAAGCTCGCCCAAGCTTGCCTCTGCTCGCCCAAGCTCGCCCAAGCTCGCCCAAGCTTGCCTCTGCTCGCCCAAGCTCGCCCAAGCTCGCCCAAGCTCGCCCAAGCTTGCCTCTGCTCGCCCAAGCTCGCCTCTGCTCGCCTCTGCTCGCCTCTGCTCGCCCAAGCTTGCCTCTGCTCGCCCAATGGTCTGTGAATAGTCATCTGCTTGAGTACTTCTGATCTCGACGAATTACGGGTTATACAACATGGATCGCCAATTTTAGGAAAATACTGAGTCTACCCCTGAGTCCAAAACGTACCTGCTCGAACTTGGGGACGACCCAACGGGCAACGGGGGTGGTTATAGGAGAGGGGAGGCCGGCCCCTCTGGGCCGGCGTCTCCCCGGCCGGCCATGCCTTTGGCAGTCGGGGAGGAAAAGAGCGGTCGACCCCTCCCCGGCCGGCTCGCCTTAGGCGGCCCGGGAGACAAAGAGCGGCCGGCCCTTTGGGACCAGCGCCTCCCTAACCGGCTCGATCTAGGCGTCCAGTGAGACAAAGAGCGGTCGGCTCCAAGGGGGCTGACGCCTCCCCGATCTGCTCGCCTTGGGCGGCCGGGGAGACAGAGTGGGCGGCCCCTATAGGGCCGGCGCCTCTCCGGTCGGCTTGCCGTAGTCGGCCGGGGAGAAAAAGGGCGGTCGGCCCTTAAGGGGCTGGCTCCTCCCCAGCCGGCCTCGCCGTAGGCAGCCTGGGAAAGGAGGGGGCAATCGACCTTTCGGCCATCGGCCGGGCGCGAGGAGGCCGGCGTGCAGGATCCAAAAAGGAGGTTGGCGACCCCGCGCGCGGGAGTTACGATCTGATTCGCGGGAGTTGGGATCCCGCGTGCGGTGGTTACGATTCGGTGCGAGACGGTTGTGGCTTGGATCGGACGCAGTGATTGCACATGAGGCAGTTTGAACCATAACCCCCCCTCCCCCACCCATTTCGTTAGCGGGGGGAGTGGAAATTTTGTTTATGCGCTACCCGATTCACTTATAAAATGGGTGCGGCCCCATCAACGCTCTCGACGTGCGTCGATACGCACTCGACGCAACCCGTCTGTATTCTTTATGTCATTAATTTGGTCCTTTTATCATATGTCATATGAGTGGGGCTAATACAATCTTGGTGGGGTTCAACCCCTAAAGGTTATATGTGTGCAGAAATCAAGATGTTGCAACCTGAATTTTAGGGTTGCAACCTATTTTCTGCTGTTTGGGAGGAGGGGGCAGTTTTTTTTGTGGGAAATCTGTGAACCGGTTTTTTAATTGTGGCTTTTTAAAAGCCCCCTTACTCAATAACAGTTGAGTAGGGTTTGAAAAAGAAAACGTGGAAGCCTCCCCCCTCTCTGCGCCCGCGCCGACCGCCGTTCGCCGTCCCCGCGCCCGCGCCGTCCGCCGGCCGCTGTTTGCCGCCGCTGTTGCCAGGTTTGTGCTGCTGTTGCCTGGTTTTTCCCGCTGCCGTAGGTCTGGTTTTGCTGCTGCTGCAGGCGGGAGTTCGCTGCTTGGAGGAGGTGTTTCCTCTGTGCTGAAGAAGGAGTTTTTCTCTACCGTGTCAAGGGCTTCTTCGTCTACGGTTTCAGGTGTACCCTTTCTTGTCTTCATTTTCTATTGTGCTTGAAGAGATAGTAGGATTTTATCCTGTTGTAGAGAAGTTGTGGTTTGTCTTGGTGGTAGAGAGGAGTGGATTTGTGTGTCAAATCCGGAGGGTTTTTTAGATTTGGGCAAACCTAGATAAATTTCTGTAATCCTTATTTATTATAGTGATTTTCGTTATGCCGTGTCCCGTGGTTTTTGACCTTCAAGTGGTGAAGGTTTTCCACGTATATCTTTGAGTTCACTTGTGTTGTTGGTTTTGTTTCTTATTATTGCTTGGGCTCTATTGATCGGTGGGTGTTGCCGTTATCTGCGACCCCCTTTCCCTAACAAGTGGTATCATAGCGAGGTTCTTCAGCTAGTCGTTTTTTTTTTTAATTTCTCCGTTTCTAACTTAGTGCGGTAAGTGACGACCATCGGTCCGCTCCCTATCCTCTCTTGTTAATCCCTTGAAATAAATCGACTTGTGGGCCGTAATAGAGTTATTTGTTTGAGAAAGCAATGGAACAGAACACAAAAATGGTCAGTATGAATGGCAAGAATTGGAGCATCTGGAAGCCTCAGATGAAGGATCTCTTATATTGTAAAGATCTCCATGCTCCGTTGACGGGGAGACCTGCTTCAGTTAAGGATGATGGAGAGTGGAAGAAAATAGATCGAAAGGCAGTAGGGTTCATTAGATAGTGGCTCAATGACTCTGCTTTTCATCATGTTTCCACGGAGAACTCGGCTCAGGCCTTATGGAAAAAGCTTGAAGCCTTGTACGAGCGGAAGACTGCAGATAACAAGGCATTCCTGATTAGGAAGCTTGTCAATTTGAAGTACCGGGAAGGTTCACAAATGACTGAGCATCTGAACCTTGCTCAAAGTATTATCAATCAGTTGGAGTCCATGAAGATTACTTTGGAAGATGAACTCCAAGCTCTAATGATCCTCAGTTCTTTACCCGAGAGTTGAGAGACTCTAGTAGTGTCGTTGAGAACCTCAGCACCTGATGGCGTGGTAACCATGGAGATGGTGTCTGGTTGTCTCCTGAACGAAGAGCTGAGAAGGAAGGATTCTGGATCTTCCACTTCGGGTGTTTTTCTCATGGAGGGAAGAGGCCGGTCTGTGAAGAAGGATGTGAAGCTCAGGGACAGTTCCAGGAGTAAGTCCAGGGGCAAGTCTAAGAAGGACATCGAGTGCTACTATTGTAAAAGGAAGGGTCATTTCAAGAAGGATTGCTTCCAAATGAAAAGAGACCTGAAGGGAAAGACCAAGGAGGTAGTAGAATCCAATGGTGATACGACGACTTCGATTGTAGAGGCTGAGCCGTTATGCTTGCAGTGTAGTGGGTCGTCTTGCCAGGACTGCGTTGACACAGACTGGATCGTGGACGGAGGTGCATCCTATCATTGCACTCCTCACAGAGATTACTTCTACACCTATTCTGCGGGAGATCTTGGTATGATCCGGATGGCAAATTCCGGTGAGTCGTTGATTGTTGGCAGTGGTGATGTCCATCTGGAGACTGAATTGGGGAAGATTGTTCTCAAGGGCGTCAGGCATATTCCTGACTTAAGAATGAATCTGATTTCCATTGGTAGGCTTGATGATGGTGGTTTCACGAGCATTAAAAGTGGAGGGACCTGGAGGTTGTTGAAGGGCTCTTTGGTGGTAGCCAAAGGAAGGAAGTGTTGTGACTTTTATCGTACTAAAGCCAAGATCTGTGGTCCAAGTATGAATGCGACAGAGGGCGACTCTATGGAGTTATGGCATCGCAGACTTGGGTATATCAGCGAGAAGAACTTGAAGATCTTGGTGAAGAAACAGGTCCTTCCGGAGCTATCAGGAGGGCTTCCTGATACGTGTGTGCACTGCTTGGCCGGTAAGCAGAAACATCTTTCCTTTGCTGATTATGAACCAAAGAGGAAGGCAGAGTTACTATACTTGATACACACTGATGTGTGTGGTCCTATTGAGCCCAAGTATGTGGGCGGAGCCGCTTACTTTGTCACGTTCATTGAAGATCACTCCAGGAAAGTCTGGGCATATTCTGTGAAGCAGAAGAGTGATGTTCTAGCAAAGTTTGAAGAGTTCAGAGCGAAGGTGGAGAAGATGACCGGGAAAGAAATAAAGCGAGTTCGATCTGACAATGGGGGAGAGTACACTTGTGCCTTCGACGCTTATTGCAGAAGGCATGGCATAGTACATGAAAGGACAATCTCGAGGATGCCGCAACAGAATGGGTTAGCAGAAAGGATGAACAGGACGATTATTGAGAAGATCAAATGTATGATTTCTCAAGCTGGCATTAGCAAACAGTTTTGGGCTGAGGCTATGTAAACTGTTGTACATCTGATAAATCTGTCTCCTTCTACACCTCTGAATGGTGATATTCCAGAGCATGTTTGGTCCGGGAAAGGAAGTGTCATACGGACATGTGCGGGTGTTTGGGTGCAAATTTCACGTTCATGTCCCCAAGGAAGAGAGATCGAAGCTTGATGAGAAGTCCTGGGAGTGCATCTTGATGGGATTTCCCCATGAGGAGTTTGACTATAGACTCTGGGATCCTGTGAATAAGAAAATGATCAGAAGCAGAGATGTCATCTTTGTTGAAGATCAAGTGGTTGGTGAGCAGAATCCTGCGGAGTCACAGGTTCCACAGTTTCCACCTGCGGAGGAGAGACTTTATGCTGATGATGGGCCAGTATAGACTGCTGCTGATGATGGGCATGCTGAGGAGGAAGTTGGTGATCTTATTCCTGATGAGGAGATGATTCCGGATGCAGGGGGAGCTCTGCCAGTTGATGTACCACCTGTGGTGGAGGTTCCTCTTGTCAGATCTGAGAGAGTCAGAAGACCCAATACCAGGTATTCCCCTCATGAGTATATTTTGCTTACAGATAGTGGAGAGCCTGAGTCCTATGTGGAAGCTCAGAGTGCTGAAGATCGTGAGGCCTGGACAGTTGCCATGGAAGAGGAGTTGCACTCCCTTCAGAAGAACGAGACGTATGATTTAGTCTCATTGCCTAAAGGGAAGAGAGCTTTGAAGAACAAGTGGGTCTTCAAGCTAAAGTTGGATGAAAATCGCTCTCAGACAAGGTACAAGGCGAGACTTGTGGTGAAAGGTTTCAGTCAGAAACAAGGTGTCGATTTTGACGAGATTTTTTTCCCCAGTGGTGAAAATGTCCTCTATCAGACTGGTGTTGGGTATGGATGCCTCCATGGATCTTGAAGTCGAGCAGATGGACGTCAAGACAGCATTTCTGCATGGCGATTTGGAGGAAGAGATATATATGAAGCAGCCCAAAGGCTTTGTGACTAAGGGGAAGCATCATCTGGTCTGCCGGCTCAAGAAGAGCCTTTATGGGTTGAAGCAGGCATTCAGGTAGTGGTATAAGAAATTTGACTCTTTCATGATGAAGAGCAAATTCCAACGGACCAGGGCTGATCACTCTGTATATGTGAAGAGGACTGAGAAGATGTTCACTATTCTGCTGCTGTACGTAGATGATATGCTGATTATTGGGGATGACAAGGCCAGCATAGCTGAGTTGAAGAAGGAGCTCAGTGAGTCCTTTGAAATGAAGGATTTGGGACCGGCAAGGAAGATCCTTGGAATGAAAATTACTAGGGACAGGAGTGCTGGTCAACTATGGCTGTCTCAGTCTGAGTATATGGAGAAAGTGCTGAAGAGGTTCATGATGGACAAGGTAAAACCCGTTGCTACTCCTCTAGCCGGGCACTTCAGACTTTCTTGTTCTCAAAGCCCCTCATCTGAGAAGGAGGTGGAAGAGATGAGCCAAATTCCTTATGCATCCGCAGTGGGGAGCCTGATGTATGTTATGGTCTGCACTAGGCCAGACATAGCTCATGTTGTGGGGTCTGTGAGCCATAACTTGGCAAACCCAGGGAAAGTCCACGGGAGTGCTGTGAAATGGATACTCCGCTATCTCCGAGATACCTCAGACCTTTGTTTACAGTTTGGTGGAGGTCCACCAGAACTTATTGGGTACTCAGATTCGGATATGTCAGGAGATGTTGACACGAGGAGATCTACTTCTGGATTCATGGTCATTTTTGGAGGGGAGCAGTGTCGTGGCAGTCAAGGCTTCAGAAGTGCGTGGCATTGTCGACGACAGAGGCTGAATATATTGCATTGACCGAGGCGTCAAAGGAGCTTATTTGGATGAAGAAGTTCATGCTAGAGCTTGATCTCCGACAGGACGTGTACACAGTTTTCTGTGACAGTCAGAGTGCTATATTTTTGGCCAGGAATCCCGCCTTTCACTCCAGGATGAAGCACATTGACGTGAAGTATCACTGGATTCAGGATGCTGTGGAGGAAAAGCTGGTGGTGGTGGAGAAGATCCACACGGATGAAAATCCTTCGGACATGATGACGAAGGTCGTCCCAAGGGAAAAGCATGATCTCTGCCGGCGTTTGATCGGCATGATCCCCACTTGAAGGAGTCAAGGTGAGATACTCCCCTTTATGGTCTGAAGGGGGAGTTTGTTGGGGTTCAGCCCCTAAAGGTTATATGTGTGCAGAAATCAAGATGTTGCAACCTGGATTTTGGGGTTGCAACCTATTTTCTGCTGTTTGGGAGGAGGGGGCAGTTTTTTTTGGGAAATCTATGAACCGATTTTTTAATTGTGGCTTTTTAAAAGCCCTTACTCAATAACTGTTGAGTAGGGTTTGAAAAAGAAAACGTGGAAGCCTTCCCCCCCCTCCTTGCGCCCGCGCCGACCGCCGCCCGCCGTCCCTACGCCCGCGCCGTCCGCGCGCCGGCCGCCGTTTGCCGCCGCTGTTGCCAGGTTTGTGCTGTTGTTGCCTGGTTTTTCCCGCTGCCGTAGGGCTGGTTTTGCTGCTGCTGTAGACGGGAGTTCGTTGCTTGGAGGAGATGTTTCCTCTGTGCTGAAGGAGTTTTTCTCTACCGTTTCAAGGGTTTCTTCGTCTACGGTTTCAGGTGTACTTTTTCTTGTCTTCGTTTGCTATTGTGCTTGAAGAGAGAGTAAAATTTTATCCTGTTGTAGAGAAGTTGTGGTTTGTCTTGGTGGTAGAGAGGAGTGAATTTGTGTGTCAAATCCGGAGGGCTTTCTAGGTTTGGGCAAATCTAGATAAATTTCTGTAATCCTTATTTATTATAGTGATTTTCGTTGTGTCGTGCCCCGTGGTTTTTGACCTTCAAGTGGTGAAGGTTTTCCACGTATATCTTTGTGTTCACTTGTGTTTTTGGTTTTGTTTCTAATTATTGTTTAGGCTCTATTGATCGGTGGGTGTTGCCGTTGTCTGCGACCCTCTTTCCCTAACAAATCTTTTCTCCAATTTTCCAAACACTTTTATGTGTGATCCTATAGACTCATATCACGTTGGTAGTGAGACTAACTGTTTGATTGCTTTGCGATCATCTTGAAAACTGTGTAGGCCGACAAAGATTTAATGAAGTTATTGTATGAGGAGCATGGTCTACTATTTTGAGAATAATATTGTACTTGGAATTATTTGTGTTGGGAAGAGTCGGGGATATATAATGTATTTGAATTTTGACAAATAAATTTTAACCAAAGAAACATATTAGTATCGTCACAAGGAAAATGAAGTAATATAACGTGCAGGGACACGCCAAATTATCCCATATATTAATTCATATTTTAAATTAATATTCCATTTGCTAATCTAGGCCAATCCGAAGCTGACCCAGCTGGAATTACTTTCTTCTACGGTTCTACCTGCTAAAAAAGACTGAGCAATTTTGTACGTTGAGCGAATATTAAATTATTAATTATCATCTCTAGTTATCATGCATGCTGGTCCAACGGCCTAAAAAAATCATGATTTCTTAGACTCCGTTTGGCGCTGTAGTTAAATTCTCATTCATTAAGGTTCAAATAAAAAACTTCATTCACTTTTATGCTCAAATAGATGATATTTGTTAGGTGATTTTTAATAAACGACGGTTTAATTCATGCGCTTAGGTCATTCATTAACATCCCTCCAGCTGGGAAATTTTTGTGACGGGTCCAGAGGATGTCAACTGGCGTTCGAAACCAATAGAAATGCATGGTTTGTGCGGTGCACAGTAAATTTGGGCACCATGGGCCCACATAATTTTGTATACGGATCCCGAACGCCAGCGGGTTATCGGGACCAATTGAAATGAATGCATGATTTGGCCGAACAAGATTCTCTGTTCTCAAATGAAGGTTCGTTTCATGCTGTAGATGCATTCTCAATTGATCTAATTAATTAATGGTGTAGAATTATTTGAATAAAAAATAAATATAAATGGGATAGTACTGAACCGGTCAGATCGCAAAAAAATGATCTGAATTGTTAAATGATTACTATCTATTTCACTTCAAATAAATAAAGAAGATTTTGTTCTAATTTTTGGAGGGAGAGTTGGTCCTGCGGGACACAATAAACCGGTGCACGAATGCACGATGAGACCCACACAATTATGCATTTCTATTTGCCGTGGATTTGGGCTGAGTGCATGGGCCAGCTTCAACTTTTCAACCGTCATCAATGGGGAAATTTTTTCGATCCGGTGCCCGTTTGGAAATCTAGGTCCGAGTTTAACCCTGTAGCAACACGTGGCGCGATCACAGTGGCACATTAAATCCCGTTATTTTTCTTCCTTCTTCCGTCGTTTATTCTCCTTCTCCTGCAAAATTATTCGAACCAACTGTGCTCCAACGAACTGTGCTCGGAACTCCGGCGAACTGTGCTCGAAACTTACCGTCTTCCTGCGCATCCTCGCTGGCATCCTACCAAAGTCCGTTTCTACAACCTCTCGTTCGAATATCCTCTACAGGTCAGTTCCTGCCCTTGTTTTAGGGTTTCCTTGCTTACATCCTGCAATGCCTGACCGTTGCGATGGAAGACGATCTCGTCATGATCTGTATAACGATCTTCTGGGAGATCACAAGTGTTATCCACCATGAAGATCACTTTTGATCTCCATGGAGATCACAGTTGATCTCCGTGGAGAACACAGTTGATCTCCTGGGAAATGTGGTCCAGACAGGAGATCATTATTGAAAAATCGCTGATGAAATATGTTGTTCAGACAGGAGAGCAAAACTGAAATGTGTTAACTGATGAAATGTGTTAACTGATGTCAATGGTTCCTCCTTATTTGACAGATATAAATGGAGAAAGGTGGTAGCTGACATTTTCTAAGTTCAATGTGCTATTTCTCCAATTTTGTGAGCCAAGTTGAGAAAATAATTGATCGAATGCTGGCCGAGGAGAAGGAAAAGCTGAGGGAATGTAAAGTTTTACCTATTTTCACTGCTCCAAGGGTACGTACAATTTTAGTTCCAGGCCAAAAGAGTCTGTGCTCTTTACGCACACTAAATCCAATCCTAGTAGCATACTGACAGTATAACTCATAAGCTTCCTCTTCACTATCCACAATTGAAAAAATATCCTACACATGATAGCATCAAACAATTAAAAAAGAATAGTAGAGCATAATAATAAAAAAATAATCTCTACATAGCTCGAGAGGTTTCTCCAACTAGGAAAATCATTTTGATCTACCCTAAAGCTCGGGAGATCAAGAATGTTTTCCTGAGAGATTAAAAGTGATCTCCCAGGAGAGCAACATTCATTTGCATGGATATTACACTCGAATTCCTAGGAGATCATTTTTGATCTCCTTGGTGATCAAAAATGATCTCCACACAGATCATAAGTTTTCTCTTGTCGGAAAATCATTTTGATCGCCTAAGAGATCATTTCTGATTTCCTGGGAGATCATTAAATGATCTCCCAGGAAATCAAAAATAATCTCAACAGAGATCATAAGGTTTCTCCTTGTCGGAAAATCATTTTGATCTACCAGGAGATCAAAAATGATCTCCTGGGAGATCAGAAGTGATCTCTCAGGAGTGCAACATTTATTTGCATGGATATTACACTCGATTTCCTATGAAATCATTTTTGATCTCCACACAGATCATAAGTTTTCTCTTGTCGAAAAATCATTTTGATCGCCTAGAAGATCATTTCTGATCTCCTGGGAGATCAAAAATGATCATAAGGTTTCTCCTTGTCGGAAAATCATTTTGATCTCCCAGGAGATCAAGAATGACAAACCTAGGTACATCTATTTTGAACTACAAAAGGTTATAAAATGGTATTCCATGAGCTCCGTTATTGACATACCTGTATCTTCGCCATTCAGCTAGAATCCTGACGGTGGCGTAGAGTGATCTCCTGAGAAACCGACGTCAAAACTGAAAATATCTTGCAGGTAGAATCCACAGTCTTTGAAAATCGAAATTTTTCGAGGGTTCAGAACAATGACGAAGAAGATGGGCAATTATTTGTGAAAAGGATGAGATTTAGCTCCTGGTTATAAATTTTGCGCGAGAGAAACAGAAGAAATGGCGGAAGAAGAGACATAACGGGATTTAATGTGTCGCTGTGATCGCGACACGTGTCGCTATAGAGTTAAACCCGGACCTAGATTTCCAAATGGGCACGGGATTGAAAAATTTTCCCATTAGTGGAAGGTCCATTTCTTGTCATCAGGATGACGGTTAGCAGGCAGAAATTAGTCGATCGCTTGGCAGAATCTCAGCCGTCCAATGTAGTTAAGGAGCGATACTAATCTACGCGTTCAGGACGTTGACGGCTGAACCGTGGAATGATGAACTGCTAGATTATCGCGCAGTGCATGGCCTCATGCTTGTGTATTTATTCATGAATAATTTGGTTGGGTTTGATTAAATTTTTCCAACATTTTCTATTTGTTCGTTAGCCGGAATTACCACCGTGTATTGACCATTGTCTTAATTTTAAAAAATAATTGAAGGGGACAATGAAGGCTCCGTTTGTTACTTATATGTATAAAATATGAGTGTGGTGAGCGCGCGCCGTGAGGTACGCACGCGCCGTGAGGTACGCACGCGTGCCAAGGGTGTGCGTGCACGTGCTTGTCCTGGGTGTGTGCGACCGCTTGGGAGTGTGTGCACGGGGGTGCGCGCGCAGATGGGTATGATGAGTGGTGCTAGACTCATCATAAACGAGGTCGGGATATCGAGGCCGGGCAAGCGCAACGCCTCGCCGACCTCAACAACCCGCCACATGACCAGTTCAAGGTAAGCCGCCCGGTTTGGGCTTGGGCTGCACGCGGCCAGTGGAGAGGGGTTGGGGCTGGTGGACTGCAGTCCACACGGGGCGGCCCGTGATACTCACATGAGAAGGTCAGCCCCCGTTCAACAAAAAATGAATTTTGTGGAACGGGGCGCCGTGTTCGGCGCAAACCCAACTCCGGGCAGCCTTCCTTAAACTGGCCCCCATCAAGAGCTGCAGCCCACCGGCCCCAACCCCTCTCTATTACTGTTCTCATAATGACAGGTTGTTGTCGTTAGGCCTCGAACCTCCGACATTGATAAGAGGCTCTCCAACCAGCCATCATTATCCATCCGCGTTGTTAAAAATGTTGAAGTGTGAAGAGGGCGGTCTGGATGTGCAGACCGCATAGACCGCGCAGACCGTGAGAACCGTACATACAACGGGAGTCTGTGCAGACCGCGGGAGACCGCACAAGTCACAAGGCTTGATTCTCAGTTCGTGTGGAGTGTTCTTTGGCCATCTGAAGTCCACATAGTTTGATTCGGCCGTCCGCACTACTGTGCGGCTTGATGTTGCTAACCGACCACACGGTCTGGTTTCAGCTAGCAGACCGCTAGTTATGCGATCAAAGGTTTCTATCCGCCTTTCTGTTAGCAGTTTTCCTATCCTCTTCAGCGGTGACCGCATCACCCTACACGCCTAAAAATAGTGGTCCTGACCCCGTTATTCGTAACTAGAAGTGTGAGAACTGTAATTTGGATTAAATTTGCGGTTAAGATTTTCTGACCGCACGACAAGTATAAGTAACCTGTGTAGCTGTGTTGCAGGCTGTGCGGCTAGCACTGGACGACTAGGCGACTAGTTCTTGCGGTCTGTAAGTGAAGTGTCAGTGTGGAAAGAGGGTAGCAGTCGGCGGTTAAGCGGCTAGGTTGTGGTCAGAGCAACTACTTCAATATCTTCTTTCTTGCCAGTTCGCAAGCAGTTCAATAAGTCAGTTTGCCCAAACCATGTGGGTGGACTGTTTTCCAGTTTAGTAGAGCAGTGTATGTTCGCGCAGGTTCTGCGGTTATGCGACTTCAGCGGTCAGGCGACCAGAAGTGCGGACTGGTGGTTATCCAGCAGTTTCCAATAAGGCAGTTCGGGCGATCTCGGGGCTTGGCGGTGCGGACAGGCGGTCTCAGTCTTCAGTCCGGCAATTTTGTACTTGTCTATTTTTCTTTGATCTCCATCGGGTGCATTGCAAAATCATTTCTCGCAATGTACGTCTTGTCTTGTAAAAAAGTTAATAATATAAGTATTATTCTTGCATCTTCTGGTTGCTAGTGATTTACTTCACTTAATTGGTTGAGAGTGGTCCTGTGACCTCCATTCTATAAAATTTTACAGAGATCATTCCAAACGAGGCCTTAGGCTGGGGTGCCGTATTTTATCACTCGACTTGAGCGGATAAGTCCTACCAAACGAGGTTATAATTTATCAATTTTTTGGAAGAATTGATCAAGTTGGCAACCACAAATATTTTCAACCTAGCTACTACTCTTTCTCTAAGAATTGAGGATTTATCTGAGTTTACTTCCATAATTCTTAAATTCTTCAATCTTAATTTAAAATTGGACCTCCAAAATTTAATCAATGAGGCACAATTAATTATATTCAACGAAATGAGCCCTTATTTATTGTATCAACTTTTACAAGTTAAATTTGCGCAACTTAGGGCTCCTTTGTCACAATGATGGCGGTATTGAACACTGTAGTTATGAACGGGTTTTCATGAATTCCCAATCTCACATAGAAAATTTCGTCGCTGCTGTTATGTTCAAAATTATTTTGTTTTCCTTGCTAGTAGTCAAAATCGTTGTCATGTCAAACATATGTTCTATTAAAGTGACATATTTGTTCGATCTCATTGGATCAAAAACATCGCGCCAAACAGACTCTTAGGCTTCGTTTGGTTAGGAGGTGGCGGCAGCAGCCGGTGGCTGGAAAGGGAGCATTGGGACCGGATGGGAGGAGGTGGGAATCGAAACAGAGCGGTGGGTGATCATTTCCTCTGTCTGGCTGGAGAAAACGGAGCCGGCGATCCGTTTGTTTTGCCGCCCTGCGGCAGCGTTTCCTTCAAACGCCGCCCCTAAACACCTAACCAAACGAAGCCTTAGTTGATATGTTTGGTAACTATTGAATCAATTACAGTAGGTGAACTGTTAATTATTGAACTAGGTGAAAATTATCTTTTGAAAGTTCCCAATTATTTTATATTATATATTATAATTTTGAGAAGAATTTTAGTATTGCACTATCAAATTAACTAAATAAGTTGGTCAAATTAGTAGTAACACTTAATTTTCAAAAGATATTAAAATCTCAAACTTAAAGTATATAAAATAAAACTATATATATACGTTTTTTTAATTAAAAAACTATTTTTATTGAAACTTAAAATAAATAAAAACCAAGTTAAATATAATAAACCAAATAAAAATAAAGATAGAAAATAATCAAATATTGTAAAAAAAAGTATATTAATATGGAGTGAAGATAAAATAATAAAATATTTGAATAAAGGAAGCATGTGATGGTTGTCGGCATTCCATTTGAACTCATTCGACAAGTACAATAATTTTAAGTGTTGGCGTCGCATGTGCATGCGTAGTAGTGTCTGGTGAGAAAGCTAGCACCGTACGTAGCACGGATCGGGATCCTCTCCATTTCACTTGAAATGGAGGGGATCCATTTCAATATCTAATGGACAAGACAAGTTGGAAAGAAATCTTGTGGTGGAGATTTTTTTGATTAAAAAAAATCTAAAAATATATGGGAAATGATGAACAGTCGGATCGAAAGCATTTCAATCTCGACCGTGAAATGGATCCCCTCCATTTCACTTGAAATGGAGAGGATCCTGATACACGTAGCACCCGCTCTCTTATAACTCCAATATTTCATCAACGCTTGCAGAATCATTTTTTGTTGCCCACATAAATTAATTATATTACTGGGGATATATATTGAGAGATGTCGATCCATCAGGCTATAAATATACATCTTCTTCACACACTCCATTATCATGCATGTACAGATCTCGCACGTGACTGCTAATTATGTGCGTGTGCGCGCGCAAACTATACAAAGAGAAGTGTGTTCACTGGCTAGAGTTTATTAGTGCCGCGCGTTCACGTACAGGGGATGCATATTCAGATGATCATCTTGAATGATTTGTTTACAGGGGCGGCGCATTCATTTGGAGCGGTGTTCGCGTGGGAGCGCGCACTGATCGAGACAATGTCCACTGAAGCGACGTGTTCTTAGGAGCGCTTAATGGAGCGGTGTGTTCACTGGCTAATTTTTAGGTCAGGACTCCTGACATAAAGAAAGGTCAGGACAACCAATGAGGAGCTAGAAACTGCATGGGTCCCGCGCAAAAGTGTATGACACAAGTCACTAGTGCGTGGGCCCCACCTCTATTGCAAGCTCCTCATTGGTGGAGGACCATGAGCATGATCAGGAGTCATGACCTAAATATTGCTCGTGTTCACTAGAGTGGTGTTGTAGTTGTGCATGCTCAGGAGAGCGACACATGATCAGAGGGTGCTAGTGGGCGAACCGCCTAGGGCAAGGCTAGTCGTGATCCTTGATATGGAAGTCGACGATCTAGGAGGAGGAACGATGGGATGAGCGGCGATTTCAGCCCTTGCTTGGAATTAAATTACAAGGGTTTAAAAACACGACTCTAATAGGGCAACCCATGAAATTCTGGAGTTACTAAAATTAATAGATATAATTAATTCCAGTAACCTCCAAAATTCAATGAAAATTAATTCTCCCAAACAATTAATTAAATTCACAATTAAGCTAGAATTTCTGCCAAGGGTGAGACCGAATTTGCGACTGAATTTACGAGACAGTCTAGCCAACCTATCACAAGCTTCAGCCGTTCCCGCGACTGAATTAACACACACTCGTAGGAGTCCGAATAGCCTCAAAATACACGTACGAGTTTACCGGAACGTGTCAATGAATCATATCTACCTTACGAGAAATTTCCAACAGTAGCAGCAGGGTGTGGGTACTGGGTAGCAAGGTTAGAAGTGGAGCATATTTGGACTCTTAGGCTCTATTTGGGGGGACTTATACATTTTCACCGGTCATACGGTTGCGACCGCATGAACCGGGCAAATACCTAAAAATTTGGTGTATACCTAAAAATTTGGACTCTTAGACTCTTGGAGCATATTTGCATATAGGATTTCTATGGGCAAAATACCTAAAAATTTGGTTGGCAAATGCCTAATATTTGTCTACACATAATAACACAAGTAGTACTCAATTCTGAGAGTGGAGCTGATTTGCGGCTACTTTGGAGCCATGCCAAACCAAGAGCAGTCATGCCAAACCTAGAGCAGCCTACCATGTAAAGTCGCGTCCCATGGAAGCAATTCCAGCTGTTCGCCAAGTTCCTGATTTGTTGTCCGAATTTTTAAAAAAAAATGGCGTCAGATTGGCGAAAATTTTCCGTGCGTCTAACGCACCAAAAATTGGTGCGGCCTTAAATATCTGGGCCCCACACAATTTATCCCTCATTTCGAAATTTTTTGAAACGCCCTCGCCTGCTTCTCGCTCCTACCCCGACTCCCTCCATCGGCGACGGCGAGCTCGAACCTGGCGCAGTGCCGACGCAGTGCCGTGGAGTCAATCGGTCCCTGAAAATCATTCATCAATCTCCAGAGGTATGTTTTTATTGAGTGTAAGAGGCTAGTTAGATCGCGATAACTGATTTACAGTTGTTTTTTTCCAAATCAATGCGTTTTTAGGGTATTTCTCCAGTTCATGTTTGAAGATTACGGCCGTAGCGTATTACTGTGGGAGAATATTTATTGTTGATGTTTTCTGGTCGTTCCTTTCCCGGTTTTTTAGGGTGTAGGGTTTCCAGCCTTTTTTTTCTTCCATTTTTTCCAGTCGATTTTTTCGCAGTTTTTATCCAGCCGTATATTTCAGCTATTTTCCAGTCTAATTTATTCTCAGCCTTTATCCAGTCTTATAATGTATATGTTTTCCAGTTGGATATCAGTCCTTACGACCAGTTCAAGCAGTGTTGTCGCAGTGCAGAACTAGTGCCGAACAAGTATTGACATCCTTTTTCTTTGTTAATTTGTTCAAAACATACATAATCCCTTATACTGTTTTTGTTTAATTTTTCCCCCGTTTTTTCAGTGACGGGGAGCCCTTATCTCAGCTGCACTTTAGCAATCTCCACTTTCCTAGCGCATGCACAAACGCTATTAGAGATTCTCTCGGATGAGGCCAAGAAAACCTTAGAGGCCGCCGGTATTAGTAGATTACTTAAGATACCTCAAATCCGGCAAAATATTCCATTGTTGTACATTCTTGTGCGTAGTTATAGTCGTGGAAAACAAGCCTTTTTGTTAGGAAAATATTATGTGCCCCTAACTGTTAATGAGGTAGCCCTAATTCTAGGGTTACCTAATAGAGGACGCGATTTCCCGTTTGTTAGACGACCTTTTGCCAAGCAAAACACAAGGGAGCTTATTGAAGAGATAAAGGGGCTGGAAACCGAGGATTGGTCTCCCACGCTGGAGAGACGGCGTGTAGATTTTTTGGTTAGGTATGTTGTTATTGCATTCCTTTTCCAGCAAATGGGACATAAAATCCCTGTCTCCTTGATAAAAATCAAGGGGGTCGAGGACTTTCGCCAATTCAATTGGCCGAAGGCAGTGCATAAGTTTTTGCATGCCCAAATTCAAGAGCTGAGGGGTAGGAGTGCTCTCCGAGGCCCTGGAGAGAACTTGAGATACCTGGAAGGGTGCTCAGTAGTTTTACTGGTTAGTGACATCAACTTTTTGGTTAATTTATTTGATTTTATGTTAGATCTGATCATATAGTATTGCAGGTATGGCTCTATGAGCATACCAACATACAGGCAGCTGTCGACATCTTAGCACGACCTCGGCTTTGCCGTTGGTCTGCTAAGATTAGTTATACTGCCAAGTTCTGCTTTGGTCTACATCGTAGACTTTGCCAAGATGACATGGTAAGTGAAGGGATAATATAAGTGCGCAAAAAAATTCGATTATGCATGAACTTCTTTTCTAATATAAACTTGTTTGTGTAGGTGAGAACTGAATTTGAGAGAATAACGGCCCAGGAGAAAAAGCTAATGGGTGATGAGGAGGAGGATACAAATTTTGAAACTGTGAAGGAAAGGCCTGAGAAGGTACTCTGTGACATTATAAACATGTCGTTAGTATCAATTTTAAATTAACAATGAAATAAATTAAACAAACTGTTTGGTTTCTTCTTCAGGCAAGGAAGAGGAAGGTGGTACAGGAGTATGTCCCAGAAGAGGGGGAGAAGTTCGGGGAGGAGGAACGATTATTGGAGGACAGGAGTGAGGAGAAAAAAGGAAGGAGAAGAAAAGAAAAGAGATTTCTGAGGAGGATAAGGAAGGAAAAGGCAGAGATGATTGAGGGGTGGAGAGGGATGGAGGCTCGGTTACAGGCTTCCATCGATGATATCAGAAAAGATGTGCAGTCTCTGCAAAGAACCTGTGAGATTTGGTTTGGGAGATTTCAGCACAGAAGTAAGAGTGCACCCCCCCACCCCCGCACCATCCTCCGGAGCATCCCCCACATCATTCCCCACACCCACCCCTGCACCATCCTCCAGAGCATCCCCCGCACCATCAGTGATCAGACCTACTATCGAGACCACCCCCGCTTCCACTGTAGAGATGACACTTGTTGAGCCCACACCTCCGGTTGCTCCAAACAGTATCATCAGGAATGTGAAGCAGAGGGCCACTCGAAAGAAAAAGGTGCTGGGAACTCCAGATCCTGTTGTAAAGCAAATGCAGTACCCTGGGCAAGATCTAATTACCCCACGGCAACGAGAGACAATAGATTCTATACTTAGCCAATTTACGGAAAGGTATTAATGTTTCATTTACTAGTGTCAATATTTTGTGTACGTTATCCCCCGCACTATCGGTGGCATTTAAAGTATGCTATCATTCTTACGAAAAGTCATTTTTTGCAGGAATCAAACAATTTTCCATAGTGGGAATATTTTGCTAAACAGGGCAATGACCGATGAATTACTGTCCGCAGGATGGATATCGGATGTCCATATCAATGCCTATGCACTAGTCTTAAGTGCAAGGCAGAAGAGATCGGTTGCTGCGATGAAATCCTTTTTGTTCATCTCTTCCGACCATGCCGTATGTGTTAATATTAATTTAATTTTCTTTTTGATAGTTGTCACGCTTAATTGAACTATCTTTTACGTGTAGTATTACAAGAAATACAAGGTCCGGAACTCGAAGGCCATTGTGAGTCATGTTACCCCCACAAACGTGAGTAAAGCAGACGTTTTGCTCATGCCGGTACATATGGAAGCTCACTGGGCTCTGGTCGTATGTGACCTAAGGCGTAGTCGGTGGGATTACTATGATTCGTTGCCTTCCGGTCGGCATGTATCAGGCCTTCCTGCTATGGTAATTTTTCTTGCCTATAACAATTGGGGAAAAGATCTAATTACATTTGTTTTTTCTGTGTGTATAATGATATTTATTCATATAATGACTTCATTTTATCAAAATACAGCTCCGTGCTTTTCACGAGGACGCTTGCGATGCCTTGCCTCCAAACATCTTGGACTGGCCACTTGCCCCCGTACACGGACTACCGGAGCAGAACAATGGGTTTGACTGCGGCGTTTTCGTCCTTAAGTACATGGAGGCAGCCCTACGAAGAGAAGAAATTTATTGGCCAGATTACAAGAAATGGCAGGATGATATGCCACGATTTCGCGCGGAGATTGCCGCCGAAATATTCCGTGTTTTTCAAACCTTGATATGGTGAACCTTTTTTATGTCGCCGATATGATATGATTATGTTGGCAAGGAGAGACATCCGCCTGTTAACTTTAATGCATTTTCTTCAATCTGATATGATTATGTGTGATGTTTTTAACAATCAATCTGAATGTTGCCGCTAGAATGGAATTCTCAAATTGGAACCCCAATGCAGTCTCTAACATATTGCATGATCTTTTCCATCCTCTCATAAATCAAACTAACTAAAAATTACATAGTTTTTTAGTACATATTGTGGTTAACAAGGCTTGAAAACGTCCGGAATGCTGGAGAAGTTAAACGACAAATTGAAGTCGTAGTCATCCTTAGATTCCAATATCGTTGATACGTTGGGTGGGGAAGCTTGTGACTCATTATTCGGCCCGGCAAAGAATGAAAACTCTTTGATGTTTGCCCGACTATCATCAAGGACTTCTTTTCCCTTGCGAACCACCTTTTTTCCTGAAAGACGTTTTAAAAAAAAAAGAATAATTATCTCATAACGCCATTATGTTTTACATATTAAATAATAAATAAGACGAAGTAATACGGGTTTGCCGTCTCCCTCGCTCCCAGTGGGCCTTCATACGTGCATTCGATACACCTTTTGGCCTCTTCAATGGTGGATCCTTCGTTGTTACCGTGACCTTTTCACTTTCAGGTATGTCATTATTTCTTTGCTTCTCCTCGTCGTCGATCAAATGATCTATCTGTTTAGACAAGACATTTATAGAGCTTACAACATGCTCCTTTGCTATTGTACAGCCTTCTACACGTCGTGCAAGATCGTAACTGAAACGCATTAGCTCGTTCCTAAATATCAAGTCGGAGTCATAATTTGTCGAAGGGATTGACTCTGGAAGGTAAATGTCCTTCTTTGCTTTCATCGAAAACCTTTTAAGAACGTAAGGGCCTGGAATTTGCCTAACATTTCTTAAGTTATAAATCCTTAAGATGTGGCTGCATAATAAACCCTTGGTCTCAAAGCCTCGGCAAGAACACTGCGCTTGATTTGTAACTGAATCGTAGCTTACGAACCATCTTTTGTCACCATCTGCCGGATCGTTGTGCGTAGTAATATATAATATGTTCCGTTCATCATATTTGTTCTCGTCCACAACATTAACTCCCAAAACTCCCATCATGAAATTTTTCTCAAAAAATGCAAACATTTTCCTTGAGTATTGCTTTGAAGTCTGCTTTAGTAAGAACGATACTTTGTATCGCAAGCACACATCACCTTGCTTGCACTTGTAATCTTCATCACGCTCATTGCGCCGCCAAGACGACACGAGCTTTTTCATTCCAGAAAAACACTCTACAAGTGCGCTAGTAGGCTTAGAACATCCATGCAAGCAATTGTTGGCGGACTCGCTTCTTTGGGTGGACAAAATACCCAAATCCAATACATCCTTGTTGAATGCCGTGGACCATTTTCTTCTAATGTTGTGAAGATCTTTAAGCCATCTGTTCTCATGTAAGCATCCTTTCTCGATCATTTCATGCCAATACCTGTTGAACTCATCCTCCCCATCACACTTATTCATGCAATTGTAAAAACATGTCCTTACAACTCTGTCGTGGTTGAAGCTTGGAACTTTTGATGGAGCCTTCTTGCTTATATGCCATTGGCATAGTCGATGACGTGTTTTTGTCATTACACGCTCAATAGCAACAGCCATTGCTTGGTCCTGATCCGTGAAGATAGTAATAGGTTGTTTTCCACCAACACAATTCAAAAATGATTCAAAAACCCAGCAAAATGAATCGATCATCTCCTCGGCGATAAATGCACCACCCACGAAAACATTCTGCCAATGATGGTTGACGACAATGAATGGGGCACATGCAAGATTGTACTTATTTAGCCTATATGTAGTATCAAAAATAAGAACATCCCCAAAACAGTCGTAGTCAATTTTACTGTGTCCGTCCATCCATAGGAAGCCTGTCAGTCTATTAAGCTCATCCATACGTACTTCATAAGAGAACATATTATCGGACAATTGCTTTTTATGTAACAAAGAGAGCAAAGTTGAAGCATCACCACTTTCTATTAACGCCTTCCTTTCTCGTTGTACGTAGTTGAAAGCATCGATCTTCGAAAACCCAACGTTTTTAACCCCACCAGCTTCATTTGATAAGAAATTGTATGAATCTACTGCTCTTATTCCCGCCGCCGTCATATTCTTCATTAGACTACCTTGCATTTCAGAAACATGGCGGCTAGATCTCAGTAGATGACTCTCAGTCTCAGTTGCCAGTGGGTGATTATGTTCCTCCACAAATTTTGTGACCTTCCAGTTTTTGCCTTCGCTATCGGCTTGAAAGGTAATGCAAGCATGACAACCTGTCCGAGTGTCTGATTTGCGGTACTTCATGGGTGATTTTTTTGTATTCTTCAAACCAGCTTTAGAGCAACAGTACTCTCTTTGTTTAACAATACATGTATGCGTCCAGTACATTAAGTGCTGCTTACGAACACTAAAGCCTGTCCGGTGGGCATATTCACAGTACATTTTGTAACCCTCTTCATCTGAATGGACAATCGGAAACACGACCGGTTCTTTCTTGACCTCCAAAAATATAAAAATAGTTCAGCCAAATAGTACAGTCGGAAAATTTAACATTTTATAAGGTCGGAAAAAACTTCATTTATACAGTCTGAAAAATACTACATTCATAAAGTCGGAAAACTACTTCATTTTCACAGTCGGAAATAAGTACACTGGAACAATACTAGATCTGTAAGGTCAAGGAACAATTTCAGTCGAAATGTGGAACTCAAACAGCCAAAAAAAAGGACATTGAATTACAACAATGATTAAGTTGATAAAATTACATAACAAGTAAAAAAAATCCCCAACAAAAATTCAGGTCTTACAACATCGTCAGTTGCTTGCACATTTGGAGTAGTCATTCGATTCTAGGGGCTTCCGAAAGTGAAAATGGCGGAGTAGAAAAACTACGGGAGAATGGGGAAGACGACAGATTGATGAGCTAAGCTGCCGTTGAGCGGTGAGGGAGTAGGCTAACTGCGGGTTTAGGGAAGATCACGTGCAGGTTATCGGGAGACGGCGAGCTGTTGTTCGTGGAGCTGCGGGAAGAATAATGCTGGACGAGTTGCGGGAAGCTTCGGGCCGGACGGCTGGAGACGACGAGCTGCGGTTTCGCTGCGGGCTAGGGATGAAGAGCGGCCATGACTTGCAGGATGGAGTGCTGGAGAGGCGACCACCTATCGCGCTGGAGAGGACGAGCGGCTGTTTGGCGGGGAAAGGCGGGATCGGCGCAATTGGCGAAAATTGTGTGGGGCCCAGATATTTAAGGCCGCACCAATTTTCGGTGCGTTAGACGCACCGAAAATTTTCGCATTGGGGATTCCGTCGCCGGCAAAATTCGTCGGCGGCCTGCTCGGCCCCGTGAGGGGGAGGCGGGAGAGGGCGGCGTGGATGCAAGAGGAGGAGGCGGAGGTGAACTGAAATAAAAAAACTTAGGACTATAGGGAAATTAAATATAATTTTAAAATATATTAAAATAAATTAAAATAATTTTCAAAATAATATATAAAAGATAATTAAAAATTAATAAAAAAGTATAAAAGATATCTGAATAGTTTTTAAAATAATATATAATTTTTTTGAATATTATATAAAAAAGTTTTACACTATTTTAAAACTAACCGGAGGCGAATGAAGCCCGCCGCAAGTGAATACTGTCGTGCGGGGCACAGGGGCCTCCTATTATTACTTACCAAGAATAATTTTTCCTCCAAGATAGCCCACCGCAAGTGTATTTATTTTACTTTATTTTTTTCATTTATCTATATGAATTATTGTATGTGTTTTTTTATTAAAAAGGGTGGATTTGAGAATGTTCATGACCCTCATAACACTCATGTATTACCAAACGTCCAAAATAATTTTTTGAATTCACAACCACAAAATTAATTAAAGCCGTGCTAAGCAGAGCCCTAATATTTCTGATCGAGCATGGGAGGAGCATATGGAGGCTATGAGACCAAATGCATTGCAAAAGTAAAATTTGAAAACAACAAAAATTGATGCCCATAAATATGCCTAATAGTCTGATACTTGTTGCGGTGTTGCCTGTTGTCTTCAGCAGCAGAGAAAGTGACCGTTGAAGCTCTCAGGAATCGTGAATTGTTATTAGCTCTCATCCTCTGTCTCTCACGAATCTTGATTTTGTGAAGTCCGAAAAACAAGGCAGAGAGGGTTCGTGATTTGGCGAAGTAAGAAAAACAAGGCACCCGTGTCGACGCATCCTGAATCGTTTCTGTCGCAACTAAGCGTCGGCGGCATGAGTTTTGTTAGGATAAATTAGGGCAAGGCAGTGAGGTTCATGAGAAAACTGGGATTGAGGGAAAATCGCGATATTAACTTAAACCACCCGCAAAATAAATTAACCCTAAATGTATTTGGTTGGACTCAAATCAATACCTTGAATTTATTTTTCCGAAATTTTGGACCCGTGAATGTACCCGGGTGTGCCCGTGAACAGTTCTTGTAAGTGTTTATTCAGACGAATAACGGGCTCGGGGGCTTTGCGCGAGTAAACCCTAGGTTTAGCTATATATATTCCTAGCTGGGGGCAACGGAGAGTTGGTTCCACCTTGACCTTCCTCCGGATGTTTCGAGCACTCTCTCACATTCTCGAAACATTTCCGTCGCCCCCCCCCCCCCCCCGCTCAAAAAATTGCGGATTTAGGTCTGTTGCGGTCTAACTCGATGCCCCGGTCGGGCCGGATATTCTTGGGCCGCCTTAGCTCTCGGAGCGGTCGAGCGCGCACACAGTCAATTGAAATACGGGGGATGGACACAGGAAGTTTTAGCGTGGAAAACCCTTCAACCGGGTGAAAAACCACGTGACCGGGTCGGCGCCGGTCAAAAATCCACTAGATTGCTGGAGGTACACTTTTATGGGGGAATCGGGGCGACAGGCCGCTCCCGTTACAATCTTGAGGAGAGAGAGAGAGTGTATGCACCCGTTGGTGGGCAACAGACTGCTTCGCCAACGGGACTTGGACGGTGGAATGCACGAGATACTTCGGGTGCGTGCGCTCAGGGGCGACGCGGGTCCAAGGGTTGTCACTTCTTCCTTAGTGCGCCTTTCTCAGCTCTTGGAGTGCGCTCTTTGCCTTTGGGCTCTGATGGGGTGCCAATAGCCGGTGACAGGTTCTGATAGCTGTCGACGGGTGCTGATATCCGTTAGCGGCCGCTGGAGGTCGCGGGTGGTTTCCGGTGGTTGGCGGCGAGAGGCGGCCACTGGTGGTCGGCGACGAGGGGTGGTCGCCGGCGGAGGAAACGGGAGAGCTCCCACCTGAGGAAGAAGAAGAAGGGGGAAGCTTCGGAGGAAAAGGTTAGGAAATGAGGAGCCCCTGGGGTCCTTTTATAGGCTCCAGGGGGAAGTTATGGCGGGCCCCACCACTAACATAGTGGGTTAGTGGGTGGTTTTGCCCCGATCGGACGGCCGGCAGAGCCTCCCCTTTGATCGGACGGTGGGGAGGTCCTCCCGTGGTGGGGCCGCCCGGACGATGCTGGCGGCGAGGAGGCGGCCGGGTACGGCGGCGGCCGGCCCCGGCCATGGCCGGGGCCGGCCATGGCCGCGCGCCGGCCCTGGCCGCGGCCGGCCATGGCCGCGCGCCGGCCATGGCCGCGAGCCGGCCATGGCCGCGGCCGGCCATGGCCGCGGCCGGCCATGGCCGCGCGCCGGCCATGGCCGCGAGCCGGCCATGGCCGCGGCCGGCCATGGCCGCGGCCGGCCATGGCCGGGAGCCGGCCATGTCCGCGGCCGGCCATGGCCGCGGCCGGCCATGGCCGCGGCCGGCCATGGCCGCGAGCCGGCCATGGCCGCGGCCGGCCATGGCCGCGGCCGGCCATGGCCGCGGCCGGCCATGGCCGCGGCCGGCCATGGCCGCGCGCCGGCCATGGCGGCCGGCTGCGGCCATGGCCGCGAGCCGGCCATGGCCGCGGCCGGCCATGGCCGCGGCCGGCCATGGCCGCGGCCGGCCATGGCCGCGGCCGGCCATGGCCGCGGCCGGCCATGGCCGCGGGCCATGGCCGTGGCCGGCCGGGGGGAGCCGCCGGCGGCGGTTCCCTCCGCGGGAGAGGGGAGGAGATGGGGCCCACCCCCCATGATCTCCATGAGAGATCATGGGGGCAAGGTGGGCCCTCCCATGATCTCCCTTGGTGGGGATCATGGGGGGTCTCTTTCATCCTTATAAATTAAGGTGGAGCCTATCAATTGCCCCCCAAATCTCTTTCAGTTGGGAGGGAAGCGAGCACGGGGAGAGATTTTTTTTTTCTTTAACTCTGGTGGCGGCGGTGATTGCCGGCGTGGAATCCGGGATGACGGCGATGGTGAGCGGCTCCAAGGTATGTTGGTTCGCGTTGGTTTGGACAGCGGACGTCGGGCGAACTTGCGCAAGGGCCGGCAAGGCGTAGGAATCGGTGGCGTGCCACCGTCGCGAGAGAGGGACCGAGCGCGCGCCGTCACGCCGCGCACGCAAACCGTGCGTGCACAGGCGGCGCGCGTGCAGGCGGCGCGCGCGCAGGCCGCGCGCGCAGGCCGCGCGCGCTGGCCGCGCGCGCTGGCCGCGCGCGCTGGCCGCGCGCGCTGGCCGCGCGCGCAGGCCGCGCGCGCAGGCCGCGCGCGCAGGCCGCGCGCGCAGGCCGCGCGCGCAGGCCGCGCGCGCAGGCCGCGCGCGCTGGCCGCGCGCGCAGGGCTTGCGCGCAGGCCTTGCGCGCCGTCCGCGCGCGCTGGCCTTGCGCGCAGGCCGCGCGCGCTGGCCGCGCGCGCAGGGCTTGCGCGCAGGCCTTGCGCGCCGTCCGCGCGCGCTGGCCTTGCGCGCAGGCCGCGCGCGCTGGCCTTGCGCGCAGGCCGCGCGGGCGCCGGGTGCGCGCGCGCAGGCCGCGCGCGCAGGCTTTGCGCGCAGGCCGCGCGCGCAGGTTGCGCGCGTGCTGGCCGCGCGTGTAGGCCCCGCGTGCGCATGCCATGTGCACTGGCCGCGGGCGTGCGCGCGTGCTGCCCGTGCGCGTGCTGGCCGCGTGATTTCACTATTTTGCTCTAACTGATTTTTTTTTTTTTTTTTTTTTTTTTTTTTTTGCGGTGTGCAGGTATCGAAACGCTCCGCTGGTCCCATGCGTCTGCGCTCTTCTTTGACCGAAGATGGTGTAGTTATTTGGAGAACAAAGTTTGGGCTTCCTTCTGACTTGGAAGTGAGGATCCCGCGTCCCGAGGAGCGGGTCCAAAATCCTCCCCGTGGCTGGTTGACTGTCTGCGAAGTGTCGCTCAGATCTGGTTTTCGTCTTCCTCCCTGTGACGAGGTGGTGGAGATTCTGAAGTTTTGCGGAGTTCCTATTTCCCAGTTTGCCCCAACCGGGGTGACTCGCATCATGGGCTTGATTGCTTTTTTTCGTGAGCACGGGGGCTCTTTTTCTCTGGACCAGTTCCGTGATTGGTGTGATGTGCGCTTTGATGGTGGCGAGCGGATCGAGGTGCGCAGCAACAAGGTTTGGCTGGAGCTTGAGTCTCACAAAGATCGCCGTCATGGTAACACTTTGTTTGGATATGTAAAGAATTCCTGGGGTCTTCCTGAGGTGTGGAATGTGCTTCCCGATCGTTGTCGCCGTGTGAAAGGGAGGGAGCGAGATTTCTCTCCTATGCTGGGATTTTCCGAGCCTCGTGAATTGGCTAACCGTCTTTTCAACATATATGCGTTTGTCGAAGAGAGGAGATTGCTGGGATGTGGTATTTCTACTGGCACAGGACGGGTGGTGTCGTCTTCTCATGGAGGAGGCCGCAAGAGAAAAACGGTTATGGCCCCCGATAGTGATGTCGACATTGTGGTGGTGGCCTCTGATGATTCAGTCCCAGAGACGCAATTGCCTGCTTCCCCGACTCCACGGGCGCTTGCTAGCGCATCAGTTCCTCGAATGTCTTCCTCTTTGAAGGCGATGAGTGATGCGGTAAGTTGGTGGCTCATTGTTCCTTCCTTTTCCTTCTATTTTTTTTTGTTTGAAGGCGGCTAATTACGTGTTCTCCTTTTGCAGATCGAGACTCAGGCGCAGATAGCGGTCACCTGGAATGATCATTACGTGAGTCTGAAGGATGGTTATCTTGCTCTGCAGGAGAAGCTTCGACTGTCGATGGGTTCACTTTCTTCTCTCAAGGAAGAACATGACCGGGACATCGCGCGGTACCATCGAGTTGGGTCAGAGTTGAAGTCTGAGTTAGAAGACGTGCGTGCTTCCTTGGATGTGGAGAAAGCCGTGGTGGAGAGGACTGCCCAGATGTTAAAACTTGCGCGGGAAGAGATATCTGGCTTGGAGACTCAGTTGCATGCGGCGCGAGATGAGGTTGCAGGCCTTGAGACCCAGCTTTGTGCGACGAGGGCGCAGGTAGAGATGTTATCTTCGGATGACCGTACATCAGAATTGAAGGTCGCAGGCCTCGCGGAGTACCTGGAGTCCCTGGACTATATGCGGGATCGTAGCCTGATCGCGGAGGAGGTTCGCGATGACATTTGGTCCAAGGAAGTAGAGCCTCAGATGGATGACATGCGCCAGTTAGCGCTTCGTCGTGGTGTTTCGAAGGCCTTTCGCTTCATAGGGAAGCATCTTGGGTGTGATGTTTCTAGTTTCAGCTTTGCGGACGTTTCAGATGATGAGCGTTCTAGCTCAGATGCTGATGACGAGTAGCTGTGGTGCCTATCTGTTTTTGTCTGTTTTGTCATTTACTTGTAGTCATTTGCTTCTGTTACAGCTTTTGAGATTGTCGCCGTTGGGGCTCCTATTCATTATTTGCTATGATAGCCTTACTTGTATGTCATTGTTCTGTGTTTTGTACAGATGTATTTTGACATGAGATAGTTGTTGGTGGGAGTTGATCTTTGTCCCGGTGTATTTGTATAGGGATGACCCATGGTTTAACGTGTGGGCCTGACTCGCGGCCTAGTTTGTATGAGGGCTTCTTTGTGAGGGGGCCGAGTCCTCATGGTGTTGCGTGGAGCAGGTCCACGGCCTTTTGCGCGGGACAGGCCCGCGGCTTCTTTGTGAGGGGGGCAGGCCCCCACGGTGTTGCGTGGAACAGGTCCATGGCTTTTCGCGCGAGACAGGCCCGCGGCTTCTTCGTGAGGGGGGCAGGCCCCCATGGTGTTGCGTGGAACAGGTCCATGGCTTTTCGCGCGAGACAGGCCCGCGGCTTCTTCGTGAGGGGGGCAGGCCCCCATGGTGTTGCGTGGAACAGGTCCACGGCTTTTCGCACGAGGCAGGCCCGCGGCTTCTTCGTGAGGGGGGCAGGCCCCCACGGTGTTGCGTGGAACAGGTCCACGGCTTTTCGCGCGAGACAGGCCCGCGGCTTCTTCGTGAGGGGGGCAGGCCCCCACGGTGTTGCGTGGAACAGGTCCACGGCTTTTCGCGCGAGACAGGCTCGTGGCTTCTTCGTGAGGGGGGCAGGCCCCCACGGTGTTGCGTGGAACAGGTCCACGGCTTTTCGCGCGAGACAGGCCCGCAGCCTTTTCGTGAGGGGGGCAGGCCCCCACGGTGTTGCGTGGAACAGCGTCATATGTTTCATCTGATTGCAAGATCTTTGTGTGGGCGAGTCATCTTTTCGATTCTTGTACTGTTAAGATGGGTAAAGGGAAACATAATGTAAATGAAGGAAGTAATTTGAGAACGGGGATAACATGTCCGGGGTTGGTCCCCTGGTTAAAATAGTTAAGGCGAAATATGGGCCATTTGGATAGTTCGTGTTAGCTCAGATGAGCGAATTTCTATAATATTTAATAAACATAATAAACAAATTAAGGAAACGACTTAAGGATGGAGGTGGCTAGAATAGGATTGGAAGACATCCCAAAGTGACTGCTGGAGTATTGCTGTGTAGTCGGAATCAGCTTGGATGACCACGAACTGCACGTCGTAGGATGCCTGTCGGTGTGCATCTTTGAGGGTGACTGGTAGAGTGATGGTGCCGATGATTGGTACTGGGTGATCCCGAGAACACGAGCGTTTGCAGATGTCAGTTTGAGATATCCGGCAGTGAGCTTGAGCTGAAGCAGAGTTGGTAAAAACAGTATGTTGGTAGTGACTTCCTTGTCTGCTAGAACCTGATTCAGTTTGACGGGTGGTTTGCCAATCTCGATCGTCGTGCATCTTGTGCTCTGGTTGTTAGGTGGTCTTCTTCTTGATATGAATTGATCAACTGTTCCTAAGTTGGTCAGTCGTTGGACTTCTTCTTTTAGTCCCTTGCATTCGTTCGTGTTGTGGCCGTGACTTCGGTGATATTCGCAGTATCTTGCCTGGTCTGCCTTGGGGTTCGGTCGCGGTGCTCTTGGTTGTTGAAATGATGAATCATTCTGGATTGCATACACCACATTAGCGCAGGCGGTACTCGGAGGGATGTATTCCTGGAGTGAAGGTTGTCTCCCCTTTCTCGGGGGGCTATGCTGACTACCGTTGGGGCGACTCCGCTTCTGGCGTCGTTCTTTTCGCATCGTACGGGTTGGTTCGCCTTCTTTCTTCCTCTTCTGTCTTCTGCCTGATCTCATATTTTCTGGTGAGGGCTTTTCGATCGTCATGAACCTTTTGATGAAGAGGGTGGCAAGCTCGATGTAGCTGTCAGTATCTTCTCTTTGTAGGGATTGAAGCCAGGTCCGAGCTTCTCCTGTTAGTGTTGCTGCAAATACTCGGATCATGAGTTGATCTGAGGCCTTGCGAGTGTGCATGATGGCTTCAAAGTGCTTCAGGTGTACGAGTGGGTTGCCTGTCCCACTGAAACTACGGATTGCCGCGCTCGTGGCTGTGCATGAACTAGGTGAGTTATTGTTAGGTAGATATTCATCTGGTTCGTGCTTTGTGGCAGAGGTGCCATGGGCCGTTGTGTTTCGAGTGCTTTCTTCATGACGAGGACGTGTGAGGTAGTGTCCATACATTTCCTGGAGTGATGCTGCAGGCACGGGGGAGCTATTTGTGCTTGAGAATTCTTTTTCTATGTCGTATTCTCTGTGTGGGCCCGGCTTGGCAGGGGCAGGGAGTCCTTCTGACGGCAGTAAGACAACTTGTTCAAATGGCTGAGGCGTCTTTAGGTGGTGGAATGTCGGCTTATTCTGTGCCGCATGGGTTGCATCGACGTGGATGGTGCTGGGAGGTGAGTATCCTTGAGGTAGATGCTGCCCCCCATTTCCTGAGGGGTCTTGCCTTCGAGGGGCAAGCTGACGCCACTCTTCTTGTCCTGTATTAGTTTGCTCTTTTCTTCGCTGGGATTCTGGTGCCGGATTCAGCAGTGAGAGAACGGTTGGTGCTCCCAAATTTCGAAGTAAGGTGATCATTTCGGTTTGCAGTTCTTCCATCTGGCGGACACGTCCTTCCAGGGCTGGCGCGGGAGCTAGGGTTGTTCCCGTGGTTAGCGGTGCGTCTACCGGAGAGGGAGACCGTGCAGGCTCAGTGTGTCCGCCAAGTGCGGGTCCTTCGGCTAAGCGAGCACTCCTCTTTGCCATTGTGATGAACTTGCTCTGCGAAGGATATTGGGAATGTTTCCCACAGACGGCGCCAAACTGTTGCGGTCTAACTCGATGCCCCGGTCGGGCCGGATATTCTTGGGCCGCCTTAGCTCTCGGAGCGGTCGAGCGCGCACACAGTCAATTGAAATACGGGGGATGGACACAGGAAGTTTTAGCGTGGAAAACCCTTCAACCGGGTGAAAAACCACGTGACCGGGTCGGCTCCGGTCAAAAATCCACTAGATTGCTGGAGGTACACTTTTATGGGGGAATCGGGGCGACAGGCCGCTCCCGTTACAATCTTGAGGAGAGAGAGAGAGTGTATGCACCCGTTGGTGGGCAACAGACTGCTTCGCCAACGGGACTTGGACGGTGGAATGCACGAGATACTTCGGGTGCGTGCGCTCAGGGGCGACGCGGGTCCAAGGGTTGTCACTTCTTCCTTAGTGCGCCTTTCTCAGCTCTTGGAGTGCGCTCTTTGCCTTTGGGCTCTGATGGGGTGCCAATAGCCGGTGACAGGTTCTGATAGCTGTCGACGGGTGCTGATATCCGTTAGCGGCCGCTGGAGGTCGCGGGTGGTTTCCGGTGGTTGGCGGCGAGAGGCGGCCACTGGTGGTCGGCGACGAGGGGTGGTCGCCGGCGGAGGAAACGGGAGAGCTCCCACCTGAGGAAGAAGAAGAAGGGGGAAGCTTCGGAGGAAAAGGTTAGGAAATGAGGAGCCCCTGGGGTCCTTTTATAGGCTCCAGGGGGAAGTTATGGCGGGCCCCACCACTAACATAGTGGGTTAGTGGGTGGTTTTGCCCCGATCGGACGGCCGGCAGAGCCTCCCCTTTGATCGGACGGTGGGGAGGTCCTCCCGTGGTGGGGCCGCCCGGACGATGCTGGCGGCGAGGAGGCGGCCGGGTACGGCGGCGGCCGGCCCCGGCCATGGCCGGGGCCGGCCATGGCCGCGCGCCGGCCCTGGCCGCGGCCGGCCATGGCCGCGCGCCGGCCATGGCCGCGGCCGGCCATGGCCGCGGCCGGCCATGGCCGCGGCCGGCCATGGCCGCGCGCCGGCCATGGCCGCGCGCCGGCCATGGCCGCGGCCGGCCATGGCCGCGGCCGGCCATGGCCGGGAGCCGGCCATGTCCGCGGCCGGCCATGGCCGCGGCCGGCCATGGCCGCGGCCGGCCATGGCCGCGAGCCGGCCATGGCCGCGGCCGGCCATGGCCGCGGCCGGCCATGGCCGCGGCCGGCCATGGCCGCGGCCGGCCATGGCCGCGGCCGGCCATGGCCGCGGCCGGCCATGGCCGCGCCGGCCATGGCCGCGGCCGGCCATGGCCGCGCGCCGGCCATGGCCGCGCGCCGGCCATGGCCGCGGCCGGCCATGGCCGCGGCCGGCCATGGCCGCGAGCCGGCCATGGCCGCGCCGGCCATGGCCGCGAGCCGGCCATGGCCGCGGCCGGCCATGGCCGGGGCCGGCCATGGCCGCGGCCGGCCATGGCCGCGAGCCGGCCATGGCCGCGGCCGGCCATGGCCGCGGCCGGCCATGGCCGCGGCCGGCCATGGCCGCGGCCGGCCATGGCCGCGGCCGGCCATGGCCGCGGCCGGCCATGGCCGCGGCCGGCCATGGCCGCGGCCGGCCATGGCCGCGGGCCATGGCCGTGGCCGGCCGGGGGGAGCCGCCGGCGGCGGTTCCCTCCGCGGGAGAGGGGAGGAGATGGGGCCCACCCCCCATGATCTCCATGAGAGATCATGGGGGCAAGGTGGGCCCTCCCATGATCTCCCTTGGTGGGGATCATGGGGGGTCTCTTTCATCCTTATAAATTAAGGTGGAGCCTATCAAGGTCAAAGAGTTCCGCCGCTGCTGCTCGGTGTGCTTCGCTCCGACATCGTCCTCGTCGTGCTCCGCTAGCTTCTTCCTTGTCGCCGGTCGCGTGCTCCTTCTTCCCAGTAGCCAATCGCGTGCAGTTGAGGTTTTAGGTTCGGCCGCCGTTGCCTTCGAAGTCGACGATCGCCAAGGAGTTCCGCCGCCGCTCTCCCCGAGCACGCAAGGTTAGGGCTTGCCGTTCACGTGCTCCGCTGCCGCCTCCAGCGCCTATTCGCGCGGCCGCCTCCATCCTCCGCTCCAGATCCCGCAGCCACCTTTCCACGCTCGCCGATCTGCTCCGATCGCCTCTTCCTCGAGTCGATTTGCTCCGATTTGCTCCGATGCCGCCTCCTAACCGCGCCGTCGTGGTTGTCTTCCTCTTCGAAGGCGATCTCGGAGACCTCCACTTCATCTTTTCAAGCGGCCAGATCTTGGCCTTTTTCCGCCGCTTCTGCTCCCCGATCCCTTTTTCCCGGCAGCCCCTTCCTCTTCCAGAAAGGTGTTCCCGATCCAGTGGAGATCCTCTCTACCTCCATCCATTGAAAGTTCGTTCTTCTTTAGTGGAGGTGCAGCCCGGGTTTTCTTCCAAGATCAAGTGGAGTTTGCAAGTGTGTTCAAGCAATGAGGAACTCCACCATGTCCTCTCTGGTACCCATGAACAAGCTTGAAAAGTTCACAACCTCCTAGTTCAACGATTGGAAGTTGAACACCCAGTTCGGGATGAAATACCTGAACGTATTCTACACCGTCAAATCCGTTCGTGCTGATGTTGCTGAGACAGAAGACGAGACGTAGTGGGTCGAAGACGAGGATTTCTGCAAGGATTACCTGCTGAATTGCCTCTCCTCCATCCTAACCAAGAATTACATCAAGATGCAGTCTACGAAGGAGATCTGGGAGGCACTGGAGGAGTACTTCAGGCAGGAGGAGGACCTCTCCAAGGCTTATTTGGTGGATAAGTTCCACTCCATCAGCTTCGACGAGGAGAAAGCCATTCTCCCACAGGTATCTGATTTTGAAAATTTAATTGATTCTCTGCATAGCGAGTCCATTAGCCTGTCCGAAAGTTTTGTTGCGGGCAAAATTGTGTATAAGTTGCCCTGCTCGTGGTACAATTTCAAAACGGAAATATATCGCAAAAAAATGCAAATTGGTCTGAACGACCTCAAGCGTTTCATACGTATTGAGGACGAGAACAGGACGAAACACGCTTTGGAAGCTGTTGGCAAGCAGAAGGCTGCTGCCAACATGATTTCAAGCTCCAAGCACGCTCCTCCCTCTCATAAGACCAAAACGTCTCGTGGTAGCCCCCAGGTTGCAGGACCGAGTAGACCCTCTAAGAAATTTAAGGGTAAATGTTTTAACTGCAACAAGTGGGGACACTGTGCATCTTACTGCAAACTACCGAGGAAAGAAAGAACTAGAGCACAACAAGAAGGCAACCAGGCTCATCTAGTTAGCCTAGCTGAGCCATCCGACTTTGTTTCCATGGTCGGACACGCGCATGCCAGCACAGAGTGGTTCCTGGATTCTGGGGCAACGTGCCACGTTTGCAACAATGCTAATCTTTTGACAGAGCTGAAGGATGCAAAAGAATTAGTGACTGTAGCAGATGGCGGTACAGCTGACGTACTGAAGGTGGGGAACGCAACTCTGATGCTCTCCTCAGGTAAGTCTTTATTTTTAAAGAACGTAAAATTTATTCCTTCTCTAGCTACTAACTTAGTGTCTTTGAGTCTTTTGTGTGATGCTGTTATGTCAGTCGTCTTCTGTGGAGGTAGAGTGACTCTGTCAGTCAACTCACATTACTTTGGATGTGCTTACGTCCAGAATAGGATGTATCGTTTGAGTCTAGCAAATGAGGTAGTGCAACAAGTTCAATTGAACTTAGTTAGCCTTAGGACTCTACATGAGAGACTAGGACACATAAACTATAGGAAAATATTCCAAGTAGCTAGAACTCATAAGATCACACTAGACACTAAGTCTTCAATTGGAAAATGTGAAGTGTGTGCTCAGACTAAGATCACTAGGAAAATTTTTGACACGGTTACTAGGAGCACAACACCTCTTAAGCTTATACATTCCGATATTTGTGACTTTAAAAGTTTTGTCACAAGATGTGAGAGGAAGTATATGATCACGTTCATAGATGACTGCACGAGAATTGTCATATTTCGTTGCTTAAAACTAAAGATAAAGCGTTTGAAAAGTTTTGTCTTTTCAAAACCGGGGTAGAAAACCAATTGAGCATGAAAATCAAAAGGTTTAGGAGTGATAGAGGAGGAGAATATATGTCCAGTGAGTTCAGATGCTTCCTTGCTTCACAAGATAATGCTGCAGATAGGTTCCTTGAGATTTCTAATAATATCATAATAGAATCTAGGGATGCGGTGTTCTTCGAGGATATGTTCCTCAAAGATAAGAACTTAACGATCTCAGGTATGCAAACAATTATTATTGAGGAAGATCCTGAATCAGTACCGAGCACCTCCTATTCCGTTCTGGTAGATAACTCTGGCCTAGAGTCTAGGAGGACTTCTGTGTGAGAGAGAACCCCCAGAACCTTCGGTAGTGATTTCGTCACTTACCACGTCGAGGCCGATCCATCCACCTTTAAGGAAGCGCTGAGATCAAGAGATTCCCTACTCTGGAAAGAAAACATTGAGGATGAGATGAACTCTCTCCTTCAGAACGACACATGGACATTAGTTGATAAGCCAATAGGGGCTAAAACTGTAGGGTGCAAGTGGGTTCTGAAAAATAAGTTAAATCCCGATGGTAGCGTAGCTAAGTATAAAGCACACCTGATGGCTAAAGGTTTCACATAAGTAAGCGGAGTAGACTATTTTGACGATACTCACTCGTGTGTCACTTAGCAACCATTAGGGTTCTTCTTGCAATTTCGGCCATTGAGAACTTTATTGTTCATCAAATGGATGTTAAGAATGCGTTCTTGAACGGAGATCTAGCCGAAGAGATCTACATGAGTCAACCTGAAGGTTTCCTTGTAGACGGTCACGAAAACAAGGTCTGTAAGCTTTAAAAGTCGCTATACGGATTAAAACAAGCACCAAAATTATGGCATGAGAAGTTTGACTATACTGTAAAGAACATAGGATTCATGTCGAGTCTCTCTGACAAATGTCTTTACATACGTCATAGATCAGACAAAGTCGTCATAATATGCTTGTATGTGGATGATATGTTTATTCTTGAATCTGATCAATCCGAAGTGGATGACGTCAGTCAGGTCTAATTAAAGAATTTAGCATGGCAGACCTCGGTGTAGTTGACACTATACTAGGTATGCAAGTGAGCTTTGGGAAACATGACAATTCCCTTAAGTTAAAGCCACTACATCCAGTCCATGTTGAAAACGTGGGGATACAGTGAACGTAAAGCGGCTGAGACACCATACGACTATTCTAACCGCTTAAAGCCAAATAATGGAGCTGCGGTTCGATAGTTAGATTATTCTAAACTGCTTGGTAGCTTCATGTACGCTATGGTCTGTACGAGACCTGACATAGCCTTCACGGTCGGCATGTTAAGTAGGTTCACTAGCAATCCTGTCCAAGACGATTGGGATGCCCTCGATAGGCTGATGCGTTACTTAAAGCACACCCGAAAGTATGCTTTATGTTATAGTGGTCATCCTCCAGTTCTGAAGGATATTTTGATGCATCGTGGTGCTAAAAAGTAAACGACAGCAAGTCCACTAGTGGATTCTTCTTTACACTAGGAGGAGCAGCTGTAGCCTGGAAGTCAAAGAGACAGCCGTGAAGGTGTGCATAGCCAAAAATAATGATCGGTGTGCACGTAGTAATTCTCCTAAAAATATGTACGACATAAACTATAAGGTTCCAGGCTGCAAATAACAAATAAGATGGTTATGACCTGCGGATAACCACATAACCACCATACCACCCCATAATCATATAAATAGGATATCATTGCTCTCCTTCATTCCATCTTCATCTTCTCCCACCTTGCCTCCTACGCGTGTGAGAACTCCTTTAGGAATCTTGCCTCCTACGCGTGTGAGAACTCCTTTAGGAATCTCGTAGAGATTTCTTTCACCTTCTAAGACTCCTTCGAAGGTCTTCGAGCGCACTGAAGATCCTTCTAAGACCTTCATCCTCCTTCGAGCGCCCTTGCGCACATTCCAGTAGGAACGCACTCCATCACGAGCAAAACACGTTCTCCACTTCCGCACACACCGCAACATGAATTCTGCGCAGCGCGCTCAATGCTCGCAGTGCCCTTAACTCAACAGTAAGCCCGTCAGTCAACAAGAAGTCCACCGCCCCTAATTTATCTATGAGCTGCAAGAGACAAGCCGCATACGTCGAGTCGCGCATAGTGCGCCCCTTCAACATCCGAGTACAAGTAAAAGACCTCAAAGCATTCAGAGCACAATGCTCCACACTTCAGCAAGCAAAGGACTTAGCTCCGTGAGCGATGGCCTGTTACCCTCTGAGCGCATCTCTCTCTCCCAAAGCGATTGTAACAAGCAGCGACCTGTTGCCCTCGTCTTCTTTGCAAAACATTCTACAACACCAGCAAATAGTAAACTTTAGTCGGCACAGCCCCGATAATGTGATTTTTCACCTCTTTCCTAGATTTTGCACATTAAAAAAAGTTTCTTGTCAGTCGTCTCTTTTTCATTGATTGTTTGCACACTCAACCGTTGCCGGCCAAAGACGGTGCAATCTAGACCGGTCTGCAGGAGCCTCGAGTTCACCGTAACACGTAATAAAAAAAATCTAAAAAAGACTAAAGATGGATATGGGCAATCCAATCAAAAAAAAACCTTCTGAGAATAGGATGAAACTTGATGGGTACCCCTTAATTTATAAGAAATTATGATAACTCCCGCGCACCGGATCGTAACTCCCGCGCACCGGATCGTAACTCCCGCGCACCAGATCGTAACTCCCGCGCACCGGATCGTAACTCCCCGCACCAAATCGCAACCGCCGCCGCCATCTTTACGGGCGCCCGGTGGCCGGCCTCCCACGGTCGGCCGCCCCCTTAACGGTCGGCTTCCCCCTGCGGCCGGCGGCCGCGGCCGGCCGCCCGGGGCCGGCCGCCCGGGGCCGGCAGCCCCCTTGCGTCCGGCGGCCGCGGCCGGCCGTCCGGGACCGGCCGCCCCTTCGTGGCCGGCGGCGAAGGGGCTGGCGGCCTCGGCCGGCCACCTCCTTGCGGCCGGCCGCCGGCTGCCTCCTTGCGGGCCGACCGCCCCCGTTGCGGCCGGCGGCCGCGGCCGGCCGTCCGGGGCCGGCCGCCTCTTTGCGGCCGGCGGCTTCGGCCGACCGCCTCCTTGCGGCCGGCCATCCGTGGCCGGCCGCTCCCCTTGCGGCCGGCCGCCGTGGCCGATCAGCCGTGGCCGGCTGCCTCCTCGCGGCCTGCCGCCTCCTCCCTCGGGCGGCCATCGGCTGGCACGCCTCCTCCGACCACCGCCGTGGGTCGGCCTTTTCTCCACCGTCCGATCATGGCGGGCTATCACAGCCCTCCGATCGCCACAAGTGATCGTGGCCCTCCGATCGTTACAAGTGATCGCGACCCTCCGATTTGCGATTAACCACCGTAACCACCCTAACCACCTCGGAAACCCTATATAAACACCCCTGATAGTTCATTTCAAGGGATCCCGACTTCATTCTCTCATTCGCTTTATCTCTCTTCGTTCCTACTTTTCCCCAGAGCTTCTCTCTCTACTCGCCTCCTCCTCTCCTCTTTCACTCACTAACTTGACAAGTTCTCCCACGAACGCCTCCCAGAGAAGGAAGGAAGCGAAGTGCCAGTGAAGGCCTTCCTCCTCAGTTCGAAACGTAGAGCGCAGACATCCTGCGACGCGCGAGCCAGGAGGGCAAGTGATCAAGAAAGACGCACGTCAAAGTGCACGGACTCCTAAGCGGTGGCCTGTCACCCAAGGAGAGCTCTCTAAACTCCCGAGTATTTATAACGAGGCGCGGCTTGTCGCCCTCGCTTTTTATTTACAAGAGCGCTGTAACAGAGACAGATAGTGGAGTTTGGCTGGCACAGACCCGACCACGTGGTTTTTTCCCGTTTCCGGGGTTTTCTATGTCAAAGTTGTGTGTGTACATTTTCTCAATTTCTACTGTGATGTGTGCATACTCAATCGCCCGGGGCTAAGACAGACCGATCTGGAACCGGTCTACCGAAGGCATTGAGCGAACCGCAATAGTTTGACGCCGTCTGTGGGAAAGCAATCCCAGCAAGCGAGTGAAGACTCGGAAGTTTGTCAGAGCGAGACAGAATGGCCGGAAAGAGCACCCGAACGACTAGGGGGTCGATCCGGCGTGAGCAGGAGGATCAAGCCGCGTCGCAGTCTCTAGCGAACGCGCCACCGCAAGAGTACGTTGCAGCACCTGGGGAGGCGCTTCCCGAGAACATGGCGCCCCCCACCAGACATTCGGGTCGAGATGCTCGCCCTTTTGAGACAACTCGCAGCCCCCCCACGTGCCCGTAGGGGTCCCAATTCAGGAAAATCTACCATTACCACCAGTAGAAGGCCAGAGGGCCGTAGAAGAAGAATTTGAGTCGTCAAGGCAAGACAGCGTCGAGCATCTCGTTCACCACATCAGGGCGGCGGGAATCACCCCTCTCCTCAGCAATCAGCAACAGCCGGTCCCAGCAGAGACAGGTGCAAGAATGACTCGGGAAGCATTCCGCGAAATGTTCGAAGAAGAGTTTGGACCAGTCGGCCGGCGAGCGATGGATACGCGGCTCCCCGCTCGGGGGGCATCACCCTTGGCTCATGAAGTACTGGCCTATCCCATCCCTCAGGGATTCAAGATCCCCCACATCGAAATGTACGACGGAGTGGACGATCCTTTGGAGCACATCAACCACTTCTACACGATCCTCCACCTCTGCAACGCTCCCGATGAACTGCTTTGTCAGGTCTTCCCTACCACCCTCAAGGGGCAGGCCCGCACTTGGTTCCATTCCCTCCGAGAAGGGTAAATCAGAAACTTTCCCCAACTGAGCCAACAATTTCTTGATCAGTTCGTGGCCAATCGCAGGATCGCAAAGGATCCATCTCACCTCTTCGGCATCTGACAGAGTGAAACAGAGACATTGAAAGAGTTTTTTTGCCGATTTAATACAGAAGCTAGACAGATACCTGGGGTAGACCCAGAACTCCTTCGAGGAGTTTTCCTCGGGGGACTCCGACCAGGCGGATTCTATTTCGCTCTAATGCGGGATACGGTCCCCAGTTATACAGATCTGGTACACCAGGTGTAAGCTCATATAGCCACAGACGAGGCCATTGAGGCCCATCGTCGACAGTTTGAAGGAGGCCAAAAGAGGCACAAGCAGCAGGAGCAGCCCTCTGGAAGATGAGCAGAGAGGCGCGACGAGAACCGTCTCATCGAGCATCGCAATCAGGAGTCCCGGAGAGGCCAGGATTATGGGCCTCCCCGGACTTATACCCCTCTCAACACCACTCGCGCCAACGTCCTATATGCCATTCAGGGCAATCCGGCACTCCAGAGGCCAAGGGCGCTCTCGCCCAATCCAAGGGCTGATCCGTCAAAGTACTGCGACTTCCATCGAGGAACCAGACACACTACTGAAGAATGTGTAAAGTTGAAAGATGAGATAGAGCGCCTTGTTCGGCAGGGAATATTCGGGCGTTTTCTACAAGGATGTGTGCGAGAGCAGCACGGGGGCCCTCCTGCGCAGAGAGAACCACCACCTGCGCACCGAGAAGCGCAGGGGGGCAGGAAGGTCGTCGGGATTGTGGAAGTCATCTCCGACTTTCCCTTTCCCACGGTCAGCTCCATCACCGCTCCCCAAGAGGACAAGGCGGTTGGAATCATTCCCACCATTAGCTTCAGCGAGGAGGACCTCCAGGGCCTCTGCACACCACATCAGGACCCGCTAGTATTGTAGCAGAAATCGGCAACCCCAGCTTCCACGTAAAGCAAATTCTTGTGGATAACGGCAGCTCAGTAAATGTTATATTCATGACTGCGTTAACCAGTATGGGAATCCAAAGGCAGAATCTTCATCCAGCATCAGGCCCCATCTACGGCTTCAGCGGGGTGCCCGTGTCCGTGGCAGGCACCCTCACCCTTCCAGTGACACTAGGAGAATTTCCAAGGCAGGTCTCCCACGACGTGCAATTCGTGACGGTCGATACAGAATCTCCCTACAACGCGATTTTTTGTCGGCCCCTCCAAAAAACTTTCCAGGCAGTCCCGTCAATTCCGCACCTCGCAATGAAGTTTGTCACGCCTGCGGGGGTTGGGGTCGTCAGGGGTAGCCAGGACATGGCACGCTCATGTTATCTGCACCAAGCACGACCGGAGGTCGTCTCAGGAACCAACATCTACCGCATCTAACAGGTCGCTCTGGAGAAGGGCCAGAACCGAGGCGAACGTGTCTCCTAAAAACTTTTCTCTATATCAAACTACCCAAAGACAACTATAAAGTCGCGAGGAAAACCCTCGCGCACGAACTATCCTGCTTACTGCTTTTTCTGCTTTCATTCTAACTCTTGCCATGCAGCAAACACGTCAGAAGGACACCTCGTCCCTCAGACCCCCCTGAGGCCAGGATTGTTAGTTCCACAAAGCGGTCCGGGACCCATCGACATGCGACCCACTTGGCGGTTTGGAATCCGTCATCGTGCAATGGCGCGACCAGGCTAAAGAAAAAACCAAACAACTCGTCTCTTTACCTTTATATACTGTGATTACGATATCACTAACTCCTAAAACTTGTAGGACCGATTTGGAATCCGTCCCCTAGGGTCCGGCGAGCAACTGTAGCACGATTGTATCGATCCCCCTGACATGGCTCAAAGGTTCGCCCTTCACCCGTCCAGTGGATTGGGACGACGTCGGGAATGAGCACCCCCGATTGACCGCAACCCATAGCGTGACAGCCTCGGCCTGGCACCAGGTCACAATGTCGCCTGGGGACCGAATACCAAGTCCCACGCAGACTGTAGCACGGTGGCCTCGACCTTTCTCCTATGACAGAAATGCTCACTCTTCTCCTAAGGAGCGGGTCGCAATATCGTCAGAGACCACCTCCCTCAGTTGTGCGCAGCCCAAAACGCGATAGCCTCGACCTCACTCAACCAGCGCAAGGACCCGGCCTTCGCTGCGTAGTAGGTTGCGACGTCGTCCGGGTCTTCGGGGCCACGCCTCGCAAATTCTAGGGTCCATCAGCTGCTCGCGGGGGTTCGAATCGACCATGTCCTCCTGCCGACACGAGGCCGAGGATTATGACTCTTCACCTGCATCCGAAGCTTGACGCCCCGCCATCCTGGGAAAGCCCCCACGATCGGTGTAATTACAACCTCAGGGTCCATCAACTGCTCGCGGGGGGTTCGAATCGACCATGTCCTCCTGCCGGCAATAGCCCGATGATTATGACTCTTCACCTGCATCCGAAGTCTGACGCCCCACCCTCGCAGGGCCTGCCCCCCTCGCGACTGGTGCCTAACTAAGCTACAATCGCAACTAAATCGGGTTCCGGCCCCGCTAAATCCACATCTTAACCAACCACAGCCACACTGTGGCGCGATGGCTTCACTCTCTCTGGCACGGTTCAGGGGTGCACCCTTCGTCCGCCCAGCGGTTTGCGACAACGCTGAAAACCAGTTCCCCCAGTTGTGCGCTGTCAACAGCGCGATGTCCTTAGCCTAGCAACAGGTTGTGGAGTCCCCAAAGGGACCAAAACGTTGAGTCCCCCGCAGACTGTAGCACGGCGGCTTCGACCTCGCTCTCATGGTGGCAAGGCTCGCCCTTCTCCTACGAAGCAGGTCGCGACGTCGTCAGGAGCCAGCTCCCTCAATTATGCGCAGCCCGCAACACGATGGTCTCAGCTTCTCTACCCTGGCACTAGGGGATGCCCTCCTCCTCGTAGTAAGTTGCGACATCGTCAGGGTCTGCGGGGCCACACCCCTCCAATTCCACCGGGTTCACCGCAACTCGCGGGGGTTCGAACGAACATGGCCGTCCTCCTCAGTTCGAGGCGTAGAGCGCATGCATCCTGCGGCGCGCGAGCCAGGAGGGCAAGTGATCAAGAAAGACGCACGTCAAAGTGCACGGACTCCTAAGCGGTGGCCTGTCACCCAAGGAGAGCTCTCTCAACTCCCCAGTATTTGTAACGAGGCGCGACTTGTCGCCCTTGCTTTCTCTTTACAAGAGCGCTGTAACAGAGACAGATAGTGGACTTTGGCTGGCACAGACCCGACCATGTGGTTTTTTCCCCTTTTCGGGGTTTTCCACGTCAAAGTTGTGTATGTACATTTTCTCTGTTTCTACTGTGGCTGTGTGCGTACTCAATCGCCCGAAACTAAGACGGACCGATCTGAAACCGGTCTACCGAAGACATTGAGCGAACCGCAACAAAACCTTTCAAAATTATTCTCCTCTTGATCACAGACTCATTTTTTTGTTCAAATTAAGTTGTAAATATTGGAATCTTTCATTCCAATTTTTTTATAAATAATTCACCTAAACTTTTAATAAAGGCACCCATTTTGTGAGTTTTTTTTGGCACGAGTTCATTGCCGATTTAAATTTTGTCCAATCATTTGAAAGTTATGATCATCTCAAATTCGCTAATTTGAATGGATTGATTTGGTATATATGCACCTAACAAATTAACCTACACTTATAATTTGTCGGTCCGTACTTAAATTGTTTTTGTATATATTTAAAATTTGTCTGCACGTAACAATCAACTAAAGTTTTTAGTCACGGGCCACGGCTTAAACCTAACACTACGTTGTAAGGACATCAATGGTCATTTTTTATTGAATATGATCATTTTTGATCAACCCTTTCAAATAAATGATCTCACAAACAAGATTGTTTTATATTAATTTATACGAAGAACATCTGTTTTGGTCTCTACTTTTGATCCATTTTAATATTTCAGTCTCTAACTTTAAATTTTGAAAAATTCAGTCACCAATATTTTCCCTACTTTTAGTTTTAAGTCCCAAAAAGTTCTATTGCGGGCAACTCGAGGCTCCTGTAAACTGATCTAGATTGCGTCGTCTTAGCCTGGGAGTGAACGAGCGCTAACTGTCAATGAAAAGGATGAGGTTGACAAGAGACTTTTTTTAGCATGATAAATCTCAGAAAGAGGTCAAAAACCATATGGCTGGAACTGTGCTGACCAAACTTTCACTATTTGTTGTTGTTGTACAAAGGTTTGCAGAGAAGGTGAGAGCGACATGCCACAGGTATGAGGGGAAAGAAAATCCATGTCTGTTAGATGAAAATTGAGATACTGATAATTAATTTTAAAATAATTACTTTTGAGTAAAATAGATTTTTTTTATTCGAAAGCTTTAAATATGACAATGAGAAATAGATGCACTTGTATTTTAATAAAAATTTATGATACCAATTCAAATACAGATTTTATGTAATGACAATCTCAGAGGAATTAACATGTAAATAATGTTAAATTTTAGTAAATAATTTATTTAGTGTAGCAGTTGTCCATGATAACGGTGAAAATGATTAATCATAATTATTAAATAAAAGAAATATCCGTCAGTAAAGAAAATAAAATGCATAGATTCTGACACGGCAGGAAGATAAAGTTTCAGAAGCAGGAGATTGACGCAGATCAGGCTCGAGTAACCGGCGGCGCATGCACGGATGTTAAGACAAATTTCAAAACAAGAAAAAAAAGCCTAAGAACATTGAAATTAAAAGAGTGAGCAAAGTAAAATAAAGTACGAGCATGAAAATCAGAAATGTTTGTGTATCAGTTTTCATGAAACAAACTAATAAGATATGTAAGTAAGAGACATGTAGAAACAATTAAGACTATTAGCCTACTCTGGAGTATAGCATAGATTAAATCACGTAATTACATAAGCTGTAATCAGTGAAAAGTGCAAGTGTTATTTTTATGCACATGATTCTTTTACCACTTTAGATGAAGGCTTATTAGAAAATTTGTGCTTGCTATGACTATTCATTGATTCCCGTTACAAGTCAACTGGAAACTCGAGTAATAGTGTCACGCCAATTAAACACTACTTTTTAACGATTATTTATGACATTAATGAATTAAATGATAATGGATTGTGATTCTAGCAGTAACAAATTTGCATCAAAAGAGGGGAATCAAGTCATGGAGCAATATTTATCCAAATCTTGCAACCAAATATGCATAAGAAACAAAGATCAGATGACATTAAAAACTAGATAGTGAGATCTAAACTTTGTGGGTTCGAGAGGTTAATGTTTCATTAACAAATGATTTTTCAAGAAAATTATAGGGATAAGTTGACATGAATCGATTCTTGGATAACATATAGTCATCTAGATTAAATCAATCTAAGTCACGATTATATTCCAAGTAAAAATGTGTACGATCTGAATATTAAATAAAACACATATCATCTGAGCTAATTAGAAATATTAACAATTACCTTTATGACACTTGTTGCGCATGCCCAAAAATCTATCGTTATTCTAATTATATCTCAAATGAAAAAATCATTCATCTACGTAATAATATAAATAAAACTCACACATAATCACAAACTCATTTCATACCAAATATATTAAACCATAAACTACTAATTTACCAGATTAAGCATTCATGAATTAAAATCATTTGACATCAAATATTCAAGAGTGAAGACATTTAATCATAAGAACAGACACATTAATTAAACTTAATGCTTGCAAAAGTGAGGGATCACTACTTGCCTTAAAGTGAGGTTGAAAGAGACGGCGGAGGCTAAGCAACACAAACAAAATCAAAAACTATATTTAAACATGTTCAAGAACAACGAAGTTGATATTTGACAAAGGAAAACCATACGCTGACATAAGCAATTATTTTACAAAACCTAAAGCACGAGAGGGTTTAGCGATTTACCTCCCTCAAAAGTTAGGGGAGAAAAGATTATCACGCAAAAACGAAGACTCGATGATGCTTAGATAGGAGAAACCCTAAATCAGAGAGGGCTTTGGAGAGATCCGTTCAATTAGGTCGAGGAGCGGTGCCAAAAAATACAAATACAAAGTGGTTAGACGATTACAAGGCGGGAAATAAACTTGGATAAACGCAAATACGTAAATTTTGGAGACATATTTTCATGGAGAACTAAGAAAATTCTGAATACTGGAGATGGTGAAAGAATCTTACCAATAGGAACCAAATTTGAGCCTAATATCTGAGTGGAGGAGAATTCGAGTAAAACCCCAGGGATATTGGAGCCCAAGGAGAAGAGGGTGGATGTCATCCCATGGAGGGGGGGAGAAAGCTGTTGCTGTAGACGGCTCCTTGGAGGAGGTCGGACGGCCTCCTGAGAGGAGGGAAAACTGCCCTAGCTGCTCGAAGAAGAAGAAGATGGGAAGGAGAGGAGGGGTCGGCTCTTGGAGGAAAGGAATCCGCCAGCTATAGCAAGAGGAGGAGGCACCGACTCTAGAGGAGCAGTAGGAGGCAGAGGGGGGGAGGGGGTTACGGGAGCGGCGGGGGAGACGGGATCGGGAGATGCGGGTTGTCCGGCTTGCGGGAAACGACGGGGAGCAAGATTTTTATCAGGGGAGAGGCTGGCTCTAGTGCGGGAAAAATAAAAGGGGGCCTTAGTTTAGGAGTTAAAAAACCTAATTGGCTTATTTACACATAAGCCCTTACTTTATTATTATTTTTATTTGTTTGCTTTTAAAACACGGGTTGTTACAGAGCGCGACCACATGGCCGGGCAGAAGGCCGCACGCGCGATCGCGTGGTAGCGGTAGTGGCCCTTTTGGTTTCGTGTGGAGGGCCGACTGGCCCTCGCGGCCGCACGCGGAGGGTCCGGCCCTCGCGGCCGCACGCGGAGGGTCCGACCCTCGCGGCCGCACGCAGAGGGTTGGCCAGAGCGTGCAGTCGTCGGCAGGGTGCGGCCGCCTGCAAGGCGAGCGGCCGGGCATTGTGTGGGAGGCACGCGGCTCTGCGCACGCGAGGCACGAGTGGCTTAGCACGCGTGGCATGGGAGTCCCTGCGCGCGCGAAGCACAGGAGGATGTGAGCGTGAGGCGTGTAAGACTAAAATTTATGTGAATGACGATCTAAAATGCGTAGTATGCAGAATAAAAATTAATGCAGAAGAATATGATCAAACCTCCGGTCATTGATGCTTTCATCGAGCAAAGCTTTGACGCGAGTCGTTATCTTCTAAGCCCTCGATAACTCCCTCTAGATGGTGTAGGATGAATGAGTGATTGAACTTAGGGACTGAATACACCTTCATATGTATTTATAGATGTGTTGTCATCAATCACATCTACTGAATGGGTAGTTACCACTAGTGAGTAGTTTTAACTTAAATGGATAGTTATCCTCATAATGATTTATTATTAACCATTCATTCTATATGATGAGTTATTCTATAATTAACAATTATTGACCCTAATATAAATAGGGAGTTATTGATCATATTAATAAATAATTTTGGAATTAATTAATTAATTTAATATTATAAATCCGAAAATAATTAATATTTAAATACATTATTTTAACAATGCTGACATGTCCTTTCGCGCGGCCTTGCGGCAGCGCCAGGTGGCAGTCGCGCGAGCGCAAGGGCGCGGCCGTGCTCGGCCATGCGTACGTGTTGCGTCATGAGGTGATGCGGCTGCACACATGTGAGCGCGCGGCCTGGTGATGGCGGCAATTGCAGGTTTAGTTTGGTTGACTTTGGTCAACCCTTCTAAGGCCCCATTTTCCCCGCCAAGTTAGCGAGGGAGATGAGGATTTTGGATATCCACAGCCTATTTTACCATAAAGATTATGGATTCGTCCAAACCTCTCTTGGGAATCCTATCAAGACCATTTCGTTAACTTTCCCGTTAGCTAAACCTAAACTCTCGTCTACTAGTTCTTTGTATAGGCGTTCTCCCCCATTGCGGCCGGGCAGGATTCTCAATGAGCGACGTTCTCCCCCATCACAAGCATTGTTCTCCCTGACGACGTCCTTTGCAAGCTCACCGGCAACATCATTCCCAGGGTTCTTTAGGCTTTCCTCTCCTGTGATTATTAGGTTTCTCCTTTGTTTAGTGCAGGATTCTCTGTTAAGGCATTGTTGATGACCTACCGTTAGCAAGTCCAATGGCAATTTAACTGCAACATTTTTCATTTCACTTTGCAGAATGTTCTTTACATTATTGGAGATGTTTACTTCCCATATCCTTAATTTTAAGTTTTGTCTGTTGAAATTGTGAAGTGAGGCCGCAGGGTTAATCGTCAAACCGCCAGCAGTAAGCTATCGCCGCGCGGTAGCTTAGATTACAGAATGTGACAAGGAGGTGGATGGAGTTCCTTAATGATTACTAGAGATCCGTTAAATGAGTGGTTCCTATAATGCATGGAATGTTAAAATTATAATTAACAGTCTTATTATTAGCCCGCTCCACCAAATTAGTGTGATAAGGTAGCCGGGGTTGAAATTCTAGAGGTGGAGATAGTGTGTAATATGAAACTTCTTCTTCAGGGTGTATGTCCAAATCACCCGCAATGGTCACTGCCAAGGCATTTGTGGTTGCCAGTGGTGCTCTTTTAGGGAGATCGGTGACCGTTATTAACAATTGCCCCACTTGATTCTCCAAATTACGCAAAGACCTTTGCAAGTTCTGGATATCCACATCATTTTTAGAAATATATTTATTAACCACCTCTTCGAGAGAAGGTGGTTTAGGGGCTTGCGACAGATTCTCTTTCCGCTTAGAAATATGGGTTCAAACCCCGTCATTTGTGCAGATCTAACAGAGCAACTGATGAGAAGTCAAGGTTGCGGTTAACCGGCCTTCTGCGAGCTCAGTGATTAGCACCAACGGTTAGGTGGCTAGGACTGGTGGTAAGACTAGTGGTGAATTCAGTCTGAAGTTGTGGGAAGCTGTTGGAGACTAAGCTCTTAGCGCAGCACGATAACCTTATTGCCGACAATAACATGGTTAAGCGACATGTGACTATTCTTCTCATGGCAACCTCTTACAGCTAAATAAGCGACCACATTGGGCGACCTCTACGGTTACTCGGTCAAAGAGGCGACTAGGCGGTCACTATTGTTGTTTGCTTGTCTTGTTTGTTTCTGCTCTCTGCCCAATACAACCACTAGGCAAAGCAAAGTGGTGGACGGATGTCTTTGTACAGTAACAACAAAGTGTTTGAGGTTGTGCAACATCTTGATAAATTTGTATTTGACTTAGATTATTGATGTTGCGTGTCAACTGGTTTTTACCTGGTCCGGAGAGGGGGGGGGGGGGGGTGTTGAGTGCGCCACGTGGAATGGACGGTGATGTCCGAACATGTGTCGCGACTCATTAAAAGTAGTGGTGGATGCAGTGTAGAGCGAGGGGGTGCTATCGCACCCCCTGAATTTTAATAATAATAATAATTATAGACAGAATAGATAGTGGTTTTTATAAAAACCGCTGTCTATTCCATTTTTTTTTGCACTAATAGACAACGGTGCCTTAGCTTTTGCTCTATCTTCTCAAATCTCAACCCTAGCCCGGTAGCCTGAAACTCTCCCGCAGACCATAATCCACGAAAAGAAATCTTGTCGTTGTGCGCCTAAGCACTTGTGCGGTTGTGCCCTAGACCCTAATTCTCCTGCCGGCAGCTTCCTTCTCGTCTGTCGTCGACATTCTAGAACCCAAACATTTATTTGACTGGCATCTCCAGGGGCTGAAGCTTTCGATTGAGATTTCTTCTCAAATCTCAAATCTCAATATGTTTTATGTTCTATCTTCAGATCTTCTCAAATCAGCAAACTTGCAAGATACAAGCTTTTGCTTTATCTTCATTCTTCTCAAATCTCAATATGTTTTATATTCAATTGCTGGATTATTATATTTTATGTTCTATCTTCTCAAAAATATGTATTTTTTAGGTAATTAGAGTTATTCAAATGGAAAAATATTTTAAGAAAAAATAGAAAACTTTAGAAAGTTCATGTGTTGATAATTCAAATCAAGAGAGTGTTTCAAGTCCGTGTATTGATATATCAAAAGAAAGACTTTGTATTGATAAAATTGATGAATCAAGTATTGAATGTTTTTTGAATATTTTTTTGCTATTATCCATATTAATGACACTACTGCTTTATCATTAAAAGCAGCAGTAGATATGTTTTTCTCCACTCATGAATTATCTATTTCAAGGCAAAGAGAGCAAGGATATGCCGGAGCCAGTAATATGCAAGGTATATATAAAGGCCTTAAAAGTTTAATGCTGAGAGAAAATGAATCTGCTCATTATGTACATTATTTTGCTCATCTGTTACAATTAGCACTAATCAGAGTAGCAAATAATAATTGTCAGATTGCAATGTTATTTTCTTTGATGACCAACATATCTAATATTGTTGGATCATCATGTCAAAGAATAGATAGTCTTCGAGAAAAAAAAGTTGCTAGAATAACATCAGGACTGAATAATGGTGAAATCTCTAGTGGACATGGTTTAAATCAAAAAACTAATATACAGAGAGCATGTGATAATCGTTGGAGTTCACATTTTAATCCTATCCTAAGCTTGATACTCATGTTTTCTTCTGTTATTCGATTGAGTGGCACGGATTTTAAAAAAAGAGCTGAAGCATCTTCTATTCTGACTTTTGTGCAAACTTATGAATTTGTTTTCAATTTACATTTGATGAAAACTATTCTAGGAATGACAAATGATTTGTCACAAGCTTTATAAAAGAAAGATCAGAATATCATTAATGCAATGCATTTAGTAAAGATAACAAAGACACAACTATAGATGTTCAGGGACAGTGGATGGGAAAATCTGATGACAAAAATCAATCTATTTTATGATAAACATCAAATAGAATCTTTTGATATGAATGATTCATTTCGAGCTTTGGGAAGATCACGTCTTAAGGCTGAAGAGAGAACAAATTTGCTTCACTATTGAGTTGATGTTTTTTATTCAGTAATTGATTTCCAACTTAATGAGTAAAATCACAGATTTAATGAGGTCAACAATGAATTACTCATTTGCATGTCATGTTTTGATCCAAGTGATAACTTTTCAGCCTTTTTACATATACAAAATTATTATGTATAACAAAGTTTTATCCATCTAACTTCTCTCAAATTCAGCTTATGACACTTCAGAGTCAGTTTGAGACTTATGTTTTAGACATCAGATCACATGTTGAATTTTCTGATCTTAATGATATCAGTGATCTTGCTAAGCAGTTTGTTAGAATAAAGTTGGATATCACATATCCTTTGGTATATTCACTGATTAAATTCGTATTACTGCTACCAGATGCAACAGCTACTGTTGAAAGGATATTTTCTGCGATGAAGATTATAAAGACCTGATTGCACAATCAGATGAGTGATGAATGACTTAATGACAGTTTACTGATATATATTGAGAGAAAACATTCAAAACTGTTGATAACAAAACAATTATTAAGCGTTTTCAAGCAATGAAGATCAGGAAAGTACAAATTTGATCAAGTATAACAATGTAAGTGATTATGTTTAAATATTGTTATTTTGTTTAAATTTTTTTGGATTATTCATAATTGATAAACCTGAATTTGAATAAAAAAATTTATAATTAAATTTAGCATCCCCTAAATAAAATTTCTGGCTCCGCCCCTGGTTAAAAGGGATGGTTTAGTCCCACACCGCATAGCGTGCTCCTTAATCCTGAGTGTATAAGCAGCGTGAACACTCCTCCCCTAACCGCGCGGTTTTGGGGAGTGACGCCACAATGCTTTACAGGCAGCGAAGGCCAGCGGGCGCGTGTGCAGGACGCGCGCGCACTGGCCGCATGCGCGGGTTGTCTGTGTGTGTGTCTTGGGGAGTGTTGCTGGACCCCTTTGAGTGGGTGCGGTCCGCGCACACGGTTCTCCGGTTTGGGCCGGTTCTCTTGCGCGTCTTTGGTCAGGTGTCTTTGACTTGACTCGAGAATTTTCTAGGGGGAGCCCCATCAATTGGTATTGTTCTTGTGAAATATGGTGGGTTAGGTGTCTTCCATGTCGACACTCAATAAGTTGCATGCATGATTTGAACATAGATATTGATCTCTTTGTGCATGATCGTTTATGTTACAAACATTGTATTGGTAACCAATGGAACAATTTTTTGGGAAAACATATGAGATACTGAGATTCTTCTTCTAATTTGTCACCGAGCTCCGTAGAAATCAAAAAAGAAAAGACACTCAACCAAATCAAAGCGAAATTAAATGTCATTTTAAAATGCTCAAAATGTGTTATACAGGGAAATAGTAAGAAAAGTTACAAGTGAGTTTATTGTTCTCTACGCGAAATGATTTATTTAGTAATTATCAAATTTCATATTAATTATATATTGTCTATTCAAAGTTTTTTCTAGAAAATAGGGATTCGGGTGAGTGAAGAAGTCCTTAAAGAATGATGAATAACAAAGGCTAAATATTCTCTACCTATGGAATTAATTTTTCTTTTTACTTAGAATGATTGTTTTTGTCAATGCTAAAAACAATATATTTAATTTGCAGCTATTTGTTTTTAATTGATGCGCGCTGTAGACTGTAGAGGCGTGCGACAAGTGTTATTCTGTAGCTGTTGATTGTGTACTTGTAAGTTGTAATGTCAAGTGGTATTGATGCGCCTTCTAGAAGCAAGCCAGTTTTTAGAGTTTGTTCCCAAATTAAGACTGGAGGCTTGGAATAGTTTTTAATAATTAATACACTTTCCGTTAGATCTAATGAAACCCAGGGGTTAAATAGCTCTACCCGGACCCTCTGGAGTTCGTGCGGGAACTCCAGGGTGGAGTTCGTGCGGGAACTCCAGGGTGGAGTTCGCTTTAAATAAGAGAGGGCCCGGTTGGAGTTCCCCATGTGGGCATTATGCGATTGTTGATGGCTGTTTGGGCCCGGGTGGAGTTCCACATGAGGATATTATGCGATTGTTGACGACTGTTTGAGCTATAAATCGCTACCGTTGATTGACGAACTCCACCCTGAAATTCTATAGGTTTTGAACTTTTGGGGATTAAATTTCCAAAACAATTAAATGATTTGAGAGAAAACAATGAATAAAAAATGGGAACTGAAATAGGTGTTTTGCTTACTTTATAATGAATCAAAATGTTGATTGGTCCTGCTTTCTGTGATTATGTCATGTAGTTTCCCATTAAATTAGCAAAAAATATTTACGGCCGTCCAATTATAATAATATATAGTTATAATTATTATTATAATTCATAATATATAAATCTCTTTTATAAATATATAAAACGACGTAAGAGTGAGTAACCACTTGCGAAATAATTTGCAGACCTTTTGGTTCAGTAATAATGTATTAAAATGCGAAATGCATTGTTAGAGATTAATAAGATGTTATTTAATTTTTAAAAAAGACAAGCGCTTACAGTAAGATATTATATATTATCAATGTAAATAAAACAAAATTGTCATTTTAAAATTTAAAATAATAGTTTTGATAGGTACTGAATTTTACATTTAAGTGGCGGCTGCAATGCTGCAGTAATCTCTTCTAATAATTAAGTTTATGTTCCACGTTATTAAAATGTTTTTTTTGAGGAAAGCATGTATACCATTATTAACTTAATTAATTTAATGTATTTTGTTTTGTCTGGAAGCATATCGGGTGGTGGTCAGAGTGGAACTACCATCTCATTGCCCTCAGCTTGAGTTTTATAGATAAATTCTAAGTTTACTACAGGTATCGGATATCCCGGTATCCGAACCAGACCAGTTAAGACTCCGAGCCCATTATATATCCAAATATACCTTAACATTTTTAAGAAAAAATGATGCATCTTGCTTGCTCTTATATGGTTTTATATTATTCCGGCTTCATTCGTTGGACCGTAACTTGAGAGCTTTTTTCTTGCTCGATTCCATTACTTTGAACTAGGGGTGTGCGTAGCGCGACTTGGTGTGGATTTGGCTCAAACTGCAACCGCACCGCAAGGGTGCGATTATGGCCAAAGAAAACCGCATTGCATCGAAATTATGCGTTGGGGTTTCGATTTGGTATAATTTTTTGCGGTTTGTCTTCGGTTCGATTTTTAGCATACGATATTCATAGACATAAAAAAGATACTGCGAGGTAAAATAAGATGTAAAATTTGGATAAAAACATAGCTACACGAGTTATATTATCGTGAAAAAGTATGTAATACTTATAATTTTTAAATACAAATACTACAAAATCAATCACGAACTAAAAATAAATCTTTAGATACTACAATAATCCATATTATATGACTAATTTAGGCTCTTTTTTTTGGGGGGGGGGGACTTATTTTCACCGGTCAAGCGGTTCGTGCGGTCGTAACCGCTTGACCGGTGAAAATAAGTCCCCCCCCCAAACGGAGCCTTAGTTGCATATGAAATGACACATCAAATGCAAATATAATGATTCTCAATGATTTTAAGTGCTAGACTTCCCCGGCCTTATATCTTGAATATTAAAAACAAGGTTGTCAGGATCGAGATCCTAGGTGAGATCGTTTTGATGTTGGATTGGATCAGATCGAATTGTAGGATCGGATTGAAAGTCGCAAGATCATACAACATTCATAAATTAAGACTAAAAATATAAAATTGAATTTTGTATCATCCAATTACGTGTTCAATTAAAAAAATATTGAATAATTGAGTAGCTAGTGTGTGAATAATTATATCAAAAAAATTGAATAACTAAATCAGTTGGATTGCTTGTATGCTAAAAGTAGGAAGCCTGGATTACTCGTATGATGCATTTCTAGCCGCTGAATTGCTCGTAAGTTGGAAAGGAAGAGAAAATGTCAGCTTGGAAGCAGGAAGCCAATGGAAGAAAAGACAATGTCTCCATCTGGAATAGAATTATGTAAAGTAGGAAAAGGTAGGCGTTGTCTGGAATAGAAGCAATCGAAGTCGTCACCCTTGACCTCTGTTTGCAGTCGACACTTGACATAGGGTAAGACAACCAGATATTATTCTACGACGAGGTATGAAAGTTGGGATTAATATTGGGTTAAGCGATTGGGGTATGAGCGTTGAACAAGTTGAATATGATTGAGATAAGGTTGGACATGTTTCTAGTTCTTTTTGGGTGGATCTGTAGAATCGGGTCTAGATCACATGCAGTCCTTATGATCCTAAGATCAGGATCGTGATCCAAGTCGTAGAAGTGCCGATTTAGGTTCTGTGTAAGATCCGAATCCATTTACAAAATCAGAATTGTATGATCGCAAGATCCTATGATCCGGATTGCGTTCATGACAATCATGATTTAAAATAAATGAGGAAGTGGGGTTAAATGTACAAGTTGTTCAACTATATACACGAATTAATTCTTGATCCATGAATGCTAGAACTTCTACTGTAATTAATTAAAAAGCATAGTAAATCTTCAAAGCTAGACTATTTCTTGTAACTCCATAGTTAAGCGTGTTCGGGCTGGAGTAGTATCGGGATGGGTGATCTTCTGGGAAGTTTCCGTGCTGCCCGCTTAACTGGAGAGTTTCACTCATCAAAGGGAAGTTGTGGCCACCAACAACCCATCAGTAGATGGAGAGGGGTTGGGGTGCTTGGGCTGTAGTTCCGTAACGTCGCCTAGAGCGGAGCCGTGACATTGTTCCGTTAGATCGGCTAGGGTTGTTACAATAAAAAATGCATTTTTTTTTTGTAACGGTCACCCCAACCCACGGCTCTAAAGGACAACCGCTGGCACCCTCAGCACCACGCTCGAAAGAGGTCAGCCTCAAATAGGTCTGCACACCATGCAACCCAACCAATCTCCATCTATAGGTGGGTTGTTGGAGCCCACAACCTCCATTTGATGAGAAGTGATCCAATTACGCCCCTACAGGGACGTCCCAGGAGGTCACCCATTCCGGAACTACTCCTATCCGAGCACGCATAACTATAAAGTTCTTTCACTTCTCATCACTAATTGAGCTGCAGCTCAATTGGTGATGAGAAGGTTAAAAACTTCATAGTTAAGCGTGCTCAGGCTGGAGTTGTACTGAGATGAGTGACCTTCTGGGAAGTCCCCGTGCCGCCCGCTTAATCAAAAAGTTTTGCTCATCGAAGGGAGCATGCGATCACTAACAATCCGCCAGAGAATGGAGAGGGGCTGGGGTGCTTGGGTTGCATCCAGTTAACGTCGCCTAGAGCGGAGCCGTGACGTCATCCTGTTGGATCGACTAGGGTCGCTACAATAAAAAGTGCATTTTTTTATAACAACCTCCCCAGCCCATGGCTCAAAAAGATGACCGCCGGCACCCACAACACCACGCTCAAAAGAGTTCGGCCTCAACAGTCTGCAGACCATACACCTTAACCCATCTTCATCCATAGGCGGGTTGTTGGAAGCCGCAACCTCCCTTTGATGATAAATGATCCAGCTAAGCGCCCCTACAGGGATTTCCCATGAGATCACCCATCCCAGAACTACTCGAGCCCGAGCACGCTTAATTATAAAGTTCTTTCACTTTCACTAATTGGTTGTGACGGGACCTCCTCGTTGCAGCACGCGAGTCTTCTTTGTAGGCAGTCGATAACTGTTCTTTTGCTCGCTACCTTCTTCTCGTCAAGTCTCGCGCAAGGTGACTACTACACTAGTAAGCTCTCATCATCCTCTTTATCCAAACGGAAGAACTAACTTTCTTGTTTCGAACAGATACGATCATAATTATAAACTTATTTCTAATGGTTAAAAAGAATACATATTGAGTGATGAAAAAGATAAAAGTGTTATCAACAATTTACTGAAATTTTGAATTGAAATGAAGAACAATGGATGTACTGGAATTCAGCACAGGACTACTTATTATTTAATATGATAGATTTATAGAAATGTCATTAATTTGAGCCGTTAAATGATGTTGGAGTTTATATATGATTAAGACCCAGGCTGTACAATGTGATGTTAATAGGGTAGGGGAAGACCTTCGGCTGCTTCCTAATTTCCCTTTCAAAGATTTTGAGCCGTCCGCTGAATGCTCAGCCCCCCCTCACAAACTTTTATTGCTCGCTCTTCATGCTTGTTTGCTTTCTGCCACACAGCTGTCAACACTCTGGTATTTTTCTCATTCTTCTGTCCATTGTTGCAAGAGATATTCCAGCTTGTAGTATTGTTTCCAACGTACTTATTTTGGATATGAGCACATCAAAAAAAATTTATTTGCTAGTATACCCATTTTTTAAGAGTACACCTATTTGATTGTTTTTAAAAAAAAAAATGTTTTCTTTAGAATAAAATAAGAAATTTTCCTTGCTAGGAAACATAATGTATGTGATGTATATGTGATGTGCCCAACATTGTTAATTGACTCTTCAAACTCCACTATCTCTTGTTCAAAACGAAAAAAGCAAAAACACAGAAAAGCCCTAAAATTTTGTTTTACACCCATTGTATGAACTAATTAATGTAACATCACGTTTCCTTCTAGACCCCCTTAACACATATTAGGGTAGGGCATGTGATGAGTGTGATGGATTAGGCTAGGTAGTGATCTTAGGACCCAATGAGTTAGGGTGAACTCACATGGGGCCCACTATAGTGTGCAAGTGAACTTAGGTCAAACTAGCCCAAATTGAACTCACAATTGCAAATTGACCCCACCACTAGATTTCAAACCCCAATAGAAGTGCATTGGACCATAAAACCCCATCACATGATCACCAAATTAGTCCAATTGACCAAAGTAAACCTTAACCCTAATTTGATCAAAGTCACATATATGAGTTCAATTAGCCCAATTGGGGCAACGCCATGGCCTAACCCACATTGGGTGGTGTCACTAGACCCAAGACCAACACATGGGACCACACCACACCTCAGTTGACCAAGTCAAACCCCCCAAATCAATCTTGGTCAACATAGAGCATAATTAGAGGAATTAGAGAATCAAACCCAAATCTAATGGGCTAAGGCCTCAACCAAGCCCTTCAAGCAGGCCCATGAGCCAAATTACAACTCATTCCCTCTGGATTTGGAGGGTAATGATATGCATGATGGTAAAATGAGAATTTTCCCCAAATTGGAGAGAGAGAGAGAGAGAGAGAGAGAGAGAGAGAGAGAGAGAGAGAGGAAATTGAGGAGAGCTTTCCATGTGGCCCTCCTCTTCCCTTCCCAAGCTTAGTTCTGAGCTCACACTGTAATTCCCAGCAGAATTCCAGGGGCAGTGGACACACGTCAACAAGGAGGAGCATCCAAAGCTTGAGGTCGGCCACCCATTAATGATAATTTCCTATACAACCACCTCCAGCCAAAACTGACCCTCCCATTAGCTTCAGTGAGCCCAGAGGAGTTGAATTCGAGCCTTGGTTCAAGTAAAACGGTGGAGAATTGAGTTTAGGAGCTAGCTCGCCGGAGGAATCGTCGGCAATGGCGCACCACCACCACACCCACCGCCAAGCCCATCTCTAGGTCCCTTTCTCCTCCCCTCACTCTATGCTAGCTTTCTAGCTCATCTAATAAAGATATTGGGCTTAATTGAGCCCGATTTCATGAGAGGATAATGTGAAAATGCCGAGCTTTTTTCTTGCTTGGGTTTGCCGGAGGAGCCGCCTCTGGCAGCCATGTCGCCGACAATCGACATCCACCACCTCAACCGAGGTGGTTGTGATAGTGGACGGAAGTAGTGGCCATCGGGTGGCCGGGAAATAGATTTGGAGTAAACTCTAGGTCAGGCTCATCGCAGTCGTTGGATGGCTTGGGAAGTGGCTTGGGAAGACGACCAAATACTGTCCGATTTGATGTAAATCAAACTATAGTACTATATATTATATTGTCACACTTTATATAGTAGTTTCAAACAAAAAGTAAGGTGCCTTGGATGCTGATTCATGAAAGGTATCCAACATGAAAATTGTAGCCATTTGACTTAACTTTAATTAGGCACTTGAATCAACTCATTTGAAGCATTGTAGCTCCCTGTAGGCTAATTTTCTTAGGACTATTCCTTGTTTAGGGAAAAAATTAGAATGAGTATCTATGTTAGATGGAAACTCCAAATGGGATGAAATTTGGACCATGCATGTATGTGTCCCATACCTAGCTTGTGTCCAAAAATCAGATTTTTAGAAGAATATTTTCCTATAGTTTATTTCATTAGATAATGTGATTTAGAGAGATTTACAGCTCAAAATAACCCCAAATTTTGGTGGTATGTCTATAAGATAATTTTAGGATCATGGTAAAAATTTAGGGTCATATGGACCTCAGAATGTTGGTGGATCTTAATTAAAAGTTGAAGGTGTAGATGTTTTGGGGTGCCTTTAGTAAAAAGGTGGAAATGAGGATTTAAGCCCATTTGGCTCATTGCATGTCAATGAAACTTTGGAGTTTATGGAGATGAAATACATTATTTGTACAACCCCATATCCGGCGAGTGGGGATCGACAGGAGACAGACCAGCCAAGTCAGACAGTCCAAGTCCCAAGTGAGCCAGTCCCCTAGCGTCGAGTCCACCCGACGCCTTCCGCCTCGACGTTGATTGAGGCAAACTCACTCAGCGCCTTTAGATCTTGGCGTTGAGTGAGGCTTTTTCACCCGATACCTTCCGCATCGGCGTCGAGTGAGGCTTGTTCTCCCGAAGCCTTCCGCCGGGGCATTGAGTGGGGTGAGTTCTGTTAACGCCTCTCTCTTGGCGTTGAGTGAGATCTCTGCAGACCTGTCGACTCGCCCAGGTGGGGTGGAGAAGAACAGGGGTGAATGAAGCAGCAAGCTCTCACTCGCCCATGGCTCTCGGCAGGCAGTTGGCTAGAGGGGCAGGTCTGGCCCGCACTCTCTCAGGGGCTTAGGGGGAAGGTGAGTGCCAGCCTCATCAGGCACTCGCCGTCCTAGACACTCAACGCTTTATTTCCTTGGCATTGAGTGAATCCCACCAAGTCGACGCCTTTTGTTCTTGGGCGGTAAGTGAAGCTAGACCCATAGTGAGATGTCGGGGAGGCGAGTGCTTGGCTTACCCAACACTCATACCTTTTGGCGAGTGAGGCATTTCTGGTCCGCACTTGTCCAGGGCCATAGGGAGGCGGCGAGTGCTAGCACCATCGAGCACTCGCCACACCATATGAGTGGAGGTTTTCAAGGGCCACTCGCCCAGTATTGTATGATGTATTTTACCATTTTACGCCCATTGACCTACCCATAGCCTTTTAGAACAGCGGAGTTACGTTGTTGGCAGGCCAACTTGGGCTGCACATAGCTGTTTAGAACAACGAAAGTTGGCTACTGGCAGACCATTTTCAGAAAACTATAAATAGACCCAAGGGGGTACCTCAGAAGGCATGCTTACTTGTGTCCTCGTCTTCTTGCGCTTTATGAGATATCCTTAGCTCAACACTTGGCTAAGGAGGGGAAGTACTCTACGATCTTCTTGGTTTGTGGTGGGACCTCCGTGCTGGAGCATTGGGTCTGTTTCTTGTTCGAAGTCTCTAGCTGTTTGAGTTTGTGAGGGAGAAGTAAGTGCGAGATCACCCATTCCCCAAGGGTTCGAACTCCACAGAAGTCGAATTTCGGTTTCAACATCAGTTATGATGAAGTTAGGATTTTTGGAATAAACAATCTTAGGGTTTCAATTTATTTTAAATATAGCACATTTTTATGTCAAAGTATGAATTATTAGCAATTTAACTTAGTAAATTTTAGATCATAAGCCCTAAAAATGTTATTTTATGGCTCTAGAAAATTTATTGGAATTTATTTCATGTGAATAATAATACAAATTTCAAATATGTCCTTAGATGTTTTTGATCAAAAGGTAAAAATATAGCTTGCAAAATTATGAAACTTTTACTAGATCATTGTTTCAGTACTTTGGATCTCTGTAAATTTTCTTAGAATTTTTGGATGAATAAATATGATTCTTTCAAGAATAGTTTTCATTTTTGTAATATCATAAATTGTGAATATCTTGAGTCAAATCTCTGTGGATGTTTATGAAAATTGGTTTTAACCACTTATATGATAACATTATCATTTAGGAATTTTCATTGAATTATTGGTTGATTATTTTGGTACTTCATTTGGAAAGGGGTAATAATGTATTATTATTCATAAAAAGAAAACATGGGTCAAAACAATCTGGAAAATTATAAAATTCTGTACACTGACTTTTTACATCAATACAAACACCATATAAATCATTTAGACCTAGAGGACCTCTGGTTTTGATAGTTCATGTTCAATGTGACTTAGGTCACATAATTAAATAATTTTAATTATGGCCAAAAATAAGTAGGAAAATTTTGATCTTCTGATTTTTCACTATTTACCACTTGATGAACCTATGATGAAAATTTGGAGGCCTTGAGCCAAAGGAATTGGAAGTCACCTCATATGGACCATGGTTAGATCATTGGGCTGCATTTAGTAAAATTGTTATATAGTGTTTAGATCATCCAAATCACATTAAGACGTTACCCAACCACCTAAAGTCATGAATAAGGTCATGGTTCATCATTGGAAGTGTTTTTGGTTCATGTGGAGTACGAGTAGGTTTGCACCTCACTTAAAGGTTTACGAGTTCGCACCGTTCTATGGAACGGATGCACAAGGATAGGTTGGGTATATCATTCATAATAGTGGACTCTAATTGATTTGGAGGCATGTTTGGGAGATCTTGGAATCCTGGTTGAAACTCTAGGTTATGTCACTACATAGTATCGTGTGCTAGTGAACATGGATATTAAGAGAAGTGTTAGTCCCAGAGTCCGATGAAAGATCGTCACTCTCCTATAAGTACCTTAAAATATTAGGTTTTCTCAAGAGAAATAATGAGAGTGGGTTGCCAATAACGGGTAGACACTAATAAAAGTAATTGTTATGAAAAGGGAGATATGAGTTTCAGCCCATCGTATTCCCTAGTACCGCTGCGATCCCTTCACCGGGTAGAACTCGGGAAGTCCAGGATTAACCCTAAATTGCTAGGTGCAATTAATATTTAGACAAGATTAGTCTAATAGGATGAATGAATATTATAGTAATCGCACCCGTGTAAGGGTTGGAGTGATATAGGATGAGTTAGTCCTGTGAGCTGGAGACTCAAGAGATTTTACATCAGGACGGGTTGGTCCTGCGAGCTGGAGGCTCGAGAGATTTTATATCAGGATGGGTTGGTCCAGCGTGCTGGAGGCTCGTGTTGAGACAACTTGCATGTGCATAGAAATACATTAGTGGCGGGTATTCGATACTGGGCCAGTCGTCACACCGATGGAAGTATGTTGACTCTTGCGAGGTGTGAGGGTTTAAGGAGCTAGTAGGTTAATGTTTTATATTACGGTCTTGAAGACAATCCCCGAAAATGCACACTCGACTATAACGATTGGTGTGATGTCCAACAATTAGTGCGCAGAGACTCTAGAGTGCATCAAGGGCGTGTACAGAGGCGTACGAAGGGTCTAGGCGTGGTAGTGTGTATACCCGCCTAGGAAGTGGAGGTGCCTGCTTCGTTGTTGTCGTAGCCACAACGATGGTACCAGAGAGTTTAGCTAACTCCAAAAATGGAAAACTAAAGGTCTGTGATCACAGAGTCGTGTGTGATAAAAAGAGCTAAATAAAGATAAATTTTATTGCTCCAAAAAGATAAACAATACATAGGTATGTCTCCTTATTTATAGAAAATAGGGGAGGAAAGAGAATACAACAGGCGATGTGAGACTAAATACAAGCCGCGCGGCTAGGCAGTTTGACACAGTCAAACCTCCATGCTATACAAAATACAAAACTAGTGAAGCCTCTAAACTCCAGCGCTGGCTAACATCCAGACCGCAGCTGCGGTTTACTTCCAGACCGCTTTTGTGGCTAACCACCAGACCGTTGCTACAGCTAACCTCCAGACCGCAGCTACGGCTTGCCAACAGCCCGCTGATACAGCTAGCAAACAGACCGATGCTGCGGCTAACCAGCATACCGCTACTGCGGCTATCCTCCTGACCGCTACTGCGGCTATCCTCCTGACCGCTGCTGCGGCTAATCATCAGACACTACTACGACTAACCAATAGACCGCTGAGCCAAACCGCCAGAACAAGGAGTCTAGCAGACCGCTTAGCCAAACCGTCAGACCAAGGAGACAAGCTGACCACTACGGCTAGATATTAGACCGCCCGATCTCCTTAAGCTTCAACACTCCCCCTCAAACTGGAGCATATATATCCACCATGCCAAACCGTCAGACCAAGGAGACAAGCTGACCACTATGTCTGATTCTTCAAAATCTCCTCTCTGATGAAGTGACAATCTACCTCGATATGCTTCGTCCTCTCATGAAAGACTGAATTCCTCAAAATATATATGACCGCCTTATTGTCATAGAACATAGGTTGGGGATGATCATAAAACTCTCCCAGATCAAGCAAGAGTGTCCGTAGCCACTTCAACTCGCAAGCAGTTTGAGCCATGCTTCTATATTTAGCTTCTTCACTTGACCTAGCAACTACAACTTGTTTCTTGCTCTTCCAGCTGACTAGATTACCTCTAACAAATGTGCATAAACCATATGTAGACTTCCTATCTTCCTTATCATCTGCGTATCTAGCATTAGAATAAGCATCAACCTTCAAATATTCCCTTTTATGAAACAAAAGCCTTTTTCCTGGTACACCTTTTACATACTCTAAAATTTTTAGAGCTGATTGCACATGACATTCTCTAGGGGCTTGCATAAACTGGCTCACTTTCCCTACTGCATAACAAATATTTGGTCTTGTAACTGTCAGATAAATGAGTTTACCCACAAGACGCCTGTATCTGGTGATATCTTCAAGAATAGGAGAATTCTCACTCCAGCATTTGTCATCTCCAACAGCTATAGGAGTCCGAGCAGGTTTAGCCCCAAGAAGACCTGTCTCTTTTAAGAGATCTAAGACATACTTTCACTGCGAAAGAACAATAGAACCAGGTTTCCGAGATATCTCAATCCCCAGAAAGTATTTAGGAGACCTCATATCCTTGATAACAAAATGCTAAAGCAGACGCTTTTTTATCATGTCAATACCGTTCCTATCATCCCCTGTAAGAAGAATGTCATTCACGTAGACTGCAAGAATAATAACGCCAGCCGAGGTTTTGCAAATGAACAATGAATGATCTGCAACACTCCGAACAAATCCAATAACAGAAATAACTTCATTGAATTTATCAAACCAGACCCTCGGGCTTTGCTTAATACCATAGGTAGCCTTCTGTAATCAATATACCTGAAACTCCCCCTGAGCAACATACCCAAGAGGTTGCTCTATATAGACTGTCTCATGCAAATCACCATAAATAAAAGCATTATTTACATCCAACTGAGACATCTCCCAACCCCTATTGACTGCCACGGAGAAAAGAACACGGATTGTAGTAATCCGAGCAACTTGAGCGAACGTGTAAAAGAAATCCACACCATAGGTTTGCATAAATCCTTTGGCAACAAGCCAAGCCTTGTACCGATCAATAGTACCATCAGGGAGAACTTTGATGATAACGACCTAGCGATAGTGATAACTTCGCAAAAAGAAGTTATCTTCATCCCTATTTTAACCATTTTTAGCCATGTTATGTGATATTTATACATGAAAAGTGGATAAAAATCCAAGTGCCGCATGATTTAAAGTCAAAATGGTTATTACTCTCATTTTTATATGTTTTTATGATAGGATTCAGGGAGAATTTAAGTCAAGGATTGAAGGCTAAGGATTGTGGAAAATCTGGGAAAAATGTTGCAACATATTCTCAACAAATCTGGCAGGTCAAATTGTGCAGAAATACAGAACCAGAAATGTTGCAACATATTCGTAATATTTCTGACAGTTACAAGAAATTCAAATCCGAAATTACCAAGTTTTCAACAATTACATCCTAATTTTTAGCATCCGTTCAGCATTTAAAAATGACTGGATGTGGGGCCCACTGGGAGGAGGAAAAGGAAAGTTTAAAAGAGGAAGATTTCAGCCATTTAAGATCATCTTCTTCCATATTCAGGCCATTAGAGAGGAGGGAAGAACCGGTTAAGAAATTCTGTCAAGGGGAAAACCAGTCCAGTTTTCGGCATTCGGGCTGAAGGAAATACTTCCACGTCACTGGAGAAGGGAAGATTCGCATTTCTTTCGAAATGTTTAGTAAGATCTCTTCAGTTTTGTGTTATTTTCCCGCAGTCATGAACTAAAACTCTCTAGTCTTGCATGATGAGAGTAGTATGTGTATTTTGATGATGAACATCTTTGATTTTGAGTTTGTTTTGTGATTATCTTTATCGATCTTGTGATTTTTATGGTGAAATTGTTGGATCATGTCTTTTTATTATATTGCGCCGCGAGAATCGAGAGATGAGCGTCGTAATATTAATTTAAGGGCTAGTTTATCGCAGTGCGAGAATCGAGAGATGAGCAATGTGAATCATTAACCAAAATTTCTTTATTTTTACGGCGTTTCAAGAATCGAGAGAGGAAAAACGTGCGTGCATCACAAGATCTCTTGAGTTTTGAAAAGTGAAAGAGATTTCCTTTTCATGCTAGCGAATTAGATTTTTGCGCTTTATAGTATTTTTCGTTTCGCCTAAGTTAGAGATAACTAGGGTTGCGTAGATATTAAGACTTCTTGTATCGAGAGATGAAGATTTCTTCTTTAAAAATCATCGCAAGATAATTCAAAGCTCAACCAAATGAAATATTTATTTTATCATCATCATGTTATACATATGAAATCAGAAATGCAAGGCTATTTTCTCTAATTGCTAAGAAGTTACTTTAAGATCTAGTTAAATTAGTTTTAATATTTATCTAAAAATTTCAATCTATTTTCAGAAAATCAATTAACCGTTTTACTTGGATTCATAGAAACGGTGTAGCTAGTCATTGTAAGCGCTAAACCCATCACTTCTCCGTGGGAACGATCTCACTCACTTTGTATTACTTGTACGACACGTATACTTGCATTTTCAAGCTCTATTTTGCGCGTATCAGACAGCCAACCACATCAGCTCTAGGATGGGTAGGAACGAGAGTTCAAGTACCCCGTTCAATGAGAGTTTTCATCTCTTCATCCATATCAGCTTTCCAATAAGGAATGACAAGAGCATCTGATATGAGATGGGAAGAATATTCATTGATAGATCAAAAGTAAAGCTCTTAGACTGAGAAGACAGCTGTGCATAAGATACCACATCCCGAAGGGGATGTTGAGTGCAATATAGAACACCTTTCCAAAGAGCAATCAGAAGATCAAGGTCTGTCCTGTAACCTGTATCAGTTCCACCCGAAGGAGAGACAACTGGCTCAAGAACTGTGGGCAGCAGCTCAGTAGAAGAATTAGATAAAATATGAGAGTCAAAAGTAGAAGGAGAAGGAAGAAGTGCAAACTCTGGTAGAGGTGTCGACACAAGAGGAAATGAAGCAGAATCATTAGAAGAAGGAAGAATAGAGGGAGAAGAAAAGAACGGAGCATTCTCAAAGAAAATGACATCTGCAGAAACATATTGTTTTTGGAGGACAGGATCAAAACACCTATATCCTTTCTATGTCGGGCAATAACTCAGAAAGATGCACTTAATAGAATGAGGAGAGAATTTGTCATGACCAGAAGAAGGTGAGTGAACAAACGATGTGCATCCAAAAATACGAGGAGGTAAAGGAAACGGAGTCCCATCAGGATACATGATAGAAAATGGAGTATTGTCAGTTAGAATCGAAGACGGAACTCGATTAATGAGAAAATAAGAGAGAAGAACAACACGACCCCAATAAGACTGGGAATATGCATAGAAAGGATGAACTTCCAATAAGACTAGGAGTATTGGCCAAAGCTTTTCCTCGATCCATTTGGAGAAGTAATCGATCATCACCAGGATGAACTTCCTTTGCTCGCTAGCCTGAGGGAAAGGCATCAAGTCCAATTCCCAAATAGCAAAGGGCCATGGATCAGTGATCGAGCGAAGGTTCTGAGCTGGTTGTAGCTGAAGAGGCGCGAAGAGCTGATATTGCGAACATTTCTTGGAGAAGGCCTCTACATCCCTTCGGATGGTGGGCCAAAAGTATCCGTGCATTAGAATTCTCTGTTCCAGAGTGCGGGTCCCTGAGTGACTGCCACACTCTCTCGAGTGAATCTCCTCGAGGATGCGAGGGATTTTGACCTCTGACAAACACCTGGCCAAGGGGCCTGAGATAGTCTTACGGTAGAGCTCTCCTTCTTGTAGCAAGTAATAGACAGCTTTGTAGCGGAACTTCCTCTGATCACCCTCACCGGCAGGCAGTTGTCCCTTTGCTAAGAACGTGATGAATGGATCCTTCCATGAGGTTCTTTGCTTGATCTCCATCATTTCCCCTTCCTCGATTGACGGTCAGAACAACTCGGTTACGGTTCCTCCTGCCCGGGGACCGTACTTGGCGTGGTAGTCAGTTTCTGAATTCTTTTCTCGAGATACGTGCTCGACGAAGAAAGATTGAAACCCGCCAATCAGACCCTTTAATTTTACCAAGTATCTCTGCAGGATTGGGTCATTCACTTCAAACTCGCCTCTTATCTGGGACATGACTACCATCGAGTCAGTGAAGGCCCTGATATCCTGAATCGCTAACTCCTTGGCAAGACGCAAGCCAGCCACCAGAGCTTTGTACTCCGCCTGATTATTTGTAACGGGGAAGAGGATCTCAACTGCCTGCTCGATCTGGGTTCCCTGGGGGCTTACTAGCACGACTCCGGCTCCTACGGAATGCCTGCCCGAAGCCCCGTCCACGAACATATTCCAATAGACTGGGTTAGAAGAACCTTCGTCTCCTTCCACCTCGGTTGAGAAGTAAGCTAAGAAATCTGTTACCACATGTGCCTTGATCGCTACCCTCGGAGAGTAAGAAATTTTGAACTCGCTAAGCTCTACTGCCCACTTCGTCAATCTGCCAGAATGCTCCACCCCATCCAGGATACTACGCAGAGGGTAATAGGAGATGACCTTGATGGAATGAGCCTGAAAATAGGGACGGAGCCTCCGAGCCGAAACCACCAGAGCAAATACCAACTTCTCCAAGATAGGATATTTGGCTCCCGCTTGCCGCAACACTCTACTCACATAGTAGATGAGGAGCTGCTTCTTGCCATCTTCTCGGACCATCACCAAGCTAACCGCCTCCTCTCCTACTCCCAGATAGAGTAGGAGGCCCTCATCTCCCTGCGGGCCTTGGAGGAGAGGAGCCTTGGAGGAGAGCAGCACTCTACTCCTACTCCCAGATAGAGTAGGAGGCCCTCATCTCCTCGCACTCCGCGGTCAACTCAAACTTCTGATTCCCCAGAAGAGTCTTGAAGAACGGAGAGCACTTCTCTCCTGCTTTGGATAAAAAATGACTAAGGCCTGCTAGCTTCCCTGTCAGCCTTTGGACCTCCCTGGGATCTCTTGGGGACGCCATTTCCAGAATGGCCTTGACCTTATCCGGGTTAGGTTCCACCCCCTGGAAGTGAGGAGGTGACCTAAGAACTTCCCTCTTCCTGTGCCGAAGATGCACTTGGTCGGGTTGAGTCACATCTTATACTTCCTCAGGGTGGCAAAAGTATCCACTAGATCTGTTATATGCTCTGCGACGCTTTTGCTTTTATTAAGGAGATCGTCTACATAGACTTCCAGGTTTTGCCCCTTCTGCTCTTTGAAGATATGATCCATCATTCTTTGGTAAGTTGCGCCTGCATTCTTGAGCCCGAAGGGCATCATCTTGTAGCTATAGCAGCCATCACTGGTTATGAAGGAGACGTCGCGGCAGTCGGGGGGATGCATCCGGATCTGGTGGTACCCTAAAAAAACATCAAGAAAACTCATCACAGGGAACCCGACGGCGGAATCAACCAGCGCGTCGATTTGAGGCAAATGGTAGCAATCCTTCGGGCAAGCTTTTTTCACCATGGAAAAGTCAATATATAGACGCCAGCCTGTGTTATGAGATGGATATGAGATGGATTGCTAGCACCTCTGAGTTGCTGGGTACGAGAGGCCTCTAACAGGGGTTTGGCGGCTGATGCCCATGGCCAACAAGTTGAGAACCTCTGAGTGGGTGGGACACCCAACAAGTTCAGTGGTAAGATCGGGTGAGCGGTCGATTGGTGGCAATGCAGCGGGGTGATTCCCTAGGCTTGTTACACTACGTGGGTAGGTCGACTGATAGTGCTCACGGTTGTCGTGAGGTGCGTGCCTCTGAGTGAGATGGGTACGTGAGGTCTTCAACAGGGGTTTGGAGGCTTATGTCTGGTCAATAAGTACACACCTCGAATTGGTGGGGGGACCTTGAGGAGTTCGGTACACCATAAGCGTGCCCTGAGTGCACGGAGCGTCTGACACGAAGGCCAGCATTTGTGATGTGATTGTGGCAGATATATATACATGTTGTGATTGTGTTGCATGTAGGGAAGGAACCACTGCCCCGGGTAAGGGGTATGGTCGTTATAATTGGTCAGCTGAATGCTGACCGTTGCTTTGTGGATCACCCTTGGGGTGGATGTTCTTATGTAGGTGTTGCGGGTTGATGGATTGAGCGGGCTGAAGCCCTTGCTGCTGCTGTTAGGCCCTCGAAGGCCGTGAGCGATGTGCTTGTATACATTCCTGATCTTTTATATAAATGTGTTATTTATATAGTAGTGGACATTCATGGATTGAGTTCGTGCAACTTATATACTTCCGCAAGAATGCTCTGGGTTAGGGTGCGATGGTATTTTGGTATTAACCTGTGACATCGCCGTCTGTTTGTGGCATATAATGTGGGGCCCCGATCGGACCTTCTATTATATGTTATTTAACGGGTCGGGTTGTTACACAGTGAGGACCTCCACATTATGCACACCCAGCTCCCTGGCCAGGTGAAGGCCTGCAATCACAGCCTCATACTCGACCTTATTATTGGTAATGGGAAAATGCACCACTACTGTTTGCTCAATCCTCATCCCATGTGGACTCTCCAAGATCACCCCTACTCCCAGGGAATGTCTTCCCGATGCGCCATCCACCATCACCCTCCAGGGGACTGGGTGGGGGAGTTCCGCCTCCGCCACTTCCACCACATAATCGGCTAGGAAGTCGGTCATAGCTTGTGTCTTGATCGAGAGGTGAGGGACAAAGGAAATGTCGAATTCACTCAACTCTACCGACCATTTGTCCAACCACCCTGAGTTTTCCACTCCCTCGAAGATGTTGCGGAGGGGATGGTCAGTCACCACTCGGATCGAGTGTGCCTGGAAGTAGGGACAGAGCCTCCGGGCTGAAATGATGAGAGCAAAGGCTAGCTTTTCCAGGATGGGATACCGAAGCTCGGCCTTCCTCAATACTCGACTCACATAGTAAATGGGGAGTTGTTTCTTCCCCTCTTCCCAAACCAAAACAGAGCTCAATGCCTCCGCCCCGACCTCTAGATACAAGAACAAGTCCTCCCCCTCCTTTGTACCTTGGAGCAGGGGGGACTGAGTCATCTGCCTCTTCAAGGCCTGGAATGCCTCCTCGCACTCCGAGGTCCACTCGAACTTCCGGCCTCCTCTTAAAGTTTTGAAGAAGGGAGAGCACTTCTCCCCGGCCCGGGAGAGGAACCCGCTCAACCCTGTCAGCTTCCCTATCAACCGCTGTACCTCCTTAGTATTCCGTGGTGACCCCAACTACATAATCTCCCTCACCTTGTCTGGTTTGGGTTCTATTTCGGCGGGGGTGAGGAGATGTCCCGGGAACTCCCCCTGCTCGCCCTAAAGATGCACTTCAAGGGGTTCAGCCTCATTTTGTACTTATGGAGAGTGGAAAAAGTTCTTCCAAGTCCTGGAGGTGAGAGTCGATGTCCAGGCTCTTGATCATGATGTCATCTACATACACCTCCAGGTTCCTCCCCTTCTGCTCTCGGAAGACCCTGTCCATCATCTTCTGGTAGGTCGCCCCTGTGTTTTTTAGCCCAAAGGGCGTCATTTTATAGCAGTAGCATCCATCCCTCGTGATGAAAGAGACGTTCTTGATGTCGGGGGGAGGGGGGGTGTGCATCCTTATCTTGTGATAACCTGAAAATGTATTTAAAAAACTCATTACAGGGCAACCGACGGCTGAGTTAACCACCGCGTCGATCCGAGGCGAGGGGTAACAATCCTTGGGACATGATTTATTAAGCAATGAAAAGTCAACACACATACGCCACCGGCCGTCTCCTTTTTTTAACCATTACAACATTGGAGACCCAGCCAGAGTATTGGATCTCGGATACAAAACCGGCCTTGAGGAGCTTGGACACCTCCTTTCGAATTGGCTCGGCCAACCTGTCCGTCGTGGGCCTCTTTTTCTACTAGATGGGGCGAGCCTTCAGATCTAGGTTGAGGCGATGGTAGGCCACGTCCGCATCGATCCCTGGCATCTCTGCTGCACTCCAGGCGAAGACGTCCACATTCTTCTGGATGCACTCCAACATCCTGTCCTGAGCCTTCGGGGTCAGCCCTCCGCTGACGCGAACCTTCTCCACCCTACCTCTGCGGGTGAGAACCTCCATCTCCACCACCTCTTTCGCTGCCTCCAGACGAGACTGCTCCCCCTACTCTTCAGCATCCCCCCTCCGGAGGCGAGGACCTCTTCCTCGGCTTCCCTCACGGCCATCGCCTTGGCCGACTCCTGGACTTCCTCCATCCTCTCCTCCTGATGGCGAGTCACCTCCACCTCCATCTCCTCTTGGCCAGCCTCCTGCTCTGCCTCCTCCATCCCTCGCCCCATCTCCTCGGCACCCTTCTGCCATGAGATGGAGTTTACGGCGGTGACATAGCACTCTCTTGTTATCTTAGGGTCACCGCAGACCCATACCTTGACCCCCTCGATGTTGAACTTCAAGCATTGGTGGAAGGATGAGGGTACACAGCAAAAGGCACTGATGAGGGGCCTCCCGAAGATGGCGGTGTAGCTGCTGGTGGCATCCACAATAACGAACTTGCAGGTGCGGTACTGCCCCCCCAGTATGACATGGAGTCCCACTCCTCCTTCTACCTCCTTCCTCTCCCCCGAGAACCCGAACAAGGGTCCGCCAAAGGCAAACACCCTCTTCTCCTCCATCTTCATCGCATTGAACGCCTTCTTAAAGATGACGTTTACCGAGCTTCAATTGTCAACGAGGATTCGAGCGATGGTAAAATTCTCGATGGCTGTTTGGATGACCAGCGCATCACAAAATAGATCCTCGTGATCTGGCATATCCTTTCTTGAGAAGGTGATCTTCTTATCCTGGGGTAGGGCCTGGGACGTGGAGGCGACGCTCCTTCGGTACATGGTATGGAGGCTCGCCTTGCGGGAAGCCTCGACACCTGCCCCTCCATGGATCATCCTGATCCTTCCCCGGGTCCCCACATCTGCCCGATCCTCGCACTGGTCCTCCTCCGGGCACGACATGACCTCTTTGATCCGCACCTTCTGACGCTCCTGCTGTCGTTTTTGCTCTTTGTTTCCTCATAATTCGAGGAACTACGGGCACGTGGTCGTGGTGTGCCCTTGCTTTTGGTGGAAGTAGTAATAGGGTAGCTCCACCTGACTTACCTTCTCCTTCTCCTTGCCGCCATCCTTCTCTCCCCCATGGCTATTGCCATAGCCTGCTCCTGGTCGGGAAGAGGCGGCCTCTAGGCCTGCCTCCCTCCCGGAGGGTAAAACTAGTCTTGGCCTCTCTGGCGACGGTCCCCTCCATGGAACCCTCTTCTCGCCCCCTGATCTTGCCATTCTGGCCTCCACCCTAGCCGGTGATTCGGCTCCTGACGCACCCACTTGGCTTGTTACTGCTGCTGCTGCCAAATGTCGGGCTAAGCTACCTCAGAAGGCGCTAAAAGACTGGGAGACAAGTGAGCATGCCTTCTGAGGTACCTCTTGGGTCCTATTTATAAATTTACGAAGATGATCTACAAATAACTAACCTCTGCTGGTTTAAAATTACTGAAAGCCCCTTGGGATGGCCTGTCAATAGCCAGACTCCGCTGTTCTGAAAAGCTATATGCCGCCCAACCGGGTCTGCCAACAACATAACGCCGGTGTTCTAGCTGGCTAAGGGCAAGCATGTAGGGGCAAAATGGTAAGAAATCCCCCCTACTAGGGACTGGGAGAGTAGCCCTTAAATGCCTCTACTCGGCGGGAGGCGCGTGTTGGGGCTGGCTCACCTAGGAGATGCGGACTGGAGCAGACTCGCCTGGGAGACGCGGGCTGGAGGCGGCCCGCCTGGGAAGGCGCGGGCCGAGGCTGACCCATCTGGGAGGGCGCGGGCCGAGGCTGACCCGCCTAGGAAGGCACGGGCTGGAGGCGGCCCGCCTGGGAAGGCGCGGGCCGAGGCTGACCCGCCTGGGGGCGTGGGCCGAGGCTGACCCGCCTGGGAAGGCGCGGGCTGGAGGCGGCCCGCCTGGGAAGGCGCGGGCCGAGGCTGACCCACCTGCTTGCCTAAGTCCCTTCGGCAAACACAGGGTTGTACACATGGCATTGTACTCTCAGATATAACAAATAACCACTCATCAGGAAATCTCTCATCAATTTCAGAAATAAGGGATGACTGGGGACACTCAATCCTAGATAGATGATCTGCTATAGGATTATCCGCACCTTTCCTATCCTTGATCTCTACATCGAACTCTTGCAAGAGAATCACCCATCAAATCAATCGTGGTTTTGCATCCTTCTTCTCCATAAGATAACAGATCGTAGTATGGTGAGTGTTGGGTACATTGGAAAATGTGTACCTGATTTGAAGAAGCCCAACCTAGCTCAATGATATACATCATGTTGTATTTGATGTAGTTTTGAGTTGACATGTGCAGGTAAAGAAATGTTAAAGTTTACAGAAAAAATTCTAAGTCCAAGTGTCGACACAAAGGAACATGTGTCGTCACATAGAAGAAAGTTGTCGACACAACACTGGGAAAGTGTGTCGACACAGAAGGTGTAAGTCGACACTACTCTGGGAAAAAGTGTCGACACATAACATAGTCTACAACAACACTGGGAAATTGTGTCGACACAGAAGAAGTAAGTCGACACAGCACTGGGAAATTGTGTCGACACAGAAGAAAAACGTCGACCTCAACATTGGGAGAATGTGTCGACACTGAAGAGTATAGTCGATCTCCAGTTTGTCGACATCATCTGAATATGTCGACACAGAAGAAAATAGTCGACACCTGAAGGCCCAGTCAACACTTACTAAAGTTATGATTCTACAACAACTGTGTCGACACACAGGACTTGTGTCGACACACTGCAGAGTCAAAGACCAAGTTATTTTCAGAAGAAGATGTGTCGACACAAAGGCAATTTTGTCGACATCACTGAAGGCAGTGTCGACACCAAAGTCAATTGTGTCGACACAAATAGACAGATGGTCTCGACACTTTCTGACAGACTGTTTCAACACTAAGGCACAGGACTTGTTTGAAGACTTGACAGCTGTGGGTTGTCACCAGTTAACTGAAGTTGTCAGACTTGTCAGAAAACGGTTAGAAACCGGATCAGCCGGTTACCATGAAGAATGTCTATAAATAGACAGATTCAGAAGGAGAAAATGACACTGAACTACATATAGAACTGATCCTTTAAAATACATTGGATCAGAAAGTAGAGAGGGATTATATTCTACTCATTTCAAGAAAGTGCTAGGCACTTAAGAAGATCTTCTCCGGGAGATCTAAGAAGACTATCTAAGGATAGATCTAAGAAGAGTTCTAATCAGAATTCAGAAGAATCATTCAAAGTTCTGGATAGAGAGAGATCAAGTCAGAATTTGAAGAAGAAGAAAGAATCCACCAGTGGATTATCAAGAAGCTGTTTGGAATCAACTCAGCTAAGTACATTTTCAAGAAGCTTTGAAGAAGGCTAAGAAACAGTTGATTGCATCAGCTGATTAAGAATTGTCATTGCCTTTTCTCTCTCAATTTGGCAAGACAAATTTAAAAACAATCTTTTCTATATTTCTGTAGGATCTGTTTATACAGATCTGAGTTGTAAGCCTATGTTATAAAGGCTGAGTGTAGGAGTGTTGAACTCTGAGTGGTAGGGCTGATTGCCTGAGTGTAGGAGAAGGATATTCTCTGAGTTGTAGGCCTTGGGGCAAGGCTGAGGTAGGGCAGTTGTGCCTGAGTTGTAGGAACCTGTTGGGTTCTGAGTTGTAAGATCTATTGATCTGAGATAAGTGGAAGTTTGGCCGAATCTAGCATACAGCTAGATAGGTGAAGGGGGAAAGTGGATGTACCCAGACCTTGGGGAACCACTATAAAACATAGTGCAATCTGTGATGTGTTGTTTTCTGTGATTGCTGTGTTTTTGTATTAGTTAATAAATTGAATTCTGTCTAGAAGTTTTAGAAAAAGAAGCAGGACCTATTCACCCCCCCCCCTCTAGGTGTTTAGGCTGCCTTGAAAGTTAAACTATCAAGTGGTATCAGAGCCAGGTTCCTCAAAAAGGACTTAACAGTCTGAGGTAGATCTGATAGGCAGAATCAAGAATCAAGAAGATGGGTTCTGGAGAGAATCATAAGGAGCTAGGGTCAATGAAATTACCCATATGCAAGAAGGAAATCTTTGGGATCTGGAAAGAAAGAGTCAGATTGTTTATGGAAGCATCTGACCCAAGGATTTACATCACAGTACAGGAAGGCCCCTTCATACCAATGAAGATATCTGTTCTTGATGCAAATATCCAAACACCAAAGACTTATTCTGAAATGACCAAGGATGAAATCATCTTGGCAACCATGGACAAAAGGGCACAGAACATCATTGTCAGTGCCATAGATGATTCAACTTTTCAGAATCTGATTCACTGCAAGACCTCCAAGGAGATGTGGGACACATTGATTGTCTACATGGAGGGATCAGAAGAAGTAAGGCTGGACAGAAAATCTATGCTAAATCAGGAGTATGAAAGTTTTAGACAAGGAAAATCTGATAGCATAACTGAGTGCTATAAGAAATTCTATAGAATTGTGAATGAGCTAATTTCCTATGGAAGAGTCTTCAGTACCTATGAACTGAATGACAAATTCTTAAGATCCTTATCAAAGGATTGGGATACAAAGATCTGTGCCATAAGAGAAGTGGCAAAATTGGCAGAGATATCTCCTCCAACTCTGTTTGGAAAGTTGCTATCCTATGAAATGCAACTTATGGTAAGGAAGGAGGAGGAAAGAAACTCAAGAGGAGAGCATAGAGAAAAGACTGTGGCATTTAATGCTGAAGCCACCAGAAAGAATAGGAGGAAATCACCATCTCCTCCTAAGGAAGTTGAAGAAGGTAGTTCTGAAAATTCAGATAGGGGTTCAGTCAGCAGTGATTCAGATGCAGACTTTGCTGCATTCACTAGGCAATTTCAAAGGTTCTTGAAAAAGAAGCAATGGAAGTCTAGGCCTTCATCATCACAGCAAGTAGATGACTATTATCAGAAAAGAAGGTCATCCAGGAAAGAGAAAAGCAGGTCAAAGCCCAGCAAAGCCACTACTTCAAAGATTGTCTGCTATTGTTGCAATAGGCCTGGACATGTAGTGGCTGATTGTCCTGACAAAAGGAAGGAATCTTCAGAAAAGAAGAAGACTTATCAGAAAGGCAAGAAGGAGAAATCCTTTGTAGCAAAGAAAGATAAAAGTCTGTCAGACCAGTCAACTTCAGAATCAGGATCTGAAGCTGAAGCATATATTGGATTATATGCTGCATCTGAGGAAGAGGAGTTTATGCAGTTGCTAGACTCCATCAATGAACATCAATGCATGGGTTTGATGACTAGATCAGAAGAGGACCTATGCCAGAATCAGTCTGGTCCTAATGAGGTAAACAGTCCTTCCAGTACATTTGTTTGTAGTACAAGTGAAGAATCAGCTACATCTGCATCAAGTGATGAAGATGCATCTGGATCTGAAGGAGATGTCTATCAATTGATAGACAAGTATGGGGACTTGTTGCAGGCCCTTAAGAAAAGCAAGAACCTGGTTAAATCACAGGCTCAGGAAATTGCTGATCTAAGGGTTACAACAGCTGAGTTAGAAAAAGTCCTTGATCAAAAGTTAGCTGAAATTGCCAAGCTGAAAAATATAACTATTATTCAGATGGGCACAATTAATTATACTAATGATCAAGTAAAGAGTCTGGAGGACAGACTTAGAATTGAAAGGGATTTAGTGGCTAGTTACTCTAAGCCAAAATCTGTCTTACCCTTGATAGATGAATTTGTCACTCAGAAGGGTAAGGCTGGATTAGGATTTAAGGGTAACTCCAGGGCTAGTAGATTCAAGAAGAAAGGCAAAGCCCCTATTCAGCCACTAAACCTTTCAGTCCCCATAAGGTTTGGTAAGAAGAAAGTGCCTTCTAACATATATGATCATGAAGACATTCAGGATCATATCAAGACAAATGTTCTGAAGAACAAGGGTGTTAAGGCAAGCAGGCCTACCTATGGTCATAAGCCCTATGGTTTTAAGAAACCAGCAGGAGAAGTTGCAACAGCACCAGCAATGAACAGAAATGCTTCTGACAAGGATGTATCTAGATCTAGATACAATAAGTTTGAATGTTGGTGCTGTGGCAAGAGGGGTCATTTTGCATTGGACTGCTGGTATAACACAAGTGTTATAAAGAATAAGAGTCTACCTGTTAGAAGAGGTTATGATAACTTTATTAAGGCTAACCTGAACCAAGGACCCAATACTTACTTGGGTTCTAAGGGTAAGTAATTCTGTATTGCAGGTGAATCCAAGTTACCATGCCCCTATATGGTACTTGGATAGTGGTTGTTCCAGGCACATGACTGGAACAAAGGGGCTGCTGAAGGAGTATTCATCTGTCAAAGATGGACATAAAGTGATCTTTGGTGGATCTGAAAAAGGAGTCATCAAAGGATTTGGTAACATCTCTTCAAACCTAATTACTATCACCCAAGTGGCCTATGTAAAAGGTTTGAAACATAATCTAATAAGCATAAGCCAGCTGAGTGATCTAGGATATGACATTTCATTTGGTAAGGATGGATGTCATATCAAAAGGTCAAGTGATCAAGAGATCATATTGACTGGGTATAGGAAGAGAAATGTGTATTGCCTTAATTTTGAATGTGAGAATAAGGCATCCCCCATTTGTCTTGTAGCTGATGACAATGCTTCTCATTGTGTTAAGTGGCACAAGAGATTGGCTCATCTAAACTACAAGACAATTGGCCAACTCTTTAGTAAAGAACTAGTGAGGAATGGGCCTCAAGTTAAGTGTATAAAGGAAGGGGTATGCTCAGCTTGTCAAAAGGGCAAGCAGACAAAAACCTCATTTCAAAGCCTTGAAAACAAGGATTCTGTGAGGTGCTTATACCTCTTGCATATGGATCTTTTTGGTCCTATGCCAGTTCACAGTCTAGGAAGGAAGGTCTACACACTAGTGGTTGTAGATGACTATTCTAGATTTACATGGGTGTTCTTTCTGAGACAAAAATCTGAAACCCCAAGTGTATTATTTAAGTTTGTAAAGCAAATTCAGAATGAACTGAACAGTACAGTGGTCAAAATCAGAAGTGACCATGGTACTGAGTTTCAATCTGAAAGCATGACAAACTTGTGTATAGACTTTGGGATTTTCCAAGAGTTCTCCTCACCTAGAACACCTCAGCAAAATGGAATTGCTGAAAGAAAGAATAGATCATTAATTGAAGCTGGTAGAACTCTATTGAGTGACACCTCTCTCCCAGAATATTTTTGGGCTGAGGCAGTTAACACTGCTTGTCATGTCATCAATAGGGCTTCTATCACCAAAAGCCACAGAAAGACTCCCTATGAGATTGTGAAAGGCAGAAAACCAAATCTATCCTATTTTAGGATCTTTGGCTGCAAGTGCTATATACTTAACAATGGTAAGTCTTATTTGACTAAGTTTGCTGCCAAATCCCAGGATGGGATATTTGTTGGGTACAGCACAAATAGTAAGGCCTATAGAGTCTTCAACTTAACTACTCAAGTTGTTGAAGAATCTGTGCATATTGTATTTGATGAAACAAGATTAATCAATTGTGAATTGTCTTGTAGATCAAATGACTCAACAGGTATAAGCAAGAAGATGGACAAGCTCTCCATTGCTGAAGCTTCAAAGGAAGAGGGAGCATTGGAAAATGAAGGCTGCTGTCCAGGGGGAGTACAAGAGATAATGGAAGCTGATGAAAACCAAGAGGAGCAGCAGAATGAAGAAGCTGGAGATGCTCAACCTGAAGGGAATCTACCTCCAGCTATAAGATATCTAAGAGATCATCCTACTGATCAGATAATTGGTGATCCAAGACAAGGAGTGCAAACTAGAAGCAGAAATCAAAGCACAGTTTTGCATTCTAGTTTCTTGTCTCAAATGGAACCTAAGAAGTTTGAAGAAGCTATCCAAGACCAGCACTGGATTGATGCTATGCAAGAGGAGCTGAATCAGTTCAGAAGGTGCAAGGTCTGGGAGCTTGTTCCTAAACCAAGAGGCCACAACATAATTGGGACTAAGTGGATCTATAGGAACAAGCTAGATGAAAGTGGAATAATAATAAAGAATAAAGCAAGATTGGTTGCAAAAGGATACAGGCAGGAAGAAGGGATTGACTTTGATCAAACCTTTGCTCCAGTAGCAAGGCTGGAGGCAATCAGAATGTTCCTTGCCTTTGCAGCCTACCAAGACTTCAAAGTATACCAGATGGATGTAAAGTCAGCATTTCTGAATGGTGATCTTAAAGAAGAAGTATATGTAGAGCAGCCATCAGGTTTTGTAGATCCTCTTAAACCTGATTCTGTGTACAAGCTTAGGAAAGCTTTGTATGGGTTAAAACAAGCTCCAAGGGCTTGGTATGAAACCCTGTCTACCTTCCTCATTGAGAATAAATTCTCAAGAGGAAAGATAGACAAAACTCTATTCCTTAGGGAATCCAAAGGAAAGATCATCTTAGTCCAGATCTATGTTGATGACATAATCTTTGGATCTACTGAAAACAACCTTTGTAAAAAGTTTGCCAAACTTATGCAAGGGAAGTTTGAGATGAGCAGTATGGGAGAACTTAAGTTCTTCTTGGGACTCCAAGTAAGACAGACTGATGATGGATTGTCCATATCCCAGTCTAAGTTCACCAAGGAATTAATTAAAAAATATGGTATGGAGTCATCCTCCTCCATGAGAACTCCTATGGGCACAAGTATGCCAATATGCAAAGATGAGGCAGGTAAACCTGTTGATGAATCATTGTATAGAGGAATAGTTGGGTCACTACTATATCTCACTGCTAGTAGACCTGACATTATGTATGCAACATGTGTCTGTGCTAGGTACCAAGCCTGCCCTAAAGAATCTCATTATACTGCAGTAAAAAGGATTCTGAGATATCTAAAGGGCACTCCTACTCTAGGTCTTTGGTACCCTAAGAATAGAGATTTTCAACTAACAGGCTATTCAGATGCAGATTTTGCAGGATGTAGAGAGGATAGAAAGAGTACTACAGGTACTTGTCAATTCCTGGGAGGAAGACTAATATCTTGGAGTAGTAAAAAACAGACTAGTGTGGCAATTTCCACAGCTGAGTCAGAGTATATTGCTGCAGGAAGCTGCTGTGCACAGCTATTATGGATGCAGCATCAGCTTAAAGATTATGGTATTCAGGTAAGTAGAACACCCCTTTTATGTGATTCTAAGAGTGCTATTTCTATTGCTAATAATCCAGTTTCTCATAGTAGAACTAAGCATATAGAAATCAAATATCATTTTCTTAGAGAACATGTAGAAAAAGGTGACATCTCATTGGAATTTGTAAAAACAGATTATCAAATAGCAGATGTATTTACTAAGCCTTTAGATGAAACCAAATTCAATAAATTCAAAATTGAATTAGGTATGTTAACCATTGATTAATGTATTAAACAAAATCATTAACAATGCTATTGAAATGGTTAATAAGTAAGTAAAAGTAGTAACAACAATAATCAAGTGTTAAAAAGGACACATTGAAGTTACAAAAATTGGCTAAGTAAGAATGTGTCGACACATTCAGTAATAATGTGTCGACTCAGAGAAATTATGTCGACAAGTCAGAAATATTGTGTCGACACAGAGAATATGTGTCGACACTTAAGAGTTTTATTGTCGACTTAACCAGGAATGTAATGTCGACTCAACCAGAATTATGGTGTCGACACTTACAAAATATGTGTCGACACTTGTCTTAGTGTCGACACAGAATTTCTGTCTTTCTACTATGTATCCAAGGTGTCGACATAACCACATATTGGTGTCGACACATAGTAGGCTGAAGAAATGTCGAGTTAATAGAAGCTTGTGTCGACACATTCCGTCTGTGTCGACACATTTAGACTGTTTTTGGCGCCTTTTGAACTTCTTTCAACAGAAGCTATAAATAGGTCAAAAAGCTCTTTGTGTCGACACGCTTTCAAGGTTTTCGAAACTCAAACCCTGTGTCGACAGTCTTTCTTTCTCTCTTCTCTCAAGCTTTCTCGACACAACGATGGCGCCAAGGATTGAAGACAATGTTAATGAAGGGTATGAGTTGGTGCGCCAGGCGTTTGCAGAGGCGCCGCCTGATGTTCAAGGAGTTATCACCCTTCTCTCTGCATCAGGGTTAGAATTTCTTGTCTCAGAACCATCCAAGATCTGGAAGAAGGAGGTGCACGAGTTCTTTATCTCTGCATCAGTCCATTCAACTGGCCTCAAGATTAAGTCTACAGTTCAAGGGAGTAAGATCAAGATTAATCAAAGAAGTATAAGAAAAATCTTCCACTTGAAAGTAGTTGAAAATGAAGAGGAAGTTCCTATCTCCAGGACAAGGGAAGCCCTTCAATGGTGTGGACTGGACCAAGGATTGAAGATTGGAGCTGCCTTCAATAGGAAGGGAATGAATCAGCAAGGGAAGTTCTTGTCTGAGATAGTTGGGAAGGTAATCCTCTGCAAGACAGGTGGACATGATAGGATTTCTGCCTATATGTTCAGCCTGATGACCAGGATAGTATTTACTATTCCTACTGATTGGTCAGGAGTGCTCTTTGACAAGATCAAAGAGGGAATCAAGAAGCCTAACATGGCTAGGATCATGAGCCTGTACTTCAATGGAGTAATTCCTGAAGTGATGCAGCAGCTGCAGGGGAGCAAGATTAACCATATGAGAAGAATGGATATGAGACTATTCACCAGGTGGGATAGGGTGCTGTCAAAGGATGTGCCTGAAGAGAACAGGCCAGACACCCCTGTGCAATCCCCTACACCAAATCAAGAATCTGACCAAGTACAAGAAGGGACACAGCTTGACTCAACTGTGGTCCAGGAAGTATCAACACCTGCACAGATGCAGGGGGAGCAAGTTTCCACTTCTGCTCCAAAGGTATCTACACCTGCTTAGGTATAGGAGGAGCTAATGTATTTTAACTTTAAAAGACATTGCTCTTATTCTTATTACTGCACAGGTTCAGGGGGAGCTAGTGTCCACACCTACACCTGCCACTACAAATATTGAGGTGCAAGTCCAAGAGGTAGCACAGTTAAACATATCTCCAGATTTAACTGCTGCAAAAGTGACCACTCAACTGGAATTTACTATGGAAGAGTTATTCCCAGATGTTGATACAGCTACTGATAGAATAGAAGAGGTTCAAGATGTTGAGCAGCCTCTTGACATAGAGCTAGAACAAGGAGTGGAAAAAGTTCAAGAGATTGAGAAAGTACAAGAAGTAGAGGAGGAGCAAAGAATTGAGGGGGAGCCTCTACATGTTGAAACTGAGCAACATGGCACTGAAGCAGATAGAGTTAACATAGAGAGTACTTCTGAATCTGAGACTGAAGAAGCCAGGTTGGCTAAGAAAAGAAAACTGGTTGTATTTAAAAGAAGAAGCAAGACTTATAGGCAGGCTTTACAGACAATACCTCCACCTCCACCTCCTGAAGTTGATTATAACAAGTTCTTGGTGGATTTACAGGTGAAATTGGATGACCACAGGGTGGCCATTGAGAAATATGTTGATGAAAGAAACAAAACTCTGCAGTTTGACTTAGCCCAAGATATCAAATCTATCCAATTTCAAGTCAACTTGAATAAAACTGAAATGAAAGATTGCTTCCACAAGGGTGGCAATGCTGTAGTTTATCTGGCTAAACAACAGCAGGCTATCTCTACAAAGGTGGATGATATTGCTTTGAAGCAAGGTTATGTTCTGGAAAATCAAATAAGAATGAATGACAATTTAACTGAATCTCATAATGAGATTATTCAAGAGGTGAAGAAGATTGTGCCAGGGATGCCTGCAAATAAAGCAAAAGAAATGGAAGAATTTGATAAGAATTTTCAGGCTGCTATTGCATCTGTTAAGACTGCCATCACAACCTCTCAACAGGAAATATCTGAAAAGCTTCAAAGATTAAGACCATTTTTCAAGGAGGGAGTGAATTATTTGGATGGCCAAATAAGATTTCAGAAAGAAGATCTTAGAGATCATGTATCAAGAGAAGCCATAAAGGGGGAGAGGATGCTAATTCATGCAGGCTCTGAGCATGCCAAATGGGTGACCAATAGCATAAGAGCCACATTGGGATATCCACCATTGTGTGATGATAACATGGTGGCTGAGTCAGGTCTGCAAACAGGACTACTTGAAGGTGACCAACCTGAGGTTGCCCAAGTCATATACCCCCCTCCAGATTTTGATATATTGGATCAGCAAGTGCAATATATGTATAGTCCTTCAAAGGAGGTTGTAAATGTTATCCTTGGAAAGGTTGATAAGCCTGAGGTAAATTTGCAAGAACAGCAAGATGCTCTACTGTCAAAGAAAAGATTTAGAGAGCAGGCTGAGCTGAAGCCAGATTTTGAGCAGTGGAGTCCTACTTCCAGAAATATAATACTCACTGCATGGAAAGCTGTCAAAGATCAAGTTCATGAAAGGGGCAAGTGGTACAATGAGCAGGAATGGCAGAAGTATGAGGCAAGACAAGAAGCCATTGTACAATTCAGAAGGAAAGCTAAGATGGGAAGACTTCCAACTGATGCTATGGAGCCAAGCAAATACTTCCCAAAGCCTTTTCACTATTTTGAAAGGCAAAGGCTCAAGGAAGAAGCTAAGAAGAAAGCTGATCTTAAAGGAAAAAAGATGGCTGAAGAATCAGAAGCTCCTGTGACAGCTAAAATTAAATCTGGCCAAGGGATTGTTATTAGAGAGCCTAATCAATCCTGATAATGTTTAGTTCTTTCATAATGTTTTGTAATGATGTAATGTGATCAGTCAAAGAAAATCCATGTAATCAAACATTACCCAGTAATAAACAAAATATTGTTAAATCTGTGATAGATTGTTTTATCCATGATGTTCTTATTATTTTGTTTATAATTAAGTATCCCTGTGTATTGTCATATATCATCATTTTATACTATTTATAAATGGTGTATATCATTGGTTATAAGGGTTATGACTTCTCCAAATAGGGGGAGATTGTTGGGTACATTGGAAAATGTGTACCTGATTTGAAGAAGCCCAACCTAGCTCAATGATATACATCATGTTGTATTTGATGTAGTTTTGAGTTGACATGTGCAGGTAAAGAAATGTTAAAGTTTACAGAAAAAATTCTAAGTCCAAGTGTCGACACAAAGGAACATGTGTCGTCACATAGAAGAAAGTTGTCGACACAACACTGGGAAAGTGTGTCGACACAGAAGGTGTAAGTCGACACTACTCTGGGAAAAAGTGTCGACACATAACATAGTCTACAACAACACTGGGAAATTGTGTCGACACAGAAGAAGTAAGTCGACACAGCACTGGGAAATTGTGTCGACACAGAAGAAAAACGTCGACCTCAACATTGGGAGAATGTGTCGACACTGAAGAGTATAGTCGATCTCCAGTTTGTCGACATCATCTGAATATGTCGACACAGAAGAAAATAGTCGACACCTGAAGGCCCAGTCAACACTTACTAAAGTTATGATTCTACAACAACTGTGTCGACACACAGGACTTGTGTCGACACACTGCAGAGTCAAAGACCAAGTTATTTTCAGAAGAAGATGTGTCGACACAAAGGCAATTTTGTCGACATCACTGAAGGCAGTGTCGACACCAAAGTCAATTGTGTCGACACAAATAGACAGATGGTCTCGACACTTTCTGACAGACTGTTTCAACACTAAGGCACAGGACTTGTTTGAAGACTTGACAGCTGTGGGTTGTCACCAGTTAACTGAAGTTGTCAGACTTGTCAGAAAACGGTTAGAAACCGGATCAGCCGGTTACCATGAAGAATGTCTATAAATAGACAGATTCAGAAGGAGAAAATGACACTGAACTACATATAGAACTGATCCTTTAAAATACATTGGATCAGAAAGTAGAGAGGGATTATATTCTACTCATTTCAAGAAAGTGCTAGGCACTTAAGAAGATCTTCTCCGGGAGATCTAAGAAGACTATCTAAGGATAGATCTAAGAAGAGTTCTAATCAGAATTCAGAAGAATCATTCAAAGTTCTGGATAGAGAGAGATCAAGTCAGAATTTGAAGAAGAAGAAAGAATCCACCAGTGGATTATCAAGAAGCTGTTTGGAATCAACTCAGCTAAGTACATTTTCAAGAAGCTTTGAAGAAGGCTAAGAAACAGTTGATTGCATCAGCTGATTAAGAATTGTCATTGCCTTTTCTCTCTCAATTTGGCAAGACAAATTTAAAAACAATCTTTTCTATATTTCTGTAGGATCTGTTTATACAGATCTGAGTTGTAAGCCTATGTTATAAAGGCTGAGTGTAGGAGTGTTGAACTCTGAGTGGTAGGGCTGATTGCCTGAGTGTAGGAGAAGGATATTCTCTGAGTTGTAGGCCTTGGGGCAAGGCTGAGGTAGGGCAGTTGTGCCTGAGTTGTAGGAACCTGTTGGGTTCTGAGTTGTAAGATCTATTGATCTGAGATAAGTGGAAGTTTGGCCGAATCTAGCATACAGCTAGATAGGTGAAGGGGGAAAGTGGATGTACCCAGACCTTGGGGAACCGCTATAAAACATAGTGCAATCTGTGATGTGTTGTTTTCTGTGATTGCTGTGTTTTTGTATTAGTTAATAAATTGAATTCTGTCTAGAAGTTTTAGAAAAAGAAGCAGGACCTATTCACCCCCCCCCCTCTAGGTGTTTAGGCTGCCTTGAAAGTTAAACTATCAGTGAGTGTACACTATAACTTTCGTGCACAAGAGATATGATCTGAATTTCTCGAAAGCAAAAACTACCGCTAATAATTCTTTTTCAGTAGTGGTGTAGTTGACTTGAGCCTTAATCAATGTTTTACTAGCGTAGGCTACGGTATGGAATACCTTCCCCCGCACCTGTCCCAAAACAACTCCCACCACATAATCACTTGCGTCACACATTAGTACAAAGGGTTCTTCCCACTCAGGAGTCACTACAATTGGCGCAGTAGTTAATCGACTTTTAAGCTCATCAAACACTTGTAAACAAGCATCATCAAAATGAAATTTTACATCCTTTTCTAACAGGCCATTCAACGGTTTTGCAATTTTTGCAAAATCTTTAATAAATCTTCTATAAAATCCTGCGTGACCTAGGAAGCTCCATAGCATCTTCACGTTCTTAGGTGGGGGTAACTTCTCAATTACATCAATTTTTGCTTTATCGGCTCTTAACCCATTCTTAGAAACGTGATGTCCAAGCACTAATTCTTCGCGCACCATGAAATGACATTTTTCCCAGTTTAGTACCAGGTTCGTTTCCACACAACGTACGAGTACCTTCTCTAAACAATCTAAACAAGCTTCGTATGATTTATCAAAGATGGAAAAATCATCCATAAAAATTTCGATACCATCATCCATAATATTAGAGAAAATAGCAATCATACAATGTTGGAAGGTAGCGGGTGCATTACACAACCCGAAAGGCATTCTCCTAAATGTGAAAGTTCCGTACGGACAAGTGAACATGGTCTTTTCTTGGTCTTCAGTGTCAACAAATCATTTCCCTCCAATTTATCTAAGACTTGATCAATGAATGGTAAGGGGAAATGATATTTCCTCGTGGTCTTATTCAGTTTCCTGTAATCCATACAAATATGCCACCCCGTGACAGTTCTAGTGGCTACCATCTCATTCTTCTCATTTTTAACCACAATCATTCCTCCCTTTTTAGGTACACATTGAACTGGTGAAACCCATGGACTATCCGAGATGGGGTAGATAATTCTCGCGTCTAGCCATTTAATAATCTCTTTCTTAACTACCTCTTTCATAGGTTGGCTCAGACGATGTTGGGGTTCTACAGATCCCTTAAAAGATTCTTCTAAAAGAATTTTATGCATACATAATGAAGAGTTTATCCCTCGAATGTCCTTTATGGTCCAACCTATAGCCAATTTATATTGTTTTAGTAGTTCAATTAATCTTTGTTGTTGTTCAGCATGCAGTTTTGAATTGATAATAACTAGAAGTGTGTTATTCTCTCCTAAGTAGACATACATGAGATGTTCAGGAAGTAGTTTTAATTCTAGCATTGGTGGGTCAATAATTGAAGGTTTCACCGGCAAGGATTTCTCCGGCATTTGAAGAGGCTCCGATTTACGAGACCAAGCAGTTGGCCTCTCGAATAACTGTAGGCACTCATGACTCTCATCTTCATCATCAGACAAATCCTCACCAGTCAATACCCGGGTTAACACGTCATCTTGATTTTCGGATTTATTATTCAAGTTATAATCACAAATAGATATATTGTTAACCACTTCCATGTTATCTTCCTCTCTATGGGGAAATTTCATTGCTTTTAGTACGTTAAATGTGATATGTTCTTCATTTACTCGTATCGTTAACTCTCCATTTTGCACATCAATTAAAGTTCTCCCGGTCACTAAAAATGGTCTACCTACAATAATGAGCACCTCTTTATCCTCTTCCATGACTAAAACCACAAAATCCGCTGGAAAAATGAATTTGTCTACTTTGACCAACACATATTCCTTTTGGAAATGTGAGCGTTCTATCGGCTAGTTGTAAGGTTATAGATGTTTTTGAGATTTCTCCCAACCCCAACTTTTTATAAATTGATAGAGGCATCAAGTTTATACTTGCTCCTAGATCGCATAAAGCCTTGCCCTCAAATTGATATCCTATGGAACACGGTATAGTAAAACTTTCCGGATCTTTTAGTTTGGGTGGAAATCTCTTCTGAAGTATGGCACTGCACTCTTGAGTAAGTGCTACCGTTTTATTTACTCCAAATTTTCTCTTTTTAGAAATGATATTTTTCATAAATTTCACGTAACTAAGCATCTGTTCTAGAGCTTCAGCAAAAGGAATATTTATTTGTAATTTCTTAAATATTTCAACGAATTTTTGAAATTGTTGGTCCAATTTACTTTTCCTTAATGTTTGAGGAAATGGTGGAGGCTGGTGGGTAGATTATTTGATTCTCTTTTTTTTCTTTATCAGTTCAATGCTAGTGTCCTTTTTCTCTCCTAATACTTCTACTTTATCTTCTTTTTCATCACTAGTTTGTTTTACATTTTTATCAAGTTTGATCGGAATAACATTCACCACGTCTTCTTCAACATTATTCTTCTTGGCTAGTTCATTTATAGGCCCACTCACTAACTCCTTCTCGCTCCGCAATGTGATTGCTTTGCAATGTTGGTTATCTCCCTTTGGATTTGGGGTGGTGTCAGTTGGAAGTGTCCCCTGTGGTCTAAGGCTCAAGGCATTGGCAATTTGTCCTAGTTGAGATTCAATTATGCGTAATGATCCTTCCAAGCTAGTAATACGAGCATCACTTTTTTGCATGGATTCGATGAGAACCTCATCAGATAATTTCCTTGAAGATCCTTGTTGATTAAAATTGTTGTTATGGGGTGGATGTACATTTGAGTTGAAACCAGTTGGGTATGCTATTCCAGAATTATTTTTCCATGAAAAGTTCGAATGATTTCGTCATTTAGAAGCATAATGATTTGGTAGTGTATTATGATTATTGTTATACCTTTGTTGTCCACCAATATACTTCGCTTCTTCAAAGATTTGATTTAATTGCTCGACCGTGAGTGATGCATTAGTTATAGGTGTAGATAAAGAATCTAACCTTTTATTAATCATAGTAAGTTGTGAGGTTATTAGAGCAGTTAAAGATGTGATTTAATGTACCTGATGGACTCCTATGGGGTTGCTAATTCCTTGTCTTTCATGAGCTTGATAGTTATTAGATGTGAGATCTTCTAAAATAGCGAACGCATCTTCAAGATATTTCTTCATTAGAGACCCTCCCGCAGCTCCATCAACTAAAATAAAAGTTGCAGTTTATAACCCATTGTAAAAGGTAGAAACTTGTTGATGTAGCGCTAAACCGTGATGTGGACATTTTCTTAATAATTCTTTGAAACGCTCCCAAGCGTCACAAAGAGTTTCCTCATTAATTTGAACAAAAGTGCTTATGTCTCTTATTAACTTAGCCGTCTTAGAGGGTGAAAAATATTTATTTAAGAATCTTTCTACTAATTGGTCTCATGTAGTGATACATTCATGTGATAGTGAGTTGAGCCAATCTTTTGCCTTACTCTCTACAGAAAATGAAAATACTCTTAGTAAAATTGCTTCTTCAGATGCCCCATTAACTTTGAACATGTCACAAATTTGTATGAAAATCCTTAAGTGAGAATTTGCATCTTCATGATTTAGCCCCCCAATTTTATTATATTGAACTTGTTGCATAATCATGACATCCATTTTAAAATTATTAGCTTCAATCGCAGGTCGAGCTATACTAAAATGCAAACCTCCTCTAAAGGGTGTGTTATAATCATGACATATCATTCGTGGTGCCGCAGGTTGACCATTTTGATCAACTTGACCATTGAGGTTTATTTGACTCTCAATGTCATTCATAACTTGTTGATTGTTATTATTCATCGCATGATGAATAATATTATCAGTTCTAAAAAAATTTTGATTTTGCCTACATGTACGTTCAATTTCTAAATTTAAAGGCAATAATTCAGGATTTCGATATCTTGGCATGCACTAAACAAATATTTTTTTTAAAAAATTTAAATAAAAATGAAATAACAAACAAAATAAAATAAAATAAAATAAAAACATGATCTCTAAATACTCAGCATTTATTAATATTGCAAGAAATAAAACAATAAATTAGTTTCACTTCCCCGGCAACGGCGCCAAAAACTTGATACACCCGAAATAGGTATACGTAAATTACGCAAGTGCATGTGTCGAATCAAGTAATAAAATGAGAGTAGAGATCGTTCCCACGAGGAAGTGACTAATCTAACGCTTGCAAATACTAACTCAGCCTTTTCTCTAAATCCAAGCAAATTTAATTAATTAGGAATTTTATAAAATTGATTTAATAATACTACTAAATAAAATAATGCTATTCTACGAAAATAACTTTTAATCAATATGGAGAAATAGTCTTGTATTCCGATTTCCTATGTTTATTGCGACGAATAATTTAGAATAAAGGCTTAAGAAGATATTTGTTCGGTTTATCTTGCAACGATTTTAGAGTAGAAGATCCGTACCTCTCGAAATCGGAAATCCCTAGTCTCTATTTTCCCTTAGGTGAAACAAGTACCGCATAAAGATTAAAAACCAATGTTGCTAGCATGAAAGTGACATCTCGTTCTCCCTTCGCTTGCTATGTTGAATTTATGATGCACTTACGTCTCTCCTCTCTCTCGAATCTTGAAACGCAGTAAAATACAAAAATTTGATTAAGAAAATCTACGCTACTTCTCTCTCGAATATCGCAATGTAGGAAGAAAGTTTTTCACCAAAATACTAACGCTTCTCCTCTCTCGAACCTTGAATCGCAATAAATTAGTGAAGAACCAAAATTTCATTAAAAATCATAAACTAACAAAAACAAACCAACAAACATGCATAGGCCTTTAACAAAAATTCATCATCACAACATGCATAGTACTTTCATAATACAAGATTAAGAAAAATTAGTTCATGCTTGAGAGAAAACAACACGCAATTGAAAAGATCTTACAAGACATGATTAAAATCAAAATCTGCAGGAATTCTTCGACGGATTTCTTCTTCTTTTTCCTCTAGTCGTTCTTCCTCCAACTTGATGACAAGCCCAATTGTTCTCCTCTAAAATTCGACCGAAGAACTCCCTTCATGATGGCTGAAATTCCCTCTTTATAGCCTTCTCTTTGATTCAAAAACGAGATATCCGGAAAATCTTCTTCCTTTTAATTAAATTGTCATCTTTAATGGAATAAAATTTAGAATAGAATATGATATCTTTTCTTGTAGTAATAAACCATTTTAAAGATGATAGATTGCACTTTTATTTTATGCCAAAATGAACCAAGGCTGCACAAATTCGAATTTTCAAATGGCGCCAAACTTTGAATTTAAGTTTTGAATTTTCGGAGTCCTGCATGATACAACAACTCTGCAATAACTTTTCAGGATTCAACATTGTTTTGTCTCTGCTTCGAATTCTCCAGTGTTTCTGCAATAAAAACATAAGAAAATGATAATATTAATCACTTTTGACCAAATATAAATTTAGTCTCCTTTTATTTGATTTAAAACCATTTTTCATAATTAAAGCGAGCATAGAGTTCATGAAAATGGACTAAAATAACTTCTTTTTAAGAAGTTATCACTGGGGTTCTTGTTATGATGGTGCGACCTCAGCAGGCTAGCTCTGGTCTTGTTGCGGCGGCTTGTTCTTGTGTCCGCATCTTGGCGGATACTCTTGGTGCTCGCCGCGAGTTAGGGCGGTTATCCTATCGACTAGGGAGGTGATCAAAATCCTCTCCGCGCCTATAAATAGAACCCCCTGTCATATCATAGATATCGTGTGAACAGTAAATGAACTCGCGGGAAGTTGCTGCGGTTAGGTTTTTCTATCCTCACGGTTTGAAGAGGTTGATCGGTTTGTGTTGTGCAGGTTGTGCGGATTTCGCCGAGGAGCCAGTGACTTGGTTCTGACTTCGGTAATGGTTAGTGCGGATTCTGCGGTTTACAACCAGTGGATAGCAGCAGGTCGCGGCTTGCGACCAGACCGTCTTTTCTTTTGCAACTTGTTTCCCAGTTCAATAAGCTGTCCGCCTTTGGCGGCTTGTTCTGTTCCGTGGTAGCAACAATCCGCGTGATCTGGCGGCTAGGCGACCTCGCGGTCAGGAGGCTTGCAGTTCAGCAGACAGAGTTCCTTTCAGCACTGGAATAACGGGAAGTCCGCGGGGCTTGTTGCGATCTTTCGACCAGGCGGCTTCAGCGGACTCCATAGCAGTTAGCAGCATAGCCGGCGATTACTTTTTGAGTCCGCGCGGCTTGTTTCTTGCCCTGTTTTTTTTTGCTTCCATCGGATACATTGGCAATCATGTCTCGTCATGTATGTCTTGTCCTTTAAAGATTTTTTATAAGTACAAGAATCTTGCTCTTCTGGTTGCTTGTTTGGTTTGCTTGGACTCAGTTTGGTTGAGTGTTATTACGTCTGATGTCCTGTTTTCCGCTATTACAAATTTTTACACTCTACACGCAGGACCGCCTCAGTCCGAGACATCAGCCCACCTGCTCCAATCAACTCATCTCTACTCTGACTCAACCCGTGAACGTCGTCGCAAGCTGATCGTATAAACTGACTCACATAATCGGAGTCTCAAAAGGACGATCTTCTGCACCACCACGACAATCCACCATGTCGGCCTCAGAAATCACGGGTACACCACCACACGTCGTGGTAAAAAATCTAGCTGTCAAAGTCGCACAGACTCTCAGTGATGGTGAGGACCTCATCACTCTACAGTCTGACCCAACTGTCACCCTGTCTGCACCCTAGCCTCGAGGCCTTTTTGCACGCTGCAAACTAGCACTCATGTGTGACTGCACTGTCTGCACTAGTAAAATACCATACCCTCCTTTGGCCCGGATCGAGATCGTGCTCCACTCAATCCATTGTCAAACTGTCTCACCTTACACATCCGCTGCTGCCAAGATGTGATCTCCCTCAGGAGTAGGGCACACTAACATCTGTTTGGATAGCACTACGATCGTGACCTCCACTAGCTCCACCGTATCCTTCTTAGACAAGAGCATCGTCATTAAGGCCGGGTAAAATAAGTGAGCGAGGTAAGAAGTGAAACGGGTTTTCACGTCTTCCTCCGTCTCTGCACGAGGTGCCTCTAACTGACACAGAAATCGTCTGGACAAACAATGTGTTCCGACAGATAATCACCTCCTTGTAATATATTCACGGTTATCATGATCATCTCATGCAGTACCACCTATCATTGGTCAAACCCGCCACCGTCACACTTCTTCAAAGAAACACTGTCCAGATTTACGTTCTTCCCTGTCATAGCTGACCAACGACACGACTAGGAGATTTGATTAATTCAAAGGTCAGATTTGAAAAGATGGAGAGCGGATCTAGTCGTCACCCACCGCAGTCAAATCGTTTCTCGAATGTCCAATCAGTCGCCTACGAACATGTCTTTGATACCACTTGTTGGGTTATAATGCGAAAACTATCCTCTAGGCGCAACCAAATTTAATACATGGTATACAAACGCATAAATCTTAACAAGAAATAATGCATATGTAAATACTACAACTGCAATAATAATACATGGAGAAATGTATCGACGCCTGTTACAGAAAACACCGCGGAGGAGCCGAACTCGCTCGGTCCGCGGGAGACAGAATAATCTGGACTGCAATCCGCTAACACAGCGGACGCACAAGGCTCACCGAGAACTTTCGTCGTCCAAATACGACCAAACCACCCGCCACCACCGGAGAAGCACCGTCGAGACCAACTGCACTTGCGCACGCCATCGACGCCAAGCTGCACCACCAGAGAGAAACACCATCAAGGTTACTGCACTCCCGCATGCCTTCGCCGTCATGCCCGTGCCGTCGGAGAAAAACTCCGTCAAGGCTACGCACCACCACAAGCCTTTGCCGTCACGCCCGCACCGCATCATCTCCTCCAAGACCGGCAAACACCCTCTCCTCCAAGATCGGCGGTTATCATCTTCAAAGCCGGGGGATGCGTCAGGGTTGCACATGGGAGGAAGAAATAAGGTGAAAATGACAAGATCGGCACCAACGATGCCGATGCCGCCGCACGGGGTTGCACCACCGGCAACCACCGGCGGCTCGCGACAACAACCTTCCTTCAACGCGAGCCCGGGGCGGCGCGAACTCCTTCACGCGGAGGCATCCTCCTTTCCGTAAAGAGGAGGTGGTTCCTCCTCTAAAACCTTTGTCCGAGTCTGTCTCTTCTCCCCCAACGTGAACAGGAGGCGGAGATTTATTTTTCCTCGTAGTGGTTATAATTCCAGCTCCTTCTCAAAACCTCAATATCATGATATATTTATACATATATAAATATATCTCTCATAATCAGATAATATATCATTATATATATCTCTACTAATATACGAAAACTAATCTTTGGTGAAACATTATCTGATGTTCCTATATTGCCCTTATAATTGTATTCATAATTACACAATTATACTAAACTTTATATTAGTATATTATAAAGACAATATCTTTTTAGGTAATTACACAATTTTACAATATTAAAATACAAAAAATAAAAATACTAAATACCTTAAACCTATTGTCTCTAGCTAGGAATGACAAGAGAAAAATTAATGTTTTAACGTTAAAATATAATTTGTTTTACAAAATAAAAATTGTATTCTTGATTTATATTTTTTACGGTCATTTTGAGTACCCATATGTGTTGGGGTTGTGGAACACTTCCGGTCCTCTTGTTTCTCACACCGGGTTAGCCCACGTGAGCTTAGAGGAATCGAAGTGTGATCCCCCTCCGACATATCTGGCGTCGACGACAGCGGGGGTCCGGGGGCAGCCGCCCCCGGCGGAGGTCACGCTGACCGGACAGCGGGCAGGGGTTCAGGGGACAGCGTCCCCGGTGGGGGTGCGTTCGAACGCAGCTCGACGTTCGACGTTCGGGCTGAGTTCGACGATCGTCGAACGCCGATCGGGCTGAGTTCGACGATCGTCGAGCGCCGTTCTGCGTTCGACGATGCTGTCATGCTGAAGCCTATTTAAGGCGTTTTCTGGTTATTTTAGGGTACGACGGGGGAAAACGACGGTTAAGGCGGCGGTAGTCTTTTGGAGGTCAATCCAGAAGGTTTTCTTCTACAGTTTTCTTGTCCAGAAAAAGAGAAGGTAGGATCGGGATTTAGATCCTTGTAACCTTTGTGTAATTTGTATTGTTCTGGTGAATACAAGAAGGTGAGGAAGAAGGGGAGAGAGGACGTAACCCGGTTTGGGGTGAACCTCTGTAATATCTGTGTGTTTGATTGCTCTGTGTTTTTTGTTATTCGCTTTTCGAATTTCCTCTTCTCGGCGCTCCGGATTCCTTACATTTGGTATCAAAGCGAGGTTCTTGGTTTTCTTGGCGATGGGTTCAGGAGGAGTGCGGATCGAGATAGAGAAGTTTGATGGCAGTCGTTTTGATCTGTGGAAGATGAAGATGGAGGACCTGTTGGTTGATCGTGATTTGTGGGATGCAATAGTGGATACTCCTCCAACAGAGAAGTCTGATGCGGAGGCTTTTGCAACCTGGACAAAGGCAGATCGGAAAGCCAAAGGTCTGATCAGGCTTTTTCTCACAGATTCAATTTTAACAAATGTCATGGAGGAAACTTCCAGCCAAGGCCTATGGCGGAAGTTGGAATCTCTCTACCAGAGCAAGTCTCTGGTTAATAAACTGTTGCTGAGGAAGAAATGGTACAATCTGAAGATGCAGGAAGGCGGTTCGTTCTCAGAGCACCTGACCAGTTTCAACACTGTCGTGGGTCAGTTGATCTCAATTGGTGAGAAAATCTCGGATGAAGACAGAGCTATTACACTGCTGTGCTCATTGCCGGATTCTTGGGACAATGTTATTGTTGCCATAGGTGGTAATGGAGATAAGGCACTCTCCAATGAGTCAGTATGTGCCACTTTGTTATCTGAGGAGACCAGGAGAGGAAGTTCTGAGAAGACCAGCAAAGGTGCATTGAGTGTGTCCAGATCTCGCCCTCAATGGAGGGATAATAAGCAAGGAGGATCTCGAGATAAATCTCGGGGTAGATCCAAGAGCAGAGAAAGAGAGAAAGAGAAGAAGCCCATCAAGTGCTGGAAGTGTAATCAGGTTGGGCATGTGAAATCTCAATGTCCCAACAAGCCCGTTCAGAAAGATGCTGGGTCAACTTCAGGTGCAAAGAAGGAGACTGAAGGGGGTGACATGTATATTGATGCTGCATGTGTTGCCCAGAAGGATTCTGATGTGTGGTATGTCGACACAGGAGCATCATATCACATGACCCCTCATAGAGACTGGTTTTGTGAGTATGAGAGGTTTGATGGTGGTGACATCATGCTTGGCGATGATACTGCTGTGCAGATTATTGGGCGTGGGAAGGTGATGCTGAAGATGGCCGACGGGACCATGAAGACCCTTCCGGGGGTGATGCATATTCCTGGGATGAGCAGGAATCTGATCTCGGTGGGATCTATGGCGGATGCGGGAGTGTCTTTCAGTTGTGACATGCACTCGTGCAGGATGACCCGAGGGGCGATGGTGATCGCCAAAGGCGTGAGGCATGGGACACTGTACAAGTTACTTGCTGATACAGTGGTGCCTAGCGGGGCCTTCATCTCTGAAGGCAAAGAGGAGGACCAGGAGGAGCAGTCCAGGCTGTGGCACCAGCGGCTTGGACACATCAGTGAGAAGGGGATGTCGGCTATGACATCTGGCCAGATGGTGGTGGGTGTGCCCGTGTGCACCTCGAGTTTTGGGTTCTGTGAGCATTGCCTACTTGGCAAGCAGAACCGGGTTAGTTTTCAGGGAGCAGGGACGAGGGCCACCGGTTTACTGGACTTGATTCATAGCGATGTATTTGGGCCGACTCCAGTCCCATCTCTTGGTGGGGCTAGGTATTATGTATCTTTCATTGATGATTATTCTCGGTATTCTTGGCTTTATTTTCTCAGGTCCAAGGCAGAGGTTCTCGATAGGTTTAAGGATTTTAAGAACCTGGTGGAGAACCAGTTTGAGAGGAAGGTGAAGGTTCTCCGTTCTGATAACGGAGGGGAGTATTGCTCGGACGTCTTCGAGCGGTACTGTACTGAGCAGGGGATTGCACGGCAGAAGACCACACCGTATACTCCAGAGCAGAATGGAGTGTCGGAAAGGCTCAATCGGACATTGATGGAGAAAGCCAGGTGCATGCTCAGTTGGGCTGGTTTGGGGACGGAGTTCTGTGCTGAAGCGGCGGCTACAGCTAATCACTTGAAGAACAGGACCCCTACATCTGCAGTGAAGGGATGTACCCCCTTTGAGGCTGTTTTCCAGAAGAAGCCAAATTTGGCTTATGCTCGTGTTTTTGGATGTGATGCATACGTTCACATTCCAAAGGAGAAGAGGGGGAAGCTGGATATGAAGTCCGAGCGGTGCATCTTTGTGGGCTACAAAGATGGCATCAAGGGATATAAGCTTTGGAACCCGGTGACGAGGACGGTGACGTATAGCAATGATGTGGTCTTTCATGAAGCCCGTCCTCAAGTCACTACACAAGCGAAGGAAGGGAAAGCTGCAGAAAAGGTGATAGTGGAAAGGGGCATGGAGGAAGTTCCTCTGGAGGATGCTCAGATCACTACAGTGGCTGTTTCGGATTTAGATTCTGAATCTGATGTTTTGGAGGAGGTGAGCCTTGATGATGAATCAGAAGATGAAGTTGCTAATGCTCCACTTCTGAGGCGTTCAACGAGGGAAAGGAGGGCACCAATCCGGTACTCCCTTGGTGCGGTTGGAGCACAATATTGCCTGAACATGCTTGGAGAAGATCCCATTTCATCCAGGGATGCGAGGTCGAGGGCTGATGCGAATCAGTGGGAGCTTGCTATGGTTGATGAGATGGAGTCTCTGCGGAAGAATCAGACCTGGGGTTTGTGCAAGCTTCCAAAAGGGAGGAAGGCCATTGGGAGTAAATGGGTCTTCAAGCAGAAGGTTAAGGCGGATGGCACCATAGAGAAGTACAAGGCGAGGCTGGTTGCCAAGGGCTTCTCTCAGGTGGAAGGTGTGGACTACGACGAGATTTTCTCGCCGGTGGCCAAGCTCACTTCTATCAGGATGGTTCTCTCCATTGCGGCTGTACATGATCTGGAGATTGAACAAATGGATGTGAAGACGGCGTTTCTTCACGGGGATCTAGAGGAGGAGACTTATATGCGGCAACCTGAAGGATTCGAGGCCAAGGGTAAGGAGGATCTGGTGTGCAGGTTGAAGAAGTCCCTTTATGGACTTAAGCAATCTCCGAGGATGTGGTACCAGAAGTTCGACACCTACATGCTGGAGTTGGGTTTTGAAAGGTCGAATTCGGACCACTGCATCTATATCCAAAGGAAGGGAGAGCACTTCATTTTCTTGACACTCTATGTTGATGACATGCTGCTCGTAGGAAATAGTGTCAAGATGATCCAACATGTGAAGAAGCTGCTCTCGGCCAAGTTTGAAATGAAGGACTTGGGGCCAGCAAGTGTGATCTTGGGGATGCAGATTACCAGGGATAGAAGCAAAAGGAAGCTTTGGTTGGGGCAGCAGAGGTATGTCGAAGAGGTGTTGAAGAAGTTCAACATGGCTGACTGCAAGCCTGTTGGTGCCCCTATGCCAGTGGGGAATAAGTTATCTGCGGAGATGTGTCCCAAGACACATGAGGAGATGGAGGACATGGTGAAGGTTCCATATGCTAGTGCAGTGGGGAGCCTCATGTACGCCATGGTTTGTACTCGGCCTGACATAGCACAAGCAGTGGGAGTGCTGAGCCGGTACATGGCCAAACCAGGGAAGGAGCACTGGAATGCTGTGAAGCGGGTGTTCAGGTATCTTCGTGGCACTTTAAATTATTCTTTATGTTATGAAGGTGCTGACACTGGAAGAGTCCTGAACGTGGTTGGACACGTGGACTCTGACTGGGGAGGTGATCTGGATAGCAGGAGGTTCACCAGTGGGTATGTTTTTACATTATTTGGTGGTGCTGTTAGTTGGATGAGTCGGCGGCAAGGAGTGGTGGCACTCTCGTCAACGGAAGCGGAATACATGGCTCTTACTCATGCCAGTAAGGAGGCCATATGGCTGAGGAGGTTGTGCGGGGAGCTCGGTTTTGAGCAGGGTCCTGTGAAGCTGTGGTGTGACAGCCAAGGGGCTATTCTGTTAGCCAAGAATCCAGCTTTCCATGCTAGGACCAAGCACATTGACATCCAATTTCACTTCATTAGGGAAAAGGTAGAGAAGCAGGTGATTCAACTGGAGAAGGTTGATACCAAGGAGAACAGTTCTGATTTTCTTACCAAGGCTGTGGCTGTTGCTAAGTTCGAATGGTGTGCAACAGCAGTGGGGTTGAAGAGGAAGATTGGAGGAGCTGCTCTCATCTGCGGAAGCTGTCCAACAAGTGGGAGAATGTTGGGGTTGTGGAACACTTCCGGTCCTCTTGTTTCTCACACCGGGTTAGCCCACGTGAGCTTAGAGGAATCAAAGTGTGATCCCCCTCCGACATATCTGGCGCCGACGACAGCGGGGGTCCGGGGGCAGCCGCCCCCGGCGGAGGTCACGCTGACCGGACAGCGGGCAGGGGTCCAGGGGACAGCGTCCCCGGTGGGGGTGCGGGGGCAACGCCCCCGGCCCAAATTTTTGGGAGATATTTTCTCTAGTCGTCGAACTGGGTTCGACGTTCGTCGAACCCAGCTCGACGATCGTCGAACTAGGTTCGACGTCGAACGTCGAGCGCCGATCGACGTTCGACGCGTCGAACGCAACTCGACGTTCGACGTTCGGGCTGAGTTCGACGATCGTCGAACGCCGATCGGGCTGAGTTCGACGATCGTCGAGCGCCGTTCTGCGTTTGACGATGCTGTCATGCTGAAGCCTATTTAAGGCGTTTTCTGATTATTTTAGGGTACGACGGGGGAAAACGACGGTTAAGGCGGCGGTAGTCTTTTGGAGGTCAATCCAGAAGGTTTTCTTCTACAGTTTTCTTGTCCAGAAAAAGAGAAGGTAGGATCGGGATTTAGATCCTTGTAACCTTTGTGTAATTTGTATTGTTTTGGTGAATACAAGAAGGTGAGGAAGAAGGGGAGAGAGGACGTAACCCGGTTTGGGGTGAACCTCTGTAATATCTGTGTGTTTGATTGCTCTGTGTTTTTTGTTATTCGCTTTTCGAATTTCCTCTTCTCGGCGCTCCGGATTCCTTACAATATGTATATGTTGCGGGCCAGGCGGAGCCCGCCGGGAGTGGCGGAGCCCCCCGGGAGCGGGCAAAGCCTGTCGTCGTCGGTCGGGTACTGTCGCGCGAGGCCATATGGGCGGGTACTGTCCACGACAAATGTTGCCGCCCACGACAAATGTCGCCGCCCACGACAAATGTCGCCGCCCACGACAAATGTCGCCGCCCACGACAAATGTCGCCGCCCACGACAAATGTCGTCCCCACGACAAATGTCGCACCACCGACGAATGTCGCATCCCGGCAAATGTCGCACCCCGCCGAATGTCGCACCCCGCCGAATGTCGCACCCCGCCGAATGTCGCACCCCCGCCGATTGTCGCACCCCGCCGAATGGCCCCATGACCGAAGGCCCGTGCCTTTCACCTATATATATTATATAACATATGAATGGCCGGATGTTTTCCATGCATGGAGTTTTCTTTCATGGAGTTTCCAAAGGAAAAAACATCGGATCCGGATTGGATTCAGATCCAAACCAAATACAACACAAGCAACTGTGCTAAACTCCACGATCTCATCACCAGATCGTAAACACAGAAGACAGTCGGTCTCGACGAGCTTCAGAAAGAGACTACCACAACCGTGGTTAAACAACCCTAACCACTCGGTTTCTCCACCATGATGCTTGTTGTTCCAGACCGTGGAAGAGAATAAGAGAATAAGTCAACCCGGCAAACCGTCGACTTCAACCCGTCAGGCCGCTAGGGCTGTAACGGTTCGGTTTGTAAGCAAAACCACAAACCGAACAGTCCCTATGTGATTCCAAAAATTTGGAGTCAAATCAAACCGCTCAAATATTGAAACCGAACTGAATCAAACCGAATGACTCGGTTTGGTTTAAATAATGTGATAAAGCCTAAAGATTTATATATAGAAATCAGAGATAATGCAATAAATGTGGCTCAACTACCCAACATGAAAGTGCTGTCTGAACACAATTCTCATCATCTAATCATTTCAGGACTTCAAAATCAAATGAATGGTAAATGAAATATTCATCAGCATTATTTGTTTGGAGAAAAATCTAGATTAGAGAAATATCTAGACTAGAGATCAACGACAACTTAAATGATTAATCAAAACAAAAACATAAAACTTAAAATATATAAGAGAAATACCTGTTGTATGATTAACTGTATGGTTTAATGAAATTTAATTAATAAATTAAATATTTTTATATACAACGGTTCGGTTTGGTTCAATTCGGTTCGGTTTGTCACACAAACCATAAACCGAACTGAACCGTCTGGTTTTTCTAAAATCAAAACTGTAACTGAACCGCGGCCTGCTGAAACCGATCCAAACTGTATGGTTTGGTTTGGTTCGATTCGGTTTTGCGGTTCGATTGGTTTAGACTTACAGGCCTACAGGCCGCAACGGTCTTTGTGGTCTGTGCGGTCTGCCCAAATCAGACCGCCCACCTGTACTACACTCCCACTTCAACAAATTTAACATGTCATACTCCTGAGAATTCTAGCACTCGTAAACACAGCAAGATTAATGGATTTGTGCGGCACCGAAAGTATCCTATTGAAGTTTTGTTGTTGGTTCTCTTTTAACTGTTTGTGCGTTTGTCTTACTCTCAATTAAGGTAAGGTAATTCAATTCTTTCTGATCAGGAGAACGCTAACCAATTTTGCAGGCTACAAATTGGTTAGGATCGGAATGCAATGGAACGAATTTCAAATTGATTAGGATCGGAATGCAATGGAACGAAATTTCAAATTGGTTAGTATGGACTTTGATATTGAACTTGTATAATCACATGATGAATATTCACTTGATTGACTTTTTTTAAGATGCCTCCATCCAAGCCAACATTTATGACTTAGGCTCTATTTATTTGGGCGTTTCGCTGCTCCGTTTTGGGCAAATGTCGCTGGAAGGAGGGTAAATAAATGAATCTCCTGCGGCATTTGCTTCGTTTCCACCCACCCGTCTTGTGAAATGCCCCAAAAAAACTCCGTTTGGAGCAGCCACCTCACCCCTCCGATTCGAACACTCCGTTTCCACCCGCCGAATCGACCCGCCACCCCTAAACCAAACGTAGCCTTTCACGATGAAATAAAAGATTTTTTTTTTAATATAACGTTTGTAATATTCCTCCAGATTAGTATATACTATTTTATTTAATAATGTTGAATTAATTGTTTTTAATTTGCATAGAAAAATGGTGTGCACTTTAAAATACTTTTGCACAGGCTCCAAAAAGGGTTGCACATAATAATTGACTATTTTATTGCTATACACTAGTATACAGTATTTAAAAATACATTATTCCATGACAATAATATGGTTATCCTCACGTTGCAATCACAGTGCAAAATATTTGACGGCTGCAATTCATCGACTTGCAAAGTTGGTTCCCTGTTTTTATTCTATAATATAAGTTTATTTTTATTTTTGTTACGGTCTAATTCGACGTCTCGGTCAGATTGGAATACCTGGCCCGTCTTAGCTCTCGGAACGGTCGAGTGTGCACACAGTCAATAAAGTAGGTCGATTGTACACAAGCAGTTTTAACGTGGAAAAACCCCTCAACTGGATAAAAAACCACGTGACCGGGTCTGTGCCGGTCAAAGTCCACTATCTTCGGGTTGTTACAACTTGTCCGTGAAGTCGAGGGTGACAGACCACCTCTCGTTACAGCTTTGGGGGTGAGAGAACACTTAGCACGCGGCGAACGACATGTCGTCGCACCGGGAGTTGTTACAAATTGTGCTTCGCATTGGTGGTCTTCGGATAGAGGCTTGCTGAATCTGAACCCGGGAGAGGAGCGCCTGAACTCGCGGTTGTGGGGGCTGTTGAATTTTGTGAAGTGAAAGTGAGGGTTGTTCAGGCTGTCTGCGCGGCCTGGGCGGACTGGTGGTGCGGCCTGGTCTGTTTGTTGGTGCGTTCTGGACGGCCTATGTTGCGGGCTAATGTTGGTGTCCGGCAGATCGACAAGTTGGCCTTGCGCTGGAGCGGTTTTGCGGTCTGGCATGGGAGCTGGCGGACTGGGTCCTTATCCGCCAAGCTCGCGCCAGGTTCTTGGTTGGACTTGGTCATTTTCTGTGACAAGTCCAGTGTGTTCGCTGTATCCGCATTGTCTGCTGGTTGACCGAGCGGTGTGCCTGTTGGTTGTGGATTTGTGTGCGGGCTGGTGTTGTGTCCACGTGTAGTGTGCGGACTGTTGCTGTGTCCGCGTGATGTGCAGCTTGCGGGCTGGTGCAGTGTTCGCGGCCTGTGCGAGCTAGTTTCTAGCCTTAGTGCCAGGCGGTTATGGTTGGCCTGTCCGGCCTTGTCCTTGCGGACTTGGCAGACTGACTTGTTCTTATCGCGAACTGGGGTGGTGACTCAATCCATTAGGGAGTGACCACACTTCTCTCCGCGCCTATAAATAAGATCCCCCCGTCACATCAACAGTAACTGAACGAACAATAAGCTTACTCGTGTTTAAGTTGCTGCGGACTGGTTTTTGGTATCCGCCCAGGTTGAAGGGGTTAACTGGTTACTTGTTGTGCATGTTGTTCGGTCAGTGATAAAGGACCAAGGATTTGGTTCTAAGTCTGTGCGGACTCTGCGGCTTCAGCAAGCGGCTACTGCTAGTCGCATGCGACTAAGCAGTGGTTACTCTTCTGTTCAATAAGTTGTCCGCCTCTGAGCGGCTTACTCAGTTGGTGGCATCAGTCCGTGCGGTCTGGCGACTAGGCGACCTCGTGGTCAGGCGGTCTGCAGTTCGGCGGACAAAGTTCCTTTCAGCGCTGGAATAACAGGTAGTCCGCGCGGTTTGTTACAGTCTCGCGACCTGGCGACCTGAGCGGACTCCTTTAGCAGTTACCAGCAGATCCGGCGGTTACTCCTTGAGTCCGCGCGACTTGTTTTTGTTGTACTTTTTCTGCTTTCCTCGGAATTTTTTGGCAAGCATGTCTCGTCATGTATGCTTTGCTTTGTAAAGAAGATCTTCTTTTAGTACAAGATTCTTGTTCTTGCTTCTTGCTTTCTGGTTTACTTGCTCAAGTGTGTTGAGTGTTCCCGTGTCTTGTTCCCGCTCTCCGCTATATCAAATTTCAACATGGTATCAGAGGGAATAGTGGCTTAAGCAGCGAATCTCCTCAGTTTGCTTGTTGCTTCTATGAGTAAGTAACCAGGTTTGTTGCAATGGAAGCTGGGTATGCTAGGGGTCTTGGAATTGAGTTGCTCACACCGACTAACTTTAAGAAGTGGAAGTCGTGTATGAGATGTTATCTTCTTGGTGAGGATCTGTGGGATGTTGTTGATGGTGATAACAAGCAGGAGGTTACTGCTGTTGCTGGTGCTAACACTGATGAGGTGAAAGCTTGGAGAAAAACTAACGCGAAAGCAAAGTTTGCTCTCAGGCGAGCTATATCATCGGAACTCTTTGATCACATTCTTTGATGTCAATCTGCTGTGGAGATCTGGACTTCCCTTGATGGGTTGTTCAACAGGAAGAATGTAGCTAGATTACAGTTCTTGGAAAATGAGTTGGCCAGAGCAACTCAAGGAGATCTATCCATCTCCAAGTTCTTCCTCAAGATGAAGAATCTATGTGCTGAGATCTCAGCTCTTGACCCTGATGAGCCTATCTCTGAAGCTAGGTTAAAAAGGCACATAATATGCGGCTTGCGGAAGGAGTATGTGGTCTTCATTACTTTTGTTCAAGACTGGGCTACTCAACCATCTTTGCTAGAGTTAGAGAACCTGCTGGCTTCACAGGAAAGCCTGGCTAGGCAGATGGTCGGCGTTACTATCTCTAAAGAAGGCAGTGAAGCTCTATTTATAAGAAAGAAGAAGAAATGGGAGAAGAAGAAGAAGAAGACTGTTCCTGGTGATGACCCTTCAACTTCCTATCTACAAGAGAGAAGCGCTGCTGCTAAATTGGATTGGAAGAAGGAGTGGCTAAAGTGCTACAAGTGTAACCAGCCAGGATACTTCAAAAGGGACTGCAATGTCAAGATGCAGCCTGGACATATTGCAAATAAGGAAGAAGCTTTCTCTAGCTCTGAGGAAGCCGGATGGGGAGGAGCATTTATGACCGACACTTATGTCAGTGCCTTGTCCTCCATCGATAACCAGGATGACTAGATCGTGGACTCTGGGTGTGGTCATCACCTCATCAGAGACAAGTCCAAGTCTATCACGTACCTGGCATGAAGAAGAACCTCTTCTCTGTGACCAATGCGGTTGACGCGGGCTATCACGTTCTGTTTGTGCCAACAGAAGTGAAATTTCTCCGCAACGTATCAGCGGTTAAGGCTGATGTTGCTCATATAGGGAGAATGGCTAGAGACTTGTTTGTTTAATCAACAATCTCTTATATTGATCGTATGAGGGTCAACGATAGCGTTGCTATTTGGCATAAGAGACTAGGGCACGTAGGGATGGACAAACTGAAAGCTATGACGACGAGAAGCCTTGTGAAAGTCTTGCCAAAGTTATCAACCTACGGAGATTACCATGTATGCGCAGGATGTCAGTTCAGAAAGGCTCATCGCCTTTCGTTTGACAAGTCTCAGATAAGGATCAAGGCATCTTTGGAGTGCATCTATGGTAATTTGATGGGGCCAACTGCTACTGCTAGTCTTGGAGGTATCAGATATATGTTGGTGCTGATTAATGACTACTCAAGATACACTTGGGTGCATTTCATGAAGGAGAAGTCAGGTACTTTCCAATTGTTTGTGGAGTTTAAGGAGCGGGTGGAGGGCCGCTTGACCTGCAAATCAAGAAGTTTAGATCAGACAGCGGTGGTGAGTTTGTATCATCCGAATTTTCTAACTTCTGCAGGAAGTACGAGATCCAGACAGAGCTTACTTGTGCTCATACTCCACAACAAAATGGAGTGGTGGAGAGGAAGATCTATCATTTGACGGAAACCTACAAGTGCTGGCTTCATGCAAAGGGCATTCTCAGGTCCTTTTGGGCAGAAGGAATGGTCTGCATAACTTATGTCATCAATCGGATGTCTCTGAGTCCGATCAACATGAAGTCTCCTCATGAGCTGATGTTCAAGGAGAAGCCTAATGTTGAACACCTTCGGGTGTTTGGATCAACTTGCTACATTCACGTTCCGGATGCTCATAGAACCAAGCTTGATGAAAAAGCAAGGAAGCTTGTCTTTGTAGGCTATGATGAGCGAAAGAAGGGATGAAAGTGCATGGATCCTGCGACATGGAAGTTCATTGTATCAAGAGACATTGTCTTTGAAGAACTGACATCGTATGGAGGCAGCTCGTCTGTGGAGTTACCAGAGAGCAAGTCTGATGAAGTTCAGAAGGAAGCTACTGTAGATCTTCAGGTTGAGCTGTATGTGTCACCATGAGCTCTAGGTGCTTCAAGCTCTGGTGCAGAAGCTTCTGGTTCAGGAAGTAGGGGGAGCAATGCTCCAAGTGTGCCCGGGAATGGAGCTGATTCAGAAGAAGCAACGAAGGTGGTGAGCAAGGAGAAGACTCTTAAGAGATCGAAGAGGATCATTAAGCCACCAACTCATTATTGCGAAGGAAACACGGTGAGCTTTATCTCTTGTTTCTTCGCAGGCCCTCTGGATGAGCAGGAGCCTTCAAGCTTTAATGAAACCACTAGAGTCAAGGAGTGGGAAGATGTCATGGATGAGGAGATGACTGCTCTTAAGAAGAATGAGACCTTAGATATTGTGCCCAAGGTTTATGGTGTTACTCCTGTGACTTGCAAGTGGGTGTATATGCTGAAGAAGAAGACGAATGGAAGTATCGAGCAATACAAGGCTCGCCTTGTAGATCGAGGATTTTCACAACAGTACGGTGAAGACTATTAGGAGACGTTCAGTCCCGTGGCGAAGATGACTTTAGTTCAGGTGGTAATGTCTTTGGCGGCTTGCTAGAGCTGGAAGATATGGCAGCTTAATGTAAATAATGTTTTTCTTTACGGGGAAATCGATAAGGACATCTTCATGGATCAGCCTCTGGGATATGTTTCTGAAGATCATCCGGACTACGTCTGCAAGCTCCGAAAAGCTCTTTATGGTTTGAAGTAGGCACCTCGTGCTTGGTATGGAAAGATAACAGAATACCTCCAGTTCTACGACTATATTCTTACTTTAAACTCAGACTCAAGCTTGTTTATCAAGAAGAAGGGGGAGCTCTTTGTCTTGGTGTTGTTATACGTGGAAGATATGATTGTCACGGGAAACTCCAAGGAAGAGGTAGCTAGGCTCAGGGCAGAGCTAGCTATAAGATTCGAGATGAAGGATTTGGGTGAGCTCCACCACTTCCTTGGACTCGAGGTAGAGAGGAAGGAGAGCGACATACTTGTGTCCCAGAAGGGCTATGCAGAGAGAATTGTTCAGCGATTTAGCATGTGGGAGGGGAAGAGTATCTCTACTCCTTTTGACTCCAGGATTAAGCTTCGACGAGATGAAGGGAGGATCCATCCTGATCCTCTTGTGTTCCGAGCTCTGGTTGGAAGCCTTATTTACTTAACAATTACAAGGCCAAACATTGTTTATGCAGTTGGCCGAGTAAGTTCGGAGTGAGGATAATATCACAGACATTTTCACTAAGTCGTTGCCAAAGGGACCTTTCACTCATTTACAAAGTTTACTGGGGCTGGTCTCCACTTCTCACTTCAAGGGCGAGTGTTGAATTTTGTGAAGTGAAAGTGAGGGTTGTTCAGGCTGTCCGTGCGGCCTGGGAGGACTGGTGGTGCGGCCTAGTCTGTTTATTGGTGCGGTCTGGACGGCCTATGTTGCGGGCTGATGTTGGTGTCCGGCAGATCGGCAAGTTAGCCTTGCGCTGGAGCGGTTTGGCGGTCTGGCTTGGGAGCTGGCGGACTGGGTCCTTATCTGTCGAGCTTGCGCCAGGTTCTTGGTTGGACTTGGTCATTTTCTGTGACAAGTCCAGTGTGTTTGTTGTGTCCGTATTATCGCTGGTTGATCGGGCTGTGTGCATGTTGGTCGTGGACTTGTGTACGGGCTGGTGTTGTGTCCGCGTGTAGTGTGCGGATTGTTGTTGTGTCCGCATAATGTGCAGCTTGCGGGCTGGTGCAGTGTTCGCGGCCTGTGCAGGCTGGTTTCTAGCCTTAGTGCCAAGTGGTTGTGGTTGGCCTGTCCGGCCTTGTCCTTGCGGACTTGGCAGACTGACCTGCTCTTGTCGCAGACTGGGGTGGTGACTCTATCAATTAGAGTGGTGACCACACTTCTCTCCGCGCCTATAAATAGGATCCCCCGTCACATCAACAGTAACTGAATGAATAGTAAGCTTACTCGCGTTTAAGTTGTTGTGGACCTATTTTTGGTATCCGCCCGAGTTGAAGGGGTTAACCGGTTACTTGTTGTGCATGTTGTTCGGTTAGCGATAAAGGAACAAAGATTTGGTTCTAAGTCTGTGCGGACTTTGCGGCTTAAGCAAGCGGTTACTGCTAGTCGCATGCGACTAAGCAGCGGTTACTCTTCTGCAACTTTCTCTTCTATTCAATAAGCTGTCTGCCTCTGGGCGGCTTACTCAGTTGGTGGCAGCAGTCCGTGCGGTCTGGATACTAGGCGACCTCGTAGTCAGATGGTCTGCAGTTCGGCGGACAGAGTTCCTTTCAGCACTGGAATAACAGGTAGTCCGCGCGGTTTGTTACGTTCTGGAGACCTAGCGACCTGAGCTGACTGCTTTAGCAGTTAGTAGCAGATCCGACGGTTACTCCTTGAGTCCGCGTGGCTTGTTTGTGTTGTACTTTTTCTGCTTTCCTCAGAATTTTTTGGCAAGCATGTCTCGTCATGTATGCTCTGCTTTGTAAAGAAGATCTTCTTTTAGTACAAGATTCTTGTTCTTGCTTCTTGTTTTCTGGTTTACTTGCTCAAGTATGTTGAGTGTTCCTGCATCTTGTTCCCGCTCTCCGCTATATCAAATTTCAACAAGAGCCACTTGAAACTTGAGAGATTTGGCTTCGTCGTGTGGCTTTGACTTGACTCGCTTGTAGCTCGGGTGCAGCTCGTAGGGGGAATTCGGCAGAGCTTCACCCTGAGGAAGAAGAAGACTCGGATGAAAAATGTGAGAAAAGAGGAGGCCTGAAGCTCCTTTTATAGGCTCCGGGTGGTGGTTATGGTGGTTACGCGGCTATCCGCAAACCATAACCACAATCATAATTACTTTTAGTATAGTTTAAATGCACGTATTTCGCTATTTAGAGACCATTTAAATAAATTATAAAATATTAATTAAATCCTCCCCCACTAACCCGGTGGTTAGTGGGTGGTTATGCGTAAATCGAATGGCTGAGAACGCTCCCCATTTATCGGACGACGGGAGCAGGACTCCGCAGGCGGCCGGCGAACTCGCCGTCAAGTTTGCCTCCAACGGGAGGATCACCGATGGAGGCCGGGGCGGAGTGGCCGCTCCCCTTGGTCGTGCGCCGGTGGCCGAGGGAAGGGACGGTCGGGGCGACCGCCCCCTTGGCTGCGTGGGTGGAAGAGGAAGGGGACGACCCGGGTTGCCTCCCCCTCAGCCGCGCCGACAGCCGAGGAAGGGTCGGCCCGAGAGGTCGCCCCCTTGGCCGCGTGGGCGGCTGAGGAAGGGGGCGATCCAAGCGGATGCCCCCTCTGTCGCGCCTGGGGCCGAGCGAGGGGCGGCCCGGGCGGCCACCCCCTTGGCCGCGTGTGTGGCTGAGGAAGGTGCGGCCCTGGCGGCCGCCCCCTTGGCCGCACCGGCAGCCGAGCGAGGTGCGGCCTGAGCGGCCGCTTCCTTGGTCGCGGTTGGGGCCGGCACTGTGAAAGAGGGCGGGCGGCCGACATCCGGGGAGGAGGCCAGCCACCGCCGGCGAGGCGGGGCTCGCGGCAGTTTGCCCATTACTCGTAATAGGATTGGTGCGCGGAGGATCGAGTGCGGTGATTGCCGCACGATCAATCCCATGGTCCCACCTCTTTTGAGGTGAGGATCATAGGTGTGCGGTTATGTGCACACCTAATTTCTATAAAATGGGGGTCATCCCCAACCATTTTATTCATTGATAATTATACCATTTTAATGGGATAAAGGCTTTTGTGTTGTGTTATTGTTGTGTTGTATATTACAATCTTTTTTTTGTAATTAAGTTCCTTTTATGCCCCAGCCCTCTTTCACTCTCTGTAACATGAGAATTTTTTTGGTACAAGCTTGTACCATGCCCTCGTGCCCAAATAAATAGCTCTTAACTCCTGGGGCCCACCTTTCTTTCCCCCCATCTTACAAAAATTGAATTTTGAATTTTTCTCCCCTTCCCCGTCTCTCTCGTTTCGCTGTGCATTCCTATGGTTTTTCACGGCGGAAATCTAGCAATTGTGTTGGGTCCAGCGTTCCTTCACTTGACCCGTGGCGCTTTGCTACTTATTTAAAAAAATTAAGTAGCGCCCTCTCCAACAGTCCGGGCTTTTGGTGCAGTTGAGTATGCGCTTGATCCTTCAATTGGTATCAGAGGAGGTGACGGGTTCAAGACCGAGGGCGCGCTATTAAATCCCAATTTTTCCCTTCTTCCCGTGTGGGTTCGGCGGGTCAGGCAAATCGTGGACATGTGGTAACCCCACCTCTGAGCCATGTGGGCCTTGTGGTAACCCCACCTCTGAGCCAACGGGTTGTGCTGGACGCCGGGGGGGATTGTTGGGTCCGGCGTTCCTTCACTTGACTCGTGGCGCTTTGCTACTTATTTAAAAAATTAAGTAGCGCCCTCTCCAACAGTCCGGGCTTTTGGTACAGTTGGGTATGCGCTTGATCCTTCAAATTGGTTTTCTCCCCCTTCCCCGTCTCTCTCGTTTCGTTGCGCATTCCTATGGTTTTTCACGGCAGAAGCAACCGGAGGTCTCCGTTACTACTCCACCATACTTGCCCCAGCATGTTGATCCGGGCAAAAAAAACAGTGCTTCCTATTTCATTTCCTTCATTACTAGGTTGTCAGTTTCAACTGGTCTTCAGTTCCAACTAGTTTTCAGTTCCAACTGGAGCACGTTCATTACCAGAGGTTGCCATTACTACTCCTTCAAGGTATAATATATTGATTTTGAGTTCCATTCCAGTTGTAGTTTCTTTTGTAGTGTCATGCATGTAGTGTCCATCATTATTCTAGTTGCTTTGTAGTTAACTTCCAGTTTAATTCTAGTTGTAGTTACATTCCAGTTGCTCTTGTAGTTATAGTTACTAGGGTTTTAATTTCAGCTGCTCTTGTTTGTATTCCAGTTACATTCCAGTTTGATTCTAGTTAGATTTTAGTTGTAATGTCCTAGTTTTTTCCAATTGTAATATTGTTTGAGCTTCTTTTATTTTTCCTTCCCAATCGTAGATGTCAGGTTCCAGTGATTTATATAGCAGATGTGCTATTAAGACATTCAAAGAGAATGTCAAATCTTTGTTGGATGTAATCTCTGAAGACTCCAAAGAGACTCTCCGTGAAATAGGAATTCTACAATTGTTTAGCATGCCTATTATTCGACAAAATATTCCCCTGTTATATTATATTATTAGGTATTACTATGCCAAGAAGAATGTTTTTCTCTTTTGTAAGTTTTATGTGAAATTTACAGTGAATTATATTGCACTCATATTGGGTCTTCCAAACCGGGGAAGAGAATTTCAATTCGAGAGAATTTCCTTGTCTAACCACAAGCATAATGAGTTGGTGCAAGATCTAGCTGACCTCATAGTAGAGGATAGTTCACCAACCCTAGAGTCAAGGAGAATAAATGGTCTTATTAGATATGTATTGGCAGTTTTCTTCTTCCCTTTGAAAGGACTTAAAGTGTCAACCTTCCTTTTGGACTTCAAAGGGTTGGAGGATTTTGCAGCAGTGAACTGGTCGAAGGCCATACACACCTTTCTCCACTCCCATTTTGCTTATATAAGGCAGATTGCTATTGGGGAGGAGATGACAAATCTAGGCTACCTTGAGGGGTGCTCCGTTATTCTAGTGGTAAGCAAGAGCACGTACAACTTGTACTTATAATAATATTGTTGTTTTATTATTTGCTTATAGCTATTTCATATCATGTCGTAGGTATGGTTTTTGGAGCATACCTCTATAGCATCGGCATGGACAATACTGACTATTTTTTTCTTAAGTACTAACTAGTTTTTGCTTATTATATGCAGTATTTAAAATCATGCGGCAAGATCAGTCGTAGAATGGTCGAGCATATCACCCATGAGTCAGTTGGAGCTGCTGAGGTTATTGTAATGTCATGTCATGTTGTTAGTCATTGGGTCATGTTAGTTGTCAATCTTAAAAAATGAAACTGGGATTTCTATGACTCAATGTCGAATCCCACACACAGTACACCCCTACGGAACCATGCATGTAGTTGTATTATTCAAATAAATTATAACTTCATATGTGCCGATTATCTTCACAGTTGATGTGCTTCCAAGAGAGATAGCACTATGGCCACTATGCGTCATTAAAGGGCTTCCTACTCAGGACACATGCAATGATTGCGGGATATTTGTGATGAAATATATGGAAGCCAGTGTGGTAGAGGGACCAGTGGATTGGAAGAGTCAAAAGATTTGGGGGAAGGACATGCCGAGGATTCGAGCCGAATTGGTTGCCTCTTTTTGCCCGATTTTTACGTCTTCCTTGCTTACAGAAAATGGATTTAATTTTTAAATGATATTGTAAATGATGACATAATATTGATCTGGAGTATGATTAGTTAACAGTTAATGTGCCAGATGACCCTATTTATTGCAACTTTAACAGTTAATGATTAGTCTGTCATTGCTCAACAAATCTCTCATTGCTCAGTACTGATAATGACATACAGCTTCATGCTGATCGTTACATTGATAGTCATAAATACATCTTCATGCAATGCACTTCTCGTTACCATTTTAAAACATTGGGAATTACGGAAAATTTATAATGTATATCCACTAGAGCTCTCAAGTTTGGTTGAACGTTTAAGTTCTGGCAGGACCGAGCTGTATCAACAGGAACCTCAAAACTCTCAAGGGATATATTGTCTAAGAAGTTGTATTCTTTGGGCTCTTGTTTCACGTCAACCACGATAGGAGCTTTCCCCTTTGAATCATCCCTGGCCGCTGGAAAAAGTAGGAAATGAGAATTAAACATTGTAAAACAAACACAAAAATTTAAAGCTAAATAATCTTACTTTTCCTCTTCGATGATTTTTCCCAATGACACTTAGGTCGGTTGTTAGATTGTCCCTTACTTCGCATTGCCGGTGGATCTCGAACTAGTCCCTTGTTTTATAGATTGGACCTTACTTCGCATTGATGATGGATCTCGCATTGTCATAAGTTAAATGCAGTTGAAAAAGAATTAATTTCAGTTGTAACATAATAAATTTCAGTTGTAACATAATGAATTCTTGTTGTAATAGAGTAAATTCTACTGTGTATTACAGCTGTGATAATCGACGAGAAAGAGGATGAACTTTAATTAAAGGAAGATCCGCAAAAGAGAAGAAAGAATGAAGACTCACATTGCCAAAACTATCACGGCGGGTTTCTCATGTGACTCCTGTATGATCTGAAACTTCAGAGAGAACAAACACGATGAGGGCAAAGGCCTGCAGCAATGGCAAGAAAGAGAGTTTCTGGTGTTAAAAAGCAACACTGTTAAAAAAGCTTTGTCGAGCAACAAAACTAGTAATGGCGGAGTAGTAATGACACACTCACGGTCTTCTGTCGTTATTTAAATTCCTCAGGTAAGGTGTAGTAGGAGATGGTTGGAAAGGTGGACGGCGACATGGACCTCAAGTAACTAGGGTATGAGAAGGTCGGAAAAGCAGCCGATGACGTCCTGAAACCCTAAGGCAGCAGACGGGTTCAGATGAGAAAACGAAAAATCGGAGAAGATGATGGGAAAAAATCCAACATACATCTTTATAATATATATATATATATATGAATGTTCAGCGTGATTTTTTTTCGAGGGTCAAATCGGGCGCCTAAACGGCTTCAAATCAAAAACGGTTCAACATGAAAGTTGTAGATATCGTCAAGATCTACAACTTTCATGTTGAATACTTTTCATAAAAATGCTCGTATAACACGTAGTTCAAAAAAGCGCGTATATAGGAATATGCACTTAACGCGGATATACATTAAACCCTATATATATATGTGTGTGTGATTGCAAACCGTTCGTGTCCCGGATACCAAAACTTCGCCTATTTTACATGATCATACACATTTTTAAGTCAAAAAACTTTAATCTGTTTCTCCATTAAGAGCTAAATTTGAAATAATATCAATTTTTATTTTTCTTATGCTTAAATTTTAGGCAAAGTTTGTAATGAGTTCATAAATTAACTTACACTATGATTTTAACGATTTTAGGAGATGCGGCAATCATAAGTGTTGAAGTCAAAAAAATTTTCTACTCTAAAATTCGGATCAATACAGCCTAAGTTTACTAGTCCAGCGGTCGGGCTTGACGGCTTGACGGGCAAGGATCCAAAATTTTTGGGAACACTAAGAAGAAACTCAGGTGTTGATGTAGGGAGCTCCCACCACATACTCAGATACTTAGAAAAAACCTCCCCTCCACAACAAAGAATGGCTGAACAGGGTATAAGGGTGAGACTAACTTGGTGACTATCTTAAGATGGTTCAAGGAGGAGTTCAGACCAATGGGAAAACTTGCACTTATTTATCCTAAGGTAGAACGTTTGATTGGTTACTTAGAACAAAGAAACAAACTCTTAAGCTGCAACGAGGAGGTCCCTACACACATCTGAAAGAATAAAGAGAACTTCCCCTCCGTAGCCAATGCTTAGATGAGCACCTTGGAGGGCACTGTGCAGCGCCAAACTGTCGCCCGGAAACCATGACAAGCAGTGTCAAAGTTCCAACCAACCATGATCAATCAGAGGAGAGAAAAGCTAAAGAAAGGTCCTCTCCAAAGGTGCTCTTGGGGGTCTATTTATTATTTTTCAAGAATGATTTGCGGATAGCGGAATTCCGCCTTTTAGTTTTATTAGATGCAACCCAAATTGGCATGCGAGCAACGAATCCCGTTATTTGTAGTGGCTAAAGGCAGGCCAAAAGAGAGTTCCCTGGGAAAGTACACATAGACTAGCTGACCAGGTTATTCCTACTCGTCTGGGGGTGGCGAGTGCTCGGGGAAGTTGAGACTTGCCACTCATCCTGATTCTTGTCCAAGTGTAAGCCAGCTCGCCCCACTAGCCTACCACTAGCCCGGAGCCCGAGGCGAGTGTCACCTAAGTGTCCCTACTCGCGCCTGCTTGCGTGGGGTGAGTGAGGAGGTATCATCTCCACTCGCTGCTCCTACTTGTCTGGGCCCAACTTGTCTTTCTGGCATGGCCTCTTTGAAGGGTCCCACTCGGCAAATACAAGGTTGTACACAATCCCTGCTTTTTTTGGGCTTGCCTCAAGCTCGGAAAGAAAGTCCAACCCCCAGTATTCGGTGAGTGCTAGCTAAATTGGAGGGAATCTTTCAGTGGGCTGCCAATGTGTTATATATATATCGAAGCAGGGGGTAGGGAGGGACCTTGCAAATCAACTCTTTCCCTTTTTCTTCTACCCGTCTCTAGATTTTCGCCCTTCTGAGGATTTTCACAACTGACACACCCTTATGCGGGAGAAGAAAAAATCCTCCACAGCCGAGTTTCTGTCCTTATTCACTGGTAAATCCTCGGGCTCGCTATCAAATCGAATGAGGAAGGCCAAAAAGGTCAAGCGCGATTTGACTAAGGGCGAGTCCACTCCTCTCAACCCGCAGATGCCAAAGTTTGATCTTGGGCTCACCCCTTTCAATGAGGTACAGACTCTTGTGATTCTATTCATTCACGACTTGTCGGAATTCTTATTCCTGACTGACCTTAGTGCTCGTATAATGATCCTGCCAAAGAAAAGGGCACCGGAGGAATTTTGACGGATGCCATCACTCATCCTCAAGACAATGTGAGTTACCAGGTGACCCAGGGCATTCACCCCCAGGTGGACGCGAGTTCTCATGCCAATCCTGGCATCTTTCCACAAGTGTCTAGTGAGGTGTCCACTGTCACCCTGTCGATCCTTCCTTTTGCCACTAGAGTTGATCTCGCATTGCTCACTATAATTCCCACATTCGAGGTTATCAATGTGACCTCTCTACTTCTGAAGTCTCCAGCTTGCGAGTCCATGAGCGAGCTTACCTCCGCCGTAATCACTCAAGTGAGGTATACTCCTGACATCCCCATCTCCACCTATGTCTAGGTTCTCTACAAGACCCCTCCTCGTCTGGGTCTAGGTAAGTCACTTACACTCCCCCTCTCTAGCCTTTTTCGAGGCAGACCAAGCCACCCTATCCATTGTCCAGGGAAATAAGTCGGCGCCTCACATGATGTGTTACAACATTCACCCTCTCCTACTTATTGTATTAGTCTCAATTCTTGTAACCTCCCACTTTTTAAGATAAACACGAAGCCTCGGTGACCGACAAATGCGACACAGGAGCATACATGACACCTCCCTCCCCCAATATGATTGAGGGCTTCACGGGCGACCTGAACAACCCTGTCGAGATGAAGAAGCGAACGACTGCCGTTCTCCAGAAATATGGGCTCATGTTGCGCAAGATTGAGGAGGGAAGAGCTATTAGTGAGGCTGCAACGGAGCAGAGATTGTGCGCACTTGAAAATGATTACACATTGCTGGCTGACGAGGAGTGACGAGGAGCTAGTGGCGAGGCGACATCTCCAGAGACGCATATTGCGCAAATAAAATAATATATGCGCCGCATGTAGTTGGAGCTCGACGTTGTCTGCGAGTACAAAAACCTCATAGATCGCCTAGGGCAGGTATGCGTGGTCAGGGATGTGAAAATGGCTCCAGTTCTGAGCCCACCGGCTCCTCCTACCCCCTATTGGGCAGGGATATGAGGCATGGGGCACTCTCTTTTTTTTATATGAAGCACCAGACTGTTTATATCGTTTTAATTTAATTTACATTGAACATTTTGATGTGAAGTAGTTGCATTTCCACATTCGTTTTCTTTCTTGATTACCGTGATGATATGCTCATTAGACTCGTCGATGAGTGGGGGGTCTCACTGGGTCGATCCAAAGGTTGAGGCGAGGGGTCGCAAGCGGATTATCCATACACCTCGTCCATCCCCCCAGCGTCATACATTCACCTACCGCATTTATTATCCTCCACGGTTCTGTCATCGCTCCATCTTAGCACTCACATTTTCTGCTTGACTATGATGGGTGGCGATGTCTACATTACTGATGGTCGGATGAAGTGTGCGAAAAAATTTATCAAACAACCATTCCGTGATGGACACCTGCCCGAGCCGGAGTTCCTTTCCTTCTTGGCCAAATACATCCTGCCTAGGTTCATTGCCCGCCAACCCGAGAAGCGCGAGGCGATCAACACCTTCTATAAGGATGATCTCATCTTCCTTATCTCACATTTTGAGGTGAGGTTGAACCTTCCCCTATGGTCGGAAGAACGTCAAGTCCTCAAGTACTTTGGGGTCGTCCCGACGCAGCTCAACACAAACACAATAGCTATATTTGTGGCACGTGAGTAGAGAATTGAATTCAACCTTCCCGTATTATGCAAGTTGTTCATATATAGGGCAACCAATGACGGTGTCGTATTCCTTTTCGGTTCATACTTCAAGGTGTGCGAGAATGCCAATAAGAACCACCATTGAATAGACAAGTTCATGTTCACCAAGGGGAATATCGGCAACATTCCCTACTCGCTGATCCAACAAGACGAGATGACGTATCACGCCCTGCGCGTGGAGGGACAGGACGCGTCCCTCCATAAATGTTTCCTTAACAAGAACTTTGAAATCTCCTACCTGAGGAGGAACGCCAGCTCGCTCCCCCCGGTACTCTCGGGAGAAGGTACTTTCATACTTTCCCTCTTTTTAGATCTTGTTCTATTTGGCACCTAATTTTCCAAAATGTTGTTATTATACCGATGCAGGGGAGCATATCATCCCGACGAACCCTCCGTACGCTAGTGCCGATGCCCCAACTTCTCAACTCGCTCATGCGCAAGCGGCTGTGGCGTCATGAAGCAACGAGCCGGGGGAGTTTGCTTACCACTGTAGTAAGAAAAGGACAGCGCATGTCGACCTCAACTCTACCCCCCTCATCAGACCCGCCCAAGAAACATAAGAAGGGGCAATATCCAAGGAGAAGCGAGTCAAACCAGTTTGTTGGGAAGGAGGCCAGGTCGCGAAAGATTACTTGGGGCCATCTGCTGGGTTGGGGTCGGGAGCTCGCGAGGAAGGGGAGCCTGACTCGCACCCCAACTTTGGACTGAGGAAAAAATCCATGGATAGTGTCGGCGAGCCGCTGGTCCTTTGGGATGAAATGCAAAACCGAATCTCCATCTCCAATCTATTCCCCTCTTGGTCTGAAAGTGTCCCCCCCTAGCGGGCACACTTATGCCCTAGCCTTCGGGATCTGTGGCTAAGAGGATGTGACGTCCTATGATGGAGCGACCACACAAAGGTTGGCTCACGAGAGTGCACGGGCACAGCTGCGCGCTCTGGATCTCACACACATGTCCTCGCATCGCAGCCTCAGCCTCTCTAGGAAATGGGTCGCTGCCGAGACTACGTGGAAGCTCGCAGCAGACGAGGCAAAAAACTTGAAGCTTAAGTTGGGGGGTCGCTGAGAAGCTTCTCGCACAGAACTCCAACAGAGTGGTAAGTGTGGATCACTTCGAATATTTATGTTCTCACTTCTTCCTTCCACCAAACCTATTTTTGCGGGTTTCTCACAGGATGTCGAGACAACTGGCCGAATGCGCTCGTGGGTCGCTGAGCTGGAGGGGAGGTCAATGAACTCCAGGCTCAGCTCGCCCAAGCTTCCTCAACCGCTCTGGCATCGAGTCACGAAGAGTTATCCAGTCGTGGAGACATGTTGCAATAATACTCTTCATGCAAAATGGAAGAGATAAAGATCTAGAACCACATCTATCAAAGCCATGAAGCACGCGATTCTCATGATAGAAAGCTTGAATATCCTAAAGAACGATTGCGAGGACGTTGAAAATGTGAACAATTGAATAAATCCTCAAAGAATTCTCTAAAGGAGGGGTGAATAGAGATTTAAAAATTGATCTTAATTAATATACTTTAGTTCAGTTATCTCAGAATTTGCACACACAGATTACTGATCAAAAAATTCTTACAGTAAAAGTAAACAAAACAAAACAGAAGTAAACACAAAAAATAACAAACACAGAAGATACTAAAGCTATAGTGGTTCCCTAAAATCTTGGTATATCCACTCTTCTACCACCATGATAGAAATACACTATCCTAGTGTTTTAGTCTTTTGATAAAGAGACTCTTAGAGCCAACAATTAGATCTTTTAGTAAGGAGATCTTGAACCAAAACTAACTGAGTCTTTTGTTAAGGAGACTCTCAGAACCACGAACTAAATCCTTTAAAGAGGAATTCTAAAAACTCTTTACACAATCAGTACAAGTGAAGTAAGAAGGAGATTGAGAAAGAAGGTTGTGAAGAAAAGTCTTTTGAATGAGTGCTCTCAGCAAAAATCTATGGAATGTTTAATATTAAGTGTATTAGTAGAGAGCCAATGATTATTCTATAAGTTTTTTGGTCAATGGATTGACCTGATTCATCTCTATCTATAACATTATTTGTAGCCATGTGGGTTTTCATGATGGAGGTATTTTTCATCATAAACTTTTTCATAAGTTTTTTTTATATTTTGACTGAGATATGAAAATTCTCTCATCACTTTGCTTCACTTAGAACCCAAGGAAGAATGATAATTCCTATAAGCTACTCATTTCAAATGTAGACGTCATTAGGTTAGCAAACCTTTTGCAAAGTACTGGATTTGTGGAGCCAAAGATAATATCATCCACATATATCTGGAAAATAAGCAACTATTGTTTGTGTGTTTTAGTGAAAAGTATTTTATCCACTTTTTCTTTTGTAAATGAGTGTGCTAAGAGAAAATTGGATAAGGACTCATACCAAGCTCTTGGTATTTTTAGACCATATAGTGCTTTATTTAACTTATACATATGAGCAGGATAAGATGATTTGATTAAACCTAGAGGTTGTTCCACGTAGACCTCTTCTTAAAGAGTACAATTGATAAAATCACTCTTGACATCCATCTGATATACCTTGATCTTCTTGTAAGCACCATAGACAAGGAATAACCTATTTGTCTCTAGTTTGGCAACTGATGGAAAGGTTTAGTTGTAGTCTATTCCTTCATCTTACCTATACCCTTGAGCAACTAGTCTGGTCTTATTCCTAACTATTACTCCATTTGAATCCAACTTGTTTCTATATACCCACTTGTTCTAATAATTGGGTAATTTCTAGGCCATTCCATTAGAGTCCAAACCTTATTTCTTTCAATCTAAGCCAGTTCTTCTTGCATAGAAACAATCCAATATAGATCATTGTCTGCTTCCTCAAACTTCTTGGGTTCATATTGGGAGAAAAAATATTGTAGCATAACCTTAGTTGTTAGTTGGTTCCTTGCTCTTACACCCAAATTTACATCTCCTATCACTTGGGATTGGGGGTGATCCCTAAGGATAACCCTCTCTGTATTTATTCTTGCTTCCCCAAGTATAAGGATTATCTCTTCCTATTCTTCCTCTTCATTCAGATCATTTTCTACTGTAGTTTCCTGTTTAGCATTTTGCTTTTGAGTCTGAAATTTTATTGTTGAACTGATGATTTTTTAGCAGGATCTTCATCATTAGAGTTAGCTTCAACACTTTCCAGCTAATGATGGTGATTTTTAGATGATCCTTTGGTATTCTTCTCGATCTTCAATTGCTCTAACTCAACAACCAGAGGAACCTGTTCCTGCAAAATATTCTTGGTGGAAATCCCCCCTTGGAAAATGGATGAGCTTCATTAAAGACTACATGCATGGACTCGTCTATTTTAAGAGTCATTTTATTATAACACTATAGGACTTACTAGATGATAAATATTCTAAAAATATGTCATCAGCCTTCTTGTCAAATTTGGCAAGATAGCTCTTCCCATTATTGAAGATATATTAAGTACAACAAAATATCTTAAAGTATAAAACTATAAGTGGCTTCCCCTTCAGTAAATCATATGGTGTCTTCAACTTAGTTTTATGAACAAGACTCCTATTCAAAACATAGTTGATAGTGTTGACTGCTTTAGCCCAAAAGGATTTAGGCAAGTTTGACTCAACCAATAATGTCCTTCCTGATTCAATTAGAGTTATATTTTTTCCTTTCAGTTACCATATTTTGTTGAGTAGTTCTATGAGCTGAAAAGCATTGTCTTATTCTTTCATCCTTACAGAGTCTATAAATTAACAAGTTTTTGAACTTTATGTCATGGTCACTTCTGATCATAGACACTTGAGTGTTGAATTCAGATCAAACTTGTTTAATGAAACTTGAGAGGATCCAAAACATATCTGACTTAGCTTTTAGAAAGAACACCTAACTGAATCTATAAAAATAATCCACAATGGCTAAAGTGTAGGACTTTTCTCCTAAGCTTTGAGCGGTGAGTGGACCAAACAAGTACATATGTAATAAATATAATATTTTAGGTTAATCATTCTTACTAATTGTTTTGAATGATGATTTGATTTGTTTACCTAGCTGACATGCTCTACATGGATTTAGTTTCCCATACTTAGCTTTTAGTAAGCCCCTAACCAAATTAGCCTTTGCAAGCTCTTGGTTATGGTCTTATAATTAAGGTGACCAAGCCTCATGTGCCAAAACACATTTTTGTCTACATCAATAGTGAATAGACCGATTTCTTTTTCATTTGAGCTGAAGTCAACCACATATATATTTTCTTTTCTAACCCAGATAACACAATTACATTAGTTTTAGTATTGATAATTTGGCAAAAGTTATGGGTGAACCAAATTTGTATTCACAATTACACAACTGACTATTGCTAATTAGATTATGTTGAAGTCTTTCAACATACGCTACTTCAGAGAAGGTGATACCTCTAATTTTGATCACATCATATTCTTTGGTCTGGCCATAATTAGAATCACCAAAAATTATCTTGGGACTATTTTTAGCCTTATAGTTTTTCAGCAATTCTTTGTGTCCAATCATGTGCCTGGAGCATCCACTGTCCAAGTACCACAGTTTGTTTGTGAATGGACAATCCTTTACATGCACAAGAGACTAAACATTAGTTGGGACTCAGGTCACCTTGGGCTCATTGCTCTTTTTTCCATTATATTTGGTGTTGAAGGTGTAAGAAGGTCTTTCATGATACCCCTTGGGATAAAAGAGTGTTAGTCTATCAAACCAACAACTTCAGCATTATGACCATGTCTTAAACAATTCTTACATTTGAGTTTATACTAATGACAACCAGAAAACTTTGTTGTATTAAATCCATTTGAATCATGTATTGGGAAGTTGCTTTGACTTCGACTCGACGCAACTTTCTGGTTGCGTCGATATGATGTCGACACATATAACGTGTTACGTCGATATGGTATCGACGCGGACTCATGCCTACGTTGACTAGAAGTCGACACATAAGTAGAGTTGCGTGCGCATAGTAAAATCCCTCGTCATGGGGGTGCGCATAGAAAATTTTATTATCATAGGTGTGCAAATATATAACCGCATCCATAGCGATATAATTACCAAAATGCTCATTTTTGAAACTATAAAAAAGGTTTAGAGCCCTCATTGGATAGCACCTTAATTAATTGCATTCTACACTCGAGAGAGCTTCATAGTCATCTTTTAAACAACTCCCAGAGTTCTCATTCAACAGTTAAATACATATCCTTTCAAGATCTCTTTCAGAGTTTGTGGATCCCTTGAAGATTGCTCTAAAACTCCATATATAGTTCGAAGATCCTTTAAAGTTTGCTCGAATATCTCCTTCGATCTTTGAAGATTGCTTCGGAGCCTCTAAGATCTCTTTCGTTCCTCAAAGGTCCCCTCGAAGACCTCACCCAGCTCTGTCCGAGCCCAGAGCCTTGTTGTCGCAATCATTATTTAAAATTTAAAACAAGCAACAATTTCAAAACTGAGAGGAGGCATTTATGAAGAGGTGTGAAGGCTTTGTTCATGAGGAGAATTACTATAAATGGGGCATCAAATTCAAAAGAATGCATTGATTTCCATATACAAAGAGGAGGAGGCATGCCGGTTCGACAATCAAAGATAAGAATCGTGAAAGTTCTGAGGGGATTTCCTGAGGCATTTAGAAGTTATAACTGTGTTCATCATTTCTTGTAAGATCTTTTTTTATTGAATGGTGTGCTTCTATAGTTATGAACTAAATCTCCAAGTATTGTATGATGAAAGTACTATGATTTGTTATGATGATGAATTATCTTAATTTATATTGGTGTTTGATTAATTATCTTTATTTAGTTTGTAATCTTAATATCGAAACTTTCGGCCCAAGTTTTCATTTTTTTATTGTGTTTCATAATTCGAGAGATGATGTAACATCCCATTTTCGGCTAGACCCCTAGGAGTCGGTCTGTCGTGACAGAACCCTAGGAAGCCCAAGAATTGAAATACATCGACCAAGATTTCGGGTCACGGGTTGGTCACGCCCGTGACCGACCCGTCACGCCCGTGACCTAGGGCGTGACCCCCTTCGACGATCGTCGATCTCAGGAAGACGATCGTCGAGCGCAGAATTTGCAACCCGGGCCTGTCACGCCCGTGACCTACGTGTCACGTCTGAGACCTAGGGCGTGAACCCCTTCGACAATCGTCGATCTCAGGAAGACGATCGTCGAGTACAGAATTTGCAACCTGGGCCTGTCACGCCCGTGACCTACGTGTCACGCCCGCGACCCAGGGCGTGACCCCCCCCCCCCCCCTTCGACGATCGTCGATCTCAGGAAGACGATCGGCGAACTAAGAATTTTCCACAAGGGCCTGTCATGCCCGTGACCTACGTGTAACGCCCGTGACAAAGGCCGAAACGTCAGTTCAGGCCCGAAATTATTCTAACACGTGTTATAATAAATTCTGGTATGGAAAGTTACACCAGGAGTATTTATGGGTCGTTTCCTTCTCTAATTACTTATTAAAATGAGTAAGTGTTGGTCCAATAGGAAATCGCCACCTGGTAAACACCTCTTCTTATTCATGTGTTTCCTTTCCTCCAGCATAACAAAAATAATATTAAGAGAGAGCATTCATGGCCATGAATGCTTCACCCTTTCCCCTCCCCACATGGAGATCTATAAAAGCCCCCTTAGAGCAAGATGAGAAGGTTACACTCTTAACCAAACGGATTCAGATTATTATTCTTGCTGTAGGAGATGTTCAGGAACGCCACCACCGCGCCATGACAATCCGACGTTCATCTCGCCTCCAAACCGCGAACATGGTCCTCCTCTACTTCTTCTCTTATGGGTAGATCTTAGGATCTTAGAATGGAAGTTCGTGCTCAACGGATCCGGACCTATCTCGAGTTTTCATGGAAAAAACATGAAAAATATATTTTCAGGTACGCCGGAAACCGCCACCTCCGGCGGCCGAACCACCGCCGACCGATAGCCATCGCCTCGACGGAGGTGGTGATGGTGGTGGCCGGCCAGGGAAGTGACCGGACGGCCGGCGACGGATCACGGAAGAGCTACAGGAAAAATATGTTTCTGAGTTAAGTTTTCTGGTTCTGTAAAAGATGAACAGTAAATTCTATTATTATTCATTTATTAATTATAATGAATTATTATCTCCTTTTTAAATCACCTTTTGATATTACCAAACGAGGTACTTAGAAGCCGATTTTGGAAAAATTATCAGTCACAAAAGTTGTAGCCCTTCGAGTTTAAAATAATTTAAAATTGATTTAAACTCATTTGGGTAAGCGGTTTGACCGCAACACCCGTTTTAGTGGGGGATGTACCTAGAGTTGGGCATGAACTAAAATGAATGCCCACGCTTCGTCCCTTGTCCAAATGACCTGAAATTTGGTCAGGGGATTACCCTTATCCATACCTAGAGGCTGTCAAAAAATGGGAATTTTTGGAGATACTTTGCCTAAGGTTTTTGTTTTAATTTAATAAAGTTTGATTAATTTATTTAAGTGGTCAAATGACCTCCAAACCCTCCCAAATTTTGGTGAGTGGTCCCTGACAATAAAACCTAGCTCTGTACAAAATTCGAACTCATTTGGATGAGTTTTGGACAGGAAGTCACCTATTCTTAACTAGGCATTAATGAGGCAATTTTTGAGTAAAAAGTGCACTAAGAGGTTGGAACGGTCAAATCACCTAAACAGAGGCTGATATTTTGACCACTGACTTAGAGGGGTTATTATAACCCACTTGGAGAAAATGGTGTGGTTTAGGGTTGGTTTACCCTAGGATCAAAACTCAAACCCTAAATAAAGGGTTTTGAGAGTTGTAAAGGACATGGGGGCAATTGCTCTCGTATTGCCTTGAAATTTAGTAGAGTTGACATTAGCATGATATAAATCATCTGGATGGAATCTTGGAGGAGTTGGAGACAGGTAGATACCTCAAAACCCTAACCGTAGCTTTATGGTAAAATATCAAATAAGTAAAATCTGTCACTAAACATTATCTAAAAGTTGTGAAACTAGGGAAGAGTAAGTTTTGGGGAAGGTAAAATTTATAGAAATTTTACTGGAATTTTATGAAGTATTTTTCTAGCACTTCATTTGTAACGATTGTTATAGTCCTAATTGATGTTTTAATAATTTGAATCTTTTTGTTCATTGAAACCCCATGAAATTTTGGAAGTAAATGTTTTAGGACAGAATGGTTGCTTCAGAAATTTTTGTATAATTTTTAGTTGAGTAAATCCAGTACTTCTTTCACAAATATTAAAAAGGGGTTTTATGCTTTGAAAATTAATTATGGATGATATTGTTGCTAAAAAATTATAAAACTTGGTCAATGCTATTTTTGCAGTTGTACCTACATAATATAATTAATTTATAACTTTTGGATGGATATACTCTGTACTTGGTTCATAAATAGCGGAAGATAGAAAATATTACTAAAATAGTTTTAGTACCCTTTTGATGATAGAAAAATTGTGATATCTTGGATTTATCATATTGAGATAGCAAAGTATTTATAATAATTTTGTTGGACATCTTGCATGAGTACTTAGGGTAGTTCATGTTCAAACTGGTAGCCCTTGGAATTTTTGAGGAAATTAATTAAATGCCAGATAAATTATGAAAATTATAGTTTTTTGATTATAGGCTAATCATATCATGATATACCTCCAGTTAATAAGTTATGGCATTTGGATGAGTATTGGATCATTTCCTAACCGGTTCGACATATAGTCTAGGATGGTCTGCATATAACAAATTGTTAAATTGCAATAGGACATGATCTGGGATAGTTGTTGGAGTTAGTCATTTTGTCTGGTTGGATAGATGTGGATGGTTTCGTAATATAATGATATGAAGGTTAGTGAGAAGTGGTGATGGCTAGAGTTAAGAGGTGCTCGGGTTTGACGAAAGATCGTCTTTCCCGAAGAGAGGAGGGTTAAAAATCACCCTAGGTTAGTCTATCATAATATGAGAAGGAAATGGGTAAAGGGAATCAACCAATAACAATAAGTGCCTTGTGAAAGGGAACGATGAGCTTCAGCTACCATCATAGTTCCTAGTGCCCTTTGAGAGCCCTTCACAGGGAATACCGGGGACAGTCCTGGGTCAACGTAAACTGTAATAACAAACCGAAAAGAGTAACTTAGTAATTAGGATCTCACATTTCACAAACACTGTTAGCACGGGAAGATTGTTGGGAGCTTCGGTTCGATTGGTTAAGAGACGGACGGAATGGTACGGGGAGCTTCGGCTCGATTGGTTAAGAGACGGACGGAATGGTCTGGGGAGCTTTGGCTCGATTGGTTAAGAGACGGCCATTTTGGTCTGGGGAGCTTCAGCTCGGTTTTTGTTTGATTACGATTAAATTTGCATGTGCATAAAAGGAAAGAAAATTAAGGTGGTGGGTCTTCGGTATTGGAGGGTCGATGCACCGACGCCAATACGCTGACTCAGTAAGTGTGGTTAGCACTTTGCCAACAGAAGTCCGGTGCGCCAGTTGACAAGAGTACGCAGGAGTCCGCTTCGTGCACCAAGCGTTGAGGCGTACGATAGGTCTGACCGGTAGTGCTTTACTGGTTTAGAGGTGGGCGAGGCCCAACCCACCGCTTCCGTCTTCCACTACGGAGGTATCCTGGGAGGTAACGGCTCTGAAAGGGGGAACTAAAGGTCTGTGTGCACAGAGTCAGGTGTGTGAGTTGCACTTGCATGTTCCATCATACCCACTTGCATGTCATAGCATAATCGATTCATTTAACCCTGACACCTAAAGTATAAGTGGAATGGGACGCTTATACATTAGGACTTGCAAAACGACCTCTTGGTCTATAAGCTTGTGTGGGTAAGTTTATAAATTAAGGTCATTTTTGGTATATATATATATATATATACTGTTGTTTGATAACCGACACCCCAACGTATAAGTGGTATGAGACACTCTATACGATGGGAGCCTTGCAGAAGATCCCTTGGCTTATGCACTTCCGCACATAAGTTAAGGTTACTTTTCCTACTTTCTGTTTCTGTCATATTTATTATAGAATTGCTAGATTAGTTCCGCTGCCACATGTTCTTTCGAGTTAAGGGTTCCGCTAGATTAGTTCCTCTCCGCTTGGTACCTAGGAGTCATGGGGGAAGGGGTAGGGGATGATAGGGCTTAGTCTTTATGACTAACAGTTTTCGAACCACATCATTTTAGGAAATCGTGGAGCCCAGCACGGGGGAGCAGCCCCAGAGACCAGCGCGCTTGGAGATGGGGCAGTCTAGCTCCGGAGTTCATACAGCCGGGACCGTGAGTCTCGACCTCGAGTAAATGTTCTGTTTTTGCTTCCGCATGAGTGATTTGTAGTGAGGACATGATGTACCGGGCATAAGCCCGTATTTTTAGTACTCTGATATACTATTCTGTGGACACTCCCTTCGTGGAGACTTCTTTTTCTATATATGTGATTTTCTTGTGGACTTGCTTTTACTTCATTGTGCTACTTTTCTGTGATGGAATTGGCCGGCAGAATCGGCGCTTTGTGGTGATGACCCTTCAGGGCGTGAAGGTGTCACCGCAAAGTGGCAGTTCTGTGTCTTAGATCCCGGTGTTTAAAAAGAAAAAAAAAATGGGGGTCTTACAGATGAGTTGCGTAAGTATATTATAGATTCACTATAACATAAAAAGAAGAAAAAATTCCGTCTTTATGTTAGCAACATTCATTTTTATTTTTCATACTTTATTTTATTTCGCTCGAGTTAGAGAAAACAAGGAAAATAAATAATATAGTGATTTCAGATATCGAGAGATATTGATTTCTGCCTTAAATTATTACAAGATTGCTAATTGAGTATTTTCATAAATAATTATTCTAAATATTTCATAAATAATTATTCTAAATATTATCACATTAGACATATGAAATAAAAAAAATATAAGACAAACTTTCATAATTTATAAAAAAGCATTGTTAGAAAACCGTTATTCAATTTCATTAGAGTTTTTAACTTTTTTCAAATCACTCTATTTGATCTACTTAGATTTAAAGAAAAATTAAAGTAGTACTTGAAAACTTTAGATTAGTCACTTATTCGTGTGAACGATCATTATTATCATTATATTACTTAATTTGACATGTGTTCTGACATATATCTATTTTCTGACTATTAGAGAGCTATAAAGTCTTCCTTCGAAAATCTCCACGAGTTCTCCTTCAGCACTCGAAGATGCCTTCGAAGATCTCATTCAACGCTCAAAGATCTCTTTCGGAGATCGAATATTTCCTTTGGAGCTTGAAAATTTCTTCAAAGATGTTCTTCGTAATTCGGAGATCCTTTGAGGATTGCTCGAAGATCTCCATCATGCTTTGAACATTCTTTGAAGTTTGCTCGAAGATCTCCTTCAAAGTTCGAAGGTCGCTTGAATATTACTCGAAGCCCTCCTTCATAGTTCGAAGATCCTTTAAAGGTTGCTTGAAGAGCTCCTCCAACCTTTTAAGATTTCTTTGGAGCCTCGAAGATCTCCTTTGATCATCAAAAGTCCCTCAAAAGACAGCTCGAAGACCTCACCCAGCACCGTCCAAGCACAGAGCCATTTTGTCTCATTCATCATTCCAAATTGCTTCCGACCACGCTCACAACCACTCCACTCCAAGCTACCTCCATGATCTGCTGTAACAATATATACATTTTTAATAAATAATTTGGGACTAAAGACTATTTTTGGGTAGTAAGAAAGTCGAAATCATCCCAGGGGGAGTTTCCGTCGGATCCAGAAGGGCTCCCTTAAAGCCTTATATTTAATTTCCGGTCCAATTAGACAGTGATCGGGGACGGTGCGTGCATCATTTTGGTTTGTGGAGGGTCACGTGTGTGATGCAGTAAATGATTCTTCACATGACTAGCCTGTAGCCGCCGCCACCTTCACCGGCCACGAAGACCTTATAAATATCATCGGACTCAAAATATAAGTACCTTCCGGGCTGACACCCGTGAGCCCTGATCACGGAGCCTTCTACTCTCTCTCTCTCTAGGTCTCTCTCTCTTTCCATCACCGCCGGTGAGAGAGAGAGAGGGCCGGCAATGGCCGTGGAGGTAGCCAGAGCTTATTACTTCCAGTGGCCTCAGACTCAGCGGCTTCCCACTCACTGCGCTTTCTCCCCCAAATCCCTGTCGGCTTTCTCAAGTAACTCTTCCGATCGGGCCATCGCCCATGCGCATCGCATAGGGCACCGAGTCTCCTTTCTGGGAACTGAAGTTCTTCAGTATTCCGATCATAAAAGAAGAGCGAGGGGAGGAAGAAGAGGGGTTTCTGTTTCTCCCACATCCAGCCTCGATGGATTCGTCAATGGTGATAAGGACGAAGTGGAATTTGTCAAAATGATTAATGAATTAGATCTCAAATTCAAGCTGGAAGCCGAGTCTCGAATGAATCGAGACGCAGGGGTCAGTAACAGCAATAACGCTGAATCTGATTTTTCTGCTTCCACTTCCCCGCCTTCTTCAACGGACGAGATCCTGGCGCTGCAGTCTAATCTGCGGCCAACCTGCGATCAATTTTCGCCGGAGAAGGTTGATCGAAGGGCGAATCACTTCGATCTCCCAATCTCGCTCCGGATTCTGAAGCGAAAAAGGAAGCGGTGGGAAATCGCAGTGATGAATAACTACGCCTGCTGCTCAGTGAGGAACGCCTTCTCTTCGATGGTGTTCATCTTTCAGGAGATTCTTACCCACACGATTCACATGCGGGAGGCTCTGATCTCCTCATCCAACCTCCAGAACCAGGGGATCCTCTTCAAGGCCCACGACGAGGTGCACGCTTCCTTTATCTGGCTATTCCAGCACATCTTCTCCGCCACTCCCAATCTCATGGTCTATCTCATGCTTCTCCTGGCCAATTTTACCGTCTTCTCCATCACCCAGCACCCGGCCATCTCGCCGCCCCCTTCTCAACCCGTCTCCATGGCGGTCGAAGAATCCGAAAACCCTTCCATCATCCTTAACGATTCTGCCGCTGCCAATCGATTTCTCATTGCCAGATCACTTATTGCCGGAGAAAGCTGTGGCGGAGTCGTCGACGATGGGAAGGTACAAGCGATCGCCGGCGCAGCCGACGATGACGGTGGTTGGGATCTGTCCTCGTCTTCCTTCTGCACCGGCAGATCGATTTCTTCCGATGTGCCGACGACTGTATCGGAGGAGGAAGAGTGCGCGACGGCGTGGAAGAGGATTTTACAGGAGGCGGATCGCATTCGGCGAAATGAGCGGCACGAGGCCCTTATGGTTCCCGAAACGTTAAGGCGGTTCGTATCGCCCGTCACCGCTGAGCTAGAGCCGGAGGACTTTTCCGCATATTCCGCGACGGAGCTCTCTTACCGGCGAGCTGTCGCCGAGAACCCTGATGATCCTCTCATCCTCTCCAATTTCGCCCAGTTTCTCTATCTTGTTCTCCGCGACCATTGCAGGTATATTAATTTAATTACTATCAGTCATAATTTAATTCGTAATTAACGATTTAGGTTGTACTTGTTAATAATATTAAGTTTTATTGTTTTGTTGCTCCAGTGCCGAGGAGTATTTTAAGAGGGCGGCGGAGGCAGCGCCGGCAGACGCGGAGGCGCTTTGCCGGTACGCGAACTTTTTGTGGGCGGCGAAGGCGGATTTGGAGGCGGCGGAGGAAACCTTTCTGGCGGCAATTGCGGTGGATCCGGGGAACAGCTACTACTCGGCTAACTACGCGCACTTTTTGTGGAGCACGGGAGGGGAGGACACGTGTTATCCTTTAGATGAGCATGGTGGCGCGTAAATATTATTATTATTATTTTTGGGGCCAAAAATAGTGTAAGTTAATAGAGAGAGATTACTTAAAATAATAAATACCAGTTGTACTTGTCTGGCTTCTTATACCTCCTAATAATAAACTAAGTAGATCCCGACTCCCGAGTGATCCCAGCAATTCCAAGCCGAAATAGAAAATCGATTTGCACGTTTTTAATACAAACGTGTTTTGTGGAACGCCAGAGATGGATTGGGAATTGTTCCTTGAAATGCGGTGGAATTGTGGCTTTCATCCTGTATAGTGTATATAGATTTATCATGGGCTTCATACCCTACAAGACTGTGGACCGGGATGACCGGTTCTACCCCTAGGTGGCCTTTTTGGGCTTCAATTTTGATGCTGCAGCCCTGCAGCCCAATCCGGCCCAGTTTTGGAATTGTCCACTGGGCTGGCGCCTTGCCTTAAACAATGGACGTTGCCCTGCATTAATGTTAGCGGCTCCGTTTGGGGGGGGGGGGGGGGGGGGGGGGATTGACAATCTACCACTCTCGGAGGTAAGTATCTTCTTTTCAGTTGTGTGCAGCGATGCACTGGTCCTATTTTGAAGTCCTTTGTTGATGCTCCGAAGTGGGGGCGACTTGCTACTTTCGCTCGGGTGTCTAGGGCTTGGAAACTCGAGCGGCGCGTTTTGCGTGTCTTATTCTTTGTGGCTTGGAAACTCGAGCAACCACTTGACCGGTGAAAATAAGTTCCCCCAAAAAGAGCCTAAGGATCTCTTCAGCATGGCAGTGGTGGTCATGACGTGTTGATTATGAATCATCCTGTTCTCACCTAAGAAACTCTATTTGCTTTTATGTTCTAAATTAGGCTTTATTTGGCGCTGCGAACTCTATTTGCTTTTATGTTCTAAATTAGGCCTTATTTGGCGCGGCGGTGGCGGGAGGAGATGCAGTTCTTGAACCGAAGGGACGGAGGAAGGAATCGAAACGCGGCACCCGGGCAGCCCTGGCCTGGCCGGCTTTTTCTTTGCACTCTTATCTGCTATCATAACATCTCAGGTAAGTGCGCAAGAGTTATGCTAATGCTCTTTAAATGGTTGAAAATTTATTAATTGACAAGAAAAATATTTTAGTTTGAAAATGTATTAATATTTTTTTCCAAGGTTTTGAAAATCGGACCGGACATCGAACCGGCGGAGGGAAAGGTTCAAGGTTGAACCGGTCCAACCGGTTCAACCGGTTCAACCGGGGTCGAACCGTTACATATATGTTAATATAATAATATATCTAAAATATATATAATTAATATTTATATAGATATGTATATTAATTATATATGTTTATTTTATATATACATTAATATTTATATGTATATAATATTTTATGTAAGAAAACAATAAGAATCAAATGGTCAAGTGGTCCGCTCTTAATGTAATCTGGGCTTGGTGGAGGTTCGAATCCCCCTGGCAACCTTTTTTCTGCTATTTAACAGCGGGCTTTGGCCCGCCCGGTTTTCTGAAACCGCGCCCGGTTCCCGGCCCACCGGTCCGCCCGCCCGGTTCCGCGGTTCTTGAGCGGTCCGTGGCGGGGCCGGTTTGCTTACCTGGGCCGGACCGGCTGGGTCCCCGGTCCGCGGTTCGACCGGTCCGACCGGCCGGTCCGGTCCGGTTTTTAAAAGCTTGTTTTTTCCCACTTAAAATGAAGTTCTTTTTTAACAAATCATAAAAGTAATTGTTGGGATCGTTCAAGGCTCAAGTACGCTGAACTAAATTGGGATGTTTTAGCGTGGGAGCGGTCGAACGTGTCAACAGTCACAATAAGTAAAAAGCTGGAAAATGTGTCAACTGGGTGAAAAATCACGTAGCCGGATCTGTACTAATCAAACATCGACTATTTGACGGTTGTTGTACAGAGCTTTCTTGAAAAACTCGAGAGCGACAGGTCACCTCTCGTTACAATTGCGGAGAGAGTGAGTGCAAAGGACTTGGAGGGTGACAATCTACCACTCTCAGAGCTAAGTATCTTCTTTTGAGTTGTGGGCAGCGATGCACTGTTCCTGTTTTGAAGTCCTTTGTTGATTCTCCGAAGTCGGGGCGACTTGCTACTTTCGCTCGGGTGTCTGGGGCTTGGAAACTCGAGCGACGCGTTTTGCGTGTCTTATTCTTTGTGGTTTGTCTCATGTTGTACTTAGAGGAGTCTGAAATGGCTGACTTGCCGTCACCTGACGAGCTTGTTGCGGTGTCGAGGGAACCGGGAGTTCTGGGCGTACTGCACGCCGGGCTGCTGCTGAGCGGTCGGTCATTTGCGAGCTCTAAAGTTGCTCTTGCAAACGGTTGGAGATGCGGGGCACACGAACTTTGGGTGCTTTTGTTGGCTTGGTCTGCTGGCACTGAGGAGATTTGGTAGTCTTGGCGGAGTGTGCGGAGATGCGCTTGGGACGGTCTGGATGGCAGAGCGCGCGGAGACGCACTTGGACGACCTTAACGGTGGGGCGCGCTCGGATGGTCTTGACGGCGAGGCGCGCTCGGATGGTCTTGACGGCGGAGCGCGCAGAGGAGCGATTACTGGAGGAAAGTGCGCGAAGCGCTTGTTGAAGGAGAGCGGGTGGAGCGCTTGCTGGAGGAGAGCGTGCGTGCAAAGAAGAGGCGCGTTTGAGAGCGAGCAGGAAAGAGGCGCGCACGAAAGCGCACATGAAAGAGACGCGCACGAAAGCGCACAGAAAAGAGGCGCGCACGAAAGCGCGCAAGGAAGGGGTGCGCGCGAGCGCGCAAGGAAGGAGTGAGCGCGAGCGCGCACAGAAGGGGCGCGCGCGTGCGCACGGAAGGGGTGCCCATGAAAGCGCGCAAAGAAGGGAAGCGGTAATTTTATCCGATAACTACCGAACGTATGAATAGAATTGCCCCGCTTAAAGCACGTGAATTACCATATTTACGTAAATGACAAAAACGCCTCCGACAAGAAAATAACCGCCCTCGCCGGAAGAAAAACCGCCCCTCCCGGGAGGGGAGGTCCGTCGAGGGCGGCGGCCGGAGGAGGTCGGCGACCGGGGAGGAGGGCCCCGGCCAGGGCCGAGCTGCGAGGATGCCACCATCCAAGGGCGGCGAGTAGGCCGTCCCAACCGGGCGGCAAAATAGCCATTCGATTTGGGGCATCCCTTCCCCAGGCGGAGCAACACCATGGGGCGGGAAGCCAGGAGGCTTCCCGCTCTATGCGACAGATATGCCCAGATCGGGCGGCCAAAGGGTCGCCTGACATGGGCGGCCTTCCCCGCAGGCGGGGGGAAGCAACTGGAGCGAGCGGCATGGGAGCCTCCTGTAATGGCATATCCTAACACCGCCCACCCCACTCAGTGGAGACGCCGTCCGATTTGGGCGTCCTTGCCCCCAGGTGGGAAACATAGTGGGAGCGGCCCTGCCTCCAACGCAGGGGGCCGACCAGCGCCAACGGGAATCTTGCCGCCTGGTTTGGTTGGGGAGGAAATCGACCCTCCGCGTGTCGACGGATTGCAGGGCGACGAGGAGTCTGCCCAGTGCAGGTGGTTCCTAAAACAAAACCCTAAAACAAAATCCGCGAGCAAAAAAAAAATACCCTAAACACCGGCCGGAGAAATAGAAGACAGCGAGAGAAATGGAGGAAACTTACCTTTTCAATACTGTCACCGGCGAGGAGGATGGATGAGCTCCGGCGAGCAGAACTGCGAGGCCTTGTACAAGGTCGGGAAGATCGGCAAGCAGGACTGTCATTTCACAGCAGCTGGTATCGGGCGGAGGAAATGAGAAGTGGGGGTGGAGTAAATAATATATTAAAAAAAAGATATTATAATGATTAAAACCCTTTGGTATTACTTTGAAGTGATTTTAATAGTTTAGGGAACTATTTGAATCATTTGAAAGTTTAGGAACTGATTTGAAAAAGGTCCCAAAATTTAAGAATCAATTTGATAATTTTGTCAAGTGGACAACCAAGCGAATGAAGAATTTATTGAACAATTTTAAAGCTCGAATGCATGTGACTCGTGTCTTCTCCCATAACTTTCAAACTATATGCTTATATGCACGGGGTAACCCAATGTGTAGTGTTCGCCCGAACATCACTCGAGGAGTCGAGAATTGACGTCGTACTATTGTCCCTGGACTATATAATAGTCGTGTTCATAAAGCCCCCCGGGCCTAAATTTGGCCTCCCGGGCCCGGGCTTTCCCAAACCGGGCCCGGGCCCTTAATACAGTCGGGTCGGGCCGGGCCGGGCTTCTGGCTCCGTGAGGGGGCCAGCTAAGGCCCCCAGGGCCGGGCCGGGCCCAGGCTTAGTCCAGGCCTTGTTTTTTTTTAAATAATTAAAATATATGTTAACTCATAGCGTTAACTACGTTTGAATGTTAGCCTCATATGCGTGTTTACAATATTGCCATATTGGGGTCGATTATTGCTTATCGTTTCTTGAAAACATCTCCGCTGTGCTATATGTTTTTTTAAAAAAATTAAACATATTTATTTAAAATTGACTCGAGAATTTCGGTCTACATCACAAGATAACATTGGTGCATGAAAAAAATGACAAAAAAAACAAATAATAAAATATAACTGACGCATGATGATATAATAATTTCTCAAATGCGGCGAAGGTTGCATCAATAAAGAAAATCTTAATGATTAAATGAAGAAATGCACTTACATTATTCGAGCGACAACCAACTTCTTGTTTCAAAAAATTTTACATTAAGGAATGAAATGGTCAAACACAATAAATAATTTGATACAATTGAGCCATTTTGGATAACCTAAACTAGCAAAGCAATCTGGAGTGCATAAATACTATTAGACAAGCAGATCAAACGTAAAGGTTGATTTCGGTCACCATGTATTGAGGTGGCAGGGAACCCATTCCTACACAGCCATTTCTGCAAGGAGTCTGCTGATCGTTTTGTTTCCACAAAAACTAATGTCAAAGGTTCCTGCATGAGAAACCAGATATGAGAACAATAAAATTCCAACAATGCCCTAGAAACCGGGCTTTGCCCGACCAGGTAAATGCTCATGTATGGGCCTTATTAGGCCCCATGACCTGACCTGAGCCCGGGCCTAGCCAGGCTTTTACCGGGCCGGACCCAGGTTTTATGCACACCACTACTCTACAACAGAAGTAGCATGCATTGGCCATTAGTATTAAAAAATCACACATTATTTTAATATCAAATAGAAATTAAAAGGCCGAAAATTATTTGATGGTTCTATTTTAATACCATCAAATAATTCTTTGGTCTCAAGGCAGTCTTGTCGATGTTTAGGAGGAAAAGGCCAATCATGCTCAATTTGGGCTGTGTGGGCCTAAGTTACCATTTTACTAAAACCGTGAACTCAACTGCCCAAGCCCAAGACCAAGCCCAAGCCCAAGCAAGTGCATTACTTTTAAGATCGCTTGTGTGGGCCTATATATTTTAGATGCACAGGAACGAAAGCCACGTCCAAATCATAGGTTTGGAATTTTGTGCTATTTTAGTTATATATATATAACATTACAGTCATAATTTATAAACATTCATCTTCATTTAAAAATACTTCAACATTTTTACAAAATCTATTTTAATTTACTTTATAATAATAATAATGGAATAATTATATAGTGTGATGAATTTAATGATATCATGACTAATAAAAGACTGGTTTCTTTGTGAAAATTGAAGATTCAATTATATAAGGGGGTGGAAAGACTATATAACGAATATTACAATAATATAAAAATAAAATTTTAAATTAGCACGGTTCACCCAACATTATTTACGACACTATTAAATATTAAATGTAGTAGATATTAAATTCCACCCTTCTCCTAATCTTTTACTTTCACATTTAATTTCCTTTTTTTTCTACACAAATACTAGGAGGGTGCTAGGCTCACTAAGCCCAGATCATCTCAGGCTCCATTTGATGGGACTTATTGTCATAAAATAGAATCTCCCATTAAGATTCGGTTCATGCGATCGTAACCGTTTGACCGATAAAAATAACTCCCCCAAACGGAGTCTTAGTCGCGGGCTAGGCTATCATAGCCTAGACATTCTAACCAATAGTGTCGATAGCTGGTAGGCCACTAGCCTCTTTGTCAATGAAGCCATCATTAATTTCCTCATCGGCCTCTTCCATCACTACTCATTCCTTGACATCCACCAGATCATCTTAGGCTCCGTTTGAGAGGATTTATTTTCACAGATCAAACGGTTACGACCGCATGAACTGGACCTTAATTAAAATCGTTCTCCCAAACGGAACATTAGCCTACGTACTTCGATTCATGATGACGTATTGAAGTTTCTGGAGAGCAATAGTGGAGTGTTTCTGAGAGCAATGGTGGAGTAACTGCTCACCGTGGAGAAACCCACAATGGAGCTAGTTGCTACGTTTTTGAACGTGGAGAAAAGCTTGGTTCTTCCCACGCTCAGGGTAATTGTAACTGTCACAAAATTGAATTGTAGTCATCTATACTATATCTACGCTATTACAAAAGAAAAAATAATTGTATTGAACTATGACCATCATAGAAATTTCGGTTATTCGATAATTCTCCTGTTCAAGAAATGCTAAACAAGACTTCTAGTAGGCTATATGCACGGTCCTTGTAGGCTAATGCGGTTGATGAGTGAATGAGATGGTCTCGGATATGCACGGTCCTTGTAGGCTGATTCCTGGGTGGTGCGTGTACTTTATCTTGCCATCCTTTCGCGCATTACTACGTCGTGGACTTTTTGGGAACTGGTCCCACAAACGACGCCAAACTATTGCAGATCGCTCGAGGCTTCTGATAGACCAGGCCTTCTGAACTGTCTTAGCACGCTGAGCGGTCGAGAACACAAACAATCAAATTTTCACAAGGTTGTGAGAGAGATACTTGATTACGTGGAAAATCCGCAATCATGTTGAAAACCACACGGTCGGTTCAGTGCCAACCTAACTTCCACTATTCTAGAGTTTATTAGATGAGAGAATGAAAGTTCTGTGAGTGGGAGGCTTCCGTGCCCTTCTGGCGATCCTGCTCCCTTTGCTCAGAGGGAAGTGGGAAAACTTTGTCGTCTTGACGGGTCTAGCATGATGGCAATGTGTGAAATTGTTGCTTGCTTTCGAACCTTGCGGATGACAAGAGGTCGTGTGTGACGAAAACAAGTCTGTGTGCCTCCTACTACTCATCTTGTCTCTGGGCCGACTCCGTTTGGCCCGACCGTCCTTGGCAAAGTTTCTTGGGAGTGATCTCTGGTGGAAGTCCTGAAAAGAGAGAGTGTAGAGAGAGTGAGAGAACAATTAATGAGTTTAGGAAAACGGAAAAAGATTCAAATGAAGTAGAAATTGGGTCTATTTATAGATTTTCACGGGGGAGGTCTGATAATTTTACCCGATACTTACTGGGCCGACAAATAGGAGCGCTCGAATTTGAGCACGCGGATTCTCATTTTTGGGGAAATGGTGATTCAGCCCCCTGGTTGAGGGGCCCCCACGAAGAACGACGGCCCGAGACTAGTGTGTCCAAGGCAGCGACCACACTTCTTGTGCATGTTGTGCGGTCGTGAGGGGCCGACCGACCTCGCTGGGGTCGGCGAGGGGCCGCCCTTAGCCAGGAGGTCCAAGGGGCGGCCGCCTCCCCCGAGGGCGGCCATGCCTGAGGTCGCCCACAACCGGGCGTTCAAGGGGATAGCCGCCCACTTATGAGGACGGTCGCGGCCAAGGCCGACCCCGGGGCGTCCGTCCCTTTCTGGGCCAGTCGCGGCCAAGGACGCCCCTTACTGGGTGGCCGAGGGGTGGCCGACCTCACTAGGGTCGGTTACGACTGAAGGGGCGGCCTACCCTTGTGGGGCTGGCTGCGGTCGAGGCCGCCCATGGTTGGGCGTCCACAAGGGGGCGGGCGTCCCTTGCGGGGTTGGTCGCGGTTGAGGCCGCCTGCGACCGGCCAGCCACAAGGGGGTGACTGGCCCTTGCGGGGCCGGTCGCTGCCGAGGCCGCCCGCAATCGGGCGGCCACAGGGGGGCCGCCGGTCATTGCGGGGTCGTCTGCGACCGAGGCCGCCCGCGATCAGGCGCCGACCCATACGGGGTCGGCTACGGTCGAGGCCGCCTACGCTTGGGCGGCCGAAGGGGGTGGCCGGCCTTGTATGGCCGGCCAACGCCGTCGGGCTGCGGCGGAAGGACCGGCTAACAGCATCCCGCGCTGCGGTTGGGATCCCGACCGAAGGGGGTGTCCGTCGTGCGCGGATCGTGCGTGCGGTAGTTTCGTGCATAACTTGTCATGACGTGAGTGGGGGGAAAGGAAAACCCGACTATTTGCAGCCCGATTTTTCTATAAATTGTGATCAACCTCATCACATATTATATATTATAAACCTAAAAACGTATGCCCATAGATGAGAGGTCAATTGGCTAGTTACGGGGACCTCCCCTCTAATAATGGTATCGATTCACAACATTATATTGATTTCTAAGATCCGACGGCGGATAAATTATGTATCAACTAAAACCCTATAAAAATATTAAATTATGTATGTTTATACCAGTGTCATGGCACCGGAGGGCACCTATGTCCCCGCGCAATAGTACACAGCCATGCACAACATTTGTCCCTTCGTGATGTCGCACTCACTGCTTGCAAGGTCCAGAGCGTTATACTCTGCCTGTTGCTCGATTTTGCTGAGTGTAAGTGTGTGTATATCTCTTACTATATAAAGATATCTCCCAAGGATGTAATGATTAATCATCTAATTAATCAATCGTAATCATTCGATTTAACGAAAAACAAATTTAACCATCCAATTACGGACGTCTCTTCTAATCTACACCTACTATGATATACAGAAAACACCTCGAATAAGTGTTTTTTGAATTGGTATTAATTATATAAGATTAGCTTGCATTAATTAGAAGTGCGTGGAGATTAGAGAACATGCCATTTAAAGAGTTAAGAAAGGAGGTGGGATGATTATGCCGTTGAAGAGATTCTCGGAGGTTGTGGATAAGGAATCTTTGGACTGTTATGTGAATGTTTCTAGTCCTCCCCAATTGGTGGGTATACATTTCAATTCGCCCACAAATACGGAGGTATAGCAGCTTGATTGGGATAATCTCTAACAATATAAATATAAATATATACATATATATATATATATGTATGTATATGTAATATGTATGTGCCTCTGCTTCCCATGACTTATATGCTAAATTATTCGAGCTGGACTTGGGCCAATAGCAACTTGCCATTTGGCAGGAAGAAGCCCTTCAACTCCCTTTCGGCTTCTTCTTCTTCTCGTCCTGTAACACGATGCTTGAGAGATAATATGCTTCTTTCGACTTCTTATTTTTATTATCCTAAAAAAACATCCACCACATGGCGTGCTGCGCTTTAACATGACAGCCCTGCAAATGCGTTGCAGTTTTGCACTAATCTTCTGAGTTGTGGTAGGCCAAATCATTGTAGTGCAAAATATTACTAAAATCATATTGTTTTTAATCTCTCTCTCTCTCTCTCTCTATCTCTCTCTCTCTCTCTCTCTCTCTCTATATATATATATACACAAGTGACAGGCACGGGCCTTCGGCCCTGGGGGCATTCGGCGGGGGTGCGACAATCGGCGGGGTTTGACATTCGGCGGGGTGCGACATTTGTCGGGATGCAACATTTGTCGGTGGTGCGATATTTGTCGCGGACGGCAACATATGTCGTGAGCGGCGACATTTGTCGTGGGCGGCAACATTGTCGTGGACAGTACTCGCCCCTATGACCTCGCGCGACAGTACCCGACCGACGACCGCGGGCTTTGCCCGCTCCCAGCGGGATCCGCCCGACCCGCAACATATGCATATGCGTACTCAAAATGACCGTAAAAAAATATAAATCAAGAATATAAATTTTATTTTGTAAAACAAATTATATTTTAACGTTAAAACATTAATTTTTTTCTTGTCATTCCTAGCTAGTGACAATAGGTTTATTATCTAGTGTTTTTATTTTTTGTATTTTAATATTGTAAAGTTGTGTAATTACCTAAAAGGATATTGTCTTTATAATATACTAATATAAAGTTTGGTATAATTGTGTAATTATGAATAGAACTATAAGGGCAATATAGGGACATGAGGCAATGTTTCACCAAAGAATAGTTTTCGTATATTAGTAGAGATATCAACAATGTTGCGCGTCATCCGATTTTTCCCCAGTCCGGAAAAACGGAGCGTCTTAGCTCGAAGTTTAGCAGGGTGCCTAAACAGTCAATAAAAAACAACAACAAATAACAAAATACCTTTTTGACGTGGAAAACCCGAAAATGATAAAAAACCACGTGGCTGAATCTGTTGCGGGCCAAAATACACTATTTTGTCTGAATTTACAAGATTTGAGAGATTTTCTCTGAGGGTGACAAGTAACCTCTCCATTACCATCCTGCTGAGAGTAGAACAGTAGTCATTTTAGAGACAGGGGCAAAAGTCTCCTCATAATCCATACCATACTGCTGAGAGAAACCCTTGTCAACCAATCTTGCTTTGCACCTTTCAATAGATCCATTCGACTTGGTTTTGATTTTATAAACCCAACGAGACCCAATAGTGCTCTTACCAGAAGGTAAGGGAACCAAACTCCAAGTATCTGTTTTATTCAATGCAAAAAGTTCTTCATCCATTGCTTGTTGCCAAAGAGAATCAAGGGATGCCTTTGTATAGGATAAAGACTCAAAGAGATTATGCACTGAGGCTAAAAATGAAATAAAAGAGTCTGAATAACAAGAATAAACAAAGTCAGGTAATTGAGTGGACTTACGAGTGGGAGGAAGACAAGAGCCCACAGTCTCAATAGGTGCTTAGGTAGCCTCTAAAGGAGAGCAAGTAACAAACGACAAAGTACCAGTATCAATGGAGCTAGATTCATTCTCTAAGACATCTTCAAGAGTGCAAGGAACTTGAGAGGGCACACTATCAACGTTTTCAGAGAATGGATCAAGATGGATTGTACAACCCCATATCCGACGAGTGGGGTCGACAGGAGCCAGATCAGCCAAATCAGGCAGTCCAAGTCCCAAGCAACTCGCCTAGGCGGGGTGGAACGGATGAGGGGTGAGTGGAGCAAGCAGGCTCGCACTCGCCCCTGGCTCTCGACAGTAGTAGACGTGTGGGGTAGGCCAGGCCCGCACTCGCCCTTGGCCATTGGGAGGCAGCGAGTGTCAGCCCCATCGAGCACTCGCCACCCTAGCCGAGTGGGAATTCCATGGACCACTCACCCAAAGGTATTTTTACTGTTCTAACCCCGCTGGTCTGCCATTATCCCCCCCCCCAACAGCGGAGTTACGCAGTTGGCAAACCACTTTGGGTTGCATATATCCGTTCAGAACAGCAGAGTTTAGCTGTTGGCAGACTAATTTCAGAAAACTATAAATAGACCCAAGGGGGTACCTCAGAAGGCAAGCTTTCCCAGTTTTCTTACTCTCGTCTTACAACGCTTTCTAAGGTGCCCTTAGCTCAGCACAGGCTAAGGAGGGGAAGTGCTCTAAGATCTTCCGGGTGTGTGGTGTGACCTTTGTGCTGGAGCCTTGGGTCGATTTTAAATCCTAAGTCTTAAGTCAGTCAAGCTCGTTCGGAAAAGTAAGTGTGCGGTCACACCTTCCCCAAGATTTTGAACTCCACAGAAGCCGGTTCTCGGTTTCAACATGGATAATATCAAATTTAGTCAATTCTTGAGAACTATCAGATATAGAAAAGAAATGTATGTGTTCAAAAAACACAACATGACAAGAGACATATAGTTTCTTTGTAGTTAGGTCAATACAACGATATCCTTTCTGTCCCTCACCATAACCAGGAAAAACATAAATAAAGGACTTTGGAGATAATTTGGTACGTTCTACATGAGGTCGAAGAAAATGACACAACTGAGCTGAAGACGAGTTTTTTTGTGGCTTCTTCCATATCCTAAAGTAACTCGGGCACCTTTAAAAAAGAGTAATCAGGAGCCTTTAGTCTTTCAAAAGGTGACAGACCTGATCAGTGGGAGGATGAGATTTTATTAATCAAATTGACAGCGGTAAGAACAACCTCTCCCCAAAAGTCACTAGAACATATGTAGATAATAACAGAGAGCGAGCAGTTTCAACATTAATATGACAATGTTTTCTTTCAGCAACACTATTTTGCTCATGGGTGTCAATACAAGATGATTGATGAATAGTTTTATCTAAAGTAAGCAACTTACAAAATTTATGATAAGTATAATCACAATCTAAATCACATCTAAAACACTTGATGACACGAGAATGTTGAGTTTTGACCAAGCTATAAAAAGTATTTTAAAAATCAAAAAAATTTGATCGTTGTTTCATAAGGTAAACCCAACAGTAGTAAGTGTAATCATCAATACAAGATACATAATAATGAGACCCCCACCACCCTCTTGTAGTAATCGAAGAGGGTCCCCACACATCAGAATGAACTAAGTCAAATGGTGCAAGAGAACCTGAAATACTTTTACTGAAAGGTAGAGCAGAGAATTTTTCAAGTTCACAACCGCTACAATCAGATATATCATGAGTCTCCAACTCTCCTAATTTTCCTGAAGAAACCAAAAAATTTAATTGAAAAGCTGAAACATGACTAAGGCGAGAATGTCATAAATAAAAAATAGATGAAGATGAACTCAAATGGATAGATGACAAATCAACACTAAGGGCAGCAACTACTCATACTTTGAGCTTGTCCAAGATGAATAGTCCACCTTGCCTACGACCTGTCCCAATCAGCGTCTGAGACTGTGGATCCTGCACATGACAAAAGGCAAGAGAAAAAGAAACTGAGTATCCTGCATATTGGGTATTGCATCCACAATAACCATGATTTGAAGAAGTGTCTCTTGAACTAAGATGAATTGAGATTGTATTTGATTGTGTGTTTTAATTATGTGCTTGCAGGATGTTATTGTCAAGTACAACCCAATGTCAGGTTATAGTGGGTCATGAAACAGGGGACTATACAATGTAATCTCTCATTGTGTAGGCCAATGTGTTGACCAACGTGTAATCTCTCTATTGGAGTGTACTTCTATTTCGAGTGCATTAGATGATTCAAGGAAGGATGTGTTGCTGTATTCAGAAAAGTCAGAATTTTTTCCAAGAAAAATTCGTCGAGTATCGTAGAGTAGACTCGTTGAATTCGTTGAGGTTATCTGTTGATACTCATCGAATTCGTCGGGTATACCTACTGAGACTCGTCGAATATGTAGGAATTAACCCTGCGAATCTTTCCTGCTTTCTTGAGAATTGGCCAAGTAAAATTCGTCATGTATCACTTTGTCTACTCGTCGAATTCGTGGGAAGTTTCTTTCGATACCCATCAAATTCGTCAGGTATGTTAGTCGATAGTCGTTGAATTCGTCGAGTCTCTCTAGGAATGCGCTGAGCTCTCAGTTAGATTTGTCTGGATTCGAATAAGTCATGTTCGTCGAGATTTGAAGCAGTTCGACGAGTATACCCTTATATACTCGACGATACTTGATGAATAAGACTTAGGTCTTTTTATTTCTGTTTTCAAAATTCCTACTCGGCTCATCTTGACCGTCATGTATAGTAACTCGCGGATTTCTTGTTATGGAAGGAATTTCTAGCCGTTAGAGAAGAGGAGTCCCTATAAATACCTAGGGTGATTTTCGTTCAATCCTAATCGTGCTTTTACATTTTCAAATCGAAAAATTTCAGAAAACTCCTGTCGGCTATGCGAATCATCATCACAACTTTCTCTCAGCCGACGATGACGTTCTTCACGATTCGTTCTTCTTCAAGAGTGTCGACTAGATCTTTGATCTCTGAAAGTCCAAGTTCTTCTCAGATCTAGTTGATCCCCATTGTTCAGATCAAGAATTCAAAAATTTCAAGTTCTCTATTTCCTCAAGGCTTTCAAGTTCTACTTCTCAGAGGAACGGAAGATTGAAGTTTTCAGATCTGAAGAAGATTAGTTTGTATAACTCTTTTTGTACAATTGTAGGAAGTTTTTCCTCCGAGTTGTAGATCCTTGTTTATATGATTGAGTTTGTAGGAGAGGTTCTCCGATTGGTAGGAGAGTTGTCTCCGAGTTTGTAGGAGTTGAAGCTCCGAGTTGTAAGATTGTTTTCAATCTGAGATAAAGGTGAAGTAGCCGAATTTAGCCTTTCGTGGTAGATAGGCGAGGCAAGATAGTTGACATACCTAACTTGGGGAACCACTATAATTTCTCTGTGTTTCTGTGTGCTTGTTTGTACTAATTTTTTATTCCGCTAAAAGACGCAAAACTAACCTATTCACCTCGCTCTATATGATTTAGGTTGACTACTAGACACTTTCACTACATCACAAAGTTGACCAGCAAAAACAAGAATCATAGTGAGCTTAGGAATATTGTAAAAAAACTAAAGAGAGATATGTTAGGTTTAATAACAAACCCAACACATGTAATAACATAAAAGTACCATTGATATTCATAACATGTAAAGAGGAAGCATGATATATAAGGAAGCAAAGGAGAAAATGTCATGAAACATGTGATTAGTGGCTCCAAAATTAAGAACCCAAATACATAAGGACATGGTATGGGGTGGTGTTGACAGGAGCTTACTTGAGGACATAGCATGTGGCTGTGTGGTAAGAAACTTCTGAAATTGCTCCGCAAGTGCTGTCATAGACGAAGTGGATGTAGAAAGAGAGTCTGGTACACATTAGTTAGATGGTGGTACAATCGCTGCAGTAGAATGCCTATAAGAACGCTGCTCAGATTTTTAGTTGTGTAGATGCAGAAAATGCACCTCTGGACTCACGAAGAGAAAAGAGGGTGGATGAAACTGCAAGTAGCTGCTTACTAGCGATCAAGGGAAAAGAGAAAGCCAAAGTCGCAGATTGCGGCAACACCAAACTTCGCCCGTTGCGGCAAATGCCACTCTTATGATAGGCTTTCCTTTGATAAATCAAATGTGATTACAAAGAGAGGAAAAAGGTGCAAAAAGTTGTGCAAGCAGCGGTCCGCAAAGCCAGAGAATCGAGTGTGCAGCCTTTGATAAGAGGGCTTCTGGGTTCAAGTCAGCTTGCTTTGGGTGTGTCACTCTCCCTATTTATAGGCTCGGGGGCCTGCCCAAGCGGGCAGGGCTTAAAATAACCGCCTGCCCAGGGTACAGGAGAATCAGACAAAGGTGACGGGAAATAAAGAAAAAGAAAAAGAGCAAGCCGCCAGTCCGCTTGCATAGGGTGGACTGGGCTTTGCGACCTGGAGCCTTTGTTCAACCTGACGCTGGGAGGATGCCGACCTGAGCGAACTGGACTTTCTGTCCGTCGTTGATGAAGGCGACCTGCGCAGTCTGTAAGGTTGAAAGGTGACCTTCGAGGCTGACTGCCTTGAGATCAAGCTGGCTACCTGAGCGGCCTGAGATATGAGACTGCGACTATGATGACCCAGGGCCGACCCACTCTGGATCTCACAAGGATAACTGTGGCCTCACCTGGTGTCGTCCGGGCTGTAGCCCAAGCACCTAACCCCTCTCCATCAACAGGCGGGTTGTTGGTGGCCACAACCTCCTTTTGATGAGGCAAACTCGTTAGTCAAGTGCGCATCACGAAGACTTCCTAGGAGGTCACCAATCTCAGTACTACTCCAGCCCGAGTACGCTTAACTATGAAGTTTTTCAGCTTCTCATCACCAATTGAGGTGCATTTGGTGAGTTTTAAACGATGGCCTTTCGTAGGTTCTTCCATTGCCAGTATTTTGTTTGTTCTTCCAACACCTAACTTTCTCCCAAGTTATTGAAGAGGTATACCTAACCCTAACTTTTGAAATTTTTTTCTTCGGCACATAAATTTCTCCCAGCTCCTTACTTTTCTTCCAGGACCTACTGTTCTTCCAGCACCTATCTTTTGAATTTGTGTGATAGTCATTTTGTGTTGCGTGTGAAAAAAATTATGTGTTGTTTGTGCAATAAATTTGTTTGTATGTTTTGGGCAAATAATTATTGTAGGTGTATGAGTTTAATGAATTTTTTTTTCGTAATTGTGCTTGTTGCGGCTGTTGTTGTTTGGAGTCAATCCAGCTTACATGGTTTTTCGAGCCTTAGGGACCAACAAGATAGTATACGAAAAACAATACTAGACAGTTATATAATGGGATAAACATCAATTGCTGCAACTTAATGTGCAAGAATAAAAGTTTTTTTCGAAGCTTATGCAACACTTTAGTGGAGAAGGGGATTCTTGCTGAAACTCAAAATGTAACGGTAAATGAATCGGTCGGATTGTTCCTATGTATCCTAGCACACAATAATAAATTTAGGGGTGTAGATGGGACATATATACGTTTTATCGATAAAATTAGTACACATTTCAACAATGTGTTGAGGGCGATATTGAATCTGAGTCTGGAGTACATCAAACAACTTGAAACAACACAAGCTAGTAAGCAGGGTACTTTAAAGATTGTGTTGGTGCTATTGACGGTACACACATTGATGTCACTATCCCAATAACCAACCAAGGTAGAAACTGCAATCTGAAACAAGCTATTACCACCAATGTACTCGAAGTATGTGATGAAAATACGAAGTTCATATGTGTTTTACCTGGATGGGAGGGTTCCTCTTCAAAATCAAGTGTGATGTGCAATGCACATGAGAGCGAGGATCGCTTTGAAGTTCCCGTAGTAAATATTTTGATGGCGTGATGATTTGCACCGTAATAGTTCGTTTTAATGATTAAATTTAATCTCACATTCTAGGAAAATATTATCTTGTCAATGATGGATATACAAATGGGCCTAGATATTTTGCTCATTATCGATCGACTCGTTATCATCTCCAAGAGTGGGCAACTCATGGCAATAATCCAACAACATACAAAGAATTATTTAATCTTCGTCATTCAAAAAATGGAATGCAATCAAAAGAACCTTTGGATTACTCAAAAAAAGATGAGCAATTTTACGTTAGTCTTCATTCTTCGATATCAAACGTCAGGTAAAAATTATTGAATTTTTTTAATTATACACCAACCAGTATCGTGTATTGCAATCCGGTTATCTACAAGTTCAAATTATTAATAATTGTTGCATCCTTCATAATTTTTTGATCGACAAAGGCAAGTGAATGATGTTCGTTTGCTAGAAGAAGTGGATGTAGAGATATTAGCATAACCTACTAGTGGGAACAGCTATGAATATGAGGATACATCTGCACCAATTCAATCAACCACTGAATGGACTGCATTTTGTGATACCTTGGCTCATACAATGTGAAAGTGATGATAGATACAACTCTAGAGGGGGGGTGAATAGAGTATTCAAAAATTAGAACACCCAACTCAACTCCCTTAGAGTTAATTTGCGGAATTAGTTTATAGATATTGATAACCCTAGAGCCTAACACAAAGTGTAGTGCACAAGAGAGAGCTAACTGTAATTATAGTTAAGCTTGGGACCTAACACAGCAACTAGCAATCCTAGTTATTTCTATTCACAGCCACAGTGCAATAAATTAAATGAGCAACCCTGGTAGGAATCCACTACAGGTTTTTGTTCAGGTGCCCTGCCACCAACTGATCTGCTTCAGGTAGATCAAGTAGACCCTTTGAGCTTTTGATCAGGAGCTCAAAATCCAACACAGGTTTTTGATCAGGTGCCCTGCCACCAAGAGTTCACTTTTGAAGGGAGTAATAATCCTTTGTACGGAGGTTGAGAGAGTTAAGGCTTCTTCTCTATTGTTAAACAAATTAGAGAAGCTAGTGGATTGCACAGAGCTAGAAGCTCTAAAGAATCAAGGCTCCTCCTAGCTTAGAGAATATCCAAGAAAGAGTCTTGCTTCAGGGTGCAGGAACTCTTCTGAACTAAGACAAAGAATTGTCTTGAGGTTCTGAAGGAGAAGCTTGAAGAAGATTCTTGATGGTTGAATGATTGTTCTTCTTCAAACAGCTTCCTTTCTTCTTCTTCTTCTAAAGGCCTATGAGTGAATGTCTTCCTGTAAGCAGGATGAACTCAGGATGAAGAAGAATGCAGAAGAACTTTGATCTTCTCAGGTGAATGTGAATTTCTGAGAGCTATAGAGCTTTCTTGCTTTTTCTCTTTTTCTATGCTGCTAAGAGTATATGATCTGGGTTCTGTGTATCTCTCTATATTTCCTGTGTATCCTCTTCTTTCAAAAGAAGCTCTTCTTATATGAGCCTTTGCAACGGCTTTAATTTGAGTTTGAATCTTTGTCTTCTTCTGGCATCAGCAATCTGGGCTGCAAAAAGCATAAAGTAAAAACAAATCCTGCAGGCAGACATACTATAAGAGGATAAAGCTTTCTAAGAAGCTGTATAACCAATCAGATAAGAAGGGTGCAGGAAAAGTTCATATCAGAAAGAACTCTTTACAGCCAGAGAAGACTTTCTGAGTCTAACGGCTATAAAGGACAGCCTGGCAGATAAAGCAGAAAATGCATTTCAACTAATAAGACAAAATACTTGTCAGATAAAGATTGGCTCATGCATAAGGAATGAAGCAGATATTGCATGGAAATAATATCACAAATTAATTGAAATAATATGCCAAATAAATATAAAATAAATCATAGAATAGAAGAGGACAAAATTATTAAAGACAAACAGCAAAACGTCGAACGACCCTCGGAGATCGTTGACCGAAGCACAGAGATCGTCGACCTATCAAACAGATAGTCGAACGATACAGATAGTCGAACTACCAAAGAAGATAGTCGAACTATCAGATAGTCGATCTATCAAGACAGATAGTCGAACTACCAAAGAAAGTAGATAGTCGACCTATCAAACAGATAGTCGAACTATCAAAGAAAGCAGATAGTCGACCTATCAAACAGATAGTCGAACTATCAAAGAAAGCAGATAGTCGACATATCAAACAGATAGTCGAACTATCAAAGAAAGCAGATAGTCGACCTATAAACAGATAGTCGAACTATCAGATAGTTGAACTATCCAAGCAGATAGTTGAACTATCAAACAAAGCAGATAGTCAACCTATCAAACAAATAGTCGAACTATCAAAGAAAACAGATAGTCGACCTATCAAACAGATAGTCGAACTATCAGATAGTTGAACTATCCAAGCAGATAGTCGAACTATCAAACACAACAGATAGTCGACCTATCAAGACAGATAGTCGAACTATCAAGCAACACAGATAGTCGACCTATCAAACAGATAGTCGAACTATCAGATAGTTGAACTATCCAAGCAGATAGTCAAACTATCAGACACAACAGATAGTCGACCTATCAAACAGATATTCGAACTATCAAAGAAAACAGATAGTCGACCTATCAAACAGATAGTCGAACTATCAGATAGTTGAACTATCCAAGCAGATAGTCGAACTATCAAGAAATCTGTCTGGTCAAAAGACGTCGAGCGGGGTTCGACGATCGGCGAGGCAGATTCCACAGAACGTCGAGCTAACAAGAGTTGAACTAACTCATAGATAGACGATCTGCTGATAGACAAATGTCGAACAACTAATAGACGATCGTCGACCAGTCGATAGACGATAATCGAGCGACGTTCGACCAAAGTCGAACAAAAAACAACTTAACCAAATTTTCATCTGGATAAGTGACAACTCTAAATCTAGAGCAAACTAACTAAACAACTAACCTTTGACCATAGATAAATCTTGGGTCAAGAGACAGAAGGAGAGGACAGAACTCAAATCCAAACTAGGGTACCAACAATCTCCCCCTATTTGAGTTAAGTCTCTCAACAACAAAAAACATAAAACAAACTACTGAAAATAAATAAAGTGCATGAAGGGAAAATGGCTAAGCAGATAACATCAATCAAACAGATAAGTAAATAACTGTCAATCAATGAAATTTTAAGAAGCTTCAGAATTAGGTTTAGGTTCAGAAGAACTAGAAATAAAAGTAATCTTCCTAGAAGGATCTAGAACTTCTTTCCTTGACAGCTTTAGGTCTTGTTCTCCAATGATTTTAGATTCAGATGCCCTTGGAACAACTGCCTCAGGATGCTTTTCCATGTATTTTGAAGGGTCAAATACCTCAGGTCTAACCTGGAATTTATCAAGCTCCTTCATTCTGAATTTTGACATAGTTGTTAATCCTGCAGTGTCTTTGCCTTCAGCTTTAGCTTTCTTGATTTGGGCTGAACCAACAAGTTCAAGAAAACGAGCCATCCTGAAATCAGGATCAAGCTCTGGGCTTTCATATACATTTTCAGAGGTTGTATCAACAGATTTCACAGCTTTAAATTTAATAGACATATCTAGCAGACTTTCAGCTGGCTCTTTATCCTGAATAACTAGATAAGAAGGAGGAGCAAACTCAGCAAATTTCTTGCTAGATTTTTCAGAGAAAATAATTCGTTTACCTTTTGAAACAGCCTTCACAGCATCATCTGGCTTTGGAGAGGTTGTGCTCTTGAATTCTTTGGAAGGAGGAGGAGAAAAAGTTGATCTTTGATAAACCACCTCCTTCACTTGTTCCTTTACATCAGCATCAAGTCTTTGATAGCCAGATTGAGTTCTACCTTGATATCCTTGAGAACTTTTCCTTTGTGATGACTGAGATGGGTTAAACCTGTCAGACTGAGCAGAAGGATTTGCAGATAGGTTTCCAGAGGCTCCTGCACTGGGAGGTGGAGGAGGAGGACCTCTAGGAGTCCATCTTGGGGCAGGACTGTCATACCTCTTTGACTTCTTCCTTAACTTCTGCTGATTCTTAGAAAATGCCATCCAGTGCTGGAATTCTTTAGATTTAGGATCAATGCCTTTCAAGATATAGTAGGGGACATCATTGTCAGGATTTGGAGGAGGAGGAGCCACAGCTTTCCTTTTCTTCTTAGCAGATCTCTTTCTCTTGGACTCATCAGATTCATCAGAATCAATCTCATCCTCAGAATTTTAAGAAGGAGGAAGATCATACGGATCATACGCCTCTTGTACAGCTCTTTCTTTCTCTTTTAGGGCAGCTCTTTCTAACTCTTCTTCCATGGCATCCTGTGCCAGAAGAGTATCTAAATCTAATCCAGGAGAATCATCCCAGACAGTAGACTTTTCAATTTGAATTTCTGAAGCCTTTTCTTGTTCATCAGCAACTGTCATGGGGACCAGTTCTACATGCACTGCTAACTGAGCTGGCTGAACAGCCTCAGGCACTTGAACAATTGGTTCTGGTTCAGTTTGAACTTCTGGAGCTGGTTGGAGATCAAGCTCTTGGACATCTAATACTTCTTCCATTATATCTGTAGTATTATGAACAAAAATTTGCTAAATGACATCGTATCATTCCTTCTAGGTATTCCCATACTAACATATCAGTTATCAAGTCTAGAAAATGAGTAAAAGGGATACCTTCAGAATTTTCTTTTGAATGTCCTAACTCCCATAATTCATCTAGGAAGGAAGTAATGACTCCTTCTAGGTAGAGGGCAACTAGGGGAGTGGAGCATTCTTCTAGGCATACTTTGACAATAAACTCAGATTTCATTATAGCATCAGAAATATCTTTTTCAGACAATGGAGGAACTGATTCTTCTATCTCTTTTTCTGTAACTGCAGGAGGATCTGCTGGAGGGGAGGCCAAGGGCAACTCAGAGGCATCTTCATAAAGCATCTCCCCCTGCCTGATTTCAGTAGAAACTGAAACCAGGCCCCTAGATGAAGAGGGCTCAACAGATTTTGAGAGGGCTTGAATGACAGCAATCAAAGAAGAGATGGGGGAAGCAATGGGAGCAATTGCCTCTTCAATCATGATTTTGATTGAAGGAGTAATTAACTCCAGGATGCTAGAGATGAAAGTTGGGGTGATTTCAAATGATGGAGGGGGAATCACAATGGATGGATGAACAACAGGGATGGTGTATTCTTGATGAGATGAAGAGTGAGCTGGAGAATGATGGGTAGATGTAGGATGATCAATATGATCTGAAGAAGGAATTGGTGACTGAGGAGGTATCTCAGAAACCAACAAATCAAAACTGGGATGTGAGATCCCAGCAAGATGAGAAGGGAGAGGAGATGCAGGAGGTGATGCATGGAGAATTGCAGATGAATCAGGAAGATGAGAGGCAAAAGGTCGTACTTCAATTGAAGTTGATGGAACTTCAACTGAAGTAGACGGTAATGTAGATGAAGAAGATGGAGCGGAGAGAATGGCTGAGCCGGCTTCTTGAAGGAGGGGAGCGACTGAAGCAGTCCTGGTGCTCTCAGATGCAGCTGGAGCAGCCCCTGCAGGAGCGGGCTTCATAAAACTTCTCTTCCACTTGACGAACAGGGTTGGGTCCATCTTTTTGCTGGCATTTATTGAAGTAGAACTGAGACCAACATATGGGGGTATTTCTCCTTTAGAAAGATCCCAACCACCCTACCCAGGGTGACTTCCTTCTTGCTATTCTTTTTCCTTATTAAATCAAACAGAACTCCTGCCCAGTTAATTTTCTTCTTATTCACAATTGCACACATCAGTGCAAACTGTTGCCTGGTAATATTATCATGGGCAGAGTGCTTTCCCAGTAGCACTTTTCCGACGAGTTCAGCAAGGAACTTAATCTTAAACGGAAAATTCACCTTAAGCAGCTTAGAGGGAATGCCTTCGGCATGTCCCAGTTCAGTCAGCATTCTTCCAAACTCAGGGGTATCTTGCTCATAATCTTCTTCCCCATTCAACAATCCAAAAATTTCAGTTAAAATGGCGGGAGTCAAAATTACCTCTTCTCCGCCAATTGTTCCAGTCATAGAATCGTCATTTGAGGACGAAGTAAATGCCCATTCTTTAATCTCGGGAATATTTATCTTTATTCTTGTTGACATGAGCCTTTCCAATCCTTGATCTTTGCATAAGTTGAGAATTTCCACTATAGCAGATTCGCAACAACTGAAAGAATCGAAATCCACACTGAAGCCTGCATCGAACTTCACTACGGACAAGAGGGCTGGAGCAATCGCCATCGGAGAGGCTGGAGAAGGCGAGAGAGAGACTGTGAAGACGAAACGGCAGAAATCGCAAGATAGAGAGCAAGCAGAAAGACGGAATGCGAAAAGACGCTCTTCGTCGACGATAAAAAGAAAGATCTCTTAACCTAGATCGACCATCGGTTTTATATTAAACCATCGATCGTCGATCTATTTAAAAGATACTGGAGACGATGGTCGAACGGTCGTTCGACGATCGTTCCTAAAGCAGAGTAGTCGATCAATCGTTCGACTATTTCTGTCTTCACAAACAGCAAGCTGTCATCAACCATAGATCGACGATAGGCTCAACCTGTTCGACTATCTTCGAACGCCGGTCGATGATCTTCAAGCAGATAAGCTATCATCAACCATAGGTCGACGATAGGCTTGATCCGATCGACTATCTTCGAACGTCGTTCGACGATCTTCAAATAAGTTTCAACAAGGCAGATGTCACACTTAGTCTCTTTCATTAATCATGCCTAGTTGAACCAAAAAGAACAGATGCTTCTGTTCATCTAAGAGCTTGGTGAAAATATCACCTCTCTGAAGGTCAGTGGATATGAACTCAAGGCTGATCTTGTTCTTTTCCACACAATCTCTCAGAAAATGGTGTCTAATCTCAATGTGCTTGGTTCTAGAGTGGTGCACAGGATTTTGTGCAATGGAGATAGCACTGGTACTGTCACACATGATTTTTGTGTTCTTGTGTGAGTACCCATAATCCAAAAGCTGGTTTTGAATCCACAGAATCTGTGAGCAACAACTAGCAGCTGCTATATATTCAGCCTCTGCAGTTGAAGTTGAGACAGAAGCCTGCTTCTTACAGAACCAAGAGACCAATCTCTCTCCCAGGAACTGGCAAGTTCCTGGGATACTTTTCCTGTCAACTCAACAACCAGCATAGTCAGAATCAGAGTATCCAATTAACTCAAATTCTGATTCTGCTGGGTACCAAAGTCCTAGATTTGGACATCCCTTCAAGTATCTCAAGATTCTCTTGAGAAGAATCAGATGAGATTCCTTGGGGTTGACCTGGAATCTAGCACAAAGGCATGTAGCAAACATTATATCTGGCCTACTTGCAGTTAAATACAATAGGGAACCAACAATGGCCCTATAATTCTTTTGATCAACAGACTTTCCCTAATCATCAGAATCTATAACTACATTAGTAGCCATAGGTGGTGAAAGTGATGATAGATACAACTCTAGAGGGGGGGGGGTGAATAGAGTATTCAAAAATTAGAACACTCAACTCAACTCCCTTAGAGTTAATTTGCGGAATTAGTTTATAGATATTGATAACCCTAGAGCCTAACACAAAGTGTAGTGCACAAGAGAGAGCTAACTGTAATTACAGTTAAGCTTGGGACCTAACACAGCAACTAGCAATCCTAGTTATTTCTATTCACAGCCACAGTGCAATAAATTAAATGAGCAACACAGACGACACAAGGAATTTATAGTGGTTCCCTCTCAATAGGTACGTCCATTCTTCTACCACCCTGGTAGGAATCCACTACAGGTTTTTGTTCAGGTGCCCTGCCACCAACTGATCTACTTCAGGTAGATCAAGTAGACCCTTTGAGCTTTTGATCAGGAGCTCAAAATCCAACACAGGTTTTTGATCAGGTGCCCTGCCACCAAGAGTTCACTTTTGAAGGGAGTAATAACCCTTTGTACAGGAGGTTGAGAGAGTTAAGGCTTCTTCTCTATTGTTAAACAAATTAGAGAAGCTAGTGGATTGCACAGAGCTAGAAGCTCTAAAGAATCAAGGCTCCTCCTGGCTTAGAGAATATCCAGGAAAGAGTCTTGCTTCAGGGTGCAGGAACTCTTCTGAACTAAGACAAAGAATAGTCTTGAGGTTCTGAAGGAGAAGCTTGAAGAAGATTCTTGATGGTTGAATGATTGTTCTTCTTCAAACAGCTTCCTTTCTTCTTCTTCTTCTTCTAAAGGCCTCTGAGTGAATGTCTTCCTGTAAGCAGGATGAACTCAGGATGAAGAAGAATGCAGAAGAACTTTGATCTTCTCAGGTGAATGTGAATTTCTGAGAGCTGTAGAGCTTTCTTGCTTTTTCTCTTTTTCTATGCTGCTAAGAGTATATGATCTGGGTTCTGTGTGTCTCTCTATATTTTCTGTGTATCCTCTTCTTTCAAAAGAAGTTCTTTTTATATGAGCCTTTGCAACGGCTTTAATTTGAGTTTGAATCTTTGTCTTCTTCTGGCATCAGTAATCTGGGCTGCAAAAAGCATAAAGCAAAAAATAAATCCTGCAGGCAAACATACTATAAGAGGATAAATCTTTCTAAGAAGCTGCATAACCAATCAGATAAGAAGGGTGCAGGAAAAGGTCACATCAGAAAGAACTCTTTACAGCCAGAGAAGACTTTCTGAGTCTAACGGCTATAAAGGACAGCCTGACAGATAAAGCAGAAAATGCATTTCAACTAATAAGACAAAATACTTGTCAGATAAAGATTGGCTCATGCATAAGGAATGAAGCAGATATTGCATGGAAATAATATCACAAATTAATTGAAATAATATGTCAAATAAATATGAAATAAATCATAGAATAGAAGAGGACAAAATTATTAAAAACAAACAGCAAAACGTCGAACGACCCTCGGAGATCATCGACCGAAGCACAGAGATCGTCGACCTATCAAATAGATAGTCGAACGATACAGATAGTCGAACTACCAAAGAAGATAGTCGAACTATCAGATAGTCGATCTATCAAGACAGATAGTCGAACTACCAAAGAAAGCAGATAGTCGACCTATCAAACAGATAGTCGACCTATCAAACAGATAGTCGAACTATCAAAGAAAGCAGATAGTCGACCTATCAAACAGATAGTCGAACTATCAAAGAAAGCAGATAGTCGACCTATCAAACAGATAGTCGAACTATCAGATAGTTGAACTATCCAAGCAGATAGTCGAACTATCAAACAAAGCAGATAGTCGACCTATCAAACAGATAGTCGAACTATCAAAGAAAACAGATAGTCGACCTATCAAACAGATAGTTGAACTATCAGATAGTTGAACTATCCAAGCAGATAGTCGAACTATCAAACACAACAGATAGTGGACCTATCAAGACAGATAGTCGAACTATCAAGCAACACAGATAGTCGACCTATCAAACAGATAGTCGAACTATCAGATAGTTGAACTATCCAAACAGATAGTCGAACTATCAGGCACAACAGATAGTCGACCTATCAAACAGATAGTCGAACTATTAAAGAAAACAGATAGTCGAACTATCAAAGAAAACAGATAGTCGACCTATCAAACAGATAGTCGAACTATCAAAGAAAACAGATAGTCGACCTATCAAACAGATAGTCGAACTATCAAAGAAAACAGATAGTCGACCTATCAAACAGATAGTCGAACTATCAGATAGTTGAACTATCCAAGCAGATAGTCGAACTATCAAGAAATCTGTCTGGTCAAAAGACGTCGAGCGGGGTTCGACGATCGGCGAGGCAGATTCCACAGAACGTCGAGCTAACAAGAGTTGAACTAACTCAGAGATAGACGATCTGCTGACAGACGAACGTCGAACAACTGATAGACGATCGTCGACCAGTCGATAGACGATAGTCGAGCGACGTTCGACCACAGTCGAACAAAAAACAACTTAACCAAATTTTCATCTGGATAAGTGACAACTCTAAATCTAGAGCAAACTAACTAAACAACTAACCTTTGACCATAGATAAATCTTGGGTCAAGAGACAGAAGGAGAGGACAGAACTCAAATCCAAACTAGGGTACCAACACAATGTTCAATGAGTATCAATAGCGAGAAGATGATTTGCTTGCATGAAAATGACTTATTTGCTCAGATTATGTAATTTGTACCTTAGCTATACATCATGTCTCTTTGTTATGTTTTTTTTCTCATATAGTGCAACAAATGGATCGACAAGGGTAAGGATCAAGCGGGAAAAAAGAAACAAAAATCATACATGCACTGGAAGCCTGAGATGGATAATGTACTATCTTCCACCCTCTTGGAGCAACTTAATCTGGGTAATAAAGAGGCAAATAGATGGAGGGGTGTTGCCTTCACAGCTAGGATTACTGCATTGTGGGGAGAGTGTCACATTAGAATGTCAACGGAAAAAATATGACAAGGCTCAAAACTTGGAATAAGTTTTTTCAAGAGATTTCTGCAATGCTAGACACATCTGGTTTTGAATGGAACTGAGAAAGACACGTGATAAAAATAGACAGTGAAGAGGTTTGGGCCGATTATATCAGGGTAAGTTATTTTTTCATGTATTTTATCATAAATCATGACACATAAATTAATGTTATTGTTTAATAATGTAGGCACATCCCTCTCTTAAGCATTACAAGGACAAGGTAGCTAGGACCGCGGCCTAGAAAAGATAGGAATTGAATTACACCGCGAGATTGCCGATTTTGCTATTGCTTGCATTTTTGTTTAACCATGTAATTTAGGCTTCGTTTGGTTCGGCGTTTCGCCGCTTCCGTTTGTAGCAGATGCCGCCGGACGACGTGTAAACAAACGGCCGGCGGCGGCGTTTGCTCCGTTTGCACTTTGCACCCGCAGAAAGGAGGAAACGGTCCCGATTCTCTTTGTTTTGACCCCCACCTCTCCCGCTCCGGTTCCAAAGTGACGTTTCGACCCACCGGATGCACCCGCCACCCCCGAACCAAATATATAGCCTTAGGCTTCGTTTGGTTTGACGTTTTGCCACCTCCGTTTGGAGCAAACGCCGCCGGACGGCTGATAAACAAACGGGTGCCGGCGGCGTTTGCTTTGTTTGCACCCGTCGGACAGAGAAAAAGCCATCAAATTGAAGCTTTTCCAGCCCCGCCTCCCCTCTCCGGTTCTACACATCCGTTTGGACCAGCCGGCTCCTCCCACACCGATCAATCAAACGAACCCTTAGTTGGACATCGGGCGCTCTTCCGGATCACCTAGCACAAGTAAAAGAGCAATAATTTGATACCGGCAGCGCATCTTCCTCATTGTGCAGGAGAAAGGTGCGCCGCCTGATTCCAAATCCAATGATTGAGCGTGTAGGTATTAAAAAAAGAGTGACTTATGAACGGCATAGATGCATCCCGCAGAACCTGCTCCTTAGAGGTTCAGTGCACCTAAATTTTGTTCAAAGTGAAATGCTTGGAATTAAATTTCACAGAAAATAAATAAGAACTTTGAAAATTGGTTAACAATTTGTTTGATTTAATAAATAAGTTAACTATACATGAAGTGACGGATTGAAAATATTAGAAACGTAATGGAGTACAGTTGTATTCTGTCATAGAACTTCTTTTTAAAATTATAAAAGCACTACTATTTTGTGTTGTTAAAATATATGTAAAACAACAAAAAAGTTAAACTTCTTCTAATTGTCATGGATAACGTTAATTGACGGCGTCTACTTTCTTCTCAAAGAAGACGTGTTGGGCCGCTTGGTCGGATAAGCGTTAAACTCCCGCGTTCGTGTTTTTAATATTTTGCGTTTCTTCGTTGCATCCACCGCCAAGTTTTATTTTTATTTTTTCGATTTAAACTAAAAAATATTTCTAATTTCGGCCTCCCTCCCACGCGAATTCTCTGCCTCTCCACCTATAAATAAACCAACCCCATCCCGTTTCAAATCTCAAATCAAGCCCGCTTATTATTTATTAGTCATCAAATTTGAAAGGATATGGCGGCAACTTCATCCGAGTTATCGAATATATCGTCTCCGACGGGGAATCGGATGCCGGCGGCGAACTCATCTCAGGGCACTCGAGATGGCTCTCTCGATGCCGCTTATGAGCGCTATCTCCGCCTATCCGACCTCGCGAAGCTCTGGAGCTCGAGGGATTTCCCTCATTGGAGAAACGAAGCCATTCTCAAGCCGGCAATCCAAGCCCTTGAGATCACTTTCCGGCTGATCTCCATCGCGCTGTCCGATCCCCGGTCGTATTCAAACATCCGGGAATGGAATCGACGGCTGGAATATCTCGCGGCTGGGGAGATTGAGCTTATTGGAGATTTTTGCGAGGGGGAGAAGGGCGCTGGTGCGCCGGTTGTTGATTTGAGGTTTAGCGCGGGGGTTTTGGCCCGAGACCGGAGCTCGAACGAGGTGTGGCAGCTTCCAGGCGGCGCCGGGGCCGTGGTTAGCCGGACGAGTGAGGAGGGCCTTTTGCCTCGCCTGGCTGCGTGGGAGAAATCCAAGGACATTGCCGGTAAGATCCGGTTCCAGATCGAGAGCCGGATGCAAGGATGCCCCTTCACTTTAGGGTTGGGCGAGCCAAACTTCGCCGGGAAACCAATCCTCGACTACGATATCGTCGTCCGACCATCTGAACTCCACGTCCTGAAGAAAAGCCCCTTCGAGAACGTCAACAACCACGAGAACCAGAAGCTCTTCACCATTCAACAGATCCTCGAGACCTGGCTCGCCGCGGCCAGGGAGCTCGCCCGGCGTATCGGCGACCGCATCGATTCCTCCGATTGGGCCGCTGCCGCCGATGACTGCTGGCTTCTTGAACGGATCTGGAAGCTACTTGCCGAGATCACGGATCTCTACCTCCTAATGGATCCAGACGATCTCCTCCGGCTCAAGGCGCAGCTGGCCATCCGTGCTAGCACCGGATCGGAGGCATTCTGCTTCCGTTCGGCTCTGCTGCGTGAAGTCACAGCGGCTTCGGCCAAGGAGCTCAAGCGGAGGGTTCCCTCGGTACTGGGCGCCGAGGCCGATCCGAGCGGAGGACCGAGGTTGCAGGAGGCGGCGATGAGACTTTTCCATGGTCGGCAGCGAGGCGAGAACGGAAATCCCGGCAGGATTCATCTCTTGCAGGCGTTTCAGGCAGTGGAGGCCGCGGTTAAGAGGTTCTATTTCGGATACAGGCAGGTGGTGACTGCAACGATGGGGAGCTTGGAGGCGACGGCGTGCCGGCCGCTGGCCGTCTCGCCGGAAGCCGACGATTCGCTGTCGTTGATGTTTTTGGAGCCGGCGTACTTCCCCAGTTTAGATGCGGCCAAGACGTTTCTGGGTGAGCTGTGGCAGAACGAGCAGCGACGGAGAAGCGGCGGCAGAACGGACGGTAGATGCGGGGCGAGGCAGTGACAATGCTCCTAAAACCGCAGATTACATGTTACTGTATCGGTAGGCTTACCCTAGTTGAATTTAATTTATGTCTGCAAAATCGTTTAGTTCTTTTTTTTTGCTTTAGCTGCATGATACTCTATGATGTATAATTTAGTTAAATTAATTCATTTTTTGTCACGTGGATATCAATAAAATCAATTTTTCTAACAATGTGCTCATCCTAATGTATTGCCCATGTTTGAAAGCCCAAATTTTATGTTCTTGATTGGCGCATAGAGAAAGGTGCGAGATTTTTTTCTTGTCAAAATTATAGTTGTAATCTACTCTAAATCATGCTAGAGACTTGGCTCAAGATAGCTTATAATAGCTTATTTGGTATGAAATGACTATTTATAATATCTCCAACATCTAAAGTCACCATAAATTTAATAGATATTTTCGAGCCAATCTTGGCATGCGCGGACATATTACCTAAATATCCAACAATTTTCTTTTATGTCCATCGTAAACTAGACTTCGGAAAAAAAATGGTGTGTGCAGTGTTCAACCAAATATAAATCACTCACAGTCGTGTTCAAATATATACCCGCTTAAGAATAAATACAAATTCTAACAACATCATATAGCTGTCTAAAGTATGATTATAACACAGGTTCAACACACCTAATGACTAATGATTAACTAAAGAACAAAAATAATCCAATCAACAAGTGTTCAAAGATCTAAACAATGCTATAAGCAGAAATAAAATAAAAATCAAATAACACTCTAGCTAAACAATGCTCTAACCCAATAGATCTTTCTGGATCGATCTCAACACATTCGGACATATTACCTAAATATCCAACAAATTAGACCTATGTTTGCAGCAAAAATTAAGTTATAAAATAGTTTAAAAAAATTTCATTACAAATGTATTTTTTGTTTTTTTATCACAAAATATTTACTTGTTAGTTCTTAAAATTATCTTGAAATATATAGATTAATATTTTGTTAATTATGCGATTTGTGCACCTTTCTCTAAGTGCGAATCACATACAGAATTTTCCCTCTGCTTGATGGAGAGAGGGGCAAGTTAGCGAAATATCATCATGACTTCATTAGGTTATGGTCGTTCGGGAGTCATGCAGTTTGAAATCATGATATCCGGTGAGGCGGTGAAGTTTGGTTTCACTAAACGCGTTGACCAATCTTGGACACGGGTCTAAACTCTAAAGTTGACCCGACTATTCCAACATAAAATTTCTTTTTTAAAATTCAAAGTTTGAATCATGTGCCAGGTTTGATTGGTTCTTTAGCTAAAGAATCGCATGCTAATCGGTCTGTCATTAAACAAGTTTATTTGTTGATGTCAAAAGTTTTAGGTTCAAGAAAAAAATTATTAAGTAATGGTGAGGACAGACCCCAATTAGATCGGATCACTCTGAGAATGGGAGAAGCTAGCTTATAGAAGATGGGGTTAATTAAGAAGAGAATAAATAAATAAAAGTTATAGATTCCTCTCCACTTGGCCGCTAGAAGAGTTCAATTATACGACAAGTTTATGAAAAGATATATGATAGTTAAAACTCTGTTTGGGATGGTGTTTACGGTGAGAAATTTTCTATCACATGCCTAATAATCATTTACAAAATAGTTATTGGAGAATAAACAAAATTGCACACAGAGGGAAAAAAAGAGATAACCTTATCAATTCCTTCACTCCATCAATCAAAGACAACTTTGACCTTAAGTTTAAAGGCGCTAGCTTAATTATTTGTTGCATCAATGAGAAACATGCGGCTGATTTGGCCCCTTTTCATATAATTAATAAATTGGTTCAGTGGAGGAAATAGCTTTCAATCTTAGAAATTGGTTGGGACCCTGATCCCCCTTGCCGAAGCCGTTTAGATCGGCCTCCCGGATTGAGCGGCCATCTTGGCCACTCAAGTCATACCGACGGGTAGCCCGTTGGACCTGGGCCTCCCGGGGGCGAGGTCGTCATATTCGTAAAATTGGTGATTCGCGTGCCCCTTTCGTGCGTATATTCGTTTGTCTAGTGTTACTGAGGTAAAATTACCGGGTCGCCCCTCCTAAAGTCTGTAAAAGGGGCCCTAAGAAGAGGTCGGGAGGAGGAAAAGAAGAGCATAGGCGCTTAAGGCCAGAAAATCTCATATATTTTGCACGCTCAGCTCTCAAGCGCACCCCTGCACGCTCTGCTCCTTTGCACGCTTCTGCGCACGCCACTCCCAAGCGCGTCCTGCACGCCCCGCTGCATTGCGTGCTTCCACGTACGCCGCTCTCAAGCGCCCACCACGCACTCTGCTTTTAGTGCACTCTCGTGCACGTTGCTCCCAAGCACGGCTCCGCACGCTCCGCTCCATTGTGCGCGCCCGCGCACACCGCTCCATAGTGCGCCCCCGCGCATGCCGCGTCCAAACGCGCCTCCACTCTCAAGCGCGCCCTCACACGTTCTGCTCTGTAGCGCGCTTCATGTTGAGGCTCCGCTCAAGATAGTCCACAATAACTCATCAGATGTGAAATGATCATTTATAGTATCATAGAGTCATGCCCTAGAGTGACACGAAACTCAATGGGTCGTTTCGAGTCGGTCTCGACACGCGCAGACATATATTTAATTCCTTAACAATCTCTTCCTATGTCCGTCGTAAACCCGACGTTGGAAGATGGGTGGTGTGTGTAATGTTCAACCAAACATGAAGCACTCACAACCGTGTCTGTCACACTTGTCAGAACACATTGAATGTTAAATATAACAGTTGTATGCATGCATAAAAATAGACATAAACTCAGCAACATCACATCAAAGTCAAAAGTACAATCACATCGCAGGTACCACCATAACTAGTGTCTCGTTGACCAACTAAAGAGCAAAACAGTCCAATGAAAACAATTGAAAGTAAAGAAGAGCTAAACAGTACTCCAAACAAAAGAAAATAAAAATAATACTCTAGAAATCATCATCTATCAGATAATCTTTGTCAGGATCCTAATTTACACATGCTCCTCCATCAGCAATAACTCCTGTATTTTTCAACAGAGAATTTCATTTAGAATGAATTCCAACTTTTGAAAAAGTACATGTATCTAGTTCAACTTGTAAGAACGTAGTATTTTAGAATTAACTTAGAGGATACATAACATAAAGTATTATAAGTTCTACCTCAAAATCCATTATTTATTTTCAAAGAAACGATTTTATGGACTTCTAGACATTGTCGTTGTATTTGTGTTCCTATGTGGAATGTCACGGTTACTGTTTTTATAAAGTTAAGTGGAACGTATCAAATGTGGAATGAAATAAATCAACAGAAGAAGAGTCAAACCGAGTCAAATCGTGTTATTAAATGTGGAATAACACTCTTCTTCAAGGTAAGGAAGACGAATCTCAATGATGTTGTTAACATCAGATGTAGAATGAAACAACTTACCAGATTCGTACTCAGCAACCACAAACATCAGCGGAGCATAACACGCTTGCTTTGACAAAGAAAAGTGGAAAAATCAAAACATTTGAACTAAGACTGAACTGAATTGTCTAACCTTGAACTAAGGCTGATCTTAAATCTCCTTGAGACCCATTTTCTCCACTGTTTTGATTAATCGATCTTTGGGCATTCCTTTCGTCTGTGGATCAGCCAGATTATCCTTCGATTGCACATCGATTAATGTGATAACACTTTGTTCTTTCAGATAATTCAATAGAGCATGTCTCAGTTATATCCGTCTTCTCTTAGTATTAAAGAAGACATTCTTAACGACTTGAACTATTGCCTGATTATTACAGTACAGGCTCAAAGAATTAATTTTTAGCCTAGACAAAGAAATATCTAGAATTAAATTCCTGATCCAGTCTGTCTCTTCACCAGTCAAAGCTAAGGAAAATAACTCAGCTTCCATAAACGACAAAGCTATACAAGTCTATTTTTTGGATTTTCAAGCAACAACAACTCTACCCATAATGAATATAAATTCATTGGTAGACTTACTATTATCAACTTCTGAACACCACGAGGCATCAGAGTGTTCATCCACAGTACGAGGTAACCAGTGTAGCACAGAGCATGATCTTTAGTACCTCTCAGGTATCTCATCAGCCTATCTAAGGCATCCAAGGCTCTTTGTCCGGGATATTAGTAAAGCGACTGAGCATGCCAACAGAAAAGGAAATGTTTGGTCTTGTACAACTTGTGACATATATAAGGTTACTAATGATCTTCGAGTATTTTACTTGGTCAACTTTTGTCCCTTCATTTGGATGCAACTTGACATTTGGATCAAACGCTGTCTCTACAGGCCTACAGTCTTTATAATCTCAGGTAAAAAGAATTTGCTCTATATAATGAACTTGTCTAAGAGTAACGCGACACTTGTCTACTCTAACTTTCATTTCTAGAAGGGTATCAATAGGACCAAGATCCTTCATGTTAAATGCTTTTGCAAGAGTGGATTGAATATCCCTTACTACAGCAATATCTGACCTCATAATTAACATGTCATCCACATACAAGTATATGATAACTGTTTTATTTGACATTGAGCGGTGATAGAGGCGCTTATCTGAGAGACTTGACTGAAAGCCAACACTCTTTACCACTTGATCAAATTTTTTGTACCACGTCTTAGGCACTTGTTTACGTCTATAGATTGGTTTATCTAACTTGCACACTTTCTCTATTAGATCTTTATGTACATAACCTTCATGTTGTGTCATGTAGATTTCTTTATTTAGTTCTTCATTCAAGAAGGCTGTCTTTACATCCATCTGATGAACTATAAAGTTCTCGATACAAGTTAAGGCAAGAAGAATCGTAATAGTGGATAGATGGCTTACAGGTGAATAGACGTCAAAGTAGTCAATCCCTCATGTTATTTATAACCCTTAACTACTAGACGTGCTTTATATCTGGCTATAGACATATTACTGTGCAATTTTTTCTTCAAAACCCACTTGTATCCTAGGACTTTAGCTTCATTCGGCAGGTCAACTAGATGTCAAGTGTTATTTTGTAGTAGCGAGTTCATCTCATCATCGATGACTTTTGCCCACATTATCAAATCTCTAGATCTCATTTCTTCCTGATAGGAGAATGAATCATCCTCTAAGTAGTAGGTGATGAAATTTTAACCAAAATCCTTAGGAATTCTATCTCTTGTAGATACTCTAAGAGGAACAGGTTCCACAATAGAGGTTGGGGAGCAGTGCTAGAGGGGACAGCTCCAGGTTTTACAATAGATTCTAAAATCATGACAGTAGATCCGGAGACGGTCAAACCGTGATCTTTGACAAATTTATGTTCAAAAAAATAACATCTCTAGACTCTATCAATGTATTAGTGGATAGATCCAAACACCTGTCAGCTACACTATCTTCTACACTATCTAGATAAATACATGTTGTTTTAGGTCTCACCTTAGGTCTCTTAAAATCTTGTATTCTCACATAAACAATACAACTCTAAGTCTTTAGAGTGTCATATCTACAAGGATAGTCATGTCACAACTCATACGAAGTAGAATTGAGTTTTGAGCGAGACATTCTATTTAGAATGTGATTTGCAGTTATAATTGTTTTCCCCCAAAAGGAATTAGGCATACCAGCTGTGAGAAACATATAATTCAACATCTCTTTTAAAGTTTTATTCTTACGCTCAGCGATTCCATTCGACTGGGGTGAGTAAGGAGCTGTGGTTTCTAGCTTATACCCTCAGAGGCACAAAAGTCCTTAAACTCAGTTGCAGTGTATTCTCCTCCTTGATCACTTCTAAATCTCTTAATCTTCATGTTTAACTGATTCTCAACACGAGTTTTAAAGATTTTCAAGGTCTTTGATACTTTATCTTTCGATTTCAATATATAAACATGACAATATCTGGAAAAATCATCGATGAAGGTAATAAGATACTTCCTTCTCCCCTTAGTGACATGACTTCGAAAGTCACAGAGTGTAACACCTCCCCTGTAAAGACCATATAATATGGGTCCGGCCGGGGCCCCACAACATACGGACGCCACAGCTTTAGTATTAAAAGATGATATGAAAACTACCCAATCTCAAAACTCCAGACAAACACAGCGAAAACAGAACAAACTAACAGAAGTTATCCACTAACGATAGAGTCTCAAATGGCCTTAAGGCCTTACACAATAATAGTCCAAAACATATCAATGTGCCAAGCACTCCTAGGCTACCTCGGCATGCAAGCCGGACATAAACATAACAAAAGTAGCAAACATAAAAGGAGAAACCAAGCACGGCAACACTTCATGAGGCTTAGGGCTTTTCGCCGGGCGCGCTAGCTCCTGCATGCGATCCTTGCCCTGTAAAGATTTGAAGTAACGTGGGTCAGCAAAGGCTGACCTCTACTGTGTAACAAACACATCTCCTCCCGGCCGTCCCTAACGGACCCCGGGGTACCACTCCACCTGCAAGTTAGCACTTCGTATACCAAAAGAGCAAATATATTTTAAAGCGGTAAAACAGGCTTGGATGTCTCATACAGCATACATGTTCTCTATGTTTTGTACGAGGTGAAAGGGGCCTACTATGCAGCATGAATGCAACCCGGGTTTCACCCAAGGCACCCTAATTCGTATGCATCTAGCACAACATCAAACACTGGGTACTTCCGTTTCCTCATTGGCTTAAAGCCGCAAACACAAGGGAACCACCATGTCCCTAACGACACACACGCCGTCACACGAAACCTTGCAAAGGCCCCACCCGCACAAGGGTCATATACCCCGGGGCTTGCCCGCACATTCTGACTTCGCACGTCAGGGTTCCGTCTCACACTGACCGATTCTAAGAAGCCTTGCTGGACACCACCCGCTCATGGCCACATTGCCCGGGCTTGTCCTCCGCTCGACATTCTCGTCAGTCCACAAAAGGGGCTAGTCTCGCCGGGACACTTCCCCCACATGACTTGCGCGCTACGGGGTAGCCAGCCGACCACGGAGACATAGCCGCGCCTTAGCACAACACAAACAAAGGTTCCCCCACCCCAATCGCCACTCGCACCGTGTCTTTCCCGTGCTCCAAGGAAACCATCTACCACACAAAGCGGAGCTAACCTCGTCCGGTTCCGACTACAAGTACTCACTCAAATATGAGGGGGAAAACGCATACATACAACGGCATATTGCCGCTGCGGATTTCTATCGAAACCCCAAAACTCGCTATGCAACATCACCGGGTCGGACCAACAATCGCGACCACAGCTTCACCCACAATGCCTAATCCGCTAACGGAGCGGATCTCTAATGCAAAGCATGTCGGGATGAGCATACTCAACCCGGAGGTCCTCTTGAACCTAGGCTACACGAATCCCTCTCATTTGAGAGATTCGGTGCTCAAAATACGAAAGGAAGGGGATGCTATTCATGCATCCTAAATCCTAAAAATCGAGAGGAGAAGCGTCGTTACCTTCCGTCCCCTCTTCCTAGCAATGGAGAAGATTTGCTCGGTTGAAAACCACCGCAACGCTCCCCCCTTCGCGGATCTGAACTCCGCTCGCGAAACGGAGCTCCGAAACTCCACCGGCCGCCGGAGTTGACCTCCTTCTTCCTCCTCCAAGCTCTCCCTTCTCTCTAGGTTTTAGAGAGAGAGTGCCCAAGTGAAATAAGGGTTTCCAAAACCCTATTCCCGGCTAAAACCACCCAGGAGCAGCCCCCCACCGTCAGATCCAAAGCCAAGGAAACGAACGGCCAGGATTAGATCTGAAATCCCAAAAACTGGGCCGAACACGGGTTCACACACGGCCGTGTGCCTGGCCGTGTAGCTCATTCGCCGTCTCGACCAAAATCGAAAACCAGCAACACGGCATGTGACACGGCCTCCGACATGCCCGTGTCGCCTGCGACACGCCCGTGTCGGGACCCGTGTCACGCCCCCCGTGTGCAATTTATCAACACTTCGCAGTCAGAGAGGTACACGGCTTAGTGACACGGCATCAGACACGCCCGTGTCCAACTAGACACGCCCGTGTTCGTGCCCGTGTCATTACCCGTGTACCCAACCGCACAGCCCAGGTGTGACACGGCCTGGGACACGCCTGTGTCCTAGGCCGTGTTCCACCACACGACCATCGTCGACCTGAACTGGTCGACTACACGGCCCGAGCTCGACACGCCCGACACGGCCTCCGACACGCCCGTGTCGGGGCCCGTGTCACCTGCACCAAAAACTTGTCTTGGCCAAATTCGATCCCCGTCGCTCCTACAACAATTTGGGGTGTTACAATTCTCCCCCCCTTAAAAGAATTTTGTCCCAAAATTTAAGACATGGAAGGTAAACAAAACTAAACAGTACCTGAGGAGAAAAGCTCGGGGTACTCCTCTAGCATGGCCTGCTCTCGCTCCCATGAGAGCTCCTCGCAACCGCAGTTGTCCCAACGGACCTTTACGAGTCTGACCTCCTTGTTCCGCAATTGCCGAACCTCTGAGTCTTCTATCCCGACTGGACGAACTCACGTCCCCAAGTCTTCCTCTACCGGCACCGCCGTCGGCTCAATCACCACGCTGGCTTCTAACAACGCTTTCCTCAGGACGGAGACGTGAAAAACATCATGCAATCCACTTAGCTCTGTGGACAACGCCAACCGGTACGCTGCCTCTCCCACTCGATCGATGACCTTGAATGGTCCCAAAAATCTCGGACTCAGCTTCTTGAGTCGGCGAATTCGCGAAACGCCTTTGAACGGCTTGATCTTAAGATACACCTAGTCGCCCACAGCGAATTCCACATGCCTGTGGCGAGCATTGAAATACTTCGACTGCCGATCTTGAGCTACCTTCATGCGCTCTTGGATGGTCCGCACCAACTCACTAGCGTCGGCTACCACTTCTTTCCCCAAAAGCTTGGTGTCTCCCGCCTCTGTCCAAGACATCGGTGTTCGACACCGCCTCCCATACAGAGCTTCGTATGGCGCCATCTTGATACTAGCTTGGTAACTATTGTTATACGCAAACTCCACCATGAAGAGGTGATCCTCCCACTTCTTGCCGAAGTCGAGAGTACACATCCTTAGCATATCTTCCAAAGTACGGTTCGTTCTCTCAGTTTGCCCATCGGTTTGAGGATGAAAAGCCGTACTGAACTTGAGTTTTGTGCCCAAGCTCTTCTGCACCAACCGCCAATCCTTAGACGTGAAACGTCCATCCCGATCGCTGACTATACTCTTCGGAATCCCATGGAGTCGTACAATATTGCGGACGTACAACTCCACCAACTTTTCCACACCGTCCTCCTTCCGGTTTGGGATAAAATGTGCCACTTTGGTCAAGCAGTCCACAATCACCCAAATGACATCATTACCCTGCTGCGATCTAGGCAACCCATGCACAAAATCCATGGAGATGTCATCAAATTTCCATTCGGGGATTGGAAGAGGCTTCAAGAACTCGCCCGGCTTCTGACATTCGGCCTTCACCAAGACACATGTTTGGCACCGACTCACACACAAAGCCACGTCCCGCTTCATCCCAGGCCACCAATAGGACTTCTTCAAGTCCAAGTACATCTTTGTACTACCCGGGTGAATGGAGTACTTAGTGAAGTGGGCCTCAAACATCAACTCCTCGCGGAGCTTGCCGATCTGCGGTACACAAATCCTTCCGCCCTTCCTCAGAATCCCATCACCCATCTCCCAGGCGCTACCCTCGCCCTTTAGAGCTTCCTGCACGAAAGGTTGGAACTCCGCATCTACACGGGTCGCTTCCCGAATACGATCGCATAAGTCACTCTTCATCTCAATCCAATTTAGTCGAGCCACGCTAGACTCACCTCTTGCCACACATTCCAAACCAAGGGACTCCCAGTCCCGCCTTAACCGCTCATCGTGAGCTTCAATCCAATTTCCTTGCCCCGAGTATTTCCTACTCAAAGCATCTGCCACCACATTGGCTTTCCCTGGCGTGTACTGAATCGCCACCTCGTAGTCCCCCAGGAACTCGACCCACCTACGCTGCCGCATATTTAGGTCCTTCTGATCTAGGAGATACTTCAGACTCTTGTGGTCCGTGAAGATCTCCACCTTTACACCATAAACGTAGTGCCTCCACAACTTCAACGCAAAAATTACCGCCGCCAACTCCAAATCATGGACGGGGTAATTTCTCTCATGAGGCTTCAGCTGCCTCGACCCAAAAGCTATCACACTACCATGCTGCACCAACACACACCCTAAACCACATCCGGATGCGTCGCTGAAAATCTGGAACCCTTCGGTCCCCTTTGGCAGACTTAGGATCGGCGCCGTCATTAGCCTCTCCTTCAGGGTTTCAAACGCCTCGTTGCACTCTTGAGTCCATACAAATTTCCGATCCTTACAAGTTAGTGAAGTGAGGGGTAGAGCTATCCGCGAAAAGTTTTCCACAAACCTTCGGTAGTACCCGGCTAGTCCGAGAAAACTTCGGACTTCCGCCACGGTCCTCAAAACTGGCCACTCTCTGATGGCTTCTACTTTCGTTGGATCCACCGCCACCCCATCCCCACTAATCGCATGGCCTAGAAATGCCACCTTCTCCAACCAGAACTCGCACTTGGAGAACTTCGCATAAAGCTGGTTCTCTCTCAATACTTGCAACACTGTCCGCAAGTGCGACTCGGGCTCCGCTTCCGACTTGGAATACACCAAAATGTCATCGATAAAGACGACTACGAACCAGTCCAAATATTCGCGAAACACTCGGTTCATCAAGTCCATGAACACGGACGGCGCGTTCGTTAGCCCGAACGGCATCACCGAGAACTCAAAATGACCATACCTCGTACCAAATGCGGTCTTGGGTATGTCCTCGTCACGAATCCGCAACTGATAATATCCGGACTTCAGGTCCAACTTGGAGTACACCACCGACCCCACCAACTGGTCGAAGAGATCGTCTATCCGAGGGATCGGATACTTATTCTTGACAATCAATTTGTTCAACTCTCGGTAGTCTATGCACAGACGCATACTACCGTCCTTCTTCTTTACGAATAACACCGGCGCACTCCACGGTGAAGAGCTGGGCCTGATATACCCTTGCTCCAAAAGCTCCTGCAACTGAACCTTGAGCTCGGCCAACTCCTTTGGTGCCATCCTGAAGGGTGGACGCGACACTGGTCTAGCCTCGGGCACCAACTCGATGGAGAAATCAATCTCCCGCCGAGGAGGTGCTCCCGGTAACTCCTCGGGAAAAACATCTCCAAACTCCGCCACCACGGGCACTTCTCCTAGAGACAGCCTGGAGAGGCTAACCTCCAACAACGCTACTAGAGCTACACCTCCCTGGTTAACAGCTCGCACTAACTGAAGTGTCGAAACTAGGGAGCAGGCCACTCCATGCAGACCTTCAAACTTGACTTCCGCTTGCCCCACGCCCCTCAGGGTTACCACCTTGGACAAACAGTCGATACTGGCACGCTGCTCCGCTAGCCAATCCATCCCCAAAATCACATCGAACTCGGACAACGACAAGATCGCCGCTACCAATACGAAGTCGACTCCCTCAAGACTCCAACAAATCCGGCCTCTAGCCCTGGTAGTCATAGATGACCCATTGGGCATGCGCACCTTCAACTCGGAGTCCGTCGAGAAAGACTCCACTCCGATCCTCCGGATAAAGCCTTCCGCAAGGAAGGAGTGCGACGCTCCCGTATCAAAGAGTACCCTAGCGGGGTACCCAGATACCATTACAAAGCCTACACACATGCAACAAACATAAAGGCTTGAAAGATAGGAATCTAAGGTGCAGGTTGAACTCTCGTACCTGTCACCACATCGGGTTGACAGATTGCTTCTTGTTGCCCAAGGTTGTAGACCCTTGGCTGCACTGGTTGAAACCGAGAAGCACTCGACTCCGCCATCTTCCCTTTCTCTGCGGCACTGGGGCCGGAGCGCACAGTTTGCTCCTGCCTTGGCTCTTGCTCAGTGCCCCCTTGGGTACAAAATCTTGCTATGTGGCCCGGCTTGCCACAACTATAGCACGTCTGAGGGCCCTTAGAGCGTGACCCTCCGGACGTCCAATTACTTTTCTCGCCCGACTTATATGGGGAAGGCTTCTTCTTCCATCGGCTCCCTTCCGCCTTTCCATGTGACTGGGCAGGCTTCTTCTCCTCCCCCTGCTTGGGTGTGAAACCCTTGCGACGCTGGGATCGCTCCATGTCACTCTCCAAAATTCGGGCCGCCTCCACCAATTCGTTGAAATCCGCACGTTTCATCGATATGAGGGGTTGCCTTAGGTTCTCCCTCAATCCATGGTAGAAGAGATTGTCCCTCTCTTCATCGTCTGCCATGGTCGTTCCCGCATAGCGACCCAAACGAGTAAATTCTTGAACATACTCATCCACTGACTTGTCTCGCTACACCAGATGTAGGAACTGCCTCTGGAGGGCTAACCTCGTGGAGGCGGGTATGTACTTATTCAGGAAGGCATTCCCAAACTCCTCGATGGACGGTGTGCGTCCTAGAAATTGCCGGCCACTGTGGCTCACCCACCATAACTTGGCATCTCCCTCCAACATAAAGGCTGCGAACTCTGCCTTTTTCTCATCTGGCACCTCTGCCGCCCTCAGAATCTCCTGAATTCTAGCCCACCAATCCTCTGCATCTGTGGGTGTGCCGGTTCCCTTGAAGGTGGGAGGGTGGAAACTCAGAAAGTACTTCATTTGCCGGTCCCCATGCCCGACAACCACTCTCTCGGCCTGCGGCTCTGCCCGCCTGGCTTCATCAACCTGCACGGTCGCCGTCGTGTCCGGGGTAGCAGGAGTTGCCACCTGAGCAACGGGAGCTGCTACCTGTGCTGTCGCTGCAGCTTGGGCCGCCACCATCGCTTCTGCAAGCATACGACAGAAGCCGGCCGGTGTGACCCCCATCCCTAGCGGACCTTGCGCAGTCGCACTACTTGCTGAGAGCTCTTCTCTTGGCCTCGAGGTCCCAGCCTCGAGGTCCCAGCCTCGTTGCTTGCACTCTAAACACAAGCAAGAAAACACAAATCAGTCTCTAATCGCAAGACTCGAACACCAGGACACTCATGGTCATGCGATACTCCTATGTGGATAACTTCTTATACGCGACTCGACTTATACTTTCGACCGCGAAACTTCTTGTTGGAACGCTAACCTCCCTCTGATACCAAATTGTAACACCTCCCCTGTAAAGACCATATAATATGGGTCCGGCCGGGGCCCCACAACATACGGACGCCACAGCTTTAGTATTAAAAGATGATATGAAAACTACCCAATCTCAAAACTCCAGACAAACACAGCGGAAACAGAACAAACTAATAGAAGTTATCCACTAACGATAGAGTCTCAAATGGCCTTAAGGCCTTACACAATAATAGTCCAAAACATATCAATGTGCCAAGCACTCCTAGGCTACCTCGGCATACAAGCCGGACATAAACATAACAAAAGTAACAAACATAAAAGGAGAAACCAAGCACGACAACACTTCATGAGGCTTAGGGCTTTTCGCCCGGCGCGCTAGCTCCTACATGCGATCCTTGCCCTGTAAGGATTTGAAGTAACGTGGGTCAGCAAAGGCTGACCTCTACTGTGTAACAAACACATCTCCTCCCGGCCATCCCTAACGGACCCCGGGGTACCACTCCACCTGCAAGTTAGCACTTCGTATACCAAAAGAGCAAATATATTTTAAAGCGGTAAAACAGACTTGGATGTCTCATACAGATACATGTTCTCTATGTTTTGTACGAGGTGAAAGGGGCTTACTATGCAGCATGAATGCAACCCGAGTTTCACCCAAGGCACCCTAATTCGTATGCATCTAGCACAACATCAAACACTGGGTACTTCCGTTTCCCCATTGGCTTAAAGCCGCAAACACAAGGGAACCACCATGTCCCTAACGGCACACACGCCGTCACACGGAACCTTGCAAAGGCCCCACCCGCACAAGGGTCATATACCCCGGGGCTTGCCCGCACATTCTGACTTCGCACGTCAGGGTTCCGTCTCACACGACCGATTCTAAGAAGCCTTGCTGGACCCCACCCGCTCATGGCCACATTGCCCGGGCTTGTCCTCCGCTCGACATTCTCGTCAGTCCACAGAAGGGGCTAGTCTCGCCGGGACACTTCCCCCACATGACTTGCGCGCCACGGGGTAGCCAGCCGACCACGGAGACATAGCCGCGCCTTAGCACAGCACAAACAAAGGTTCCCCCACCCCAATCGCCACTCGCACCGTGTCTTTCCCGTGCTCCAAGGAAACCATCTACCGCACAAAGCGGAGCTAACCTCGTCCGGTTCCGACTACGAGTACTCACTCAAATATGAGGGGGAAAACGCATACATACAACGGCGTATTGCCGCTGTGGATTTCTATCGAAACCCCAAAACTCGCTATGCAACATCACCGGGTCGGACCAACAATCGCGACCACGGCTTCACCCACAATGCCTAATCCGCTAACGGAGCAGATCTCTAATGCAAAGCATGCCGGGATGAGCATACTCAACCCGGAGGTCCTCTTGAACCTAGGCTACACGAATCCCTCTCATTTGAGAGATTCGGTGCTCAAAATACGAAAGGAAGGGGATGCTATTCATGCATCCTAAATCCTAAAAACCGAGAGGAGAAGCGTCGTTACCTTCCGTCCCCTCTTCCTAGCCATGGAGAAGATTTGCTCGGTTGAAAACCACCGCAACGCTCCCCCCTTCGCGGATCTGAACTCCGCTCGCGAAACGGAGCTCCGAAACTCCACCGGCCGCCGGAGTTGACCTCCTTCTTCCTCCTCCAAGCTCTCCCTTCTCTCTAGGTTTTAGAGAGAGAGTGCCCAAGTGAAATAAGGGTTTCCAAAACCCTATTCCCGGCTAAAACCACCCAGGAGCAGCCCCCCACCGTCGGATCCAAAGCCAAGGAAATGAATGGCCAGGATTAGATCTGAAATCCCAAAAACTGGGCCAAACACGGGTTCACACACGGCCGTGTGCCTGGCCGTGTAGCTCATTCGCCGTCTCGACCAAAATTGAAAACCAGCAACACGACATGTGACACGGCCTCCGACATGCCCGTGTCGCCTGCGACACGCCCGTGTCGGGACCCGTGTCACGCCCCCCGTGTGCAATTTATCAACACTTCGCAGTCAGAGAGGTACACGGCTTAGTGACACGGCATCAGACACGCCCGTGTCCAACTAGACACGCCCGTGTTCGTGCCCGTGTCATTACCCGTGTACCCAACCGCACAGCCCAGGTGTGACACGGCCTGGGACACGCCCGTGTCCTAGGCCGTGTTCCACCACACGACCATCGTCGACCTGAACTGGTCGACTACACGGCCCGAGCTCGACACGCCCGACACGGCCTCCGACACGCCCGTGTCACTTGCACCAAAAACTTGTCTTGGCCAAATTCGATCCCCGTCGCTCCTACAACAATTTGGGGTGTTACACAGAGATCAGAATGTATCAATTCAAGAAGTTGTGTATTTCTAGATATTGACTTGAAAGGATTTCTAATAATTTTAGTTTGGGCACAAACCTCGCACTTATCAAATCGAATAGAAAGATCTAACGAGATGTTGTAACTCTTAGCTAGTTCTCGCATTTTCTTATAGTGCATATGTCTAAATATATTGTGTAATAACTTAGGATCGATCAGAGTTGAACTTATTTGATTAATACACTCATTATCTAGGCTAAGTCTATACATACCATTGATCATATACGCACAATCAAAGTAATATGAATTAACTGCTAAAATTATTCTACTATTTTGTGTTGTGAATGAAATTTCAGTCTTGCCTAACAAACTCATGAAGACTAAATTTTTTAGTTAAACTAGGAACTACTCTAACATATTTTAAAATTAGAGTTTTACCTGAAGAAAGGACCAGCTCTGCTGTCCCAGCAGGAGTAACCTCAGTCTCTCCTCTATTGCAGTTTTAAACTTTGTCCTAGACTGCTCTGATCTCTGAGAGAAGACATCTGTCATTAGTGACGTGACAGGTAGCACTGCTGTCCAGCCACCACTCAGAAGACGCACTGTGGTGAATACTCTCAATTATATCCACGAAGGACTTGAGATCAGAGTTGTCGATGACCATGTTCGCCATATTTTTTGGGGTTTCCTCCTTTTTTTTCGGACTCTTGCATTCAGCGGCCTAGTGACCCCACTTTTCGTAGTTGTGGCATTTGCCCTTCTTCCTTTTGAGAGAAGGTTTTTTGACCGTCAACTGTGCAGAGGTTTCACCCTTAAGTGTCGGGGGCTTCCAAAAAGGCTTGCTAGATTGAGAAACGAAGTTGACAGCCTGTGAGGGATGAGCAACTTGCTCCGAGCTTTTCCCAACAATGTTTTGGTCCTCAATATAGATGAACCTTTTGAGTTTGTCTTGAGTGATCTTCTCCTTCAGTTTGTGCATTTCAGTCTTGAAGGCGAGCCATTCAGGAGGCAGCTTGCTCAGAATCAGATATACAAAGAGATTGTTGTTCATCTTTGACTGATCGTCCTCTAGCTTGTGACACAAATTTTACAGCTCTATGATTTGTGAAATGACTGACAAGTTTGCTTTGAACCTGAAATTGAAGAACTTTTCTCCAATGAGTGAGTTTGACAGTCCCTCCTCCTTCTAGAAATGTGCGTTCAAGCAATCTCAAATCTCATTTGCATATTTATATATATAGTAGGTCAAGACAAGATAGGGATTCAGGGTGTTCTGGAGGTAATTCCTGCAGAAATCCTCATCATTGTTCCACTGGTATTCGCCCACATTCTCTTGGGTAGTGGCAAAATCGCTCTGAACAGTATAATTTTTTTTTTCATTCCTTCATTCCTAGTTGGACTTGAATTTTCCAACTGACAAAGTCAGTGGCGTCGAATGACTGCAATTTGACAGTGTCGAGCACACTTTTCTTCGACATCGTACTTTGATTCTAAAAATTAAAATAGTACAAAATCACATGATCCGTGTCAGGACGAGACGATGTCTTCAGATTCAATCCAGTAATTATTTGCTCCTCCTCTCCAGCTGAACGCACTCGCCAAAGACTAGAGCTGGTAGGAAAACTCCCAGAAGCACACCTTCTTCTTAAAAGGTTGCAAGAAATCCCCAAGATGGACTTCTACGATCAAGCGATGGCCAGATCTGAAATGAGTAGAGGAGGCTTGCTTCTCCCAACAAAATTCCAGCGAACAACAATCCTTAAAAAAATAGTAATTCCTCGTATCTGAATTCCTTTGATCGTTTTCTTCTTTTGTTGGTGAGGGTGCACTGGATCTAGTAGAACACTGGTGGGTGGAGCAGAAATCAGATCGATGCGAGATTTGGCTCCGACCAAACCACCAACCAGCAAGATCCGGCAAAAAACAGTCGTTAGACGAAAAAAAATACATGGATTGGCGGTCGGGAATTGACGATCTACGACAGAAGCTAGAAGAAATCTTGATTTCTCCGATGATAGCAAACAAATCGCGGACAACAACACGCACAGACACTCCCGGCAGCGCAGATATCGATGGCGATCTGCTGCACAGATCTGGCCAAATCCGGCGGGATCTGGCTTTTCCGATCAATACCTGCGGCAAGAGCCCTGAATCTACAGTGGGTCTGCAGAGCGGCGGAATTTCCGCTACCTAGCGACGGAAGATCATCGGCCTTCCTTCCCAATCGGCGGCCACAACACAGGAAAATTGCGGGAAAGAGAACTCCCGATCGTGCGACGGTCCGAGAGAAACGCACGAAAACCAGCGATCAATCCAGCAAGAAAACTACGAGATTTCTCCCGATCTCAGCAGAGAATCGCATGATCTAACAAAGGTGTTGCTGCGAATCGCGACAAGCGGCGGAAGAAAATCGCAAGTGAGAGACGGACGGAAGAACGAGCGGAAACTCTAAACCTATCTTGAGAATGTTGAGGCTAAGAAAGCTTACCGCCCCGTGGGAATTGAACTATCCAATTTGAAGGTCACTAGCCTGAGCTTACTTAAGAGGGGCACTAGCGCTTGACTCTCCTCTACTAGCCTTCTAGAAGGAAGGGGAACTAGGATAGTAAAGTCACAGGCCTTGCCTTCTACTTTGAGAATCTGAAGCGCTTGCTTCTTACAATCGCACCTTGTTAGCTTATGGTGTTCCGCTCCGCTCAAGATAATCCACAATGACTCATCAGATGTGTAATGAACATTTATAGTATCTCCAACATACAGTCATGCCCTAGAGTGACACGAAACTCAATGGGTCGTTCCGAGTCGGTCTCGATACACACGGACATATATTTAATTCCTTTACACTTCAATGCACGCCGCTCCCAAGCGCGCCTCCGCGCTCCCCACTCCATTGCGCGCATCGCGCGCTCCGCTCCGTTGCACGCTACCGCGAACGCCGCTCCCAAACCCGCCTCAGCTTGCTCTGTTCTCAAGCCCGCCCATGCGCGCTCTGCTCCGTAGCGCGCGCTCCCGCACACGCCGCTCCAAAGCGCGTCTCTGAGCACTCCGCTCTCAAGCGCACCACCGCGCGCTATGCTCTGTAGCGCTCTCCCGCGCACGACGCTGCCAATCACACCTCCGCGCGCTCCGCTCCCAAACACGCCTCCGCGCGCTCCGATCCAAAGCGCGCACTCGCGTACCCTGCTCTCAAGATAACTTCCAAGGGAGCGCTTCGCTCAGAAGCAGCACTTGCACTCCACAAGATTTCCTGCAAAGAACACAAAGCGCCTCTCAAGTGTACTCGACATGCTTTCCACCGCAAGCAAGTCATGTTTCATGCGCACCACAGCAGGCATTCCGCGAGCAGCGTTCCTAGCGCCCTCAACTCAGCAACGGGCCCTCCAGTCAACAATAAGTCAACTGCTCTAGATTTCTCTGAACGCAATATGAAACAAGCCATAGAAGTTAAGGCGCGAAGAACGTATCGTTCAAGCCTTCAAACCTCCAAGCCACAGAGGTTAAAACACACATTGTGAAGAAGAGAAAGCAAAAGATAGGGAAAAAGGAAATTTATAACTGAGAAGTTGTAATACTCTATCAGAAAAAAAATTTCCAGAATGATTGTGCCAAAAAGTGGCTTTACAAGTATTGGAAACAATATTGACAAAAAAAAATTAAGAGAATGTTTGGCAGGTGCAATGATTGAAGATGCTGGAATTGAGGGAAGAGTGAACACATAAACCAGAATTGAGATTACCCTTTCCAATCATTCTAGAAAGCTTGATCTCCTTAATCATGAACCAATACAACAACACAACACTCAAGCCTTTATCCCACTATAGTGGGGTCGGCTATATGGATCCTTTGTCGTCATTGTGCCCTATCTTTTGTGTAATCTCACTAATGTCTAAGTACATCATGTCTTTCTTTATAGTTCCATTCAAAGTCTTCATTGGTCTACCCCTCCCTCGTCTAACACGCCTAGTGACTAGACTCTCACAACGCCTAACAGGTGCCTCTAATGATTTCCTTTGTACATGTCCATACCATCTGAAATTGAATCATGAACCAATCAGGAAAAAAAATGGAATAGTTAGAGTTATTTAACAATGCACTAACTGATAACAAGTTAAAACGTAAACACGGGAACATAGAATGCGTCCCAAAGTATCAAATCATCAGTAAATCTAACAAAGCCAATGACAGTAACTGGGATGATGGCTTGATCAGGTAGAGTGATGAATTTATTTTGAACCTTTTGGTAGGAAGCAAAATATTTTATATCATATGAAATATGAGAGCTAGCCCCTGAATCTATAATCCACGCAGAAGATGAAACAGGAAAATGCTTAGAACTAGTGGTAAGGACTAAACTCTGGACATTGGTTTGAGGAGTAGCAACAATGGAAATTTGATTTTGAAGAAGGGAAAGAAGTTGTTGTTGGTATTGTTGAGCTGTGAACTCTATGTTTTAACTGTTAGGGTATTTGGTTATATGTCCGCGCGTGTCAGGACCGACTCGGAACGACCCAATGGGTTTCGTGTCACTAGGGTGTAACGGCTCTACGCTGGAGATACTATATAAGGTCATTCCACATTTGATGAGCCTTAGTGAACTATCTTGAGCGGAAACTCAACATTAACCTTTAGACGTTTGAGAAGCTACATTTGAAACTTGATTAACATGAGTAGTTGGTGTGGATGATCAAAATTTTTTGTATCCAGGAGGATAGCCATGAAGTTTATAGCGCTTGTCTTTGTAATGTCCCAATACTCCACAGCGAGCACAGAGAGGTTGGTCCTTTTTTTTACAAATTTTAATTTATTTTCAATAGGTTGCTTGGAGTTGTGTTGAACAGTGAAGGCATGTGGAGGTTCAGAATGGGATGTAAAAGATACTTCACACTGTTTTTCTTCCTGTAGAATCAAGGAGAAAACCTTGTTTATGGGGGGAAGTTGATCCATAAGAAGGATCTGTCCACAAATTTTTACAGAAACAATTGCAAGCCCCATGAGAAAAACCATAGCATATTCCATTTGAATATAATCAACACATCCACATTTGCAAGAATGGACAAGTTTATAATCTCTCAATTCTTCCCAGAGAGCTTTTAATTTGGTGTAATATTGGCTCACAGCAAAGCTGCATTGACTGAGATTCATCAAGTCTCGTTTTCGTTGAAATATTTCTGGTCCATCTTGTTGCTTAAATCGTTCTTGAAGTTTCATCCAAATGTTTGCAGCCGATACAGAATAAATCACTCGCGGTGATATCTTTAGAAACCGAATTCGTGATCCAAGAAGCAGTAGTGTTATTGTTGCGTTGTCCGGCGAGATGTAAGGTTGAATCAGTCTTATCCGACGACGGAATGGATGTAGTGTTTATGGCTCGACACCAAGAATTGTAGTCATCGTCATTAAGTGGCTGTGAAACTAAAATCGAACCAGAATTATCCGACGGATGAAGATGGAAAGGATTAGCAGATTCATCAAGAGTGTTGGTCGAAGATGGAACAACAATGGTAGGAGATGAAAGCGCGATTGTCGGAGCTGGAAGAACCTTGAAGATTTATGCCTCTGATACAATATCAAGATGATCTCAAACAGGAGCAATGAAAGAAAGAAAATAAAATTTCATATCGATTAATAATCTAACCGATACACCTGTACTCATATATATAAAATGTTTGAACTTGTCTAACTAAAAAACAGAATTCAAAACAAGCTAAATTACAAATTATTAGAATCGTGCAAGTGTGACATGTCATTGACATCCGATATTTATAACCTCGTGTCTGATGGGTGAGAGGTAATGTTTTAAAATGACAGTTGGGATGAAACTGTAGATGCTTATTAAATTCATTGCCCGAGACAGACATTCGATCGTGGTTGATGAATCCAGAGATGTGAATTATACAAATTGGAGAGTAAACGAAGGACGCGTAACAAAACTTTTGGTCGAGATGGGAATGTAATTCTCGACCTAGCTTAGTGGTAGTTCTAGGGTTAAGTTGTCATGGGGATTGACATAGTGCAGGAAAATGGAAATGAGATCTTCAAAAGTTTCTCTTGTAGTTTGGATAGACTAGTTTGCAAGTAGTTAAGGTTTCAACAAAGTGTTATATTTTGAAAGCACCCTAAATTTAATGCTAAGCCTAAATTAATCATTACATTTATAGTATGAGAAAAATTAGTTGGTGTTGAAGATTCAACCAAGTGGTTTAGCTTTAGGAAGTCCTAGTTGAGGAGGCATGCTTGGATTATAATGCTAAGCCCATGTAAAAGTGAGGCAATATGTATATATAAGAGAGTAGATGTTTGTTTATGTTGATATGCGTAATGGATTGATACAAAGTTGTTTGAGCTTTCCTTCCTTGGACATCGTGATAATGACGAGACCGGAGAGGGTATATGAGACGTGATCGATATCGGAGGTGTGTGATCGAGGTTGGGGGTTGGTGAGGTGTAAGATTGCACCTTCAAGCTATTTTTTGCATGCACCATTATCCATGGATGAGAGATATAATATCTTTTCGTGTAAGAGATGGGATCTTAGAAAAAGTAGTTACCAAAGATGTAATACAAAGGAAAGTTTATAATTCCTTTTCCGCACTCCCTTAAAGAGTTTGTATATATCAAGTTCTCAACAAAATTACTAAACCATGTTTTGTCATATCATATTGTAAAAGAACCTCAACATAAAAAGTATTTCTTCATAAGCAAAAACATCGATGGGGAATTTGTCGTCGGGGGAAAAGAATAGTGCGTAGACGGCACAAGAGTAACTCGAATATACTAGTCGTGTAAAAATCATCCTACTACTCTGCCAAGTAATTACCAATCTTGTAATTGTCGATCAAGTAGTTGCGAGTCAAGTAGACTTCAGCCGAGCAATCACCATTAGCAGAAGTGTACTTGTTGGTTGGGAGTCGGTGAAGAAGTGATCACATTAGTAAGAAATGTTGAATTTTTCGGATCTTGGAATGAGCAGGGGTTATCTCAACAAAAGTTAGTCACAACCAGAAACACATGCAGCAACAAGAATCTTTATTGATAACATCAATCTTCTTTACAAGACGAGACATACATGGCGAGACATGATTCGCCAAACCACCACAAGAAGAGCAGAGACAACTACAATTACAAGACAAGACAAGCCGCGCGGACAGAACAAGTAGCCACTGGATCTACTGCTGCACTATGGAGTCCGCACAAATCGCCAAGTCTGTCAAGTCGCCAGACCGCAAACCAAGCTGCGCGGACTACCCCTTATTCCAATGCTTAGCTCTAGCCGTCGATCTGCAAGCCTCCTAACCGCGAGGTCGCCTAGCTGCCAGACCACACGGGCTGCTGAAGCCGAACTGAACAGGCCGCCTAAAGCAGACGACTTATTGAACCCCGAAACAAGTTGCCAAAGAGAAAACCGCCTGATCGATGTCCGCGACCTGCTGTTTACCGTCTGTTGCTTAACCGCAGAGTTGCACTGTCCCTGACCGCAATCAGAGCCAAGTACTGGCTTTACAGCGCTATCCGCACAACCTGCACAACACAAACCGGGTGGATACCAAAATCCAGTCCGCAGCAATTGTTCGCGGGCTCACTTACTGTTCATTCGCTCTATATTCCTGATGGCAGGGATCCTATTTATAGGCACGATGAAGAGTGTGGTCACCGCCCTAGCCGATAGAATCACAGCTTCATCCCGCAGCAGGAACAAGTGTATCCGCAAGCCGCAGATACACTCCCAGTCCGCCGCGACTTCTGCGAGATAGCCAGACCGCCTATGCTTTACCAAGGCCGAACATCAAGCAAGTCCGCCTTGCTTCACCAAGGCCAGCCAACAAGCTAGTCCGCCTTGTCTCCTAAAGGCCAAGCCAGGATACCTCCACAGACAGACTTTGTAGCAACACTGTCCGCTAATCCGCTGACACAGCACCAGTCCGCATACCCCGAGCCCGCAGCCAAGCCACCAAGGCAATCTGTCGGACACAGCGGACACAGCTCCAGTCCGCACGTCTTGCGGACGCAACTCCAGTCCACATTCTCCAAGCTCACAACAAGGCATATTGCAATGATGTCGAGCTCTACGGACTGAGTAGCAGTCTGCGCTTAACTACGCGATCTCTCCGGACTGAGGCAAACCTACACTTGGTTCAGAACCAACCAAGTCCACACCACTGGCCACAAGGGCCAGTCCGCACTTACTGGCGGACACTGGATCCAGTCCGCCTGCCCTGGCGAACTCCAGCAACTGTTCGCTCTGACTGGCGACCTCCGCGGCTTCCGCTAGCTGCTCCTCCAGAGATAGACCAAGGCTTCTGCCAAGCCGGTCTGTCGAGCTCCAGTCAAGTTCACTGCTTGTCGGACTCAGCGGATAGAGTCGCTATCCGCCGGGTTACCTTCTGGGATCCAACTGCCTGCTGAGCAAAAGCCGGCCTGGCAGGCCGCCGCTTCTGTTCGCATAATCCGCGCGAACAGACCGCCTAGGACGCCAAAGAACAAATTGTCTGCAACAGCTCTGCCGACCTGGCTGTCTGCCACTCCTGTCCGCGTAGTCCGTACGGACAAGTCGCCCAAGTCGTCCAATCACCCGCTTTAACTTCACCATTTTCAACACTCCCCTTGAAGTGAGAAGTGGTGAACAACCCCAGCAGCTCTCGTAACTTTGCATTTGGTCCCTCCGATAGCGCCTTCGAGGAGATGTCCAAGATATAGTCCCCGCCCTGCATATCCTGGACCATGAGGGAGCCCTCCAACATCTCCCAAAAGGAGTCATGCTTCCCTCTGCCTTCTTCTTCAGCTTTGACCTCCACTCGTGCTTCACAGGAGTATCACTAATGATCTTAGGCACAAGGCCCCAAGCCTTGTCACCACTGAGAGTAGTCACCTCCTCAGTCATTACGTCATTCACCTCCTTCACTCCAGTGGTGTCATCACAGCTAGAAGATACTCGCTCGAATTGAGGGCCTACAAGGAAACATGAGACCAAGCTCACTGCGTTTCCTTCGCTATATCGAGCTGGTGGGTTGCTGATCCTCTTCGACCTCCGAAGAGCCTGATCACGGCTAGCCATCTCCGCTACTTCTCCTGAACCAGCTCCATTCCCGGGCAATCCCGGAACAATGCTCCCCTTGCTTCCTGAACAAGACGCCACCGCACTGGAACCAGGAGCACCTGGAGCAACGATCCCCCTACTACCTGAACCAGAAGCCTCCGCTCTTGAACAAGAACTATCTGGAACATCGTTCCCCCTGCTTTTTGAACCAGAAGCCTCCGTCTTCGAGCCAGAAGTACCTGGAGCATCGCTCCCTCTACTTCCCTACCCAGACGCCTTTGCCCCGGAGCTAGAATAAACTTGAGCTCCTGGTGACACGGGTAACTCCAACTGACCCTTAACAGCAGCCTCCTTCAGCCCACCATCTGACCTGCTCTCCTCCAGCTCCATACATGAGCTGGCCCAATACGACGTCAGCTCATCGAAGACAACGTCTGTCGACACGATGAACCTCTTCGTCGCAGGATCCATACACCTCCATCTTCTCTTCTTCTCATCATACCCAACAAAGACTAGCTTCGTCTTGAGAGCATCTGGTGTGTGTATGTAGCAGGTAGATCCAAACACCCGAAGGTTATTCACACTGGGCTTTACCCCGAACATCAGATCATATGGAGTCTTCACATTGATCGGACTAAGAGACATCTGATTGATGACATGTGCCGCACAGGCCATCCCTTCCTCCCAAAAAGCCTTAGGAATGCCTTTGCACTGAAGCCAACACTTGCAGGACTCCGTCAACCAACGGATCATCCGAGCTGCAACACCACCTTGTTGTGAAGTATATCCACGAGAAAGCTCCCTTAAGATCCCATGCTTCCTTCAAAAGTTTGAGAACTCGGTTGAGCCGAACTCACCACCGATACCCGCTCTCAACTTATTTATCTGCAGGCCAAGCTGACCCTCCACAAGCTTCTTGAACTCCACAAACAAACGGAACATGTTAGACTTCTCCTTCATGAAGTATACACAGGTATACCTCGTATAGTCATCAACCAATATCAACATGTACCTGTTGCCTCCAAGACTAGCGGTGACGGTCGGTCCCACCAGATCACCATGGATAACCTCTAATGGTGCCTTACACCTGAACTGCACCTTATCAAACGTAAAGTGATAAACTTCACCGTGTTGACATCCCGTGCAAGCCTAACCGTCGCCGAAGGATGACATCCTAGGCAATCCTCTCACAAGGCTTCTCACCGTCATTACTTTCAGCTTGTCCATCCCCACGTGCCCCAGTCTTTCATGCCAGATAGCTGCACTATCATTGGCCTTCATCCGATCATCACCAGAACTTGTTGATGATACAACCAAGTTCTTCTCCTTACTCCCAGCATGAGCTACGTTCACCGAGCGCAAGACAATCTTACACTCCTTCTTGAGATGACCATGTTGCTTGCATCTATAGCACCTTGGTCCTTCCCTCCTCTTCCCATCACGCCTAGGAGAATCTTTCCTCTCTTGCTGATATGAAGTAGAAGGACCATCCTCCGCAGTCTCCTTCATCTCCTTGTAGAACAACCCATCAAGGGAAGTCCAAATCTCTGCAGCTGACCGACATCCATTGATATGGTCCAAGAGCTCTGATGAGATTGCCTGCTTGAGAATAGACTCTGCTCCCGCATTTGTCTCCTTCCAAGCTCTCATCGCATCAGCATTGTCAGCAGTAACCACTTGTATTTTTGCTCCGCATACCACCTCCCAAAGGTCCTCGCCAAGAAGATAGCTCTCCATACAAGACTTCCACATCTCAAAGTTAGTCTCTGTTAGGAGATCAATCCCAAGGTCACTTGCATCTCCTGCTGCCATGGTTCTACCACTGGTTCCCTCTTCACAAGAGCAACAACCACTTCAGGTGATCACTGCTTATCCACTCCAACCTTCCTCTGATACCATGTTGAATTTTCCAGATCTTGGAATAAGCAGGAGTTATCTCAACTAAAGTTAGTCACAACCAGAAACACATGCAGCAGCAAAAATCTTTATTGATAAAATCAACCTTCTTTGTAAGACGAGACATACATGGCGAGACATGATTCGCAAAAACAACCACAGGGAGAGCAGAGACAATTACAATTACAAGACAAAACGCGCGGACAGAACAAGTAGCCGCCGGATCTACTGTTGCACTATGGAGTCCGCACAAACCGCCAAGTCTGTCAGGTCGCCAGACCGCAAACCAAGCTGCGCGGACTACCCCTTATTCCAATGCTTAGCTTTAGCCGTCGATCTGCAAGCCGCCTAACCGCAAGGTCGCCTAGTTGCCAGACCGCACGGGTTGCTGAAGCCGAACTGAACAGGCCGCCTGAAGCAGACGACTTATTGAACCCCGAAATAAGTTGGCAAAGAGAAAACCGCCTGATCGCTGTCCGCGACCTGCTATTTACCGCTTGTTGCTTAACCGTAGAGTCCGCACTGTCCCTGACCGCAATTAGAGCCAAGTCCTTGCTTTCCAGCGCTATCCGCACAACCTGCACAGCATAAACCGGTCAACTCCATCAAACCAGGCGGATACCAAAATCCAGTCCGCAGCAATTGTTCGCGGGCTCACTTACTGTTCATTCGCTCTATATTCCTGATGGCAGGGGTGCTATTTATAGGCACGATGAGGAGTGTGGTCATCGCCCTAGCCGATAGAATCACCGCCTCATCCCGCAGTAGGAACAAGTGTATTCGTAAGCCGCGGATACACTCCCAGTCCGCCGCGACTTCTGCGAGATAGCCAGGCCGCCTATGCTTTACCAAGGCCGGACATTAAGCCAGTCCGCATTGCTTCACCAAGGCCAGACAACAAGCGAGTCCGCCTTGTCGCCCAATGGCCAAGCCAGGACGCCTCCACAGCCGGACTCTATAGCAACACTGCCCGCTAATCCGCAGACACAACACCAGTCTACATACCCCGAGCCCGCAGCCAAGCCACCAAGGCAATCTGCCGCACTCAGCGGACACAACTCTAGTCTGCACGTCTTGCGAACGCAACTCCAGTTCGCATTCTCCAAGCTCGCAATAAGGCATGTTGCAATGCTACCGAGCTCGGTGGACTGAGTAGTAGTCCGCGCTTGTCACGACCCGCATTTCCTCATCAATAAAATTATATCAGAGTAGGGTAAAATACGCGTCGTGATGCCACGCCGTGTAGAGGATAACTGCAAACGCTAAGACAAAACTCCAGACTCTAAGGTTTAACAAAAAATCATAAGTTATTATGAAAGAAATCCAATTAAGTTGGATGGTCGTATCCCTCAGCACAGTGGATCAACTAGTCCGCAAGTAAAATATATTTATACACTGCGGAAAATACTTTGGTTAAGGTGATTTGACATTCTACATGAGCGTAAACGTCCCCGAAGGACAACTCATGAAATGCAGGACTCTAAATTTAGTATAATATGAAAATAGTATTTACGTTACTTTAGAAAGTAGTATTTTAGGTTTAGAAATATAGCATGTATGAAGTACATATAGTAAGACTTTTATGAGTTAAAATACCTAACATGCATCCTAGCATAAGGCATTCCCAGAGAGCAAGTAAACAACCTTCATAAAGGCAAAAACAGCAGTTTAAGTCACATACTTAGCATCACCAAAGAAAACCACCAGTGTGCGTCAACAACCTGACACGAACCCACTGGTGAGTATGCAGGTCTATATAGAAGAAAACAATAAAATATCTACGTCACAAAGATGAGGAAGAGGAATGTCAACAACCTAGGAGATCACTAGCAAGCCCCCAAAAGAAAACTAGTCGTTCAGCCGGCTACTGCTCTGAACCTGGGGCATTCAAAGAAAGAACAGCTCCGCAAGAATATAATCAAATAGAAATGGAGCATTAGATCATAAGCAATAAAAAGGAAGGGGTTTACCAAACCCTACAATAGAATGCTATCAAACTCAGCAAAAGAAAATAAACGAGACATCAAAAGTAAGACATTGTCCAAGGAATAATCAAAGCGCACCAAGTGCAAGAAATTAGCAACATGCCCTACTAAAAACTTGCAGCAGCAACAAGGCAAACATATGCCAAAAAAGGGAAAGGAACTAACATTCCTAACTTGTGAATTATTGGCAGTGGTAAAACCATGGATCTGGGTTGGTGACCAAAAATAACCCTCATCCAAACAATCAGATCCAAATAACTCAGGGGCCACCGGTGCAGCCTTGGGGTCCAACACACCGGCCCAAACCGGGGCTAAATCAGAGGTGGCCATAGCTCTACACCCAAACATCCCTGTCAAGAAAACCAGAGCAACCACCTGCCATGATTCACGATTCGGCCTTCAAAACTAGCCGAAAACATCACAAAATCGAAATAAATACCCACACTAACAAACTAGGAAGAAAACACCAGCTCAAGGAAAAAACGTCGAGTCCACTCGATGCCGCATTGAGTGAGTACCACTCACTAAACGCCAAACACTAAGCAGGGAAGGCGTCGAGTTTACTCGACGCCGCGTTGAGTGAGCTCCACTCACTCAACATCAAAAGGCTTAGCCGCAAAAATCTCTCACTGGATGACGGCGTTGTGTGAGTTCAGCTCACTCAACACTATCAACGCTAAACAGCCAACGACGTTGAGTGAGTTCACCACACTCAACGCTTTTGACTTAGAACATCTGCCTGACTAGACGACGTTGAGTGAGCTCAACTCACTCAACGCTAAAAGACTTAGAAAAACTACCTGACAAGACGACGTTGAGTGAGCTCAACTCACTCAACGCCAAAAGACTTAGAAAATCTGTCTGGCAAGACGGCATTTAGTGAGCTCAACTCACTCAACGCCAAAAGACTTAGAAAAACTATTAAGGCAGACGGCGTTGAGTGAGCTCACCTCACTCAACGCTGTCAACGCTTTTTACTTAGTCTCCAGACCGAAAAGCTAGGCGTTGAGTGTGTTCACCACACTCAACGCTTTTATACTTATGTTAGAAACTGACTACTACCTCAGCTTACATTCAATGCCTAAGGCTACACTCGGCGCCTACAGACAGAACCTGGCAGAAAAGGCTATTTTATCTAAACTGAGGGGGATAAATCATAGCAACAGTCAAAATATTAGAAAATTCTCTTCTTACATAAACTACCTTCCACTATACTGACACTGACCATACCTATCTAGCCAAAACCAGACCCAATCAAACATTTTCTCTTTAAAAACTTGGATTAGCTGGAGCTTTTTTACCCTAACAGCAAGTTAGCCATAGCCAAAATCTACAGTACACTAAGGATCTAAACAAAAGAGGAATAAAACCAATAAGAAACAAAAAATCAATCTTGGCAAGGATGAAAGAGCATCACTTGCCTCAATCTTCAGGAAAGGCTCGGCCAGCTCCACTCCTTCTCTCGGATCAAGCAGCAAGAACACCCTAGCCAAGAAATCTGAAGTTTTAGAGAGGAAGAAAGGGTCAAACCGAAATTCTTGACCTCTAAAAAGACCATGAAACTCGGAAAACTTACCCTAGGGACGAAGATCTAGGCGAGAGCAGCCCGAATCTGCCCTTGAACGAGAATTTTGAGATCTAAATCTCCTGAAATCGGCGGCCAGAAGCTCCCACTTCTTCGTCGCCCGTCTCCTTCCGCTGGAAGCTAGCCGTCGGGTTGGGGGAAGATGAATAGGGTTTCAAAAAAAGAAATGCTATTTATAATATCTATTATAATACTATTATAATAACAGCCACTATTATAAATAATATATTAACACTCAGCCACACTCAGTCACTATTATAATATTATAATATCTATTCACTCAAGCTATATACATAATATAATATCATAAACTATAGTCACTGAGAATCAAGGTAATTATAAAATAAGCTATTCAGCCACTTAAATTATAACATGATATAATATTATATCTATTAATATAATATTATATCTGTTAATATTAAATCAGTCATACAACACAAACAATTAACATGACATAATATTATATCTGTTAATTAAAATAAAATGTCAAAATGACGCGAAAACCGAACAACCTCAGAATTCGACAAAATTCACACCGTAGCTAAATACTCATGCTACGAAAACAATGACGAAGTCGAAATCAACATCCGACGAACAAAACTCGGGCTAACACCTCCCGAAGACAAAACACATGCATTCTCGAAGAGGCTCCACCGAGTCACCAAAACAGACTCCGGCTCGCTAGGGAATCTTGCAACATACTACAAAACAAGCCACTCAGAGAACCTAAAGAGCTAAGACCACGCTCTAACAACAGCAAAGGCCGAAAACGCGTCAACGTAACGTCAAACAAAGATTAAACAATCACAGAAAAACCGGGGGCGTTACAGTCACTCCCCCTAAAAGAAAGTTTCGCCCCAAAACTTTACGCACAACACTTCTACCATAGAAGGGAAATAACAAACCAAGAGTTATACAGAAGAATACATACCAAGCAAACTCAGGGAAATAGATGAGGGTGAGCCTCCCTCATAGCCGACACCAATTCCCAAGTCGCGTTTTCCACGTCCTGGTTTCTCCACAAAACTTTAACCATTGGAATGATCTTCCTCCGCAACACACGATCTTGAGTTTCAAAATGCGGACATGCATCTCAACATAAGAAAGATTTGGCTCTAACTGAGGCACAAAATTCAAAACTTGCCCGTCGCTTAGCACACACTTTCGCAGTTGGCTTACGTGAAAAACATCGTGCACGCCAGGAAAGTTTGCTGGCAAATCCAGTCTGTAAGCTGACACACCAATCCGCTCAATAATCTTAAACGGTCCCACATATCTTGGGTCCAATTTCCGATTCTTACAAAACCTCTTGACTCCAACCATCGAAAAAACTTTAAGAAATACCAAGTCCCCTACAACAAACTCCAAATCAGATCTACACCGGTTGGCGTTCTTCTCATATCGCTCTTGCGCTATCCGAAGCTTCTCTCGAATAAGCTTCACAACAACTTCCATTTCTTCAAGCGCATCCGGACCCAACAAAGATCTCTCACGACCTCAGTCCCAAATAGGGGAGTTCTGCAGCGTCTCCCATACAGAGCTTCGAAAGGAACCATTTGCAAGCTTTCTTGATAACTGTTATTATAAGCAAACTCCATAAGCCTCAAACGCTCATCCCACGCTCCTCTGTGATCTAAAATATAGCATCTGATCATGTCCTCCACTATCTGATTAACTCGCTCTGTCTGATCATTGGTCTGCGGGTGGTATGCGATAGAATACCTCAAATCTGTACACAAACCTTCTTGCAAACTCTTCCAGAAGCGAGACGTAAACCTGGAGTCTCGGTCTGATATGATACTTACAGGAACTCCATGCAACCGGATGACTTCATCCAAATATAGCTCAACAATCTTCTTCATGGGGTAATCGATCTTATAAGGGACGAAGTGAGCACACTTAGTTAATCTGTCAATAATAACCCAGACTGAATCATGTCCTCGAGGAGATCTCGGTAAACCTGTGATAAAATCCATTGAAATACTCTCCCACTTCCAACTCAGAATTTCCAAGGGAGGCAACTTGATACCCGACCTTCCATGATCGGTCTTAACACGCCTGCAGGTGAAGCACTCAGAAACAAACTTGGCTATATCACCTTTCATTCCATACCACCAGGCAATCTGCTTCAAATCCTGATACATCTTAGTAGAGCCTGGGTGGTAGGCAATGCTGGAACCATGCGCTTCTCTGCACAACTTAACTCGGATATTCATAACGGCGGGGATACAAAATCTATTGCGGTACCTCAAAGTACCCGCATCATCAATAGAAAAATCTGATAACTCCCCTTTCTCAGTTCTAAGATACAAGTGCAGTAGATCTGGATCATCCTTCTGATGTAGCCTTGTAAGTGCAATATAAGAAGGCTCTGCTACTACCAAACTACTCTGCAAGTCACAGCTCCCCACAGAAATATTCATCAAGAGGAATTCTTCTACTAACAGCTCGACGGAGAGATTAAAAATCTTCCTCGTCTTCCGACTTAGGGCGTCGGCTACCACATTAGCCTTGCCCAGATGGTAATGGATCTCAACCTCATAATCAGCAACATATTTCAACCACCGCTGTTGGCGCAAATTCAATTCTTTCTGGGTGAAAATATACTTTAAGCTCTTATGATCGGTAAAAATCTTGCATTGTGCGCCATAAAGCAGATGTCTCCACAGCTTCAGGGCAAAAATCACAGTTGCGAACTCTAAATCATGCATAGGGTAATTTCTTCATTGAGTCTCTAACTGTCTTGACCCATACGCAATCACCTTGCCTTCTTGCATCAACACGCATCCAAGCCCAACATGTGATGTGTCAATATAAACAGCATAATCTATTCCTTCTGTAGGCAATGTCAAAAACGGAGCAGTGTACAATCTATTCTTGAGCTCTAGACAGGCTTTCTCGCGCGCACTTCTCGCTCCAAACAAAGGCTGCATTCTTCTGTGTCAATTTAATCAATGACGCAGCCATGGTAGAGAAACCCTCCACAAATCTCCTGTAATAGCCGGCCAACCCTAAGAAGCTCCTAATCTCTTTGGGTGTGTCAGACCTACTCCATTCCATCACAACAACTATTTTCTCTGGGTCGACTAAAATCCCATTCTTATTAACCACATGGCCCAGAAACGAAACCTGAGGCAACCAAAACTCGCACTTGCTCAATTTGGCGAACAACTTGTGGTCCCTCAAAGCAGATAAAAATAATCGCAGATGCTGGTCATGCTCCTCAGCATTGCGGGAATAAACCAGAACGTCGTCTATAAACACGACCACAAACTTGTCCAGGAAGTCTCTGAACACACGGTTCATCATATCCATAAAGGTTGAGGGCGCGTTGGTCAAACCAAATGACATTACTAGAAATTCAAAATGCCCATGCCTAGATCGAAAAGCAGTCTGTGGGATATCTGACTCACGGATCCTGAGCTGATGGTAGCTAGAATGAAGATCAATTTTAGAAAACACTGCGCTACCGCGCAACTGATCAAACAAATCCTCAATCCTCGGCAGGGGATACATGTTCTTAATATTGACCTTATTTAGCTCTCTATAATCGACGCAAAGCCTCATCGATCCATCTTTCTTCTTAACAAATAGAACAGGAGCACTCCAAGATGACAAACTTGGCCTTATAAAACCCTTCTCTAACAACCCATCCAGCTGGATACGCAACTCCTCCAGCTCTCACGAGGCCATCTGGTGCGGCGCCTTCGCAATAGGATGCATGCCCGGCTCCAAATCTATCACAAACTCAACATCTCTATCAGGTGGAAGACCAGGAAGATCATCAGGAAATACATCTGAAAACTCGCGCACAACAAGAATCTCTTCTAGACACGGTAAACTACCAACGGTCCCCAAAACTGAGACCAAACAAGCAAAGCAGCAAGAAACTAGCATCTTTCGAGCACATACTGCAAAAATAACTGGAGAATCCTGGCGCGGATCACCATAAAAACTCTCAGGCTGACCGTTGTCCTTTTTAAAGTTCAAGCGCTTACCCTTGCACTGGATAACAACATCATACCTGGACAACCAGTCCATGCCTAATATAACATCAAAGTCCTCCAAATCGATCACCTTCAGATCTGCCTTTGCTAGAAAATCCCCTAAAACAATCGGACAACTTTGAATGCCTTGGTCCGAAACCACAGAATCGCCGAAAGGAAATTTGACACAAAAAGCGCCTCAAACTCGATCTAGATCCAAACGATACCGCTCCACGAAGGCTCTAGCCACAAACGAGTGGGTAGCGCCAGAGTCGAAGAGAACACGCGCCTAGCGGTTCTTTACCTTAAATCTTCTTATAGAAATTGTGCACGCATCTAAGGAAACAATTGCTAAAACTATAACTACGAACTAAAACATTAAAACTAGGGAGAAAGTCTAACCTGAAATAACCTGAGTAGAAGTCTGAGCTTCCTCTGAGGAAATCACATTCAACTTTCCTTTTCCTTTATCAAATCACTGAGGTAGTGGCAATGCCTGAAGTGGGACTGGTTGTAGCACAGGCTGGAGCTGCGGGCACTGAGCCTTGATATGCCCTTCTTGACTACTTAGAAAACAACCTCTTGTCTTATTCTTTCCCCAGCAATGGGCAACATCATGCCCTATCAGTTTACATGTAGAACAGACTAAATCTTTCCTGGAAATGCCTTGTATCGCATGAACCTGCTCTTTCTTCTGAGCTCTAATTCTCTGGTAATATCTTTCCAAAGGGTGGCCCGATCGGCCACAAAAACTACATACTTCCTTACCCTTCTTCCTTGAAGTAGCACCGAATGGTTGGGTGCCCTTACCTTCAACGGTTTTTCTTTTGTCTTTTCTCATTTGCTGGCCTTTATTCTTAGCATTTTTGATTGCCTCGACCTTCAAGGCAGCTTCTACCACACCGGTATAACTCACTGCTCCATAAGCACCAGCTAGCTGCTGGATATCACTTCTTAGACCACCTAGAAATCGTTTAACTCGATCCGCTTCAATGATCACCAATCCAAGAGCAAACCGACTTAATTTGCTAAATTCCATCTCATATTCACTGACTGTGAGTTGCCTCTGCTTTAAATGTAAGAAGTCATTCATCAGACAGTCCCTCTCGACCGAGGGTAGAAACTTTCTCAGTAGCATCTCTTTACAAGATTCCCAAGAGCATCCTTCTTTCATACTCTCCTTCTCCCTTAGCCACCAGCTTTTTGTTAACCCTTTGAGCTGGTAGGCGGCGATCATCACTCTTTGATCGTCAGTAACTCTGGAGTAGAAAAACATCTCCTCGATCGATATAAGCCAATCATCCAAGATCATGAAATTTGTCTTTCCATCATAAGTAGGAGGCCTGAGTCGCTGAAACTGTGAGATAAACTTCATCTCAGGTGGAACCACTACCGGAGGCACCATAGGAGCAAGAGGGGTAGGAACAGCTAGACCCACAGCAGGGTCCTATACTCTCGAAGCTAGCCCGGACATAACTGATAATAGCGATTGGATCTGGGACTGCACATCCACCAACTGTCTTGACAAGGTCTCATTGCTCTGTCGCAGACTCTCTATTATCGCACCGCTTTGCGCACCTGAAGACTCACCCTCAGATTTTTGAGTCAACCTCGTCGAAGGACGCCTCGACATTCTATTAACATAAAAACAACTAGTCAGAACCTAGCTCAACTACTAGAACTAGACAACCTAGTACAGACAAAACATACTTAAATATGAGCTTCAACTGCAAACTTGCTATGGGATTTTTCAATAATGATGTTATGCTTAACCTAGGATGATTCACCATCATCACACTAACTCATGTACTTAGACCATGAATGCATGAATTTATATTCCTTTTAACTCAAAAATATGTGTGTACATATGTCATCATGTAAATCTTTAGCTTGGTACGTTGTGCTTATGCTATGTTATGTTATGCATGTTGTGCTATGCATTTTAAAAAGGCCTTAATGCATGTTATGAGCGGCGTACACATGCAAATATTATGTATCTCATACTACATAATATTGCATGCAATGAAAAGAGAAAATGTGCTAATGGGCATTCATGTGGTGAGGTTATGCATCTCATACTACATAACCCTCACATATTGCCACCTATGGTGGATCCATATACAAACACATATTATGCATCTCATACTATTTAATATGCCTCGTATACTTCTAATCATGCTTATGAGTGTAATATTCATGCTTCCGCTAAGATGTACTGATGACACATCGGTGTGTGTATGATATGATACTAAACTACTAACACTAATAAGGGAAGGTTGCCCGACCAATTGTCAAGCAACCTCCCTCTGATTCCAACTATCACGACTCGCATTTTCTCATCAATAAAATTATATCATAGTAGGGGAAAATACGCGTCGTGATGTCATGCCATGCAGGGGATAACTGCAGACGCTCAGACAAAACTCCAGACTCAAAGGTATAACAAAAAATCATAAGTTATTATGAAAGAAATCCAATTAAGTTGGATGGTCGTATCCCTCGGCACAGTGGATCAACTAGTCCACAAGTAAAATATATTTATATGCCGTGAAAAATACCTTGGTTAAGGTGATTTGACATCCTACATGAGCGTAAACGTCCCCGAAGGACAACTCATGAAATGCAGGACTCTAAATTTAGTATAATATGAAAATAGTCTTTACGTTACTTTGGAAAGTAGTACTTTAGGTTTAGAAATATAATATGTATAAAATACATATAGTAAGGCTTTTATGAGTTAAAATACCTAACATGCATCATAGCATAAGGCATTCCCAGAGAGCAAGTAAACAACCTTCATAAAGGCAAAAATAGCAGTTTAAGTAACATACTTAACATCACCAAAGAAAACCACCAGTGGTGAGTATGCATATCTATACAGAAGGAAACAAGAAAAGATCTACCTCACAAAGATGAGGAAGAGGAATCTCAACAACCCAGGAGATCACTAGCAAGCCCCCAAAAGAAAACTAGCCGCTCAACCGACTACTGCTCTGAACCTGGGGCATTCAAAGAAAGAACACCTCAACAAAAATATAATCAAATAGAAATGGAGCATTAGATCATAAGCAATAAAAAGGAAGGGGTTTATCAAACCCTACAATAGAATGCTATCAAACTCAGCAAAAGGAAATAAACGAGACAACAAAAGTAAGACATTGTCTAAGGAATAATCAAAGCGCACCAAGTGCGAGAAATTAGCAACATGCCCTGCTAAAAACCTGCAGCAGCAACAAGGCAAACATATGCCAAAAAAGAGATTTTAAAAGGGGGAAAGGAACTAACAGTCCTAACTTGTGAATTATTGGCAGTGGTAAAACCATGGATCTGGGTTGGTGATAAAAAACAGCCCTCATCCAAACAACCAGATCCAAATAACTCAGGGGCCACCAGTGCAGCCTTGGAGTCCAACACACCAGCCCAAATAGGGGCTAAATCAGTGGGGCCACGGTTCAACACCCAAACATCCCTGTCAAGAAAACCAGAGCAACCACCTGCCATGATTCACGATTCGTCCTTCAAAACTAGCCGAAAACATCACAAAACCGAAATAAAACCCACACTAACAAACTCGGAAGAAAACACTAGCCTAAGGAAAAAACGTCGAGTCCACTTGACGCCGCGTTGAGTGAGCACCACTCACTCAACGCCAAATACTAATCAGGGAAGGCGTCGAGTTTACTCGACGCCGCGTTGAGAGTGTTCCACTCACTCAACGCCAAAAGACATAGCCGCAAAAATCTCTCATTAGATGACGGCGTTGAGTGAGTTCAGCTCACTCAACGCTGTCAATGCTAAACAGCCAACGATGTTGAGTGAGTTCACCACACTCAACACTTTTGACTTAAAACATCTGCCTGACTAGACGGCGTTGAGTGAGCTCAACTCACTCAATGCCAAAAGGCTTAGAAAAACTACCTGACAAGACGACATTGAGTGAGCTCAACTCACTCAACGCCAAAATACATAGAAAATCTTCCTAACAAGACGGCGTTGAGTGAGCTCAACTCACTCAACGCCAAAAGACTTAGAAAAACTATCAAGGCAGACGGCATTGAGTGAGCTCACCTCACTCAATGTTGCCAATGCTTTTTACTTAGTATTCAGACCGAAAAGCTAGGCGTTGAGTGTGTTCACCACACTCAACACTTTTATACTTATGCTAGAAACTGACTACTACTTCAGCTTACACTCAACGCCTAAGGCTACACTCGACGTCTACAGACAGAACCTGACAGAAAAGGCTATTTTATCTAAACTGGGGGGGGGGGGATAAATCGCATCAGCAGCCAAAATATTAGAAAATTCTCTTCTTACATAAACAACCTTCCACTATACTGACACTTACTATACCTATCTAGCCAAAACCAGACCCAATCAGACATTTTCTCTTTAAAAACTTGGATTAGCTGGAGCTTTTCTACCCTAACAGCAAGTTAGCCATAGCCAAAATTTGCAGCACACTAAAGATCTAAACAAAAGAGGAATAAAACCAATAAGAAATAGAGAATCAATCTTGGCAAGGATGAAAGAGCATCACTTGCCTCAATCTTCAGGAAAGGCTCGGCCAACTCCACTCCTTCTCTCGGATCAGGCAGCAAGAACACCCTAGCCAAGAAATCTGAAGCTTTAGAGAGGAAGAAAGGGTCAAACCGAAATTCTTGACCTCTAAAAAGACCACGAAAGTCGGAAAACTTACCCTAAGGACGAAGATCTAGGCGAGAGCAGTCCGAATCTGCCCTTGAACGAGAATTTCGAGCTCTTAATCTCCTGAAATCGGCGGCCAGAAGCTCCCGATATTCCGTCGCCCGTCTCCTTCCGCTTGAAGCTAGCCGTCGGGTTTGGGGAAGATAAATAGGGTTTCAAAAAAAGAAATGTTTATAATATATATTATAATACTAATATAATAACAGCCATTACAACCACTATTATAAATAATATATTAACACTCGGCCACACTCAACCACTATTATAATATTATAATATCTATTCACTTAAGCTATATATATAATATAATATCATAAACTATAGTCACTGAGAATCAAACTAATTATAAAATAAGTTATTCAGTCACTTAAATTATAACATGATATAATATTATATCTGTTAATATTAAATCAGCCATACAACACAAACAATTAATATGATATAATACTATATCTGTTAATTAAAATAAAACGTCAAAATGACGCGAAAATCGAACAACCTCGGAATTCGATAAAATTCTCACCGTAGCTAAATACTCATGCTACGAAAATAATGGAGAAGTCGAAATCAACATCCGAAGAACAAAACTCGGGCTAACACCTCTTGAAGACAAAACACAAGCATTCCCGAAGAGGCTCCACCGAGTCACTAAAATAGACACTGGATCGCTAGGAAATCTTGCAATAGGCTACAAAACAAGCCACTCAGAGAACCTAAAGAGCTAAGACCACGCTCTAGCAATAACAAACGCCGAAAACGCGTCAAGTAACGCCAAACAAAGATTAAACAATCACAGAAAAACCGGGGTGTTATAGCGCTTAACTACGCGATCTCTCCGGACTGAGCCAAACCTGAACTTGGTTCAGAACCAACCAAGTCCACACCACTGGCCAGAAGGGCCAGTCCGCACTTACTGGCGGAGACTGGATCCAGTCCGCCTGACCTGGCGAACTCCAGCAACTGTCCGCTCTGACTTGCGACCTCCGCGGCTTCCGCTAACCGCTCCTCCAGAGCTAGACCAAGGCTTCTGTCAAGCCGGTCTGTCAAGCTCCAGTCCAGTCCGTTGCTTGCCGGACTCCGCGGATAGAGTCGATATCCGCCTGGTTACCTTCTGGGATCCAATTGCCTGCTGAGTAAAAGCCGGCCTGGCAGGCCGCCGGTTTTGTTCGCATAATCCACGCAAACAGACCGCCCAGGCCGCCAAAGAACAAACTGTCTGCAACAGCTCTGCCGACCTGGCTGTCCGCGTAGTCCGTGCGGACAGGTCGCCCAAGTCATCCAATCATCCACTTTCACTTCACCATTTTAAACAAGAAAGAGGGGGAAACAAAAAAAAACAATCAAATTTAAAAATAATCTTTTTGTTCTTCTTCTTTTTCAGAATAAAGCTTCATCAGCAGGTCATTAGTGGCATTTTAAATGTCTCTCTTTACCTTTTTATCATTATCCTCATCCATAATCTGGATGATTGTATGGAGTAGTCAAAGAATCAATATTAGCAGTGGTAAATAAGGAATTTAGTGAAGATTTATTATTGTTACGGATTGCTCAAGGATCCAATAGACTGGACTAAATTGGACTGTCTTAGCCCGGGAGCGTTCGGAGGCACCAACAATCACAGTATGTAAAAAGTTGAAAAAGAAATTTTTTTAACGTGAAAAACACATCAACTTGATGAAAAACCACGTGGTCGGGTTTGTGCCGGTCAAACCTTTTGAAACAAAAAATGACCTCTCATGGAGTTCGGGGTCCCAAAAGAGGGGTGACCTCACACCTACTACACTCGGGAGAACGTCACGGACCAAAGACCTAGGAAGTTATGAACAGACCCTCGGCTCTAGCGTGGAGGTCCCACCACACACCCGGAAGGTTGCTAGAACACTTCCCCTCCCTCACCAAGTGGCTGAGCTGGGCGCCTTGGAGAGCTCTCTCTACTCTACCAAGATGAAGCTAAGGGAGGAGGAGGTAAGAAAATCCCATCTTCTCCAAAGGCACCCAAGGGGGTCTATTTATAGTTTTTCCCAAGTCTTGGGGTCAAAATGACCAAGACGCCCTTAGGGCAAATAAGCCTCTAGCCAATAGAAACGTCCAAACTGGGGGGTAAAAAGGAAAAACGCCGCCCCAGGGGCAAAGAAGTCCAAGGGCGAGAGGAGGCAAAACCACACCTCTCCCACCTCCCTGGACACTCGGGTCTGGGGGCGAGCTGGGCCGCGCGGGCGAGAGCCCGCCTGGCCGGCGGTCTCGCCCCGCGAGCTGGGCCGCGCGGGAGAGAGCCCGCCTGGCCGGCGGTCTCGCCCCGCGAGCTGGGCCGCGCGGGTGAGAGCCCGCCTGGCCGGCGGTCTCGCCCTGCGAGCTGGGCCGCGCGGGCGAGAGCTAGCCTGGCCGGCGGTCTCGCCCCGCGAGCTAGGTCGCGCGGGCGAGAGCCCGCCTGGTCGGCGGTCTCACCCCGCGAGCTGGGCCGCGCGGGAGAGAGCCCGCCTGGCCGGCGGTCTCGCCCCGCGAGCTGGGCCTGATCTCTGGCTCGGGACTAAGGCACAGCAGGGGGGATGAGACCTTGGTCTCCAGTGTACCCCGCTGCCCCCACCTTGCACTTTACCAAGTCGGGGGGGGCAACTTGCCGCTCCCTCCCCTCAAAGAAGGGGTCAAGGGGGGAGGCGAATTTTTCCTCCATCTACTAGTATATCCTCAAGATTTTTCCAAAATTGGCCCCCTAGAGTTCAAAAATAGCTCAAAAGCTTAAAACTTGATAATAGGTCTTACGCCCTTCTTGGGATCCTCACTCCTCGAATACGGGGTTGTACACAATCCCCGCTCTTTTCGAGATTGGCATAAGCTCGGAAAGAAACATCCAACTCAACGTATTCGCTGAGTGTAGCTTGCTCTCGCGGTGTTGAAAGATTACGAGGCCTCTTTTGAGAGGTCATCCTGCCATGCCAGCTGACGATAGCCTGGGTGGCGAGACCTACTCAGGGTAAAAAAAACACTTAGCCTCCTGGGGGGGTCAACCTGCCATGCTAGCTGATGAGAGCATGGGTGGCGAGACCCCCTCAGGGTAAAAAAACACTTAGCCTCCTGGGGGGGGGGGGGTCAACTCGTCATACCAACTGATGAGAGCCTGGGTGACGAGACCCCCTCAGGGTAAAAAACACTTAGCCTCTTGGGGGGGTCAACCTGCCATACCAGCTGATGAGAGCCTGGGTGACGAGACCCCCTCAGGGTAAAAACACTTAGCCTCTTGGGGGGTCAACCTGTCATGCCAGCTAATGAGAGCCTGGGTGGCGAGACCCCCTCAGGGTAAAAAACACTTAGCCTCCTGGGGGGTCAACCTGTCATGCCAGCTGATGAGAGCCTGGGTGGCGAGACCCCCTCAGGGTAAAAAGTCAACCTCTACGAGAGATCAACCTGCCCTGCCAGCTAGTGAGAGCCTGACAGCGGAATAATCTCGGAGCTAAGGACTTGGCTTCCACGAGATATCAATCTGCCATGCCAGCTAGTGAGAGCCTGGCAGCGAAATTATCTCGGAGCTAAAGAACTTGGGCTCCACGAGAGATCAACCTGACCTGCCAGCTAGTGAGAGCCTGACAGCGGAATCATCTCAGAGCTAAGGAACTTGGGCTCCACGAGAGATCAACCTGCCCTGCCAGCTAGTGAGAGCCTGGCAGCGGAATCATCTCAGAGCTAAGGAACTTGGGCTCCACGAGAGATCAACCTGCCCTGCCAGCTAGTGAGAGCCTGGCAGCGGAATCATCTCGGAGCTAAGGAACTTGGGCTCCACGGGAGATCAACCTGCACTTCCAGCTAGTGAGAGCCTGGCAGCGGAATCAACTCGGAGCTAAGGAACCTTGGCTCCACGAGAGATCATCCTAACCTGTCAGCTAGTGAGAGCCTTGCAGCGGAATCATCTTTGAGCTAAGGAACTTGGGCTCCACGAGAGATCAACCAGCCCTGCCAGCTAGTGAGAGCCTGGCAGCGGAATCATCTCTTAGCTAAGGAACTTAGGCTCCACGAGAGATCAACCTGCCCTGCCAGCTAGTGAGAGTCTGGCAGCGGAATCATCTCGGAGCTAAGGAACTTGAGCTCCACGAGAGATCAACCTGCCCTGCCAGCTAGTGAGAGCCTGACAGCGGAATCATCTCGGAGCTAAGGAACTTGGGCTCCACGAGAGATCAACCTTCCCTGCCAGCTAGTGAGAGCCTGACAGCAGAATCATCTCGGAGCTAAGGAACTTGGGCTCCACGAGAGATCAACCTGCCCTGCCAGCTAGTGAGAGCCTGGCAGTGGAATCATCTCGGAGCTAAGGAACTTGGGCTTCACGAGAGATCAACCTATCCTGCCAGCTAGTGAGAGCCTGACAGCGGAATCATCTCGGAGCTAAGGAACTTGGGCTCCATGAGAGATCAACCTGCCCTGCCAGCTAGTGAGAGCCTGGCAGCGGAATCATCTCGGAGCTAAGGAACTTGGCTCCACGAGAGATCAACCTGCCCTGCCAGCTAGTGAGAGCCTGACAGCGGAATCATCTCGGAGCTAAGGAACTCTGGCTCCACGAGAGATCAACCTGCCCTGCCAGCTAGTGAGAGTCTGGCAGCGAAATCATCTCGGAGCTAAGGAACTTGGGCTCCACGAGAGATCAACCTGCCCTGCCAGCTAGTGAGAGCCTGGCAGCGGAATCATCTCGGAGCTAAGGAACTTGGGCTCTACGAGAGATCAACCTGCCCTGCCAGCTAGGGAGAGCCTGACAGCGGAATCATTTCGGAGCTAAGGAACTTGGACTCCACGAGAGATCAACCTACCCTGCCAGCTAGCGAGAGCCTGACAGCGGAATCATCTCGGAGCTAAGGAACTTGGGCTCCACGAGAGATCAACCTGTCCTGCCAGCTAGTGAGAGCCTGACAGCGGAATCATCTCGGAGCAAAAAGAACTTGGCCTCCCCGAGGTACCATCGACCCTTCCAGCTAGTGAGAGTCTGACATGAGGAGATCCTCTCGGTGGGCTTGGGGATAGGGCATGTCACCTGAACTCTGCCAAAATTCAACATCCTCAAACGGGGGAAAAAGTTAGGTTACAAGACCCCACTGACTCTACCGGTCGGGGGCTGGACTTCATATAACAACATAAAAAAAGATACATGACTCCGCAGAGGCGAGGCCTTTTTAGGGGGTCCGGGCATGGTGGTCGCCATCCGATCACTTCCCACTGGATACCCCCATCCTGCTCAGGCTCTCCATGATCTTTTCTATCTCCTCCGCCTTAGCCAGCAAAGATATGGTGTTGACAGCCATGGCGTAGCACTGCCTTGCCATCCTGGAGTCTCCCTTGATCCTGACTTGGATCCCTTCTGAGTTGAACTTGACACTGGTGGAAGGATGAGGGCACACACCGGAAGGCGCTGATGAGGGGCCTTCCGAAGATGGTGTTGTAGCTGCTTGGAGCGTCAACAATGACGAACCTGCAGTTTCTTAAGGTCCCACCTAACTTCACCTGGAGTCTGACTCCACCTTCCACCTCCTTTCTCTCCCCTAAGAATCCAAACAGAGGTCCATCTGACGCCACCACCCTCCTTGGCTCCATCTTCATCCCCTCGAACGCCTTCTTGAAAATAACGTTGACAGAGCTTCCGTTATCAACCAAGATTCGAGAGACGGTGAAGCCTTCGACGACTGCCTGGATGACCAGGGCGTTGCAGAATGGGTCCTCATGCTCTGACATGTCTTTTGAAGAGAAGGTGATCTTTTCCTCTAAGGGAGGGGTCTGGGACGTCGAGGCAACGCTCCGACAGTACATCACATGGAGACTTGCCTTTCGATAGGCTTCGATCCCTACTCCCCCATGGATCACAGCTATGCCACCTCGGGGTCCTACATCGACCCGATACTCGCATATATCATCCCCTCCACCTCCTTGGGGCAGAGCTTCGATCCGCTCCGGCTGCTGCTGGGCTGGAGCTCTCGTCCTCCTCACTTCCAGGAACTCGGGGCAAAGAGCCGTAGCGTGACCCTCCAACTGATGGAAGTCGCGGTATGGTAACTCTACTCTGCCTCCCCCTCTCCCCCTGTGATTCCTCCTCCCCTTTCGACCAATCGCCATTGCTTGCTGGGGTGGGGGCAGGAGCTCCCTAGGGGCTTGCCTCTGGAAGTTGAACCTCCCTTGACCCCTATGAAAGTTCCCCCAATCCTGGATGAGAGCTCTTCCTGGACCATGGGCAGGTCCTCTCTGCTGCCTTCAGCCTGGCTCCGGACCCTCCTATCTTTGGAACCCCTGGGCTCTCTGCTCCTCTCTCCGCCTTCCTTCTCTGTGCCTTGAGCCACCTTGCTCTTTTGAATCCACCTCTGTCAACTTTGCCAACTTCTTCACAAAGGCCGGGTTGGCTGTCTCCATGGCTATCTCCTCTGCCGCCCTTTCCATCAGCTCCTCGAAGGAAAGGGGGGTCTTCCGGGTCAAGCTCATCTTGAAGAATCCTTCGCGCAACCCCACCGTGAACGCAATCTGGAGGGCATACCCTGGCACCTCTTGGATGTCAAGGACCTCCTCCTGGAACCTGTCAACGTAGTGGGCCAGCGACTCCTCGGCCCTTTTCTTTTTCAGGAAGAGGGACTCAGGACCTTTCTTCCTCTTCTTGGAGGTGGAGAAGCGAAGCAGAAAGCTCCGGCTCAAGTCTTCGAACCCAAAGATGGACCTTGATGGGAGTTGATGGAACCAGTCCCTCGCCTTCTCTTTCAAGGTGATCGCAAATAGACGAAACTTGAAGGCATCCGTCATTGGCATGATGGAGACGGCATCCTCAAACCACTGCAGGTACTGGATGGGGTCATCCTTCCCGGTATAGTATGCCTTGTCAAGTTCCCTGAACCCCTCGGGAAAGGGGGCTGAGATGATCAACTCGCTGAAGGGTGACCCCCTGAGGGGGGTTCTCGCGACCTCCACTATCGCGACCTGCTCGCCGGAAGGGTTAGCACTCGCTGGGCTGGGGAACAGCTCCCGGCCGGTGAGGTCTCACTCGACCCATTCTCCCATCCTTTCCTTCCCAGGTCGCCTACCCGGTGCCCTTCCTTCTCCCCCTACAGGGGTCATCTCGCTTGGGCCCCTGGGAGTTGACTCATCGAGAGGGGGAGGAGCTAGCTCCTGAGGGGTTGGAGTGGAGCTGCCACCCCGAGGAGCCAAACTTCGGAGCATCCCCATGACGCCTTGGATTGATGCCATGAACTCTTCTCTTCCCACGAAGGGTCCGGGGTTGGGGAGCTCGCCGAGATCTTCACCACCTCCCTGATCACCAGCCAAGACACTCTCCCGAGATCTTCTGTGCTGAAAACTCTCCACGCTCACCGCACCAAAATGTTGAAATAAAAAATGACCTCTCGTGGAGTTCGGGGTCCCAAAAGAGGGGTGACCTCACACCTACTACACTCGGGAGAACGTCACGGACCAAAGAACTAGGAAGCTATGAACAGAACCTCGGCTCTAGCGTGGAGGTCCCACCACACACCCGGAAGGTTGCTAGAACACTTCCCCTCCCTCACCAAGTGGCTTAGCTGGGCGCCTTGGAGAGCTCTCTCTACTCTACCAAGATGAAGCTAAGGGAGGAGGAGGTAAGGAAATCTCATCTTCTCCAAAGGCACCCAAGGGGGTCTATTTATAGTTTTTCCCAAGTCTCGGGGTCAAAATGACCAAGACGCACTTAGGAAAAATAAGCCTCTATCCAATAGAAAACGTCCACACTGGGGGTAAAAAGGGAAAACGCCGCCCCGGGGGCAAAGAGGTCCAAGGGCGAGAGGAGGCCAAACCACACCTCTCCCACCTCCCTGGACACCCGGGTCTGGGGGCGAGTTGGGCCGCGCGGGCGAGAGCCCGCCTGGCCGGCGGTCTCGTCCCGCGAGCTGGGTCGCGCGGGCGAGAGCCCGCCTGGCCGCCGGTCTCGACCCGCAAGCTAAACCGCGCGGGCGAGAGCCCGCCTGGCCGGCGGTCTCGACCCGCGAGCTGGGCCGCGCGGGCGAGAGCCTGCCTGGCCGGCGGTCTCGCCCTGCGAGCTGGGCCGCGCGGGCGAGAGCCTGCCTGGCCGGCGGTCTCGCCCTGCGAGCTGGGCCGCGCGGGCGAGAGCCCGCCTGGCCGGCGGTCTCGCCCCGCGAGCTGGGCCGCGCGGGCGAAAGCCCGCCTGGCCGGCGGTCTCGCCCAGCGAGCTGGGCCGCACGGGCGAGAGCCCGCCTGGCCGGCGGTCTCGCCCCGCAAGCTGGGCCGTGCGGGCGAGAGCCCGCCTGGCCGGTGGTCTCGCCCCGCGAGCTAGGCCGCGCGGGTGAGAGCCTGCCTAGCCGGCGGTCTCGCCCCGCGAGCTGGGCCTGATCTCTGGCTCGGGACTAAGGCGCAGCAGGGGGGATGAGACCTTGGTCTCCAGTCGACCCCGCTTTCCCCACCTTGCACTTTACCAAGTCGGGGGTGGAGGTGGGGGGTGGGGGGGTCGGCCAACTTGCCGCTCCCGCCCCTCAAAGAAGGGGGCAAGGGGGAGGCGAATTTTTCCTCCCCTACTAGTATATCCTCAAGGTTTTTCCAAAATTGGCCCCCCTAGAGTGCAAAAATAGCTCAAAAGCTTAAAACTTGAAAATAGGCCTTACGCCCTACTTGGGATCCTCACTCCACGAATACGGGGTTGTACAAAACCTCTATTATTTGCTTGTTGATGTACAAAGCTGTCTTTGAAGAACTCGAGGGCGACAGGCCGCCTCTCGTTACAATTATGGAGAGAGAATGGGAAGGACTCAGAGTGTGACAGACCACCACTCACAAAGCTAAGTACTTCTTTGTGAGTCGTAGACAACGATACGTTGGTCGCGCTTTGAAGTCCTTTCCTGATGCTCGGATGTGAAGGCGACTCGCTACTCTCGTCCTGGAATCTGGGGCTTGTCTCCTATCGCACTTGAATGAATCTGGAATGGCTGACTTGTCTCCGCCCGACGAGATTCCTGTTGAATCGAGGGTGCTAGGAATGTTGAGTGTTTTGTACATCGAACTGCAATTGAGCGGTCCTTGGCGGGCTCTAAAGTCGCTCTTGCAAACTGCTGACGATGCGGGGCACACGAACTTAGGGCGCTCTAGCGGGCTTGGTCTGCTGGCACTGAGGAAGCCTTGCGGTCCCGACAGAGCATACGGAGGTGTACTTAGAAGGTCTTGACGGCGGGGCGCACGGAGGCGCCCTTGGATGGTCTTGACGGTAGGGCGCGCGGAGGCGTGCTTGGATGGTCTTGATGGCAGAGTACTTGCAAAAGGTTAGTGCACAGAGCACTAGCTGGCGAAGAGTGCATGGGGAGCTTGCTAGAGGAGAGCGCGCGGGGCGCTTGCTGGAAGAGAGCACGTGGGACGGTTGCTACAGGAGAGCGCGCGCGGCGCTAGCTGAAGGAGAGCGCCTTGAAAGCTTGCTGGAGGAGAGCCGGCGCTTGTTGCAGGAGAGTGTGTGGGGTGCTTGCTTGAGGAGAGCGCACACGAGAGCGCTCAAGGAAGAGGTGCGCGGGAGCGCGCACGGAAGAAGAGCGCGGGAGCGCGCACGGAAGAAGCGCGCGGGGGCGTGCACGGGAGCGCGCAAGGAATGGGTGCGCGCAGGAGCGCACACGGAAGAGGAGCGCACGGGAGCGTGCAAGGAAGGGAAGCGGTTTAGAGAGAAAATCGTAGGAGGATTTTCCGGGACCAGAAGACGATCCAAATGAAGAGGGGAGGGGGCTATTAATAGATTTTATGAGGGGAAAGCCAGTAATTTATCCTAGTAACCACCGGACGGGCCAATAGAATCGCTTTGTTTAGAGTACGTGGATCGCGGATTTTACGCAAATGACAAGACCGCCCCCGACCGAAAAATAACTGCCCTTGACGGAAAATAACCATTCCTCCCGCAAGGGAAGGAGCGGTCGGCGAGGGCGGAGGCCGGAGGAGGTCGACGGGGCAGGTGGTAAGGCAAGGCTGTTGGCTGGCGGGTGGTGGAGCCCGGCCGGAGGGTGCGGCGGCTTTGCGGCCACCCGCCCAATGAGGGGAAGGGGCCAGACCTGGGCGACGAAGAAGCCGCCCAGATTTGGGCAGGCAGAGGGGGCGAACAGCCATGTTACCGCCCGCTCCTGACAACAAACAGTCGCCCAGAACTAGGCGGCCAAGAGGCCGCCAAATCTGTGTGGCCAGAGGAGAAACCACACAGAACTGGGGGGCCAAGAGGCTGCCCAAATTTGGGCGGCCAGAGGGCCGGGCGGCCTTGTGGCCGCCCGCTCCTGCCAAGAAACGAACGCCCTAAACTGGGTGGCCAAGAGGCCACCCAGATCAGGGCGGCCAAAGGTGTGGGAGGACAAGTGTCCGCCCGCTCCTAAATTGACACGACCGCTCAAATTTGGGCGTCTAAGAGGCCGCCCAGGTCTGGGCAGCCAGGGGGCAGGGCGGTCGTTTGGCCGCCCACTCCCGCTGGGAAACAACCGCCTATTTTCTGGCGGCTAGAGGGCGGCGAGGCCGCATGCCCAATACGCAGCCAGGGAGACGCTCTGAGGTGCACGACTAAGGCTGCATGCTTCCTGGTGCCCACGTGGACGCGTTGTTACCTGAGGCGCACGCGAGCGGGGCAGACTGTTTGCTCTCAGCAACATGTCCTGCCTTTAAGTTTGACCGGCAATATTTCAATATGTGTCCATACATGCGACAAGGAAAACACAACGGCCTGTTCTGCTCATTATAACGGGGAAGAAAGTTCTTCCTATCTCCTTAAGAGGACGTTGACGGTCAGTCTCCTGAACTCTTCTTCTGTCTTTTCCAGGGCTTCTTCTTCTCAAAGAAGAGAGTCTCACTTTTTCCCTCCATGATGGTCACTCTTGTCATCTGCTTCGTCAAACTCTCCTGTGAAGACAACAGATTCTCCAATTCCAACAAGGATTGCTGAACAGCCCATCCTTGAATTGATATGATGAAAGCCGCATATTCCTTCTGTAGCCCGCGAATAATATGTCTCTTTAGCTTCGCATCGAAGATCGGCTTGTCAAGATTTAAAGCAAAAATCTCAGCACATAGATTATTCACCTTCCTGAAGAAGGTCAAAATTGTCAACTCTCCTTGAGTGACCATTGCCAACTCGTTCTCCATGAACTACAATCGCGCCACGTTTTTTTATTGAATAACCCATCCAGGGCTCTCCAGATCTCTGATGCCGATTTGCACCCAATAATGTGGTCAAAAAGTTCTGGGAAAATGACATGTTCGAGAGTTAACTCCACTTTGGTGTTTGTCTTCCTTCAAACTCTGACTAGCTTAGCGTTGTCTTCCAATGCGACAACCTGCTCCTGCTCAACTCCGCCAACTACTTCCCACAAGTCTTCCCCCAGCAGATAACTTTCCATACATGATCTCCATTTTTATAGTTTGAGACTTTGAGTGCATAACTCCGCACCCAAACCCCTAGCATATCCATCACCATCCATCCCAAAGCTTGGTTACCTTACAACGCAGATAACTTAGCTAGTTTGAACTGGCTCTAATACCATGTTAAATTTTTTGTTGCAAGACAACACAAAATTTCGGTTTTCAAAGAACCGTAATTGCATTACACACAATTGGTACAAAGCAGCAATTAAGACAACAAGCGTGGGACAGTTTTGCGTGATATTGAACAGTTTCAATAAGACCAAAAAAAACAATAAGAATTGGACCACACTTAAACGTGCAATGCAAAAAACAGTTGCGCTTCACCACTTCAAGCCGCAAATCTAGTGCTTCAATTTGCCACCAGTTCGCACACTACACTGTTTCCCGATCGCCCAAGCAGCAACCTTGACTGCACCTATCAGGGAGATCGAGCAGTCTGCAACCTCTGCTGACTCAATATATTGAAGCTGGTCGACTTCACCCAATCCACTGCTAAAGACTTCAACCATATCGACTCCTACTTCAACATTCGCTGCTAGTGCCTTCCACTAGACCGCCACTGATAACTACAACAGACTGACGCCTGCAACTCCATCAACCTGCTCTTGTATCCTTCAGCCAAACCGCCGGCAACAAGCTTGATCACAACCAGGCCGGAGCCTTCAACCAGGCCGTCGGCAGCAAGCTAGACCACAATCAGACCGCCGGCAACAAGCTTGACCACAACCAGACCGCCGCCTACAACTTCACCATCCTGCTGCTTCACTACTAAGCTGCGGTCTGAGAGAGGAAACCGCAGGCCTTACTCAAAAACTCCAACTTCAATGTAGAACCTGAAGGAGACTCCCCTATTTATAGAAACCAGACCTCAAAGCATCAAACACCAAAAAACTCTCCACCAAGACAGCGGATCCGGACAGAACGCCAAACACCGGATCCGACCAACCAAAAACAATTTTTTACTCCCTTTCCTTCTAGGGGTGTTCACGAAGCGAATCGAACCGAATAATTCTTCAATCGAATCTAAATTTGACAAAGAATGCAGAGATTCATATTCGGATTTGATCGAATATTTGGTGTCGGATTCGGATTCGGATTCGGATTCGTCATGAAATATTGGATTCGACTTTGGGTTCGAATTCAGATTCGGATTCTAACATGGATTCGAATTCGAATTGGAATTTTATAATATTTAATATAATATAATATTAAAATATAATTATATTTAATATTTATTTACATATATTAATTTTTTTTAATATATATTCAAGTATTCGCGAACTATTCGCGAATCCTTCGAATAGGGAGAAAATTATTCGGATTCGGATTCAAAAACTATTCGAATATGGAATTCAGATTCGAATTCGAAAAATACGAATTTTAATCGAATCTTCACGAATCGAATCCTGAATTATTCGCGAACTATACTATTTGTGAACAACCCTACTTCCATCTATTCACCTCTCACTTCAAAAATCAAAATGAGTGTTGTCGTGCAAAGTCCATGTGCGGGGGTTCAGTCAGGGTCGGGGTACTGTCGCAGCCACGTGGGGGCCCCTGTGCACTTTTACTTGTAGAGAGGGTAATATTGTAGTGAGAGAAAGTGTTTCGATTTTCTGTCCACTCTGTAAATCTTATGGTTTGTTTGGCGCGGCGTTTTCGTTCTCGTGAGTTTGAACAAAAACACTAACATGATAAAATATGTCTTTAAGATGATAATGATTATGATCGTTTAAATTTTTGAACGTGAAAGCGCAATCTCTAAGCACAACTAAATATATGATCGCAAGAAATTACTTATTTTGTGTAATCTTCTTAGTACTATAGATTTATAATACAAAAAATATGAGATAGAAATCCAAAAAAATACTACAGAAGAACTCGAATTATAAAAATCTGCATGAGAGTAATATGAACTTAACTATAATCTGTAAAATGGATGAACAAGATTAGTACCAGAACGAATATTAGTCATATTCAGACAACCAATCATCATCACCGCCACTGAAAAAGACGATGCGGAATAACACCCAGCTTGCGTGTAAGCCCGCTGCTCACTGTGTTGCTTGCCCAACTACATTCTTGTCGTACTCATTATAGTTTGTCGCGGCCTCGCCTTCTTCTTCTCCCTGGATTCACCTCCAAGAGCTTTCTAGCTCTGCAATGCCAAACCGGTGTTGTCTTTCCAAACCACAATTCATCACTTTATATAGCCATATTTTATATCCTGGCCTTCTTTGATAGAAGTTTCCTTTCATTTGTCTAGTCATGGGCGGAACTACATCTGGGCACGGTAGAGCACGTGCCCGATCGGTTTTTCCCATCGCTGCTCCCTGCTCCGGCTCCGGCTCCCGTCGGCTCCGGCACGTGCCCGATCGGTTCTTCTTCTTCGGCTCCGGCTCCCGCTCCCGTCGGCTCCGGCCCCCGTCGGTTCTGATTTCAGTCCAGATTTCATAGAAATTGTGTGAAATCTCGACTGATCACAGAAATCTAGACTGATTTCTGTGTGAAATCTGGACTGATTTCAGTTTCTGTGAAATCTGCACTGATTTCAGTTTCTGTGAAATCTGGACTGATTTCCGTCCATGTTTCACTGTGAAATATGGACTGATTTCATTTTTTGTGAAATCTTTCCAAAAAAAAAAATTCGGGGATCTGCCTCCGAACCCCCGCTATGGATGCGCTGCCCCCCCCCCCGACCCCCCCGAATTGACAGTACTTAGATTGTGCCCGTGCGACTTCAAAATCCTAGTTCCGCCACTGGCCTAGTCAATGCACATGAGCGACTTTGAAGAGGAAAATCTTCGTTGGCGCACGTACGGTAGGTGAAAAATGTGAAACACGAGTTTGAAAACAAAATTAATTCAACAATTATCACATTAGTTTGAATTTCAAACATAATATTTTGCACAAAGCATCATCTGCACAAAACACTATTTGCATGAAACACCACTTCAAGCATGAGGCGTCAGTTGACTTGTCGCAAGTTGAACTTCATCTCACTTTGGTTCACCTACGGGATGTTGAGCAGCTGAATCGTAGAAGCTGACTCGTCGAACTCGAGTCACTGAAGAGTGATCCATTGCTTCACCTAGACCATCCACCATGCCACACAAAAATCATGGGTGTATCACCATGCACTGTGGTCTCCACCAGTTGGTACAAGTTACCAAAATGCACGCCTTTCGTGAGCACGACACACCCGCATGTCATTGTTAGGGCTCTTCCTCTTCCCACAAGGTTGTAGCCACCTGAGTCCAATTTGCTTAACAATATCAGATTCTGATGCAGTTTGGGCACCAGATGTACGCTCACAAGCCTGCACACCAACTTATCATGTGTTTGTATGTCCATTGACCTCACAACCTGAGCCATCACACAAATAGACCGACCCAATTATCACCTATAGAAAATTGAACATTGTCGTATTTGAGCATATTGTGATGTACCAGAATTCAAAATCTAGTTATTAGAGTCATCATCACTCTCAGTGATCGTATAAAGATCGATCATCACTCACCACTCTCCACTCCCAGATCTAGCGGCACCATACCCACATCCTAGACGTCTCCAAAACTCTACACACGCTACGGGTAGTTCCTCCTGATATGATCGCTCTGTTTACAGTGGTAACAAACAATTCCCTTCTTCGACACTGATCGAGCTCGAGCACCTTTTGATCCCTTGTTGAATGGTCTCCCTCGTCAATCTACTGCCAAAAATATGATCACTCATAGGAGCGGGGTCTTTGAGCATCTGACTGGACAGTAATGCAGATGTGACCTCCACCAGCCCAACTGCATCTTTCTCATACAGGAGTGTGGTCACCATGTGTTTAATGGACCGCGAGAGCGAGATAAGAAGTAATAGGGTCTTGTCTTCTTCCTTCAACTTCGCACCAACTATGTACATGCAATTGGTTTAGAAAGTCATTGAACACACAAAAATGCTTATACAGGTTGTCACCCTTCTACATCTTCAACCCATATAATCTCTGACTCAATAACAACCTCGTGTAACAAATTGACAAAATACATTCTCTTAAGCATCTCACAAAGCTTGATTGCAGACTCCTCGACATTAATGTTTAAGAGTACCTTATTATTGACATACATCCTGATGGCGCTAGAGGCACACTTATCCAAGTTAATCCACTCTTTGTCCTTCACTTATGGAGTCAATTTATTTCGTCCCTACAGAACCTACATTTGCCCTTGTCCAACTAGCATATCTTTGACATGAATCAAACACTGACTCAAATTTTTGATGTCATCGAACTTCTCCACTAATTACCGAGCCAAATTCTCATTCATCCTTTCCATAGTTGTCCTTCAGTACAACTAGGAAACATGATTAATTTAAGGTTCAAATTGAAAGTATGGGAAAAAAATTAGTTGTTGATCACCGCAGTCAAATCTTTTCCCAAAAATCCAATCAGTTGCCTACAAAATGTAGCACTGATACCACTTGTTGGGATTTTTGGTCGCGGAAGAGCAATCCACATGCACAGCTGAATATATGGTCACAAGAAATGTGTACTTTGTATAATTTTATTAGCAGTATACAATTATAATGCTCAAATTAAGAGATACAAGTCCGAAAATACATTACAAAGAACTCACACTACAAAAATCTGCAAGATGGTAATATGAACATAATTGCAATCCATCAAACAGACGCAACTCACGTGTAAGCCTGCTACTCACTACACCGCTTTCCCCACTAAAATCTCGCCACACTCATTGCAGCCCGATGCAGCCTCGCTGCTTTCTTCTCCATGGATTCACCTTCAAGTGCTTCTTTCTTCAAGATGACAAACCAGTGGTGTATTTCCAAACCACATTCCATCCCTTTATATAGCCTTTTGACATGCCTTGGTCTCTTTTCCTATTAGCTTCATTGCATGTGTCTACTTAAAGCACATGAGCGTCATGAAGGAGAAAAGTCTTCATTGGCGGCCGATATGCGGTAGGTGAAAAATGTGAAACACATGAGTTTGAAAACCAAACAAATTCATGCAACAATGACCGACATCAATAAATAAAACCAGTTTTAAACATACAAGTGGTGAAGTTCCTTAGGCGAGGTTGGATGTTCACGAACGACGGTTCATAATCACCGCATTCATTGTTAGAGAATTAATATATGTCTGCGCGTGTCGAGATCAACTTGGAACGACTCATTGGGTTTCATCTCACTCTAGTGCATGACTTTATGCTGGAGATACTATAAATAGACATTCCACACCGATGAACTATTGTGGACTATTTTGAGCGGAGCCTCAACATTCATAACCGCCAATGTTGTGCCAAGTAGGCCTTAATATCTTATGGTACGTAAGCTTCTTCAAGCACAAATCTCTAGCTTGTGTCCACTATTCATGGTAGATCAAAACACGTGGACATTGACTATTATTTCAATTTTCAAGTATTCTTACTAAGGCTCCGTTTGGGAGGATTTCTTTTCACTGGTCAAGCGGTCAGTGGCGGATCCAGAAAAATAATAATAGGGGTGCACAATTTGATAATGGGGGTGCACAAAATTGTTTTTTGAATGCGTCACTGAATTCTATAAATTATAACATGGGAGGTCAGACATCAACTTCCTTCAAAAAAAAATTTAAACGTTTCAATCTTATCAGAGTTGTTTCTCCCTCATCTGGCCACCGTTTTTGACGTATAAGTAGTCAAAATTCATTGCCTCGACGAGAAGAATCCAAATACACTAACCATTTTGAAAAATAATGGGAGTGCCAGTGTCCCTCGGGCCCCCCTCTAGATCCGCCCCTGCAAGCGGTTACGATCGCATGAACCGGACATTAATTAAGGTTCGATTCATGCGATCGCAATCACTTGACCGGTGAAAATAAGTCCCCCCAAACGGAGCCCAAATCCTTACCGTCCATCACTTTTCAATCCTTACTATCCAAGTTGAGGATCCTAAGTATATTCCCATCTTAATAGGTAGTATAACAAACAATTGTTATTCTTGTTAGCTAGTAAATCTGTTATACACTCAATTGTCGCCCCGTTGTTTGTAATTCGCCTAGCTATTCTCCAACTTTGTTTGCCCTGACGAGAAACATAATTCGAGTGTGAGCTCGCAATAACCTAACTCACCAATGACAAAAAAAATTATACCAGCCATCTCTTGTTAGACAACCGTCGGCAGCGGATCAAATATAAACATATTTTTAAAGCATTAGTGAGTAACCTCACTTTAATATCAAATAATGTAGTGTAGTGATTGTGGGAGTGGGGAAAAAAAGGAAAAAAAATTGGGGGTTATAAATCGAATGATACATGACATCTATTAATTTATATATACCAGACACTAAGGTTCCGTTCGTTTTGATGGAATTCGGGCTTTGGAATTGACATTCAATTGCCAATTTCAATTTTGACTGTTTGGCGACCATAATATTACATTGGAATTGGAATTCATTTCAATTTTCATGGGAATTCATTTCAATTTTCATGGGAATTCAAATGAATTCCCATGAAAATTCATTTCAATTCCAAATGAATTCCCATGGGAATTCATTTCAATTCCCATGGGAATTCATTTCAATTCTCATGGGAATTCATTATAGAAGAAATACGGCTCCCTCAAGTCTTACCTCACGAGGTCTTTATTCGTGATTATCACCGCTACCAGCACATCTCCGACTCTTTCAAAAATATATCAACGCAAATTTTGTTGTTCGCTCAGGACCGCATTTTTTGCCAAAGAGCGAATTTTTGACAGAGCGCACTTTTTTCTGCCCGGGATCGCATTTTTCGCCCGGGCGGGCATTTTTCGCCCGGGCGCGCATTTTTTCGCCCGAGCGACCATTTTAAGCCTTGTCGCCCTTTTTTTCCTGACCGCGCATTTTTCGCTCGAGCGAAAATGCTCGCCCAAGAGCGCATTTTTCGCCCGGGAGCAAATTTTTCGCCCGAGCGCGAATTTTTCGTCCGGGCGCGGATTTTTTCGACCGGACGCGGATTTTTCGCCCAAATGCAGATTTTTCGCCCGGACGCGAATTTTTCATTCGGATGAAATTTTATTCGCCTGGGCGCCCATTTTTCGCTTGAGCGCCCCTTTTTCGCCACAGCGCAAATTATTTGCCCGGGATCGAATTTTTCGCTCGGCCGCGAATTTTTTGCTCGACCGTGAATTTTTCTTCGGGATGCGATTTTATTCGCCCGAGCGCCAATTTTTGGCCCGGGCGCGCATTTTTCGCCCGGGTCCGCATTTTTCAGTCGGGCGCGCATTTTTCGCCTGAGCGCGAATTTTTCGACCGGGCGCGCATTTTTCGGTCGGACACGCATTTTTACTACCGAGCGGCCATTTTTCGCCCGGGCGCCCATTTTTGGCCCGGGCACGCATTTTTCGTCAGGGCGCGCATTTTTCGCCCGGACATGCATTTTTGCTTTGCCACGCATTTTCGCCCAGGCCCGCAATTTTCGCCCGGGCCCGCAATTTTCGCCCGGGCCCGCAATTTTTCACCCGGGCTAAATTTTTCGCCCGGGTGCGAATTTTTCGCCCGGGAGCGAATATTTTTGGGTGCGAATTTTTCGCCCGGACGAACATTTTCCGGCCGGCCGTGAATTTTTCGCTCGGGCGCACATTTTTCACCGGCCGAAAAATGCGCGTATGGGCAAAAAAAATGCGCGGTCATGCAAAAACTGCGCACCCTGCGAAAAATGCTCTCCAGGGCACAAAATGCGCGTCTGGGCGAAAAAATATGCGCTCAGGCGAAAAAATGCGCGCTCGGACGGAAAATTTTTAATATTAATCGGAACAGTTGAATTAATAATTCCAATTCCCGTGACGGAATTCATGCATTTAGCCGAACGACAGAATTGGAATTGACTTCAATTCCAATTCCCGGAATTGGAATTGGAATTGACTTCAATTCCAATTCCTGCGGGAATTGGAATTGAAGTCAATTTCAATTTCTGCATTTCAATTCATGTGAAACGAAGGGAGCTTGAATATTTTGCAAATATGTAGATGTCAATTATTTTTATTTCCTTACAAATGACTCTCATTTACTGTAAGGTGGGTTGAAGAAAAGGTTTAACCATGCAGCTTTTTAGAATGCGTAGACACCTAAAACATCTCGGCTTATTTATATAAAATTATATAAATATATAAATATAAATATAAATCATTATATCAAATTATCAATATATATAAATATATATATATATATATATATATATATTGTTACGGCCAAACTCGAAGCTCCGGTTGATCCGGACTAACTTGGACCGCCTTAGCTCGCGGAGCTGTCGAGCGCGCACACAGTCAGTTGAAAAAGGGGAATGTACACCATAAGTTTTAACGTGAAAAACCCTTCAACCGGGTAAAAAACCACGTGACCGGGTCTGTGCCGGTCAAATTCCACTAGCTTCCGGGGGTTACAATTTGATTGGTGAATCGGGGCGACAGGCCGCTCCCGTTACAACTTTGAGAGGAGAGATAAAGACTGACGCTTCCAGCGGGCAACAGGCTGCCCCGCGGAAGTGGCTTAGGTGAGCAAATGTGCGGGGTGCTTCTGGCGCACGTGCTCGGGGCGGCGCGCGCTTGCTAGCTTTGGATTGCTTCTTCCCTTGGCTTCCTTGCGGTCCTGGACGTCCTTTGCCTGACGGTGCGCTGATGGGGTGCTTATAGCCGCTGACGTCAGCTAATTATCACAGGTGGCCGTTGGTGGCCGACGGTGGCTGTTGGAGGTTCACGGCGAGCTGGGGCCGACTCGATGGAGGAGGCAGGGGGCTCTCACCTGAAGAAGAAGAAGAAGGAGCGGAGAAGAGAAAAAGGTGAGGAATAAGAGTCCCCTGGGGGCCTTTTTCTAACCTCCAGGAGCGGATCATGGCGGGCCCCACCACTAAAGTGGTGGGATAGTGGGTGGTTACCCCTTCGATCGGACGGTCGGGAGGGCCTCCCCCTTCATCAGACGGCGGGGAGGCTTCTCATGACGGCGGCGGCGGCCGGGCGGCCAGCGACGGAAGCCGGCCACGCGTTTCCCGGCGGCGACCTGCCGCCGGCCGGGCGCGGCGAGGGTGGCCGGCCACGGCCGGGGAGGCCATGCCCGCGGCGGTCATGGCCGAGGCGGCCATGGTGGAGGCCGGGTACGGCCGCGACGGCCAAGGGAGTGCCGGCCGCCGGCGGTGGCTCGGCCTCTTGCCGGCAGCAGTTCTCCCTACGAAGGGAGGGAGTGGGGCCCGCCCCCATCATCTCCATGAGAGATCATGGGGGGTGGGGCCCACCCATGACTTTCCTTGAGTAGAGATCATGGGGGGCTCCTTGCTTATATATATACAGAATAACATATATAAGCGGAAGCTTTTTTAAGTTTAAAAAAGCTTGAGCTGATTCTCCCACAATGGATATCGGAATTAGACAAATAATATATGCATTTTGTAGCCAAAAACGAGATCTATAACTTTCATGTTAAACATTCTTTAAACATTTGCACAGTTTGGCCGGAATCTCGCCCGAAAGGTTGTTGGCTCGAAATGAATATAATAATAATAAATTTCAAAATTCGAGTCAGCAACCTTTCGGGTAAGAGTTTGGCTAAACCGTGCAAATTTTAGAAAACTGATCAACATGAAAGTTCTAGATCTTGTTCTTGGCTATAAAATGCATATATTATTTGTCTAATTCGGACATGTATTGTAGGAGAACCAACTCAAGCTTTTTTAGCCTTAAAAAAGTTTGAGCTTATATATTCCAAACATATATATATATATATATATATATATATATATATATATATATATATATATATATATATATATATATATATATATATATATATATATATATATATATATATATATATATATATATATATATATATATATATATATATATATATATATATATATATAGGCCCGGCCCGATGGCTGCGCGCCACAGTATCCGGCTGGCGACGGAGGGCTTCGCCCGCCCCCGTCTTCGCACGCCGTCGCCGGGCTTCGCCAGCTCTAGTCTTCGCCCGCCGTCGCCGGGCTTTTAGCCCGCCCCCGTCTTCGCCCGCCTTCGCCGGGCTTTGCCCGTTTCACCCGCCTGCTATTTATAATAAAACATTTAATAAATTTAAATAAATAAAATATATAATAAAAAATTTTATATAAATATCAAAAACGGCGGACCCGCAAGCCGGCCAGCCCGAGAAAAACTTGCAAGCCCAGCCCACAAAAACAGCAAAACAGCCAGCCTGCAAGCCAGCCCGCCCACGAAAAACCCAACCCGCAAGCCCAGCCCGTGAAAAACCGCAAGCCAGCCCGCCCGCAAGCCAGTCAACCCAAATTATTCATGCAATAACTGCGGAATTTTCAATATACATCCGAAAAATTCCACTGAACGGGCAGTGTGAGACTAAAACAGACGGGTGAACAGTGCACCTGCCCTTTTTAGTCTCACACCGCCCGTTCAGTGCCCTTTTTCGGCTATATATTGAATATTCTGCATTAATTTTTTGAAGCAATGTAGACTGGATGACTTGCGGGCTGGCTGGCTTGTTGTTTTTCGCGGGCTGGGCTTGCGGGTTTTTTGCGGGCTGACCTGCTTTGCGGGTCCGCCTGGTTGTTTTGCTAATCTAATTTTAAAATTAATTCGCATAGGTTTAGGACTCTCCTAGAATAGGTTTAGGATATCTATAAAAAAGTGTGGAGAGAGAGTTGGTTTGATCCAACGATTCATGATCAAAAATATGAAATCCGACGGACACCTAATTATCCTTTAATTTCGAGCTCGTGCTATCTGCAGACCACCATATTTCTTTATAATATGATATAGATATATATATATATTATAGATAAAGCATGGGCGGATTCAGGTCCGAGGGACACTGCCACCCCCATTGTTTTTCAAAATGATTAGTGTATTTGAATTCCTCTCGTCGAGGCAATGAATTATGACTATTTATACGTCAAAAACGGTGGCCAGATGAGTGAGAAACAGCTCTGATAAAATTGAAACGTTTAAATTTTTTTTTGAAGGAAGTTGATGTCTGACTTCTCATGTTAAAATTTTTAGAACACAATGACGCATTCAAAAAAATGTGTACACGCTCATTATTAATTTGTGCACCCTTATTATTAATTTTCTGGATCCGTCACGGAGATAAGGTATAGAAGTGTGATGCTAATTGAATGAAGAATGAGTCATCATTTCCTAAACATGTTAGACTTATCTAGAGATATGTACGAATTTTTGCGTGACCATCATCGGTCAAATTATTGATTTTTCTCTCAGCATCATTATCATTCTGCCAAAAACCTTTGAAACAATTGAATTCTTTATTTTAAATATATATATGTATAATTTGTTAGCAAAATAGTGAAAAAATTTTGGTCCATCACCCGGATTTAAAGGAAGGTTCGGGTGGTCAATAAAAAATTTGTATGATGGGCCTCACATTCTTATATTGACTGTGCATTGCGGATCTCACATATTTACAAACTTCCCTTATTTTCTATTGATGAGGACCTAAAGGAAGATCGGTCAACGAAACCTAATTTTTGCTCGCAAAATAGGCTCCTCATATGCCCAATTTTCCTTGGGCGGCACAGATTGTTGGCCCGTAGCACCCAGAACTTGCCTGCCTCAGAGTGTCGCGTGCCAAAGCTTTGACCTCTTTATAATAATATATAAAAAAGGCAAAAACATGGAGTGCATAGGGGATGGGTTCCCATTTGGAGAAATAAGTACGTACGCAATCAGTAAGATGTGTAGGAGCGGATTTTTTACCCATCAAAATCACAATCCAACAGCCAGCCAGATACCCATAGAACAACTTAATATATGCTCCGCGATCTGTTACTGAGACAGTGGGCATGCACGGATCTGGATCCTCTCCAATTCAAATGAATTCGACTGCATGCTACTCAGTTCATGGTTCCAAGTATGAGACGGCGAGCTGAGTTTTGAGATCTTTTATTTGAGGATGTAGGATGATGAACTGGATGGAATCCCGTTCATTTGAACAGGATAGTATCCAGTTCATAAGTTCATTTGAACTGAAGAGGATCCCGTTCCGAGAATGTTGAGATATATATAACGCGAAAACTATCACTTAGATGCAACCAATTTAATACAAGGTATACAAACGCATAAATCTGAACAAAATTCTGCATATTTAAATACTACAACTGCAATAAAACAATAAGAAGAAATGTATCGACGTTCGTTACAGAATACACCGCAGATGAACCGGACTTGCTCGATCCGCGGGAGAGAGAATAATCTGGACTGCAATCCACTAGCACAGCGGACTCACGAGGTTCACCGAGAACCTTCGTCGTTCGATGACGACCAAAATACCTACCACCACCGGAGAAGCACCGTCGAGGCCAACTGCATTCTCGCATGTCATCGACCCCAAGCCGCACCACTGGAGAGAAACGTCATCAAGACTAGCCGCTGCACTCCTGCTTGCTTTCGCCTCCACACACGTATTGTCAGAGAGAAACTCCATCAAAGCCACTATACCACTGCAAGCCTTCACCGTCACGCCCCGCACGGCCGCACCACATCATCTCCTCTAAGACTGGTAGCTAGAGATTCTCTCCTCCAAGACCGACGGCTATTTCCTCCAAAGTCGGTGGATACGTCGAGAGTCTCACACGAGTGATGAGAAGAGAAATACTATGCTTGGTACCAACCGCTCCACCGCCATCGCACGGTGTTGCACCAACGACAGACAACGGCTGCATCCTACAGTGGTCTCCCATCCCTTGCAGTACCAAGAGCGAGATAGCGGCGGCGGCTCCTTGAGAACTGAAATGGGTAGCAAATGCTCTTTCAAGTGGCTCCTAATATTTCTCGCAGGCGGCTTTTCCATTTCCTCCACGTGAACAGGAGGCTGATGTTTCTTCTCAACTCAAAAAAATAGTGGCGGTGATCCGGGGTCACCATCAACATGGCAATTTCATTCTTGTCATAGAGGTGGCAATTTAACCAATTTCACGTTAACAAGAGGATTTATTTCATGCGTGATAAATCATCCCATTTTTCCAAGAAACTCAGGCTACAGTAGATCAGGGAAAACAAATTTTTTTTTTGGTAAAACTGATCCGAATCAAAATTAACAATCACCATCTTGATTCGGGATCCGGGGTCACCATCAACACGAAGCACTCCCTGCACAAAGCAACAACTGCATCTATCAACTTTACACGTAGCACCACCTCAGTATGAGACATCAACCGACCCGCTCCAGTCGACTCATCTCTGCTCTGTCTCAACTCGTGAACATCGTCGCAACTTGATCGTAGAAAATAACTCGTATAACCCAAGTCCCAGAAGGACGATTCTCTACACCACCACGACAATATATCCACCATGTCGGCCTCAAAAATCATTGGTACACCATCACACACCTTGGTCCCCATTAGTCAGTATAAACTACTGCGCTGTACAGCTCTCCTGAGCATGGCACGCCCTCACTCCACCATCAGGACTCCACCTCGGGTCACCCAATTGTAATCACCTGAATCCAATCCGCTCAGTGTCAAACATCTAGCTGTCAGAGTTGCTCAGACTCCCAGTGATGGTGAGGGCCTCATCACTCTATAACCTGACTCAGCTGTCACCCTGTCCACACCCTGGTCTCGAGACCCTTTTGCACGTTGCGAACTCGGTTTCATGTGTGACTGCACTATATGCAATGGTAATATACCATACCTTCCTTCGACCCGGATCGAGATCGTGCTCCACTCAATCTCTTGTCATCTGATGCTGCCAAGATGTCACTCCCCCAAGAGTTGAGCCCACTAACATCTGTCTGGATAGCATTGCGATCATGACCTCCACTAGCTCCACCGTATCCTTCTTATACAAGAGTATCGTCATTAAGGTCGAGTAAAAATATGTGAGCGAGGTAAGAAGTGAAAATGGATCTTCACGTGCTCTTCCGTCTCTGCACCAGCTGCCTCTAATTGACACAGAAAAATAATTGAACATGTCATATATTCCAAAAGATAATCACCTCCATGTAACATATTTGCAGTTATCATGATCATCTCATGCAGTATCACATGTCATAGGTCAAATCCGTCACTGTTACACTTCTTAAAAAATACTGCCAGATTCACGTTTTTCTGTCATGGTTAAGTTGTCGTACAACACGACTAGGAGACATGATTTATTCAGAAGTCAGATTTGAAAAGATGGGGAGCGGACCTGGTCGTCACCCACCGCAGTCAATCCGGTCCTCGAATGTCCAATCAGTCGCCTACAAAACCTTCTTATGATACCACTTGTTGAGATATAACGCATAAACTATCCCCTAGGCACAACCAATTTAATATAGGGTATACAATCGCATAAATCTGAACAAAACTTTGCATATGTAAACACTACAACTGCAATAAAATAACAAGAAGAAATGTACCAACGTCAGTTACATAATACACCGCGGAGAAGTAAGACTCACACCTACACCTCCCGTGGAGGACGCGGAAGGGAGGTCTCCCACCAGTCGGGGTTCCCGGTGGGACCGCCGCGTGCCATGGCCGCGGGTGCGCGGCCGAGAGACGCGGCCTCTTGGTCGGCAGGAAGCCGGGTCTGCTTTAGCCGACCAGCCGGCGGAGGGAGGAGGGGTCGGCCCCTCGGCCAGCCCCGAACTGTTAGGGGGAGTAGGATCTCAGTGTGCGCAGATCGCACGTGATCGCGCACACCGATCACGTGCGTAGTTGTTTCCTCATAATGCCCACTAAAGTGGTGGGATAATGAGGGAGCGGGCAATTTGCACACTAGTTATGCTATAAATGGACTTGTCCCCATCAATCCCCCCCAATCCTCGGTATTAGAAACCATTCTTGTGAGAAGAGCGAGGATTTCTCTTTCTCCTAAAAAGAATTCTTGCGGTGATAACGATGATGGCTAACGGAGAGGTGTCTGAGATGGCGAACGACGATGCTTCACGGGCTAAGGTTAGCTGAAATAGAGGCGGAAAAAGGAAAGGCATACCCTGACAATGGAGGTCCGACGTGTCGTGTCGGCGTGTGGAGGAGCGAAGTCACATGCTCACGCTTGCTGGTGCGGGGTCAGCTTGTTGGCCCGGTCGCCCACTGGCGCGCGTGCCCCCCGAGTGCGGGCACGTATCCTGGAGGTATGCGTGCGCACACCAGGGTGCGGGCAAGCACGTGCGCGCCTAGGTATGCGCGGGCGCGCACATACCTACTGCGCGGGAAGGCACCTTAAGTACGCGCAGGTGTGCACCCTAGGTGCGCGAACCTGGTGCATGGGCTCACACCTTAGGTGTGCACCTTGGGTGCGCGAGCACGCACCTTGGGGGCGCGCACACCTGTTATTCGCAGGCTCACACATTGGTTTGTGCGGGCGCGCACTCCTGTGTGCGGGCGCGCACATACCTACTGCGCGGGAAGGCACCTTAGGTATGCGCAGGTGTGCACCCTAGGTGTGCGAACCTGGTGCATGGGCGCATACCTTAGGTGTGCACCTTGGGTGCGCGAGCACGCACCTTGGGGGCGCGCACACCTGTTATTCGCAGGCCCGCACATTGGTGTGTGCGGGCGCGCACTCCTGTGTGCGGGCGGGCACTCCTGTGCGCGCGCGCCGCTGTGTGCGCGCTGGTGCGAGCGTGCGTACTGCGCACATTGCTGGGTGCGTCCCGCGCTCCCCTTTGCTCACACGGGCGCTAGTGCTCCTGTGTATGCGTACGTGTGCACTTACATGTTTCTTTGTACGGCTTTTGATTTTCCGTGTTGGGATTGCGAGCTCTGGTCGCATGATTACATACCTTATACTTGAGTGACTTTGTCTAACCTTTGCCTTTTTATCTCCAGGTTTCAAAGCAACCTACGAGACATTTGCGGCTGCGCTCATCGCTTTTCGCTGAACAGGTTGTGACTTGGCATAAGAGATTCGGGTTATCTGCCGATCTTGAAGTGAGAATACCCCATTTTGAGGAGAGAGTCTAGAATCCACCGAGGGGCTGGTTGACGGTTTCCGAGACCACTCTGAGATCTGGTTTCTATTTTCCACCATGTGAGGAGGTGATTGATATTTTAAAAAACTACGGTATTCCAATGTCCCAGTTTACGCCTCTTGGGATGATGTGCCTCAAAGGATTGGTCGTATTCTTTAGAGAACATAGTTCAAAATTTTCCTTAAACTGGTTCAGAGATTGATGCGATATATGCGTTGATGGTGGTGGCCGTGTTGAGATCTTCAGTAATAAAAGTTGGATTGATTTTGAGACCCGGACTAATCGCCTCCATGAGAATACCTTGTTCAGATATTTAAGGAACTCTTAGGGCCTGCCAGAGCTATCGAATGCGCTACCTGACTGTTGTCGACGTTAGAAGGGGAAAGAGCGGGAGTTCTCCCTGATGCTTGGATTTACTGATCCTCGAGAGTTGGCTAATCATTTATTTAACATCTCTTTGTTCGTGGATGAGAAACATATGCTGCAATGTGGAGTATCTACTGATCCTAAGCATGCAGTCGGGGAACCTTCAACCCGTGACTGGAAAAGAAAGCTTACTGCGGGCAGTCGTAGTGATGTGGGTATGGAGTCTCCATCTTCCTCAAAGCTGAAAGCTTCTCAGGTTGAGGTAGTTCCTCCTGGTTGCCAAGATGAGACCGTTTCTGCTAATCCTGAAGTTGAGGTGATGGGGTCCTTATCCACCGGACCTCTCATTCAAATGCCTCTACTCCCCAAGTGTCTTCTTCTTTGAAGGTAATGAGCGATGTGGTGAGTGAGCTTGCTTGTTTTGGGCTTTTAGTCTTGCTGCTTTGCGCTATACTGACTTCTTTATTTTTTCTTGTAAATTGAAGCTCAGGCTCATATTGCATTCACGTGAAACGATCATTACATGAGCTTGAAGGATGGATACCTAGCCCTCTAGGAGAAGCTCCGAGTGGCAGAGGACTCACTTGCTACTTTGAAAGAGAACCATGATCGAGATGTATCTCGATTTCGACGGATGGGGTCAGGGCTGAAGATAAAGCTGGAGGAGGCTTGAGCGGCATTGGAGGTGGATATGTCTCTTGTGGAGAAGACCATGTGGTTGTTGAAGATCGCTCAAGAGGAGACTTCTCTCTTGGAGATAGAGCTCGGGATTTCAAAGGCTCAAGTGGAGATACTTTCCTCTAATGAACGGGTGTCAGAGCTGAATGTCGCTGGGCTTGCTGAGTATATGGACTCTTTGGACTACATGCACGATCACAACTTGATTGGCGAGGATATTTGGACCAAAGAGGCGGAACCTCAGATGGAAGATGCTCGTGAGTTCGCACTTAGACATGGAGTGTTGAAGGTTTTTTGCCTGGTCGCCAAGAGAGTGAAATGTAATGTGTCTGGCCTCAGCTTTGATGATATCTCTGATGATGATGAGAACTTGAGCCCTGATTCTGATGTAGATGCAGCCAATGATTGGTAGCTTGAGCTTTTTACTCTTGTATGTTGACACTTTCTTTAGTTGAGTATGTCATGATGGTATATGTTTGTTTTTTGCCTTTCAAACTTGTGAGCGTTCTTCGCTGCCCTTTTGAGGTCATTGACAGAATGTTTTATGTCTGTATTTGTATAACATTGTCATTTTCTTTCTTTTTTCTTATTTGTATGAATGTTAGTAGTTGGCTAAATTCAGGCTCGCTGTGACGACAGAGAGCTTATTTGCTCAATCCGATTGTGTGTCCCTCTTAATTAAGTTTTGTTTAGTGCCGATCGCCAGAGGGCAGACCCGAGCGATGATGAGGCATAAAAAGACAGTGTCGATGAAGAGCTTGCTTGTTCAAATCGCATGCACAGTCTTACCTGATTGAGTGTTGGTAGGCATCGATCGCGAAGGGGCAGACCCAGGCGATTATGAGCGTAGATAGTAAGGGTCGGTGAAGACCCGTCTCATTCAAACTGCATGCACAGTCTTACCCAGTTGAGTTTTGATTAATCGCGAGGGGGCAGGCCCGGTCGATGTCGGTGTAGAAAGGCAAGGTCGGTGAAGAGTTGTCTCATTCAAACCGCATGTGCAGTCTTGCCTGGTTGAGTGATGGTAGACGTCGATCGCGAGGGAGGCAGACCCAGGCAAAGACGGGTGTAGATAGATAGGGTCGGTGAAGATTCGTCTCATTTAAACCACATGCACAGTCTTACCCATTTGAGTTTTGATTAATCGCAAGGGGAACAGGCCCGGACGATGTCGGTGTAGAAAGGCAGGGTCGGTGAAGAGCTGTCTCATTCAAACTTCATGTGTAGTCTTACACAGTTGAGTTTTGATTAATTGCGAGGGGGCAGGCCTGGGCGATGTCAGCATAGAAATACAAGGTCGGTGAAGAGTTATCTCATTTAAACCTCATTCGCAATGTTACCCAGTTAAGTTTTGATTAATCACAAGGGGGCAGGCCCGGGCGATGTCGGCGTAGAAAGGCGGAGTCGGTGAAGAGCTATCTCATTCAAACCGTATGCACGATCTTACCTAGCTGAGATCTCTTTGGACAATATTGAAGGAAAACATAATGCAGCATTCATTAAAAGATAATGTGTGTGAGTTGTGGCTCACGGCTTTTTACAATATCGAAATCAGGAAAATAAAAAATAGGAAAACAAGAAAACTGAATATAAGAAAACGAGAATACAAGAAATCAAGGATAAAGTGGCGCGGCTCCGGCGTGTTCCATGTGTAAGGAAGGGTCATCCCTTCTTAATAAGAGCATCATTGCCGTATATTTGTTTTGACGCGTGAGTCTATGTCGTCCGTGTTGAAGGCAGTCACAACTGCTGGCTAAGTTTTCCTTGAGTAGCAAGCGTGGACTTCCTCTTAGTTTCCCCGAACAATCCCTATTCCAACGGGAATGGGAAACTTCCTTGTCATGTGAGGGATTGACAAGATCACTCCAAATATAGACTGAACCGGCCTTCCGAAGATGACATTGTAAGCTAAGCTTGAATTTATGACAACGAACTGAACGTTGTGCGTAGCCTGCCTTGGGAGTGTGAATGTCTCCTAAACTAGGACCAGGTGGTTATCGAAACCGTAAATAGATCCTGCTGCGAGACTAAGGTGTTGTTTGGTAAGCTTCATGTACTCATGGGTAGATAAAAACAATACGTCGATGGAGATCTCGTTATCCACTAGGACCCTCTTAGCGTTATAGCAGGGGTCTCCAATTTCTGCATTGATTACAAACGGGTCCCGGTGAGGTGACCGCAGCCCCTCAAGATCTTCATCTCCAAATGTGATGGTGGTGTCTCGGCTACGCCCCTGTCTCCATAATACTTCTCTGGAATGCCAACTGAGAATATCTGGGAGGAGAGGATCAGGGGCTCGGCGATGGTCTCGATGTTGCCCTCCATCCATCTTCCACCGGTCACCCCATGCGGCGCGTTTTGCTGTTCTTTTACTTGCCTTGGCTGTGTCTGCTTCTCCTGTACATACTCTTGAAAAAATCTCCCAAGGATTCCTAGCCAGACAAGGCGTTCAATTTCGTCCCTGAGCCTGGTACATTTTTTCGTGGTGTGCCCAGTTCCGCGATGGAATTCAAAATATCATGACTGGTCATTCCTCGGATTTGGCAGCGACACTTTTGGTCTACGCAAAGCTGGATTATCTTGAATTGCGTAGATTACATTAGTCTGTGTAGTGTTCATCAGAGTGTATACTCGAGGCGGTCGTTGCCCTCTGTCATTTTGGGAGTCATGACGACGCTTGGTATTATGCCATCCTTCATCGCATCGCTCTTAGTGCCTTCTGGGGGCCTGCTCCTGCCCTCTCTTCCTCTTCTCTCCCCCTTAAAACGGCTATCAATGCCCCCAACTTACAAGGAATGGAACAGAGTTCGGGCTTGGTCTTTTAATGTTGCTGAAAACACATGACAGAGCAATAGATCTAAAGCATTGTAAATTCTCATGATGATAGTGAATGGTTGATATGTTCGAGTGGATCCTCCGTTCCGTCGAACGTCTCGATGTTTGGGAGCTTGAAGCCATATGAAACCGGATGAGCTAGAACATGGGGCGCGAGTGGGGAGCCTTATTATAGACGACGGTGGGTGAAAGCATCCCGGTGCTCAATATGTTCGTATTATTGAGCAATCACCTCGCGTATCTCTTCATGGGTGAGTCTTTCGCCTAGCGTCACACGAGCTTCTTCTTCTGCGTAACGACGATGTCCACCCCCAACACCCCGATAGATAGGGTGTGTGGAGCTGGAGGAGTCAGAGAATTCTTCAGATATATCATCTTCATGGAGAACTTTTGGTGGCAGAGCATGTAACGGAGTCGTAGACGGGGGATTGACAAGCACAAGAGGCTGAGGAGGAGCTGAAAGAGCTCCTTGATTCCTGAGTAGAGTGAGCATCTCGACCTGCTTCTCCTTCATTTGACACATGCACCCTTCCAAGGCAGCTACGGGTGCAAGCACGGCTTTTGCATCGAGAGTCGCGTTGATGAGTGAATGAGAGGGAGACGGCTCAGCGCGTCCTACGGGGTTTGATCCTTCGGTGGTTCAGGCATTTCTTCTTGCCATTAAAGCTATTCATGAGTACCGTTGTGCAGAGGGCACTGTCTTCTGAGGATGTTGGGAACTCGCTTCCCAAAGACGACACCAAACTGTTGTGGCCTGCTCAACACTTCGATTAAACTGGACTAAATCTGACCGTCTTAGCCCACGAAACGCTCGAGCGCGCACACAATCAAAGAAAGAGAGGGGCAGTGCACACGATGTTTTAACGTGGAGAAAACCCACAATCGGGTAAAACACCACGTGACTGGGTCTATGGCGGTCAAACTCCACTATCAACTTCGGTTTACAGCTTGCTTGCATAATCGAGGGCGACGAGCCGCTCCTCGTTACACTTTGGAGGTATGAGAGAGAATCTCAGGCGCTTGACGGGCAATAGGCTGCTCCACGCGAGACTTAGGTTTCACAATCTTAGAGCAATAACATGCGCTCTTATGTGTTGTGCAGAAGTAGGACACAACTGCGTAATGCGTGGAACGAGGTTGGAGCGGGTTTGTTGGAGGTTGCATGCGAACGAAGCTTTTTTCTTACAACGGGTTGAACGTCTTCTTTGTAACTCTATTATGGACTTAGACGAATCTCTGGTGGAGGAGCGTTGGCTTGTCGGAGAATTCTAGTGGAGAGGTGGTGGCTTGTAGGAGAATTCTGGTGGAGCGGTGGTGGCTTGTAGAAGAATTCTGGCAGAGCTTTGGCTTGAGGAATGTTGCAGTATGGAGACCGGGCGGTCTGGCGATCAGACTCTGGTGGATTGAAGACCGCGAGGTCTGGCGGTTTTTCCTAGCGGTTTGGTAGCTGGGTTGTTTTTGTTTGGTGTCTGAGCGGTCTGGCGGTTTGTCTCAGGCGACTTAGAGACTGGCGGTCTAGCGGTCTCCTATGCCGGCTTATTCTCTCCTTCTAGTGGTTGTCGAGCGGTTAGCTTATTCGTCTAACCGCGCGGCTTGTTCGGCCTGTTTTTGTAAAGCAGTTTATACATGTAATTATTTAGTCTCATATTGCTTATTTGTAATATCTCTCATCTCCTCCATTTTATAAAAGGGAGATCATACCTTTGTAATACTTACTTTTTTGGAAAATAAAATTTTTGTTATTCCAAATTCCAATTTACTTTTTCTGTTCGCACATGGTATCAGAGGGAACGATCTTTTCCACCTGATTCTGTGAGCCTCTTCTGACCGCGCAGTTTTCCCTTTCTTCTTGCGGCTTGTTCGCGCGAATTCCCTGATTTCTTTGTCGCTGCCCTCTGTGTGTGCGACCTCTCTGCTTTCCCTCTCTCTCTCTGTTCGCGACCTGTTTCTCACGGTTTCTCTTCTCCCTTTCTTCCCGCAATCTCTCTTTAGTCGCGTGGTTTCGTATCTGTTCGCACGGACTTTGTTTGTTCGCGCGACCTCCTTGCATGTTTTGCTTCGTGCGATCTCCTTTATTCGCACGACTTCTTTCCCTCTGCTTTGCTCTGCTTCTTGGTCATGGCTCTTCTGGCCGCTGGTGTGTTGACACCGTGACCGCTGCAATTCTCCTCTTTTTTTTGCTGCGGTCTTCCTCTTGTCTGTTGCGGTCTCCCTTGTTCTCGCGACCTCTTTCTGGTTCGCGCGGTCTCGTATGCCTATTGTTCGCGCGAGCTTACTTCTACTCGCGCGACTTCCGTTTTCTCTCTTCTCTTCTATGGCTCTCTCCGACACCTCTACCACCACGAATCCCATGGCCCACCCGCCTCCTCCTACTCCTTCGGGGAACCTTGTAACCGTCTCTAAACTTATCAGTTCCAACTATCCGGACTGGAGTGTCTCCTTCGCATTTCTTCTTCGTTCTCAGCGCAAGCGCCATCATCTCACCGATGACCCTCCACCTCCCGAGTCTGATCTGTTTGATTATTGGGATGCTAGTGATGCGCTTGTCCGCACTTGGCTGGCAAACAACCTTTCTGATGAATGTCTTCCCGTCATCCGTCATGATGAGACGGTCAAGGCAGCTTGGCTTCACCTAGCCACTCTCTACTCCAAGGGGGCTCAGACGTCACACATCTATACTCTATATGCAGACCTCTTTGTTCGTCCCTCTATGTCTCCTACTGCTGCTTACCAACAGGGTCAGGCTCTCGGCGCCTAGATCCTCCAGAATCTCCCCATCTCTGCGGACTTGGCCGAGCAGCACAAGCACTTCTAGGAGCTTCTAGTTGTGTGCTACCTTCTGCGGCTTCCTGAGTCCTATGATATGATCCGTCAGCAAATTCTTGGTGAGGAGGGCTCTCCCACCTTAGATATCAATACTGCTCGCATCGTCGCAGTTACCTCGCTGCTCCAACGTCCTCTGTTGTCCTCCCCTCCTCCACAGGACACCTATGCTCACCAGACTCAACGGAGTGGCTCTGGTGGCCCCAGCCACCAATCTGGCGGGCGCAGTCCTTACCGCTTTCTCTGCTCTCACTATGGCCGCACTGGCCACACAGTTGATCATTGCTGGATGACACATCCACATCTTCGCCCATCTGGTGATGCTTCCACCTCCTTCTTGAGGCTGTCTGTCTCCGTGGTCACGACTTCAGGTAGTGCCCACGTGGTTACTCAAGGTAAATGACTGATAGACTCTAGAGCTACTAATCATATGACCGACAATCCTCAGTGATTTTTTCTCCTAGAAACACATGATCGGATTCCCCCGGTCCTCGTTGTGGATGGCTCTTCCTCCCCGGTCCATGGGACAGGCATGATTCAAGTCACTCCGTCTCTTCGCTTGGCGGACACTCTTTATGTGCCCAAGTTCCCTTGCAATTTATTATTCGTTACTTCTCTATACAAGCAACTTCAGTGCTCCGTCACATTCACTCATACTTCTTGTTCTTTCTAGGATCCGGGCTCCCAACGTACGATTGCTACTGGGACTGAGAGCGACGGTCTCTACTTCCTCGACAATGTTTCCGCTCTGTCTGATTTCTCCTCCTCTTCTACAGATCTTCTTTAATTGCATCTTCACCTGGGTCATCCTCCTCGGCTTCTTCGCCAGCTTCTGCCCCACCTACTTCTGCGCAGTCCTCCTCTCAACTATAACGCATGTCAGCTTGGCAAGCATCACCGCTCCTCCTTCCCGCTAAAGCAATGTCGTGGATCTTCTAGCCCATTTGATCTCGTTCACTCTGATGTATGGGGTCATGCTCCTACCCTTACCATAGGTCAGGGTAGTTCAAATTTTGTAACCTTTATTGATGATTTCTCTAGGTGTACGTGGGTGTATCTTTTAAAGGATCGCTCTGAACTGTTTTCTATATGGACATCATTTTATTATATGATTAAGAATCAGTTTGATATGTCTATTAAAATTTTTCACTCTAACAATGTTGAGGAATATCTTAGTAATGATTTCTTTTCTTTTTGTATGCAACATGGTATTATTACCCAGCTTTCTATGGAAATTTGAGACAAAAATTTGAACAATTATGAAAGATCAGTCCAGACATAAAGATGAAAGGAGACCAATTCTACCTAATTTTACTGTACACTTATAAAAAAATTTGAATGCATCGATCAAGATAATTTTTTATTTTTTTTTTTATTTTGGTTTGTGTAACAATTTGTCGAAGATAATTTTCAGGTAATATTTACCTAAAACAGGTATTTAATTACTATTTATTAATGATTAATAATAAAAGTATATTAAATGCTACATAAATTATTAATCAAGTGTCAAAAAATTTGTTCATAGATGGGTTCTCAGTTAGCCGACCCCAAGAACCAAGGATCAAATCGAATTTTTTGAAACTAGAATCGACCGAAACCGCAACTGCACCAAAATCGCAACCGCACCACGCAAAATCACATCAAATCAAAACCGCAACGCATAATTTTGACGCGGTGCGATTTTGCTATGGCACCCCTAGGCCGGAGTCCAGGTCAATAATTGCCCATCGTTCTCAAACCGAACCGAAGCATTTAACAAAACAATTAAACAAATATCTCAACACTTCAAAAGTGGTAGCCCTATTGCCCTACTACCGTCTACTGGGCTGCTCCACCGGACTCTACTGTGAATCTGAAAGCCTGAAAGCGGCAGGTCGACCGGAGAAAGCTGAAAGCCTGAAAGCAAGCCCAATCCCCAAGCAGGTCATGGTAAATTCATTAATTCTGTAATATCTATCAGCAGGGCAGTCAACCTACAATTAATCATCTTAAATGGTAATTTTACTTGTGCAAATATATAAATATTCGGCCATTGGTGGTGCCATCTAGCTGGCTTCTTATATATATGAATAAGCTTGCAGGAATTAAATTTCTCAATAGCAAGAGATATGATGCACACCTCTGTCACACGTACATCTCTCAGAATCCAGCTACTGAACTACATGTACAGGAAGACAGCTGGATAACTTACAGTGATCAGAAACAAAATCAACCAGGCCCCCATTTTGGATTTAAGATTGACCGTTGCTGCGATTAAAGCGCAAAAACTCGGTAGGAGTTATGTTGATCAGACGGCGGGCCTGGCAGATCGGACGGCTCGCAATGCACGCGTTCACCTTCCTCTAGGTACCCGCTGGTACCTAAAAATTTCTGCCCATTTTGAGCGTTGATATATGCCTCTCCTTAGAGTCATATCTACCACAACCATGCATGGGAGAAAGCCATGGCCGCACATTTTCGTTTATCAGGATTCAGGATCAGACCGTTGAATTGGGAACCCAGCTGTATCTGCGCAGTGCCAGTCATCTACTGCAAGGGCTTGCTTCTTTGGGTAATAATACCTGCAGTGTGCAGCATTGTTTTTACTAAATTTGTTTTAATGTGTCACTGTCATGTTTCAAATCAAAATTGGTAATTGCCGCCAACGAGTCTTGGTAAAGTTTAGGGTAACTTCATGATAGGGAGCTATGATTTTCATTCTCCTCATGTGAGAGCGTTGTCTATGTATTTGATAGTTTATCTTTTGATTGATTGTTACTTAATTATGTACTTGATAGGATTTCCCATGAGTTTAATAACACGAGATAAGCGGCCAGTGGTTTATGCGAGACAATTAACATCAATGCACTGATCCTGATGCCACCAAATTAAGCCCAAAACACACCACCAGCTAACACCACAATAAGCCAAGTGTCAACTCCAAAACCAACTTAGTCATATCACTTTATGCCACATGGCATTAACACAAACCAACAACACACATCCCAAAATTACTAATGGCAGCCCACATATAACACTAATTAACATCTGTTACAAACAATTATAATGAGTCATCACATAAATTTGGCTAATAGCATCCTCACAAATCTCCTAGTAAGCTTTCTGAGGTACCCTTAGCTCAGCATTGATTAAGAAGGGGAAGCGCTTTAAGATCTTCCGGGTGTGGTGGGACCTCCGTGTTGGAGCCTTGAGTCAGTTCTCGAGTTCTAAATATTCAGTCAATCAAGCTTGCTAGGAGAATTAAGTGCGCGGTCACCCCTTACCCAAGGGTTCGAAGTCCACAAAAGCCAGTTCTCGGTTTCAACATTTTGGTGTGGTGAACGTGGAGAGTGACCAACACCAAAAACTTTAGCGAGTTAAATGACTGAAGGTGAAAGACAAGAATCTGACCAGGGAAACTCCCCGTCCCCCCCTCCACTCGCCACCCTCGGGATGTTCGAGGATTTCAAATAGGAGATGCGGAACCTCATAACATTCGCACTCACGGCTCATGGCTAGTGCTCGACACCTTCAGTCATAGTGGTCGCAGCCCTAGCCCTGGGCGAGAATGCCCCTGTTAGGCGGCCTGGGAAGGAAGCGGCGGTGGAAGGTAGTGTGTGAGATCTCCCAGGGAGAGGCTTGTTCCCCGGCTCGGCGAGTGCGGGAAGAGCTGGTGAAATAGATGTGCGAGATCGCCAGTTTCGCCCCGCGAATGGCGGGATCCCCTTCAGCGAGCTAGTCCCAGTTCCCTCCCATGAGTGGGGTGCAAATATCCTATGGTTAATATGATTTGGTCTGTCAATATCCTAATTAAATAGCGGAGTTTTGCTATTGGCACACCCACTTTGGGCTGCATATAACCGTTTAGAACAGCGGAGTTGCGCTATTGCAGGTCAGGCTTAAAAATCTATAAATAGACCCAAGAGGGTACCTCAGAAGGCACGTTTATATACTTTCTTATTCTCTGATCTTCTAAAGCTTTCTGAGGTGCCCTTAGCTCAGCATTTGCTAAGGAGGGGAAACACTCTAAGATCTTTTGGGTGTGTGGTGGGGCCTCCGTGCTGGAGCCTTGGGTCAGTTCTTGAGTTCTAAATCTTCAGTCAATCAAGCTTACTAGGAGAAGTAAGTGTGTGGTCACCCCTTACCCAAGGGTTCGAACTCCACAGAAACAGGTTCTCGGTTTCAATATTTTGATGTGATGAGCGTGGAGAGTGACCAGCACCAAAAACCTTAGTAGGCTCAATGACTGGAGATGAAGGACAAGGATCTGACCTGGGCGACTCATCGCCTCCCCCTCCACTCGCCACCCTCAGGATGTTCGAGGATTTCAGACAGAAGATGTGGAACCTCATAACATTTGCACTCGTGGCTCGTGGTGAGTGTTCGACACCTTCAGTCTCAGATATCGCAACCCCAGCCCTGGGAAAGAATGCTCCTGTCAGGCGGCCAAGGAAGGAAGCGGCGGCGGAAGGTAGTGGGTGAGATATCCTAGGGCGAGCCTTGTTCCCCAACTCGACGAGTGCGGGAAGAGCTGGCGAAATGGATCCGTGAGATCGCCAGTTTTGCCACGTGAGTGGCGGGAGCCCCTTCAACGAGCTATTCACATCCGCCCCTATCCCAGAGGGGTTTCGCGAGCCGGAAATGTCCTACTGCACTGGAAGGGGGGATCTGGTCCAGCACATCTAGTGGTTCGAAAACACAATCTCGACCAGGCAGATGACTGACCCCTTCAAGTGTCGGCTCTTCGTCTTCACTCTCAAAGGAAGAGCGAGCAACTGGTTTCACCAACTCCCCTCCGGCTCAATTCATTGTTTTGGGGACCTGCGTCAGAGTTTCCTGTCAAGGTTCTCAATGTCCAAGAAGAGGAGAGAGTGAAGGAATCGCTCAGGCAAGAGAAGAGGGGGAAGGGGAGAGTTACCTTGCCATGACCTTCACCCGGAAGAGAGTCATGCAACGACCACCGGCTCGGAACTCTTAAAGGTGAGGAGCGCAAGAAGCTCCGTACGGCAGCAGGAGCATGTGCAGGTTGAGAATGCTGATAACTTCCCCAAAAGAAGTTACCTATTGATTTATTCTATTTTAATATTCATCTTATTGATAAAGAAATGAATTAAATAAACAAAAATATAAGAAAATTCATATCTATTTTGTTTATGATTAATATGTCTAATTTTTCCATATTTTTCTTGCTAGAAATGCCAAAGAAATCGATCTGGAGAAGTAAAACTGAAATTATTTTTGACTCCGCAGGTTGTTAAAACAATTAGAAAAAGTTGTTGCAATAAATGCTGGACTGATTTTGAATTTAAAATTCAAATTTTACGCCAAAATAAAAATTGGAAAGAGGTAACTCTTGGTAAAGGGCTGCACGTTTTTATGAGTAGAATCTCATACCATATGGGGAGGAAGAGAGGGATATTACAAGAGAGTTTTGGAGAGCCATCATCTTTGAGAAGGAGAAGAACGACTAGGGTTTGGACGCACCAGCAAGGAGAAAGAGGACTATAAAGCGGATTCTGAACACAAATTCCGGCAGCGTTTTCATTTCTAAACATCATGTCTAGTAAGATCTTTCTTGTTGTGCAGTTTCTTTCTTCGAGCATGAACTAAATTTCTTGGTTTTGTGTATTGAGAGTACTTTGATTTATTGTGATGTGGTGGTTGTAATTTTATTTTTTATGTTTGATTAAAAACTCATCTTTGTTGGATTTATGTTGTTATTTTGTGAAATTTTTGGATCAAGTGTTCTTCGTCTAAATTACGTAGCGAGATTCGAGAGAGAAGTTGCGTTATTTTAGGGTTGAATCCTTTATTTTACACGGCAAGATTCGAGAGAGGAGTCGTGTAAATCCTTAACCAAAATTCCGTCTTTATACTGCGCTGCAAGATTCGAGAGAGGAGTACCGTAAGTGTAGCATAAATTTCGACTTAGCATAAAGAAAGAAAGAGATTCCGTCTTGTGCTAACAACATTGATTTGCGTGCTTTATGTTATTCTCATTCTACCTAAGTTAGAGATAACTAGGGGAATTAGGGTAAACGGATTTCTAAGATCGAGAGATGATGACTTCCACTTTCAAATCGTTGCAGGATAGTAATTAATCAATTCATGAAGGATCACTTTTAAAACTCATCGCAATAGGCAAAGGAAATTAACGTACGAAACTACTTCTCCATCTTGATAAAAGAATTTCTAAATAAGCGTTAGTAATTTAGTTTTATTATTGCTCTCTTTTAATCTTTCCAACAACAAAAATTTACTCAGTTAATCCACTTGAATTTAAGGAAAAGGTAGAACTAGTATTTGAAAGTACTAAATTAGTCACTTCTCCGAGGGAACGATCTTTTCTCACTTTATATTACTTGATCCGACACGTGCACTTGCGTTATTATATACATCTATTTCGGGCGTATCAAATGCTCTACCTGAAGTAGGAGGAAAAGAGGTGAACAATCGGGCATTCTGAGGGAGCATTGTCTCGGTAAGCCCTTCTTTTATAATGAACTTTATCCCTGTCAAGTTATGGTAGGGCGCCCCTATTGAAGAATCATCATATAGGCAAATGAGATATAAGGTTTTGATCTAGTTTGGAAAGCCCCGAGATGGTTCCACTGACTGGTCTCTCACTAGCCGGTAGGGCAGGTAGACCTCTTGGAGGAGGCTTTGACATGTTGACCCCGAGCAGATCCCGCTGTCAGGCTCCCATTAGCCTGCATGGCTGGAAGTCACTCGGTGATATTTGTCATGTTAGCCCCGAGATGATTACGCTGACCGGGCTCTCACTAGCCAGTAGGGCAGGTAGACCTCTTGGAGGAGGCTTTGTCATATTGACCGCGAGCAGATCCCGCTGTCAGGCTCCCATTAGCTGACACGGCTGGAAGTCACTCAGTGATGTTTTCCATGTTAGCCCCAAGATGGTTCCGCTGATCAGGCTCTCACTAGCCGACATGGCAAGTAGACCTCTTGGAGGAGGCTTTGATATGTTGACCCCGAGCAGATCTCGCTATCAGGATCCTATTAGCTGGCAGAGCTGGAAGTCACCCGGTGATGTTTGTCATGTTAGCATCGAGATGGTTCCACTGATCGGGCTCTCACTAGCCGACATGGCAGGTAGACCTCTTGGAGGAGGCTTTGACATATTGACCCCGAGCAGATCCCGCTGTCAGGCTCCCATTAGCTGGCAGGGCTGTAAGTTACTCGGTGATGTTTGTCGTGTTATCTCCAAGATGGTTCCGCTGACCGAGATCTCACTAGCTGACAGGGCAAGTAGACCTCTTGGAGGGGGCTTCGATATGTTAGCCCCGAGATGGTTCCGCTGACCGGTCTCTAACTAGTCGGCAGACCTCTTGGAGGAGTCTTTGACGTGTTGACCCCAAGAAGATCCCGCTGACCAGGCTCCCACTAGCTGGCAGGGCTGGAAGTCAATTGGTGATGTTCGACATGTTAGCCCCGAGATGGTTCCGCTGACCGGGCTCTCACTAACCGGCAGGGCATGTTGACCACTTGGAGGAGGCTCTCAATAGCTGATTGGGCCGGTGGTAGCGCCCGGTGGCTGGCCAGAGAGATAAGTTCGGTTGATGCTCAACACCCGCCGTCAGACTCTCATCTAGCTGATTGGGCCAGTGGTACTGCCCGATGGCTGGCCAAAAGGAAGGTTCGATTGATACTCATCTCCCCCCATCAAGTTCTTACCATATGATAGGAAGAAGGAAAGAGAGAAAGTGGAAATTCCTAATAGATCGCTAGAAAAAGAATTGAAAGAGACAAATATCGCCAAGGGGCGAGAATCGCGGGCGAGCTGGATCTCACCCCTCAGGTGCCCGCACGGCACGTATCCAGTCCGGCACCTGCAAGGCGACTCAGGTCGCGAGCACCCATTAGTGCGAGACGCTCACTCACAGGCCGCGTCGCGACCTAATGAAGCTTTGCTCATGCAAAGCCGAACGACCCGGATGCGAGTCGAGGCGGGCAAGTTACTAGACCCCATGGGCGGCGTAGGAGAATCTCTCTGAATAAAGGGGGCTGGTCGCCACTCGCGGGCCGACTACCTAAGGTCTTATCGATTTTCTAAACTAAGTCCCTGAGAACTGTGCGATCTCACTAGCAGGGCGTGGGTTCGAAGGCGGCGAGCGAGAAGGCTGAGTAGGGTCGCGAGTACACAAAAAAGAAAAGGAAAATATTACCAAAAGCAATATCATTTCTGAAAGAAGCATGTATTAATCACAAAAATTTACAAGGCATGTGACTCAGCCCGCATGTACATTATAACGAGGGAAACAAAAGAAAATACATTACAAACAAAGAGAAGTGCGATGCGGGGGTTCAGCGAGGCGAGCTCTCGGGTGGCGAGCTCTCCCAAAGGGGTTGGAAGGACTCGTCGCCCGGCTTCGGGACCAGAAGAAACAGTTCCGGGACCACGTCGCTCGCCGAGAGTCCCGCGCCTTCGCTCGTCACTAGGCCGACCCGCTGCATCGTCTGGAGAGTGAAATTCGCGTCCTTGGCGACGTTCTTCTGCATCATCTCCTCCAGCTCGAAGTCAAAATATTGGGTAAGTCGGTTGCTGGTACTGGAAGGCGGTAGGGGAGCTGCAGCTTCTAGTTCCCGCACCCAAGTCCGCAACGCCTCGTTCTCCTTCTCGAGGGTGGCAATTTGAAAGCCAAGGCGCTTTGCCGTCACCGCATCCTGTGAGAAAAAACAAGTGTGTCAATGGAGCAATCCTAAAAGAAGAATCTTGTTTCAAGTGTTGGGACTTACCACCCCCCAGGTATTCGGCGAGAACGACGTAAGCCGCATCTGCTCGCTTCTTCTACTGCTCTACCTTCTCCAATGCAAGGTGGCGGGCCTCTTTCTTGTTGTCGGCAATCTTCTGGAGCGTGGCAGAATTCCGCTCCATCTGCGTGCATCGACGACCCACCATATGAGTCAGCTCCAGGACACAGAGCTGGGCCCGCACGCTTTCGTGCACAAGGGCTCGCGTGGCCTCCTCATTGAAGACCGCGACATCCTCCCGCGTGTAGAGGCTGAAGGAGAAGGCGTAAGCCTCCCCGCTGATGGAATCCTGCTCCAACCAGCTTGGCAACATGGTCGAGATAGAGGCCCGGTTCCCCTCTTTGTCCCACTATAGGAGGGGGTTATCGAGCTCGTATGGGTGCCGCTTGCCATAGCCATAGTTGTGGCGCCCCCTCGACATGGGATTATCGGAGGACACTTGCTCTCGCACCTTGGAGGTGCCGACCGCCTCTCCAGGAGGCCCGCCGGTGGAATCCCCCGAGGTGGCGGTCTTCTCAAGTTGTTGGCCCGCAAGATCCTTGACCTTCTCCCAGGATGCGGGAGGATCGCTGTCGGTGATCCTTGGCTTCTTGGACGGAGGTGGCGGAGGGGGCGGACCGCTAGTAACCCGCTTCTGGGGGGAGGGAGCCAGGACCCCGCGATGTGCGACAGCAGCCGCCTCAGCATGAGCGAGCTCACCGGGAGCGACTCGCGCGCTCTCATAAGGGGGGGGTGCAGGGGGAGATCCCGCTCACCTGCAGCGACAGAGTTAGAACAATAGAAAAGAGGAAGTAAAAAGGGATCGAGCGTGAGTAGCCTACCTCCCCCAGACGGGACGGGGATGAGGGAATCGACGTTCCTTCAGAGGAGCGCGACCTCGAAGTTCTTCCCCTGGAAGAACCCGCAGAGTTCATCTTCATGGCCCCCCAGGCTAGGGGGCGGTAGCTCGCCTCACTGAGCTGGACGGGCGAGAATGGGACGTTGCCAAAGTCGCCCCTAACGAACACGAACTTCCTTAGCCAGTTGTGGCTCTTATTTACTGTCTCCCGCACCTTCACATGATTGCTGGAGAAGTAGGCGGTTCTATCCTTGTTTGCCCTGAAGTAGAACAGCTTGCGGAAGACCGCCAGACTGAACTCGATCTGTTCTTCCCGCAAGAAGCAGGCGAACGCGACCACGACAGCCACCGAGTTGGGAGTCAGCTGGCCGAGGATGACCCCAAAGTACTTCAGTATCTGCTGGACCTCGGGCCATAAGGGAAGCCGGAGGCCCGCATCGAAGTGGGTGATGGGGATGGCGAGCTCCATGTCAGAGAGATCATTGATCTTCTCCTCCTCCCCTAGTCTCCTTACCTCAAACCCGGGCAGGATTAAGTGGTCGACCACCGAGACAAGCTCGCTCTAGACGAGGGTGGCGGAGAAGAAAGGGTAGTCGGATAAGGTCCATGCGCATTTGCTTCCCCCCTCGGTATCGCCACCACTGCATCCCATCTCGCAATCTGTTAAGCGGGCGGGACGCCGGAGTTCTCGCGAAAAGAGGTGGGCTGAGAATCGCAGGAGTGGAGAAGATGCAGAAGGGTTTAAATGTGGGAGGTGGGATGAAGGGTCGTGGCCTATCTATAAAAAAAGAAAAGGGCGGGAAAACGTCTCATCGGTGGGAAATGTGCGGATAGCAAAATGTGCCATGGCGTTTCGATATTCGAGCTCACCACTAGTTCCCGCCTACTCGCCACAACCCTACGAAAACTGTACAGCAGCGGGAGAAGGAGCGAGCGAGCCAGGCTGGCCCGCGTACGCCCTAGGGGAGAGCGAGCTAGGATGGCCCGCGTCCGCCCAATCCGTGAGCGATTCACGCTGGCTCACGTCCTCCAGAGAGGCAAGCAAGTCAAGCTGGCTAGCACCCGCCTGAGAAGGGGATAGGAGAGCAAGGCGGCTCTCCCGCATTCACCTAAGAAAGCTACAATAACGAGCAACAAAAAAAGAACTAATATACATACAAACATAAGCCCATTAGCGGGCGAACAATTTCATACAATAAACAAGAAAGTTCGGCACTTCGGAGGAGAGAAATAAATTAAAATGCTCGTGGTTATGTTGTAACGCCCCCGATTTTTCGATGATATCATTTGTTTTGGCATTGTCATATTTATGACGTCAGGGCATTACTTTTTACGTCATGATGACAACGCTGCACCATTAGTGCGTTTTCTCGTCCGTTGGATCTGTTTGACCAGATTTTGGGATTTTGATTAGATAGAATGCTTTCCTTGGTCTAAAGGAATGAGTTTTGAGGTTTTGATCTTGTCCAGTTTTATTGCGACCCGAACCTTTTGGAGTCTCGGCGCGTGTTTGGATCTTTGTGATGATTTCTGCTTGTGTGAGCATTTGTTGATATTGTCTCAAGAAGGGTGCGTCGGATTCTAGGGTTATCTCCCCTGCTAAATTTTTAGAGTCGGCATTTTATCCCAGAATTTAAGACAATCTGAATCCTCGAATTCCATCTTGCTCAGTTCTCGAGTAAAGGTGAAGTTTTCGAGAAAGCCCTTATTGATCTCGAGATGTCTGGTTTTAGCTCTCGAGAAGTGCCATCCTTGTTCTCGAGTGGTCCAGTAGTACTTGAGAAACCCTCCTCTTGTTCTCGAGAAGCCCTGTAGTTCTCGAGAAGTCTTTCTATAGCTCTCGAGGAATGTCTTTGGTGTTCTCGAGAAGGTCCTTCTGTTGTTCTCGAGAAGTGTTGTTGTACTCGAGAAGTGCTAGCCTTCTAATACTCGAGTAACTTTATAGTACTCGAGTAGTCTCCTTCTGCACTCGAGAAGTGTCTTAGCTCTCGAGTAATTCTTCCTTCTAGTACTAGAGTAATTCTTCCCTAGTACTCGAGTAGTCCTGCCTTCAGTTCTCGAGTAGTCTTCTAGTGCTCGAGAAATCCATCTCCATTACTCGAGTAATCCTTCCCTAGCACTCGAGCAGTTCTACCTTCAGTACTCGAGTAACTTTCTAGTACTCAAGTACTCTCTTTCTTTACTCGAGAGGATTTTGCCTTCAGTTCTCGAGTAACTTAATAGTACTCGAGTATTCCAAGTCTTCATCCCGAAAATTGGTTCAGCCGAACCTGGTTCATTCTTCTAAGTGTAAAGGTTTTTATAATATATCTATCAAATATATATATATATATATATAAATACCCTACTTCTTCTTCCTCCTTCAATTAGTACGAACTTCTGTTCTCTTTCCCGAACCAGAGCGGCATGAGCAAGAGAGAGAAAGTCCTTTTCGTGATTCTTCTGGTGGCCGCCGACGGTGCTTCGGTGCTCGAAATTTCCAACCGAGCATAGATCTGAAAAGCTCTCAGCGAGAGCTTCGTCATCGTGGTAAAATCTTCCTCATTTCTTGAGTTTTCCTCATTAGGGTTTTGGTCCTAACCTATATTTCGGCCATTTTTGTTCATATTTCGGCTCCTCTCGTCTTCTTTAGCCTCGATCTGCGATAAGGAGTGATTTGGAGAGTTTTTCCGACGAAACCAAGGCAAGTGGTAGTTTTCCCTCTTTTTCCCCTTTCTCCTGATCTTCATGGTAATTGTTTAACTTATGTTCTTTAATCCTTCTACACTTTTGTCATTTCAACTGTAGATATGTTTAATACCCCTTGGAATTTACTTGAATTTATAAGTTCTTGTCTTGATTGTTCAACTTCGTGGCATCGTAGTGATTTGATGAAATATTATATTGTTGGCTTTAATCGTCCTTAACTATTGTTGTAGAACGTATTAGAGTTATCTAGGGTTGTAAATCTTTCCTGAAGGTTGATCAATCGCTTTTTTATTTAGAAATGTCTAGTAAAATTCGATGTGCTGAGTCTTGAGATATATCATGATTTTCTCTGGTTGCGGGAGTTAGTAGACGTAACCACCTCCGTGATGTCTGAGATTTATATCATGGTTTTCTTTTGGTTGAGGGTGTTAGTGGGCGAATCCACCGCCGCAAAGTTTGTTTCCTTTATTAGTACCTTGTGGAACTCTACCGGGTGTTTGAGCGTCTGCGGTGAATGGTGGAGTGTATGAATCTCCCCCGCAGTTAGACGGATATTATATATCTGTGAGGGTGTGTCTAGATGAGTGACCACCTCGCCTGTGTTTTGGGTAGAGTTGACCACATGTGCCTAATAAAGTTTTTGAGTATTCTTTCTCTTAGTTTAATCTTGCTTTCCACCTTTTTAGCCTTGCGCATCTGGTGTGATTTGTTGTACGTGACGATTCACGTAAGTTCTATGTTTCCGGTTTTGGTACTTTACTTCTGTACTTTACTTCAGTACTTTTGGTCTTGGGTTGGTACCCCTTTTGACCGTTGTTCACTTTTTTGGCTTACTTTTCTGCCACCGCTTGTGCCTTCTTGCTGAGATAGTTGTCGTTTTGTTGCTTTAGTTTGTTAGACATACATTTACTTGATGTGGGTTCGTGTCAGATTGTTGATGCCCACAAGCTAGTTGATTTCTGGATATCTTGCTAGCTGCTAGTTGTTCTCTTTTAGAGGAATTGGATTACTTGCTCTCTGGGATGATTTATGCTATGAATGCATGTTAGGTATTTTCAAGTATAAAACCTACTATTATTATATTATGCATAACATATTTTAAAACTCTAACTCATTATATTTAGCAACCGTAAAAGCTATTTTTAGTACTATTATCAACCTAGAGTCTTGTATACCATGAGTTGTTCCCTGGGGAACGTCTACACTCATGTAGGATGTTTAACCTTATGAATGAAGCGTTTTTCGCAGCGTATAAACTATTTTATTTCGTGGGCCTGATGAGCCACTAAGCCGATGGATACGGTTAATTGCTTAACTTAAATTTGATTTTCACTAAATCACTTAAAGATCTCTCTTTTTGTGTCTAGTAGGAGTTTTGCCTGAGCGTCCGCAGTTATCTCCTGCTGACGTGGCATCATGACGCACATTTCCCCTTACTCTAATAAATTATTATATGTAGTGAAAATCCGGTTGTGACATATGTCGCGCAAGCTGATCCAAGAAATAAGTGCGACTCAGGCCTGCAGGCCGACATCGAGGAAGGGGTGGGTGGTTCAGTATTGAATCCACTTCCACAGCTCCACTTGCCTTGCCCTCGCACCCTGGAACGAGGCGACATGCTAGGGTAGTGATACTCACGAACCGCCAGCAGTTCCCGCTGGGCCAAGTCGACCTGTTCCATGGCGTGCCTAAGTCGCTCCTACACTCGCGTAATGTGTACGCTCGGTGAAGTCGTCCCGCCGCCGTCTTCTGGGCGCCTCATGCCCTCTAGGACCGCGAAACGCTCCTCCGCCTCCGCCTTGTCTTCATCTACCCTATTGTAGACCTCTCACGGTATCAAGGAGTGCTTCTGGAACAACCGGGTCACCCGCCTCTTTATCTTCTCAGTATCTTGAGGGTCGCCCAGGTATTCGGAGATGCGGTCTGGGGAAGGAGGAGGCGAGTACCCCTCGCTAATGTTAACAGAGGATGACAAGATTGCATTGAAACCTGTAGAAGCAAAGGAAAGGTCAGAAAAAGCAGACGGACAGTCACAAGCGAGCGAACGCATAAACTCACCCGGAGTCGGCACCTCCCCTGCGTTGGTATGCGAGCGGGAAGTCCTTGGATGACCCTGGAAGAGTTCGCCTTCAAGAGATGTGAAGGATTTGCCCAACCCATGGCAGGTCAGCGATCGCGGGACTAGCGGAGGTGGGTCGACGGCTCCTGGAGTGGAGTCTGCAATAACACACTCGCAAAGTAAGAGGGGGAATCAGTTGGAAAGTGAAGGAGAGGGGTCAAGAACTCACCAGTGGTTAAAGGAATGTTCGAGATTGCGAGAAGAGCAGATCCCACCACCGAGGGGTTGGCAACACGATCGGATACTCGCGGGGAAGAACGTCTCGACTCCATTCCCCTACCTCCTTCCTTGCGAGGTGCCTCCTGCGGGAGAAAAGGTGTCAGAATCAGAATGACATTAAATCAAATAAGGTGGCTCGCATACCAGGGGGAACCTCTAGACCAATCACTGGATTAGAGGGGGCACCATTCGGGGAAGATCGCCTGACCATCTTTGTCTTCTTTGGCATGAAGGCAGGGCTGAGCGACCCTCGAGCCAGCCAATGGGCGACAACAATGACCTGCGCCCGCGTCCCCTCCCTCGCATCCTCTAGGCGAGCTCGCATCTCTTCTGATATGGGCATTACTCAGCTACAGTAGTTCGTGAAGAAAAAAGAGAAGCAGAGGAACGGGGAATTTCTTTTAGCCTGGTGGTATATATATAGCAAGAAGATGGGACCCACCAAAAGATTCCCTCTAGCTCAGCAGGCACTCACCGAACACATGGGGTTTGATGATTCTTTCCGAGCTTTGTGAAAGCTCAAAAAGACCGGGAATTGTGTACAACCCAGTGTTCGCTGAGTGGGTCCAACAAGGCAGAAGGGCCCTCGGTATAGGACAGCTCACGCCCGCCCAGACCAGATGGGCGAGCCGGATAAGCCAACTTGCACCCACCTGGCGAGCGAGCGGGCCGACCCGTGTTTGCCTGACCGGCGAGCGAGCCAGATCTGCTGGCCTGCGTCCGCCCTAGTGGCCGCCAAACTAGGACAGCCGACTCGCCTCTGTGTGAGGGGCAGGCGAGCCGCAGGAGCCCGACTCACGCTCGCCTAAAGAGAAAGTCGAGCTGCGATAGCCAGGCCACATCCGCCCAGTTGATTGGCGAGCTGGTCCTAGTTCCCTCCCATGAGTGGGGTGCAGATATCCTATGGTTAATATGATTTGGTCTGCCAATATCATCACTAAACAACGAAGTTTCGCTGTTGACAGACCCACTTTGGGCTGCATATAACCGTTTAGAACAGCGGAGTTAGCTTTTTGCAGGCCAGGCTTAAAAATCTATAAATAGACTCAAGGGGGTACCTTAAAAGGCACGCTTATATACTTTCTTATTCTCTAATCTTCTAGCGCTTTCTGAAGTGCCCTTAGCTCAGCATTGGCTAAGGAGGGGAAGTGCTCTAAGATCTTCTAGGTATGTGTTGAGATCTCCGTGCTGGAGCCTTGGGTCAGTTCTTGAGTTCTAAATCTTCAGTCATTCAAGCTTGCTAGGAGAAGTAAGTGCGTGGACACCCCTTCCCCAAGGGTTCGAACTCCACAAAAGCCGGTTCTCGGTTTCAACAGAAACATTGGACTTAGAAAAACTGAGGTTGGATGAGCAAAGAAGAGGCTCTCTAGATGATTGCTACCTGACTTCACTTTATTGAAACTACAATACCATAATCTGTTATGCATTTATATAGAAACTGTATGGCAGTCCCTCCCTCCAACTCCTTCTTATGCATTTTAACTCTTTCATTGTATATGGTTCGAAGAACGGTACAATTAGAGCTATCTCTTTTTTAAGGTTGTTAATATTTTACACGACCTTACATTTGCACCGTACATCTCTTCAACGGTTTCTGCTCCCTTTCATTTAACCTCCTTACATAATAATGTGCTTCTAAATGAACCATTTTATGATTATGCGTACCATGTAACACCCGAAACTCAAAAGAGGGACGAGTGACGTTTTAAGCCCAGTCTGAATTTTGGAGCAGGTGTCACGGGCGTGACATGGGCGTGTCACGGGCATGACACGGGCATGTCACGGGCGTGACACGGGCGTGTCACGGGCGTGACACAGGCGTGTTCGGCCACGGGTCATGTGGTCGACGTTTTGACGATCGGAGATCGTCGAGTTGAGGCACACGGCCTGGGACACGGGCGTGTCCCAGGGCGTGTCACTTTGGGCAGTTTTCGGAGTCATGCACACGGGCCATGACACGGGCCATGACACGGGCCATGACACGGGCCATGACACGGGCGTGTCACATGCGACACGGGCGTGTCAGGTGCCGTGTCGCAGGCCGTGTCCTTCTCGGGTTGGGAAAGCTGGCCGATTGCACACGGGGGGCGTGACACGGGTATCGACACGGGCGTGTCACAGGTGACACGGGCGTGTCGGAGGCCGTGTCGAATGCCGTGTGCTGGTTTTCGAGTCGGTCGAGACGGCGAATGGGTGACACGGTCAGGCACACGGCCGTGTTGCAACCCGTGTTCGGCCCAGATTTTCTAATTTGAGGCCTAATCGTGGTCGTTCATTGTCTTGGCTTTGGATCCAACGGTGGGGGGCTGCTCCTGGGTGGTTTTAGCCGGGATAAGGGTTTCAAAACCCTCATTCTCTTTTTGCATTCTCTTTCTAAATCCTAGAGAGAGGGGAGAGCAAGGTGAGAGGTTGGAGACCAAGATCCGGCCGCCGGTGGAGCGTGGTAGCTCCGAATCGCGATCCGAGTCCAGATCCACGGAGGTGACGCCGTTGCGGTGCTTTCCAACCGCATAGTTTTTCATGGCGCCGCGGAAGAACGCAAGGGTAACGATTTCTCATCCTTGGGCATGTGAAGCCCTTTTTCCCTTTGCATAGGAATCCCTCTCTTGCGAGTGAGCAAAGAATTGGAGCGTTCCTTGGGGTAGATATGTAAAGTCCCCCTTATATAGAGTCCGTATGCGAAAACGAGCATAGGCATTGTGTGTGAAGCCTATCCGGATATGTAGAGCCGGATCGGTGATGTTGCATTGCATATGAACCGGGAAAGACTCCGGGTGTTTGGGCGTTTTTCGGGTTTTCTACGTGGTAGATTGCAGCAGGGAGCCTTGGAGATTAACTCCAAGGTGCACCCGAAAAACTGGGCAAAAGCAGGTTTTGCCAACATGATGGCCGGGGAGCCAACGTGAACATAACCGGGTTATGTGAATATTGTGGTGGAAACGGGACTCAGTGAGTCTTGACCTGCGCATATGGCTTAAATTGTCGTTGCGATATGAGCACGGGTCAGGCGGAACCGTACCCGATCTATGTCGTTCGGTGGAACCGTTGGCATGAATGAGGGTCTTAGGCGGTCTATGGCTTAAATTGTCGTGACCAAGGCCAAGAAGACAAAATGCTCATATGGTTGGCCGTCCAAGGGGCGGTGGTGGAACGGGAATGTCTATGGCTTGAATTGACGCGACGTTGGCCGGTTCGCCGTGAATGTGCCCTGTGTGCACGAGGTGTGTGGCCGTACGAGCCTATGCCTGTGTTGAAGTGTGTTTATACTATATTGATGCTATACTAATAAAGTGCAGGGAAAGAGCATCGCCGCCCTGATTACGGGGGCGGGATCGTTATAATTTGGTCAGCATAGCTGACCGTTGCTTTTGTTTACCACCGGGCGGTGGATTGTGGCTTGTAGGTGCTGCGGAGCCGAGCGGGAAATAGCGGGCTAAAGCCCATATTGCGGTGCTGGCCCTCGAAGGCCTACCTTTCTTTATGTTTTCCGTTTATCTCATGTATGGCCGGTCTGCGAGCCGATGTATTAAAGACACTCTTGTTAAGAGAACTATTGTAAGGCCATAAGGCCAGCACTTTTGTATTAATCATTCCTATTTTATCTTAGTAGTGGACATTCGTGCTTGACAGGGTTCTTTTATTTGTGCAACTTAAGAAATTGCTTCCGCTAGAATGACTCTGTGTAGGACGTTGGTGATTGGTTGTATGGTTTCAACGCGTAACCAACCGGTCTGTCCGTAGTATATGGCGTCGGGCCCCGGCCGGACCTACTGCTATATGTCATGCGACGGATAGGGGTGTTACAAATTGGTATCAGACTACTGGTTTCGGTCAAACTTAAATGAATTCGTGGTCGAATTCACTTTATGGGGTGGTGAGCACATGTGCGTGCGTCATCGTTATAACATGAAAAGAACCCATGAATGTCCACTTAGGAATGAAAATACACATGTTTGAGGAACCTGCGTGTTCCTATAATTGTTGTTTGCAATAGTATTTGGTCGCTTATCGGTGTTTTGCACGTTTATAGGTGACCAGAAGTGGTGCTGGGTCGTCAGAACGGCCAGGTTCTGAGGAAAGTAGTGTGCCAAGTGAAGCACCTGCAACACCTCCGTCTGCCGAGACCATTAGGTTGGTGGCAGAAGCTGTCATGGCGATGATTAATGCGCAACCTGCAAGACAGGTGCAGCAGCCTGCTCCTGCGGAGGAGCAAGTGCCGCTCCAAGCGGCGGAGCCTAGAAGGGTTAAGCAGTTGGCGGTGGAGCCGGAGTTGCCTTAGAGAGCAACTAAGAGACAGCTTAAGCATGTGATGGGCTTCCACCCACCGGTGTTCTCAGGAACGGGAACCCCGACCCAGGCTGAAGATTAGCTCTCAAGAGTCAATAGGGTGATGACAGCAACTGAAACGGAAGAGTGGCAGAAGACCACAATAGCGACGTTCCTATTGGATTGGGATGCAAGGTTATGGTGTGAAGGTCTAGAGCTACACCAGTTGAGGGGAAGGCCGTTGGCCGAAGTATCTATGGAGGAATTTTCGAGACTGTTCATGGCTCGATACCTCCCCTCAACGCAGAGGATCGCACTAGAGAACGAGTTCTAAAAGTTGGTGCAAGGAGATAGCACTGCAGACGAGTACCTCCACGAGTTTACTCGATTGGGGAGATATGCTAGCGCTACCTTTGCCGATGAGGAGCGAAAGACTAACCGCTTCTATGAAGGGTTAAGAGATGAGCTGAGGTTGCTACTGTCAGGGCCCATGGCGCAGGGTTTCCTAACCTTGGTCAACTCGGCCCGGTCCTTGGAGAAGGACATGAGAAATGTGCAAGCTAAGAAGGAATCAGGTGGGAAGAAATCAGAGTTCAAGGCGCCGACTACGTCGAAGTCGGGCTATCGAAGATTCTACAAGAAGGCTAGGATGTCAGGTCCAGCTTCTTCTACAGGTGCCTCAGGGGCAACTACCAATCGAACCCCGGGCGCTTGTTTCACGTGTGGAAAGCTGGGGAACTTTGCCCGCGATTGCTGGAGAGTACGCCCAAAGTCCGAGAGAAAACAAGGAGCTACTTACGAAGAGAAGGACAAGGCGGTGGAGTCAACCGCGTTCCACTATGCTCCGACTCAGCCTAGAGTCTACAACTTGGGGCAGCAGGAGGCTATTAAACAAGCGGATGTGGTGACAGGTACGAGTTAATTTATAGCAAGTTAACTTAGATACTGTTGTTTATTGCTTGTTAGCCTAATATGGTTTGCATAGGCTTTGTTTTGATTAGCGATAGTTCGGCACAGGCACTGTTCGATACGGGAGCTTCACACTCCTTCCTGTCCGAAAATTTTATATCGCGCATCGGAGTCCCTTCTTCGATGGCAAAGGACAAGTTGGATGTGCTGCTACCGAATGGGTGCTCGATGCGTGCGGACAGAGTGTGCGCCGTAAAGGTTCACATTGGGAGCCAAGAGTTCGACTTGCTAGCGTCATTGCTGCCGCTAGTAGAGTTCGACGTTATCTTTGGGATGGATTGGCTTTCGGAGCAGAAAGCTTGGATTGACTGCGACCGGAAGGAGGTCAAGCTGGATGCTGGGAGGGGGACAACATTCGAGGGACTCAAGGGGTCGAACAAGACGCTGATGTCTGCTCTTCAGGTGGTAAAGGCAGTTCGTGCTGGTGCAGAGCTGTTCTTCGCAATAGTGGGGGCTGTGGAGCCAAAGTCCACGTTGGATAGCATCCCCGTGGTTTGTGAATACCCCGATGTATTCCCGGATAGTCTTCCCAGAGCCCCACCGCAGCGGGAGATTGATTTCACCATCGAGCTCGTACCGGGGGCCAAACCGGTGTCACATGCTCCGTATAGGTTGGCGCCTAAGGAGATGACAGAGTTGAAAGTTCAGCTAGAGGAGCTGATGGAGCAAGGTTATGTGCGTCCAAGCTCGTCGCCTTGGAGCGCACCGGTCCTCTTCGTTAAGAAGAAGGACGGGAGTATGCGGTTGTGTATCGACTACAGAGAGTTGAACAAGCTGACGGAGAAGAACAAGTACCCGATCCCGAGGATTGATGATCTGTTCGATCAGTTAGTCAGATCGTCGGTATATTCTAAGTTGGACTTGAAGTCGGGGTACTATCAGTTGAGGATAAGGGAATGTGATATTCTGAAGACGGCGTTCAGCACAAGGTATGGGCATTTCGAGTTCACGGTCATGCCGTTTGAACTGACGAATGCGCCATCAGTGTTTATGGACTTGATGAACTGGACGTTCCGAGATTTCCTAGACCGCTTTGTGATCGTCTTTATTGACGATATATTGGTGTACTCGCAGTGCAAAGAAGATCACTTCAAGCACTTGCATCTGGTGTTGGAGACTTTGAGGAGGAATGAGCTGTATGCGAAATTCTCCAAGTGCGAGTTCTGGCTACCCTCAGTAGTGTTCCTTGGTCACATTGTTAGTGGGGAAGGTATAGCGGTGGATCCGGCGAAGATCGTTGCGATACAGGAGTGGCCTGCGTTGTCTTCTATCGCGGAAGTCCGTAGTTTTCTCGGGCTTCCCGGATATTACAGGCGCTACGTAGAGAACTTCTCGCGGATAGCGCTACCTCTCACAAAGTTGACAAAGAAAGATCAGAGATTCTTATGGACGCAGGAGTGCGTGCAAGCTTTTGAGGAGCTGAAGAGACGGTTGACCACGGCGCCAGTGCTTAGTTCGTCGAGTGGGACCGAGGGCTTCGAGGTTTATAGTGATGCCTCGGGTAGTGGTTTGGGTTGTGTGCTGTTGCAGCATGGGAGCGTGATAGCTTATGGATCGCGTCAGCTAAAAGTGCATGAAAGGAACTATCCGGTTCACGACATGGAGTTGGCGGCCGTGATATTTGCACTTAAGCTGTGGAGGCACTACCTATACGGCGTAAGGGTCGATATATATACCGATCACAAGAGCCTGAAGTACCTATTGGATCAGAAGGATCTTAACATGAGGCAGAGGAGGTGGATGGAGTTCCTGGGGGACTACACCTTCAAGATTCATTATGTACCCGGGAAGGGCAATGCGGTTGCTGATGCGTTGAGTCGCAGGGCTCCCGCCCAAGCCAACTGGTTGTCGGTGCATGATGAGCGGCTGATACGGGAGTTGGAGGAGCTTGAGATCTGTTGCGTTGACAAGCAGACGAGCGCCAAAGCAATGTTGAACTGGACAGAGGTCTAGTATGACCTGGCTGACCGGGTTCGGCAGGCATTGAAGTTAGATGACTCCATGAAGGAGCTTATGGAGGCAGCGTTGGATGGGTCAAATTCCCAATTTTTAGTGGAGGATGGGTTGTTAAGGAAGGATCATCGGTTGTGCGTCCCAAGCGGGAGTAACCTACGGGCGGAGTTGATGTACGAGGCTCATCATACCAAGTACTCGATCCAACCAGGGAGCACAAAGATGTACCGTGACCTTAAGAAGCTGTTTTGGTGGACGGGGCTTAAGAAAGACGTAGCATTGTTTGTGGCTAAGTGCCAAACGTGCGCCTTGGTGAAGGCGGAGTGCCAAAAGCCAGGAGGATTTCTGAAGTCCTTTCCTATACCGGAGTGGAAGTTCGACGACAAATCTATAGACTTTGTGCATGGGTTGTCAAGGTCGCAGAAGGGGAACGACGCCATCTGGGTGATCGTAGATCGGTTAACTAAGGTGTCGCATTTCATTCCGCATAGGAAGGACGACTCGGTGGAGAAGTTAGCGAAGCTATATGTGGACAATATAGTTAGACTACATGGTGTGCCTCGCAGCATTGTGAGTGATTGCGATGGGCGTTTCACGTCCAATGATTGGAGGTTTGTGCAACAGATGCTGGGGACAAAGTTGAAGTTCAGCACAGCCTTCCATCCGCAGACGGATGGGCAGACCGAGAGAGTCAATAGAACGATGGAGGACATGCTCCGCATGTGTGTTCTAGACTTCGGGAAGCATTGGGAGGACCACCTGTATTTGGTGGAGTTCGCGTACAACAATAGCTACCAGGTGAGTATCCAAATGGCGCCCTTTGAGGCCCTATATGGTAGAAAATGTCGCACGCCGTTGTCTTGGTTAGAAACGGGTGAGACAAGGTTGTACAAGAAGCAGGAGGTGGAGAGTGCTACCTCGTTGGTGCGGATCATTCGGGAGCGCTTGTTGATCGCTCAGGACAGGCAGGCGAAGTATTACAATGCCAAGCACCGGAACGTGGAGTTCGCGGTAGGCGATTGGGTATACTTGAAAGTGAAGCCGTTCAAGGGGGTTTCGCGGGTGAGACGCTTGAAGAAGCTGAGCCCAAGATACCTTGGACCTTTTAAGGTTCTGGAGCGAGTCGGCGAAGCGGCATACCGTTTGAGGCTATCGGAGGAGTTAAGTGGGCTACACGATGTATTTCACATCTCTGTATTGCGGAAGGCGGTGCAAGAGCCTTCGCAGGTGATCACAGTTAATCAAGTGCCGGTGGACGAGGGGTTGACGACTAGGGTCAAGCCTGTTTGTATTGAAGACTCTGAGGTCAAGAGGCTCCGTAACAAGGAGATCCGGATGGTTAAGGTCCGGTGGGATAATTGCGGTCGGGAGGAACTCTCTTGGAAGCGGGAGCAAACTATGCTGGAGGAGTATCCGGAGTTATTCCGCTCAGGTATCGTTAAAAGTTTTAAGTTCCTATGGTTTCCCTTTAGTAAATTTCGTGGGCGAAATTCTTTTAAGGGGGAGAGAGTTGTAACACCCCGAAACTCAAAAGAGGGACGGGTGACATTTTAAGCCCAGTCTGAATTTTGGAGCAGGTGTCACGGGCGTGACACGGGCGTGTCACGGGCGTGTCACGGGCGTGACACGGGCGTGTCACGGGCGTGTCACGGGCGTGACACGGGCGTGTCACGGGCGTGACACAGACGTGTTCGGCCACGGGTCATGTGGTGGACGTTTTGACGATCGGAGATCGTCGAGTTGAGGCACACAGCCTGGGACACGGGCGTGTCCCAGGGCGTGTCACTTTGGGCAATTTTCGGAGTCATGCACACGGGCCATGACACGGTCCCAGACACGGGCATGTCACATGCGACACGGGTGTGTCGGGTGCCGTGTCGCAGGCCGTGTCCTTCTCGGGTTGGGAAAGCTGGCCGATTTCATACGGGGGGCGTGACACGGGTATCGACACGGGCGTGTCACAGGTGACACGGGCGTGTCGGAGGCCTTGTCGAATGCTGTGTGCTGGTTTTCGAGTCGGTCGAGACGGCGAATGGGTGACACGGCCAGGCACACGGCCGTGTTGCAACCCGTGTTCGGCCCAGATTTTCTAATTTGAGGCCTAATCGTGGCCGTTAATTTCCTTGGCTTTGGATCCGACGGTGGGGGGCTGCTCCTGGGTGGTTTTAGCCGGGATAAGGGTTTCAAAACCCTCATTCTCTTTTTGCATTCTCTTTCTAAATCCTAGAGAGAGGGGAGAGCAAGGTGAGAGGTTGGAGACCAAGATCCGGCCGCCGGTGGAGCTTGGGAGCTCCGAATCGCGATCCGAGTCCAGATCCGCGGAGGTGACGCCGTTGCGGTGCTTTCCAACTGCATAGTTTTTCATGGCGCTGCGGAAGAATGCAAGGGTAACGATTTCTCATCCTTGGGCATGTGAAGCCCTTTTTCCCTTTGCATTGGAAGCCCTCTCTCGCGAGTGAGCGAAGAGTTGGAGCGTTCCTTGGGGTAGATATGTAAAGTCCCCCTTGTATAGAGTCCGTATGTGAAAACGGGAATCGGCATTGTGTGTGAAGCCTATCCGGACATGTAGAGCCGGATCGGTGATGTTGCATTGCATATGAACCGGAAAAGACTCCGGGTGTTTGGGCGTTTTTCAGGTTTTCTACGTGGTAGATTGCAGCAGGGAGCCTCTGAGATTAACTCCAAGGTGCACCCGGAAAACTGGGCAAAAGCGGGTTTTGCCAACATGGTGGCCGGGGAGCCAACGTGAACATAACCGGGTTATGTGAATATTGTGGTGGAAACGGGACTCGGTGAGTCTTGACCTGCGCATATGGCTTAAATTGTCGTTGCGATATGAGCACGGGTCAGGCGGAACCGTACCCGATCTATGTCGTTCGGTGGAACCGTTGGCATGGATGAGGGTCTTAGGCGATCTATGGCTTAAATTGTCGTGACCAAGGCCAAGAAGACAAAATGCTCATATGGTTGGCCGTCCCAGGGGCGGTGGTGGAACGGGAAGGTCTATGGCTTAAATTGACGTGACGTTGGCCGGTTCGCCGTGAATGTGCCATGTGTGCACGAGGTGTGTGGTCGTGCGAGCCTACGCTTGTGTTGAAGTGTGTTTACACTATATTGATGCTATACTAATAAAGTGCAGGGAAAGAGCATCGCCGCCCTGATTACGGGGGCGGGATCGTTATAATTTGGTCAGCATAGCTGACCGTTGCTTTTGTTTACCACCGGGCGGTGGATTGTGGCTTGTAGGTGCTGCGGAGCCGAGCGGGAAATAGCGGGCTAAAGCCCATGTTGCGGTGCTGGCCCTCGAAGGCCTACCTTTCTTTATGTTTTCCGTTTATCTCATGTATGGCCGGCCTGCGAGCCGATATATGAAAGACACTCTTGTTGAGAGAACTATTGTAAGGCCATAAAGCCAGTACTTTTGTATTAATCATTCCTATTTTATCTTAGTAGTGGATATTCGTGCTTGGCAGGGTTCTTTTATTTGTGCAACTTAAGAAATTGCTTCCGCTAGAATGACTCTGTGTAGGACGTTGGTGATTGGTTGTATGGTTTCAACGCGTAACCAACCGGTCTGTCCGTAGTATATGGCGTCGGGCCCCGGCCGGACCTACTGTTATATGTCATGCGACGGATAGGGGTGTTACATACCACATAATACTTAAACATTCCATTTGGTTCTGACAGCATTTCTGATGCCTTTCAAAACAAGATGACACCCACACCGCTTAGAAGAGGATTTTCGAAGACCTCTATTTGGATTCTTTGCACTTTGATTGTGTGGTTTAAATCCTACCCTATCACACTCAAGCATTACTCTCGGTCTTATCCTAGATGTTAACTTCTTCACACTTTGAATTGTAAGTATAAAACCAAGACCATTGACAACATTTCGTGCTCAACTAATCAACTCCTCTTTTGTGGGAAAAGTCATTAACGTTGTAAAATGATGACAAAAATCAAAACTTGTTGAATCTACTTGTGTCAAATTCTCCATGGGTATCACATGTGATGTTATCCATTGGACTATTTGATTCTACTTATGCAAGAAAAATAAGAATTACCATATGCTGCATGCAAACAACGCAACAAATAAGTGAAGAGTACAATTTTATTTGAAAATATTAAGTTACCAAAGGGTTCCATCGTGGCCATAGAGCCGCTTTGAGGTGTACAAGCAACCAGTGAAATTTGAGAGAATCCAGTTAGTGTCATCGGCTCTTCCCCCATAAGAAACCCTAAAAATCCAACATTTAGTATTATTTAAGCCTAAGTCAAAAAAACCTAAAAAAATCCAACCCTAAAACTGGAGGAAGAGCTGAACAAAAAAACGGAATGAAAAAACCCTAAAACCGAAATGGAAATACCCAAAATCTAAGAGATGGAGGAAAAAATTGGGATTCGGGAGTTGCAAACCGTACCTACAATAGGGGAGGGTGGAATCGGCGGAGGCGATTCACTATGGGGGGCGTCGGGGCTCACATGAAGAATGTTGGCGGATCTTGCAAGGGGTTGTGGCGGCGAACTGGAGTGAGACGGCGGTGGAGCGGGAAGTAGGATTGCAATCGGCATCGGGGAGGACGACAAGTGTATCGGGTTTGGGGGAAATTCCATGGCCGGGCTTTTAGGGTTGGGCTGCTTTAGGTTTTTAAAAAGAGGAAAGAAAACCAGGATTTTAAAATATTTGGGGTTTGCCAATATCTAGTTGGGGTTTGCCAATAAAATTATCTTTGTTTTTCTCCAAGCTACTGCTGTAGCTAGCTCTTGATTTTTTGTTTTTCACGAACCGCTGCAATCCTCCTTTCACTCACTATCATGAACCGTTGCAAGAGTCGGCTCAAAATTTTGCTGGACCAGCAGATCGACGCTAGCCCGTGAGAACTGTTGGCGCCAGCGCTAAGAGCTATCATACACGCCTATTAACGCTATAGTTCCCAAATGAAACCTCTCTGCTCCAACACCTTAGCATACAATAAACGGTCTCCCCGGCACATGGCTCAAAAGGATGACCGTCGTCATCCCCAACATTCAACTCAAAATAGTTCAGCCTAAACCGGTATGCAGACCACGCACCCCAACCTTTATCCATCCATGGGAGGGTGTTTGGTGACCACCCCCCCCCCCCCTTTGATGAGAAAAACTCAAGTTAAGCATGTTGAAGCCGAGAAAATCCCTACTCCAAAATTCGGATCAAGACAGCCTAAGGTTACTGATTCTACGGTCCGACGTCACAATTCAAATGGCTAGCACGAGAGAGATAAAACTATCTATAAGCACACCCCAAGTGCTCCAGTATGGAGGTCCCACCACATACCCGGAAGTTTGGGAGAAACTTCGCATCCTCAACAAATAGGCTGGGTGAGGTATTAGGTAGGCATGGACTTGACGAGTATCCACTTGGGGGAACCTCAGCCTCTTCCAAAAGTTCTTTTCTAGTACCCCTTGGGGGACTATTTATAGAGAAAACCTGGGGGGGTATAGGTGAGTATCCAGTCTATGCTAGTGAGTATCTAGAGCCACTCGCCCATACTAGCGAGGTACTCGCCCATACTCTCCCAAACTCGTCTCTGCTCGCTTAAGCGCGCCTCTGCTCATTCAAGCTTGCTTCTGCTCGTCCAAGCTCGTCTCTGCTCACCCAAGCATGACTCTGCTCCTCCAAACTCATCTCTGTTCTCCCAAGCTCGCCTCTGCTCTCCCAAGCTCGCATCTGCTCTCCCAATCTCGCCTCTGCTCGCCCAAGCTCGCCTCTGCTCGCCCAAGCTCGCCTCTGCTCGCCCAAGCTCGCCTCTGCTCGCCCAATGGTCTGCGAATAGCCGTTTGCTTGTGTACTTCTGATATCGACGAATTACCGGTTATACAAAGTGGGCAGCATGAGAACTTCTCAGAAGGTCACCCATCTCATGACTACTCCATCCCGAACACACTTAACTATGAAGTAATTTCACGTCTAATCGATGAGAAGTGAAGGAACTTCTTAGTCAAGCGTGCTCGAATGGGAGTAGTTCCGGGATGGGTGATCTCCTGGGAAGTCCTCGTAGGGGCGCTTAACTGGATCACTTCTTATCAAAGGGAGGTTGCGACCTCTAGATGATTGCTACCTGTCTTCACTTTATTGAAACTACAATACCACAATCTGTTATGCATTTATATAGAAACGTTATGGCAGTCCCTCCCTCCAACTCCTTCTTGTGCATTTTAACTCTTTCATTGTATATGGTTCGAAGAACGGTACAATTAGAGATATCTCTTTTTTAAGGTTGTTAATATTTTACGCGATCTCACATTTGCACCTCTCTTCCACAGTTTCTGCTCCCTTTCATTTAACCTCCTTGCATAAGAATGTGCTTCTAGATGAACCATTTTATGATTATGCGTACCACATAATACTCAAACATTCCATTTGGTTCTGACAGCATTTCTGATGCCTTTCAAAACAAGATGACACCCACACCGCTTAGAAGAGGATTTTTGAAGACCTCTATTTGGATTCTTTGCACTTTGATTATGTGGTTTAAATCCTCCCCTATCACACTCAAGCATTACTCTCGGTCTTATCCTAGATGTTAACTTCTTCACACTTTGAATTGTAAGTACAAAACCAAGACCATTGACAACATTTCGTGCTCAACTAATCAACTCCTCTTTTGTGGAAAAAGTCATTAACGTTGTAAAATGTTGACAAAAATCAAAACTTGTTGAATCTATTTGTGTCAAATTCTCCACGGGTATCACATGTGGTGTTATCTATAGGACTATTTGATTCTACTTATGAAAGAAAAATAAGAATTACCATATGCAACATGCAAAATACGCAATAAATAAGTGAAGAGTACAATTTTATTTGAAAATATTAAGTTACCAAAGGGTTCCATCGTGGCCATAGAGCCGCTTTGAGGTGTACAAGAAACCAGTGAAATTTGAGAGAATCCATTTAGTGTCATCGGCTCTTCCCCCATAAGAAACCCTAAAAATCCAACATTTAGGCTTCATTTGGTTCGGCGGTGGCGGGTCGATCCGGCGGGTGGAAATGGAGTGTTCGAATCGGAGGGGGAGGTGGCTGCTCTAAACAGAGTTTTTTGGGGCGTTTCTCAAGGCGGGCGGGTGGAAACGGAGCAAACGCTGCCGGAGGTTCATTTATTTACCCTCCTTCCGGCGGCGTTTACCCAAAATGGAGCAGCGAAACACCCAAACAAATAGAGCCTTAGTATTATTTAAGCCTAAGTAAAAAAAAACCTAAAAAAATCCAACCCTAAAACTGGAGGAAGAGCTGAACAAAAAAACGGAATGAAAAAACCCTAAAACCGAAATGGAAATACCCAAAATCTAAGAGATGGAGGAAAAAATTGGGATTCGGGAGTTGCAAACCGTACCTACGATAGGGGAGGGTGGAATCGGCGGAGGCGATTCACTATGGGGGGGCGTCGGGGCTCACATGAAGAATGCTGGCGGATCTTGCAAGGGGTTGTGGCGGCGAACTGGAGTAAGGCGGCGGTGGAGCGGGAAGTAGGAGTGCAATCGACATCGGGGAGGACGACAACGGAATCAGATTTTGGGGCGATTCCATGGTCGGGCTTTTAGGGTTGGGCTGCTTTAGGTTTTTAAAAAGAGGAAAGAAAATCAGGATTTTAAAATATTTGGGGTTTGCCAATATCTAGTTGGGGTTTGCCAATAAAATTATCTTTGTTTTTCTCCAAGCTAACTGCTGCAGCTAGCTCTTGATTTTTTGTTTTTCACGAACCGCTGCAATCCTTTTTTCACTCACTATCATGAACCGTTGCAAGAGCCGACTCAACATTTTGCTGGACCAGCAGATCGACGCTAGCCCGTGAGAACTGTTGGCGCTAGTGCTAAGAGCTATCGTACACACCTATTAACGCTACAGTGCCCAAATGAAACCCCTCTGCTCCAACACCTTATCATACATGTAGCGGTCTCCCAAGTATATGGCTTAAAAGGATGACCGCCGTCATCCCCAACATTCAGCTCAAAATGGTTCAGCCTAAACCGGTCTGCAGACTATGCACCCCAACCTTTCTCCATCCATGGGCAGGTGTTTGGTGACCACCCCCCCCCCCCACTTTTGATGAGAAAAACTCAAGTTAAGCGTGTTGAAGCCGGGAAAATCCCTACTCCAAAATTTGGATCAAGACAGTCTAAGGTTACTTATTCTACGGTCTGACGTCACAATTCAAATGGCTAGCACGAGAGAGAGAAAACTATCTATAAGCACATCCCAAGTGCTCCAGTAGGGAGGTCCCACCACATACCCTGAAGTTTGAGAGAAACTTCGCCTCCGCAACAAAAAGGTTGGGCGAGGTACTAGGTAGGAATGGACTTGGCGAGTATCCACTTGGGGGAACCTCAACCTCTTCCAAAAGTTCTTTTCTAGTACCCTTGGGGGGGACTATTTATAGAGAAAACCTGGGGGGGTATAGGCGAGTATCCAGTCTATGCTAGTGAATATCTAGAGCCACTCACCCATACTGGTGAGGTACTCGCCCATATTCTCCCAAACTCGTCTCTGCTCGCTCAAGCTCGTCTCTGCTCGTTCAAGCTCGCTTCTGCTCATTCAAGCTCGTGTCTGCTCACCCAAGCCTTACTCTGCTCCTCCAAGCTCGCCTCTGTTCTCCCAAGCTCACCTATGCTCTTCCAAGCTCGTCTCTGCTCGCCCAAGCTCGTCTCTGCTCGCTCAAGCTCGCCTCTGCTCGCCCAAGCTCGCCTCTGCTCGTCCAATGGTCTGCGAATAGCCTTCTGCTTGTGTACTTCTAATCTCGACGAATTACAGGTTATACAAAGCGGGCAGCACGAGAACTTCTCAGAAGGTCACCCATCTCATGATTACTCCAGCCCGAACACACTTAAATATGAAGTAATTTCACTTCTCATCGATGAGAAGTGAAGGAACTTCTTAGTCAAGCGTGCTCAAATGGGAGTAGATCTGGGATGGGTGATCTCCTGGAAAATCCTCGTAGGGGCGCTTAACTGGATCACTTCTTATCAAAGGGAGGTTGCGGCCTCTAGATGATTGCTACCTGCCTTCACTTTATTGAAACTACAATACCACAATTTGTTATGCATTTATATAGAAACGTTATGGCAGTCCCTCCCCCCAACTCCTTCTTGTGCATTTTAACTCTTTCATTGTATATGGTTCGAAGAACGGTACAATTAGAGCTATCTCTTTTTTAAGGTTGTTAATATTTTATGCGACCTCACATTTGCACCGTACATCTCTTTCACAGTTTCTGCTCCCTTTCATTTAACCTCCTTGCATAAGAATGTGCTTATAGATGAACCATTTTATGATTATGCGTACCACATAATACTTAAACATTCCATTTGGTTCTGACAGCATTTCTGATGCCTTTCAAAACAAGATGACACCCACACCGCTTAGAAGAGGATTTTTGAAGACCTCTATTTGGATTCTTTGCACTTTGATTGTGTGGTTTAAATCCTACCCTATCACACTCAAGCATTACTCTCGGTCTTATCCTAGATGTTAACTTCTTCACACTTTGAATTGTAAGTACAAAACCAAGACCATTGACAACATTTTGTCTCAACTAATCAACTCCTCTTTTGTGGAAAAAGTCATTAACGTTGTAAAATGATGACAAAAACCAAAACTTGTTGAATCTACTTGTGTCAAATTCTCCACGGGTATCACATGTGGTGTTATCCATAGGACTATTTGATTCTACTTATGCAAGAAAAATAAGAATTACCATATGCAGCATGCAAACAACGCAACAAATAAGTGAAGATTACAATTTTATTTGAAAATATTAAGTTACCAAATGGTTCCATCGTGGCCATAGAGCTGCTTTGAGGTGTATAAGAAACCCGTGAAATTTGAGAGAATCCATTTAGTGTCATCGGCTCTTCCCCCATAAGAAACCCTAAAAATCTAACATTTAGTATTATTTAAGCCTAAGTCAAAAAAAACCTAAAAAAATCCAACCCTAAAACTGGAGGAAGAGCTGAACAAAAAAACGGAATGAAAAAACCCTAAAACCGAAATGGAAATACCCAAAATCTAAGATATGGAGGAAAAAATTGGGATTCGGGAGTTGCAAACCGTACCTACGATAGGGGAGGGTGGAATCAGCGAAGGCGATTCACTATGGGGGGCGTCGGGGCTCACATGATGAATGTTGGCGGATCTTGCAAGGGGTTGTGGCGGCGAACTAGAGTGAGACGGCGGTGGAGCGGGAAGTAGGAGTGCAATCGACATCGGGGAGGATGACAAGGGTATCGGGTTTTGGGGCGATTCCATGGCCGGGCTTTTAGGGTTGGGCTGCTTTAGGTTTTTAAAAAGAGGAAAGAAAACCAGGATTTTAAAATATTTGGGGTTTGCCAATATCTAGTTGGGGTTTGCTAATAAAATTATCTTTATTTTTGTCCAAGCTACTGCTGCAGCTAGCTCTTAATTTTTTGTTTTTCACGAACCGCTGAAATCCTCCTTTCACTCACTATCATGAACTGTTGCAAAAGCCGGCTCAACATTTTGCTGGACCAGCAGATCGACGCTAGCCCGTGAGAACTGTTGGCGCCAGCGCTAAGAGCTATCGTACACGCCTATTAACGCTACAGTGCCCAAATGAAACCCCTCTGCTCCAACACCTTAGCATACATGTAACGGTCTCTCTAGCACATGGCTCAAAAGGATGACCGCCTTCATCCCCAACATTCAGCTCAAAATGGTTCAGCCTAAACCGGTATGCAGACCATGCACCACAACCTTTCTCCATCCATGGGCGGGTGTTTGGTGACCACCCCCCCTCTTTGATGAGAAAAACTCAAGTTAAGCGTGTTGAAGCCGGAAAAATTCCTACTCCAAAATTCAGATCAAGACAACCTAAGGTTACTGATTCTACGGTCCGACATCACAATTCAAATGGCTAGCACGAGAGAGAGAGAGAGAAAACTATCTATAAGCACACCCCAAGTGCTCTAGTAGGGATGTCCCACCACATACCCGGAAGTTTGGGAGAAACTTCGCCTCCGCAACAAAAAGTCTGGGTGAGATACTAGGTAGGCATGGACTTGGCGAGTATCCACTTGGGGGAACCTCAGCCTCTTCCAAAAGTTCTTTTCTAGTACCCCTGGGGGGACTATTTATAGAGAAAACCTGGGGGGAGGTATAGGCGAGCATCCAGTCTATGCTAGTGAGTATCTAGATCCACTCGCCCATACTGTTGAGGTACTCGCCCATACTCTGCCAAACTCGTCTCGGCTCGCTCAAGCTCGCCTCTGCTCGTTCAAGCTCGCTTCTGCTCGTCCAAGCTCGTCTCTGCTCACCCAAGCCTGACTCTACTCCTCCAAGCTCGCCTCTGTTCTCTCAAGCTCGCCTCTGCTCGCCCAAGTTCGTCTCTGCTCGCCCAAGCTCGCATCTGCTCGTCCAAGATCGCCTCTGCTCGCCCAATGATCTACGAATAGCCATCTACTTGTGTACTTCTGATCTCGACGAATTACAGGTTATACAAAGCGGGCAGCACAAGAACTTCTCAGAAGGTCACCCATCTCATGACTACTCCAGCCCGAACACACTTAACTATGAAGTAATTTCACTTCTCATCGATGAGAAGTGAAGGAACTTCTTAGTCAAACGTGCTCGAATGGGAGTAGTTCCGGGATGGGTGCTCTCCTGGGAAGTCCTCGTAGGGGCGCTTAACTGGATCACTTCTTATCAAAGGGAGGTTGCGGCCTCCAACAACCCGTTGGTGGGCTTGAAGAGGGGTTGGGATGCACGGTCGGGAGATCTGTTGAGATTGAACCCTTTCGAGCTGGATGCTGGGAAGGCCGACGGTCGTTATTTCAAGCAGTGTGTTGGGGAGACCGTCACACAACATGCAACAACCTCCATAGAAGAAATTCTGCATTCGATTTTTAGGATTTAGAGTTTCAAAACTTGGAGAGCTTTTTTACTCGCCGGAGCGAGGACTTTTGTTTCTCTGGATATCAGTTTGGTTGAGGTGAGTGTTTTCTTATAGTATCACATGTTGATATCCCAGGCGAGCGCCAATTTATGAAGCGCTCGTATCTAAAAAAAAAGAGTTTTTCAACAAAATTTTGTGTCTTTTTTATTTCCCGCGGCTTTCATGCATCTTCCAAATCACTATAAAAGAGTATCTTCGGTATTAATGCTCATTTTTTTTTGCTGAAATTGTATAACTAATTAGTGAATACTCGCTGTATTCTGCATCATAATAGGATCCGGGGAGGCTAAAGTGCAGCAAATGTATTGCACGGTAAAGTGCGGGCGATCCAATGACTGCGAACTCATCTCAGTTCGCGCGGAGATGCGTGCACATCTTAACTCGCTTTGAGTATGTGCGTTGAGATCTGCACACATCTCCGCGTGCTCGCATCCATCGGATCGGTAAAATGCACCGGCTCGCATCCGTCGGATCGCGCTGCACTTTACCCTCCACCGACCCATCATAATTTAAACAAACGTGTTCACCAACATTCCAATGCTGCTAGATTGTTCGAGGAGCAGATTTGATGGACCGGAATTAAAGCAAACTGGTAGAAGGTGCATCAAGAATAGACAGCTAACTGATTTTTTTATAGATATTTTCCAAGCATTCGGGGGGCGGGACCCTCCATTATTTCAGAAGATTTCTTTTTTTTTTTAATAATATTTTATTATTTTCCTTAGGGCTCGACACAAAGCCTTATGACAAGCTACTAAGTGGCCAAATATGGACGTGTCGAATTCTAATACATTGAGCTTTAATGGAAAATTAGCAGGCCCTAATGGTGATAATCAACAAATATAAAAAGGGAAATGGAGAAGCATTTTCTTCCTCTTCTGATAGTTAGTGGGGTAGGAGAAAACACTCACTAATTTGTTGCCCATTTGAAAAGGAAAGTAATTGCATACAGTGAGCGCAGCAGCGTAGAGGCTGCAAAGCCGTTAAGGTGCCGACACATGAACGCGGCTATGTGCAAAAGTTGTATGACATTAACATAAAAAATGCGTCGGCATCTTTGTCTGCAAGAAATTTCATGACGGTTATTTAGTGGCTTCATGGGTCTGCTTTTGTCTGGATACTTGAGCCGCGCATGTTTCCGATGTGCTATATTGAGCTTCAACTCTTATGCCTTTGTTATCGATCATGGGTCCTGTCAGTGGCGGATCCAGAAAATTAATAATGGGGGTGCACACATTTTTTTTGAATACGTCACTGAGTTCTAAAAATTTTAACATAGGAGGCCAGACATCAACTTTCTTCAAAAAAAAAAAACGTTTCAATCTTATCGGAACTGTTTCTCCCTCATCTGGCCACCGATTTTGACGTATAAGTAGTCAAAATTCATTGTCTCGACGAGAGGAATCCAAATACACTAACTATTTTGAAAAATAATGGGGGTGCCAGTGTCCCTCGGGCCCCCCTCTGAATCCGCCCCTGGGTCCTGTGAGGTAAATCATGTGGTTGATGGGTGTGTCAACCTTATTATCGCCACAAGGGAATTCTCTTACTCGGAAAAGGATCCTCCGGATAAAGTTAGGAATCTTGTTAGAGATGAACATGAAATGCGCTTTACAATTAATGAGAGCCCTATATTCATTTTTTGTTGCTTTCTTTCTGCAAAAAAAAAAGATAATTGTTATGGACAAATGTATATTGAAAAAGTGCAGATCAATTTTTAAAATAAAGACTATTAAACAATTATTTGAAATGTTACGGTAAAACAGTTAGGAGCAAATCATTTCATGAGTGAGTACGGTATACTGAATATTCCAATTGTGTTTACTGCGTACAGTTTCTAATTCGTTCCCGTGGTTTCGCCTGTTTTCTTTCTAACAGTTTCCAGATGATCTCGTCTCTTCACAAATTTATTGCGATTGAATTCGAATTACAACAGTTCGTTGAAATTTGATCCATCGTCTGATCTCTAGTATGATCTTGCTCGAGATGATGCAGAGGCCTCTTTGTCCGGAGGATTACTTCCTGAAGGAGACCTTCCCTCAGCGGCCGACGAGAAGCTCACTACTGAGAGTGTGGGAGCTAATTGGGTGTACACATTTAACTTTATACTATTGCAGGTAAAAAAATAGGTGATATTCTAATCAACTATATTTTCAATCAATATGTTGGACTTGTACGTACTATACAATAGACACATTGATATTATACTTAAATATACATACATATATATATTTCATCTTTGATATTAATTTTTTTGTAGGTGCAACAGTTGGAACAAACAATTGTCACTAAAATAGGATTTCTGAGATGAATTTAAGACTTTTGTTATGTATTAAATTTGTAATATTGAGGCTAACTATTAGTTCATATTTTGCTAAAAAGATTAGAAAGATTTCATTTTGATTTGCACGTAATAATTTGATTTGCATATATAAACTTCTAGTCTGTTCGTAAAATTGATTTGCACCTATCCAAAATAAATTTACCCATAACAATCATTTAAAAAAATAATAATGTGGGCGCTACTGATGATGGGCATTGCTGTTGGGGGAGCGTAATCAAAAGGTGATTGTTATTAGCATTGCACTTTTGGATATTCGCACTACATTTACTCTTAATTTTTCGCGCCTTTTGAAAATACTCCTTATACATGTATTTTTAGGAAAAGTGTTCAACACGAAAGTTGTAGATCTCGCGTTGAGATCTACAACTTTCGTGTTGAACACTTTTCCTAAAAATGCATGTATAAAGCGTATTTCTAAAAGGCGCGAAATCTGAGCGTATTTATAGAAATACGCTTTATACATGCATTTTTAGGAAAAGTATTCAACACGAAAGTTGTAGATTGTTGCGCAATTGGCACCGGCCCGCGAGTACGGAACTCGTCGCGGGCAATAGCAACGGAAGCTAATTTTGTGAGCAAATAGTGGCGCGCACCAAAACTATCACAGAGATACGTACGAGATTCCAAAACACCACAAACACAAGAGATTTACGTGGTTCGGAGTTAAGCTCCTACATCCACGGGGAGAGCGCGCCAGATCCACTAAAAACCGAAAATAATAGTTCGATTACAACACAGGCACTCAACGATCCTCAATGGATCGACACTAACCTAGAATAGGACAAACAAGAACAACAATAAAAGCAAATAAAGAGGGAAGAAAACTCCCCTAGCGCGCTGCCGTTGCGAGGTCGCCGCAAGAAGTCGCCCAAACGGTCGATCGGTGCCGCTGCCCTCTTCCTCGCCCCTGGACGCTGCAGGCGTGAGACCGCCGCAGCCTGGATGTCCCCGGAGAGGAGGAAGAAACCACTGTCCGATCTGCTGCCGCCGGATCTAGGAAGTCGCCGGAGAAGAAACACCCGCCCAAGATCGGGCCTCGCCGGAGAAGATCCTTACGGTTGCCGCTCGATGCTGTCGCCGGATGAAGAAGCACCGCCCAAGATCGGGCCTGCCGAGGTCGCCGGAGAAGAAAGAACCTCGGCCGAGAGCCGGTCGGCCGCCGCTAGAATGAAGCCGCCACTTCTTTCTCCCTCCTTGATGTTGCCGGAGAAGAAGAAGCCGCCTCCATGCTCGATCCGTCCGAAAACGCCTCTCGATTTGCTGTCGCCTTCTCCCGATTTGTCCGCTGCCGCCGGCTGCTCAGTTAGGTTAGGAAAAAACTAAAAAAATCGGGGATTGCCTTGGTTCTGTGCAAGTCTATATATATATATATAATGAAAAAGAAAAAACAGGGACCGGACCGGTCCAACTGGACCGGTCCGGTTGGAGCACACAGAAATTAACAATCTCCACCTTGATGCTCCACGAACACAAAACCCGCCTAGAACACACAGACCTCTACTGGCGACTACAAGCCCCCCCTCCCTGGGGCCGGCATGATCAGCATGGGCCGATATGAGCCAAGTCCAAGCAATGCTTGAACTTGATACCGGTCAGAGGTTTGGTCAACATATCCGCTATGTTTTCCTCTGTCGGGACTTTCAGCAACTGAATGTCCCCTCCTCTGACAAACTCCCTCAACTTGTGATAACGAACGTCAATGTGCTTGGTCCTTGCGTGGTAGACCGGGTCTTTCGCAAGACAAATAGCACTTTGACTATCACAATGAAGCTTCACAGCCTCCTGAGAAACCTGCAGCTCTGCGGTGAGACCCTTGAGCCAAATGGCTTCCTTCGCGGCCTCCACCGCTGCGATATACTCCGCCTCTGTAGTGGACAGAGCGACTATATCCTGCAAAGTAGCCTTCCAACTTATGGGACCTCCACCTAGAAGGAAAATGTATCCAGTCGTGGATCTCCTTCTATCTAGATCACCCGCATAGTCGGAATCTACATAGCCCTCTAACACACCCGCAACATCACTCTTCCTGAAGAGTAATCCTACGTTGGGTGTCCCGCTCAGATATCGCAAAATCCATTTGACAGCTTCCCAATGCTGTCGTCCTGGATTTGCCATATATCTGCTCACGACGCTCACTGCCTGAGCGATGTCTGGTCTAGTGCAGATCATCGCATACATAAGGCACCCTACCGCATTCGCATACGGTACACTCAACATCTCCCGTCGTCCCTTCTCAGTGGTAGGGCACTGAATGGACGATAGCCGGAAATGCTGTCCCAAGGGGGTTGAGACAGCCTTGGAGTCATTCATACTGAATTTCTCCAATACCTTCTTAATATACCCAGTTTGAGATAACCAGAGCATGTCGCGCTCTCTATCTCGACGAATCTCCATCCCAAGGATCTTCTGCGCGTGTCCGAGATCTGTCATCTCGAACTCCGAGCGCAGCTTCTCCTTCAATAAGGAGATCTCCTGGGCTGATTTGCACGCGATTAACATGTCATCGACGTACAACATCAGGATTAAGATATCCCCATTCGCCAGGAATCTAAAATACACACAAGTGTCGTACTGACTCCTGGTGAATCCTGATGAAGCCATGAAGACATCAAACCTCCGGTTCCACATCCTCGGAGATTGCTTCAAGCCGTAGAGAGATGCTCTAAGCTTGCACACCTTCTTTTCATTGCCGGGTTTCACAAACCCCTCGGGCTGCAAAATATAGATCACCTCATCTAGGATCCCGTGAAGAAATGCAGTCTTCACGTCCAACTGCTCCAACTCCATATCGTAGAATACCACTAAGGCGAGCAATAACCTAATGGAGCAATGCTTTACGACAGGCGAAAAAATCTCATCGAAATCTATGCCTTTCTTTTGTGCAAAGCCTTTCGCTACGAATCTGGCCTTGTATCTCCAGGGGTCCTTACCAGAAGTAGACTCCTTCTTCCGAAATACCCATTTGGAGCTAATTGCCTTAGCTCCTTTCGGGAGATACACCAGCTCCCAAGTTTTATTCTTGTGGAGAGACTCGATCTCTTCCTCCATGGCCGCCATCCACTGAGAACTTTCGTTGCTCTCGATGGCTTCCTTGAAGGATCTGGGGTCGGAGGAGAAGATCTGGAAAGCGTATGCTACAGAATCCTGTAGCCTGAGAGGCAATCTGACCTCTCGCCTAGCCCTTCCCCTAGCAATCGCATACGGCTCCTCCTGAGCGGGCTGAACAGTGTCGGATCCATCAGATTCGGATGAATCATCCTGATGATCGGTCCTGCTAGTACCCTCATGCTCCACTCCCCGATCTGTAGCTCTGCTACTACTCTCGAGCTCCACCTCCACTGGTGGACTCGGTGTCTTCTCCACCTCCTTCTCTTGGGGCTGAGACTTCTTCAAGATAGAAGCCTCATCAAACACCACATCGCGCCTCACCTCAGTCTTTTTGGTCTCGGGATTCCACAACTTAAATCCTTTCGTGCCGGTCTTTCGACCCAAGTAAATGCACTTCCTGGACTTAGCATCAAGCTTCGTCCGCTCTGTGTCCGGCATCAGGGTGTAAACAGGACATCCGAAGATATAGATGTCAGAATACGTGACTGGCGTACCTGACCATACTTCCTGTGGGCACTTTAAATCAAGTGACATCGATGGGGATAGATTCACTAGATATCGTGCAGTGCTCACCGCCTCAGCCCAGAAGGGCTTGGGCAGGTCTGCGTACAGACGCATGCACCTCGCCCTCTCTAAAAGCGTCCTATTCATCCTTTCGGCAACGCCGTTCTGCTGCGGCGTGCCAGGGATGGTGAAGTGCCTAGTGATACCCTCCTGATCACAATACCCCTGAAACTCTAACGAAGTGTATTCGCCACCATTATCAGATCTCAAATACTTCACCCTCTTCCCCGTCTGGTTCTCCACCTGGGTCTTCCAGATCTTGAACTTTTCAAACACTTCGGATTTCTGTTTGAGGAAGTAGATCCAAACCTTCCTGGAGTAATCGTCAATGAATGTCACGAAATAATTAGCGCCTCCAAGTGACGGCACCGGGGCTGGCCCCCACACATCCGAGTGTATATACTCCAAGACGTCCTTACTCCGCCGACTCGATGTCATAAACTTGACCTTGTGTTGCTTTCCTAGAACGCAAGTCTCACAAAAGTCAAGTCTGCATGTTTTGACTCCCTTCAGGAGTCCTCTTCTATGCAGCTCTACGAGACCTCTCTCACTCATGTGGCCAAGCCTAGCATGCCACAACGCAGAGGTATCCTCATCAGACATCGCGGCAACGGCCGCATCACCAGCTATCGTGGTGCCTATCAACCTATAAAGCGTATCAGTACGCTCCCCCTTCATGACGACTAGTGCGCCTCTCTTCACCCTGATAAATCCTCCCTCGCCGGTATAGGAATACCCGGCTGCCTCTAAAGTACCTAAGGAGATCAAGCTCTTCCTTAGGTCAGGCACGTATCTCACGTCGGCAAGTGTCCGTATCGCTCCATCAAACATTCTAATCCGGATAGTACCGATCCCTTTAGTCCTGCACTCAGAATTGTTTCCCATCAAGACCCGACCGCCATCGCACTCTCTGAAAGTGGTAAACCACTCTCTACGTGGGCACATGTGGTATGAACATCCAGTGTCCATGATCCACTCGTCTGTGATCTCATGACTCTGTGACACGTGTAAGACATCCGCATCGCTATCGTACCCGGTTGCTATAGCGGCCTGCTGAGGCTCAGGTGCTTTGCCCTTGAGTTTCCTCTTAGGGCAGTTCACCTTCCAATGCCCCTCCTCCTTGCAGAAGTGGCATTTATTGTTCTTGCCTCTGGACTTCGATCTAGGTCGAGAGTCCTTCTTGCCTCGCTCCTTCGATCTCCCTCGGGATGGGTCTCTGCTCTTCACGAGCAGACCCTCGCTCGCCTTCGATCCAGAACTGCTCCTCTTCTCATTTGAGAGAAGCATCGTCACCACCTCCTCCATCTTAAGGGTATCCTTCCCATACAAGATGGTGGTGACTAAATGATCGAACGGCCTCGGGAGTGAGGACAAGAGGAGAAGAGCCTGGTCTTCCTCCTCGACCTTCACATCCATACTCCGCAACTGGGATACCAGCTTGTTGAACACATTCATATGGTTCAACAACTGCGTTCCCTCAGACATCCTTAAGCTATACAGTTGTTTCTTAATGTATAGCTTATTCGTAAGCGACTTAGACATATAAAGTTCCTCGAGTTTTTTCCATAGATCTGCTGTAGTCTCCGCCTCGACTACGTTGTACATGACCTCATCTGCCAAGCACAGCTGTATGGTGCTGATGGCCTTGAGATCCAGCTCATCCCACTCGTCATCGTCCTTCACCTTAGCCTTCTCCTTTCCGAGGAGTGCCTTGTGAAGTCCCTGCTGCACGAGTACGGCCTTTATGCGTTTTTGCCAAAGGCCGAAATCAATCTTGCCATCGTATTTTGAAACCTCGAATTTGGCCGCCATTGAATTTGCTCACCGGTCCGAAGAACGAACCTGGCTCTGATACCAATTGTTGCGCAATTGGCACCGGCCCGCGAGTACGGAACTCGTCGCGGGCAATAGCAACGGAAGCTAATTTTGTGAGCAAATAGTGGCGCGCACCAAAACTATCACAGAGATACGTACGAGATTCCAAAACACCACAAACACAAGAGATTTACGTGGTTCGGAGTTAAGCTCCTACATCCACGGGGAGAGCGCGCCAGATCCACTAAAAACCGAAAATAATAGTTCGATTACAACACAGGCACTCAACGATCCTCAATGGATCGACACTAACCTAGAATAGGACAAACAAGAACAACAATAAAAGCAAATAAAGAGGGAAGAAAACTCCCCTAGCGCGCTGCCGTTGCGAGGTCGCCGCAAGAAGTCGCCCAAACGGTCGATCGGTGCCGCTGCCCTCTTCCTCGCCCCTGGACGCTGCAGGCGTGAGACCGCCGCAGCCTGGATGTCCCCGGAGAGGAGGAAGAAACCACTGTCCGATCTGCTGCCGCCGGATCTAGGAAGTCGCCGGAGAAGAAACACCCGCCCAAGATCGGGCCTCGCCGGAGAAGATCCTTACGGTTGCCGCTCGATGCTGTCGCCGGATGAAGAAGCACCGCCCAAGATCGGGCCTGCCGAGGTCGCCGGAGAAGAAAGAACCTCGGCCGAGAGCCGGTCGGCCGCCGCTAGAATGAAGCCGCCACTTCTTTCTCCCTCCTTGATGTTGCCGGAGAAGAAGAAGCCGCCTCCATGCTCGATCCGTCCGAAAACGCCTCTCGATTTGCTGTCGCCTTCTCCCGATTTGTCCGCTGCCGCCGGCTGCTCAGTTAGGTTAGGAAAAAACTAAAAAAATCGGGGATTGCCTTGGTTCTGTGCAAGTCTATATATATATATATAATGAAAAAGAAAAAACAGGGACCGGACCGGTCCAACTGGACCGGTCCGGTTGGAGCACACAGAAATTAACAGTAGATCTCGTCGAGATCTACAACTTTCGTGTTGAACACTTCCTAAAAAAGCATGTACAATGAGTATTTTCAAAATGCGCGGAAAATTAAGAGTAAATATAGTGCGAATATCCAAAAGTGCAGTGCTAATAACAGTCACCAATCAAAACTGCCGGAGTGCTAGCTAAGGGCCAGCTGGAAACACAAATTAAAATCTCTTAATATGCACGCGGTTGATTTCTAGACACTATAATAGGACCCCTAATTGGGCGTGTGGCAAAGAGGAGCTGCTTTACAAGAACACATCTTATATTAGCAACGCCAAGCACTGCAGGCCAAATCAAAACAAATTTCATTTGATTATGCTCTACGGACACCACACTCTGAAAAAGTAGAGTAGTGTTTAGGGCTCAAAGTCATTAGGGCTCCGTTTGGCGCCGTGTTGTCGGTCATGAAAATAGTGATTATGAATCGCCGTTCGCGAACACCCGATCAAAACTAAGTATGTTAGTTCATTTTTATATTCAAAACTAGTATTCTTTTCTTGGTAATTGTCATAATCATTGTCTTTCCAAACATGCATTTTATGAGTGTTGAAAATCATGAAGTAAAAGTGGTGGACTGGGCGACCTGTCCGCGCGGACTGTGCGGATAGGACCGGCGGCTTGCCAGGTCGACAATGGTGCTGCAGTCGGCTTGTGTTCTGGCAGCATGGGCGGTCTGTTCCCGCGGTATTGTTTTCTTGGTAATAGTCATAATCATTGTCTTTCCAAACATGCATTTTATGAGATGGTATTTTTGTTCAAACTCACCAGAGCAAAAAAGCCTCGTCAAACAGAGAGTAGTTGCGTGAAGTCACCTACCCTGAACATTGCCATGGTTGTAAGTATAGATGGATTTGTGAGACATGAACTAGGTTTAGGAACATAATCCAAACACATAAAATAATTAAATTTTTTTGTCACATATAATTAATCTGGCAAGGTTTGATATCTGTGTGATTAAGGTCCCGTTTGGGGGGACTTATTTTCACCGGTCAAGCGGTTGCGACCGCATGAACCGGACCATAATTGAAGTCTGGTTCATGCGGTCGCAACCGCTTGACCGGTGAAAATAAGTCCCCCCAAACGAAACCTAAGGCTATATGTGATTGTGTGGGCACTGGGCAGCATGAAATAGGATATTTTCATGCCCTTCCGTTGAATAAAATTGAAATTTAAGATTAAATTCAATTAAAAATAATTTCTAGCAAGTGCTACTCGGTAGGGACCACCTCAAACAAGAAGGTCAACTTAATTCCTAGCAAGTGTCCCCAGTCCCCACCAAAATTTATTTATCAATAATAAAAATTTGTTCCAACTCTACATAGTTGACTACTAGTGGAGCCCATAAATTATTGGATCCTAATAAACTTAAGGTGTTTATTAATAGCTAGGGCTTACTTTGTGCCCATTTTATCTATGGAGATTGGCTGAGTATTGAGTAGATTAAAAAAATTCAAACCCTCTCAAGAATAATACATGGCCGTGTCACCGTGTGTAGGGTTGTTCATAAATAATATAGTTTGCGAATAATTCGGAATTCGATTCGTGAAAATTCGATTAAAATTCGTATTTTTCAAATTCGAATCCGAATTCCATATTCGAATAGTTTTTGAATCCGAATTCGAATAATTTTCTCCCTATACGGAGGATTCACGAATAGTTCGCGAATACTGAAATATATATTAAAAAAAATTAATATATGTAAATGAATATTAAATATAGTTATATTTTAATATTATATTAAATTAAATATTATAAAATTCGAATCCGAATTCGAATCTGAATTCGAACACAAAGTCGAATCCAATATTTCATGACGAATCCGAATCCGAATCCAACACCGAATATTCGATCGAATCCGAACCCGAATCTCTGCATTCTTTGTCAAATTTAGATTCGATTGAAGAGTTATTCGGTTCGATTTGGTTCGTGAACACCCCTAGTCATGTGTCCCCTGAGCATGCAAAATTTTTTTGGTCCGAATACCCCGGACATGATCGGGAATCATTGTACATGAGTATAAGACAGGTCCGCTCTTCCTTTTAGTTTTTTTACTTTTCGGTGTCGTCCCCGACACTTCCTCGATGCGGCAACCAAAGGCTTCTGCCGGATATAGATTTTGAAACGAAAAGCGAGCCCAAAGAAAAATGACTCCGGAGTCGGACAGCTAACAGTGCCCACTATCTCACATGGACCTGCCTCCCCCTAAGAGATCTCCTTATCATTGCCGTCCCACTAGTTAAATAAATACCCTGTGCTTAAATAGTTGGAAAAATAATTGCATTGGTGGCCCTGCTGAGACTTCCAACAACGCGTCATGTGCCATGCTGTTTGGGAGCGGTGGCGTTCGGCAACCGCAAATTGTATGGTGTTTGGCTAGCTCAAGTCGCGGCCGCCCCATTGTCAAATCTTTCGTTTTTCATCAAATCCGGACCACTGGTCCAATATAGAGGTATGCCATTTAATTCTTTCGTTTTTTCTACCCTACTGATGTGAACTGCCCTTAAAATTTTCCGACATCTGCTCAATATCGGCTTCTTCCTCATATGCTAGGGTTTCCTCGAGTTCTCCATCACAACAGCGCGTCTTCTTCGTCCTACTTCGGGGTTTCTATCCAGTGTGTTGCAAGCTTTTTCTTTTCTCACAAAATTCAATAAAAAGACTGCGTTTTGTTGATGTCAATGAAATGTTATAATATAGACTGTGGAAGAGAGTAATACTCATTAGATTCAGGGAAACTATAAAAACTCTACTGGCATATGGATTTTTTGATTTATAATTTAGGCTTTTACTTTTTTGCACTTATTTTTTTTTCTACTCCATGTTTGTTGATCATTTCAGTCTATTATTTCTGTGAATTTTTGTAAATTTTTTGTGATTTGTGCAGGTTCTGGAAAGAGATTTTTTTAGAATTCTCTATTCACTCGTGTTCTCTCTAGAGGAATGTTTATTTCGCACTTTCAATTGGTATTAGAGCGAGGTGCACTTGTAAGGATTAAAACATTGGTGAATCAAAATTCTGACTGTGAATATATTTGTTAGAAAATTTCTTAATTCACCAAAAGGCATCAAAGAATGACTATATGTCTCAATCTTCATGTCTCCTATGTGCAACTTAAATAAGTTTATTATATGAAAGTCTAAAAATAAAGTTGTATATGAACTTTATGTTGATGACCTCATAAGCCAGTATGAGAAGTTCAAAATAAAGCCTGGAGATGAAGAACAAAATGATAAGTTGCCCAACATTTGACCAAGGAGGACCTCCCATACACCTATGCTATCAAAGAACCCATGAAATTAAAATAGATCACCATATATACTCTCTATAGTAGGATTTAGTCATAGGGTAAGGGAGAAGAAGTAGCTAGCTACACCCACAAGCTAATTCCACAACAGTTAGTGGTCATTGCTGCCACAGAAGGAAGAAAATCTCTGATTTCTTTTACAAATGTGAAAATCAGCTTCCTAGCCAAAAATGCTTTTGGCTGGAAGAAGAAGCATTTTTATAAATATTGAAGCATGGAGAGAGACTCTAAGAACCACAAGCATGGGAATAAAAAAAACTGATAAAGTTGAATGTTATTATTGAAGGAAGGGTGAGCATTTATCCATTGAGTGCAGAAAGAAAAAACATAACTTGAAACAGTCTAAAGGAAATGCTGAAGGTAGAAGAAGACTCAACAAGATTGAGAATGATGTGATTGCCAAAAACTAGAGTGAGACCTCCTCCACTAATAGGAGCTCAGACTATGAGAGTGAGGAAGAAATAAAAGTCAGGTGTCTAATGGCTTGGAAGAAGAAGAAGTAAACTGCATATCTCATGAAGAAAAAGAGTGCAACAGATCCCTGGACGAGGAGGATGTATGGTGCAGATCCCTAAAAGAAAAAAATGAATGATGAACATCATAGTAGAAAGAAGAAACCTCAAACTTCTTGGGGGTAATGTGTTTTAATTCTTTTGATCTCTTTAACTCATGAATTTATGAATGTTCTTGAGGGCCAATGCGTAAATAATCTTCAGTCTGAAAAGAGGATCAAGACTATTTAAGAAGAGCAGGGAAAATGATGCAACCTTCTTACTGTTTTCCCGTAAATACAACCGATAATACCAAATCCACAGATTTATCAAGAGAAAATAACATCCACCGCTTAATATTACTAGCAGACAGTTAATAACACCACATAAAATGCCAAACAGATAACGATCAGTCCTAAGGAAGGAGAAGACCTCCCTAAACAGACGATCCGCCGAAGGAGAGGGAGATTACCGTTCTCCACACAACCAACAAGACCCTGTTCACACAATAGTTCAAGCATAAGCAACCCTAAACCAACATAACTATTTATACAAAGCTATTACACAAACAAAATATCCAAAATACCCCCCGAAGATCACCCGCGCGTGCGCCGGGCCGCCGCCCAGATTGGATCGCATCAAATACCTTCCCCATCAGATGTTCCTTGGCCCCAAGGAACAAAATGAGGATACCTCTTCGACAGCAGCCATAAATCTTCTCACGTCGCTTCGGCTCGCGAGCCGCCCGCCCACTTGATGAGGAATTGAGTGCCACGCGTCCATCCCGATTGATGATTCTTCGGCCTAAGCTCTTCAATGGTTCCACCAGCACGTTCCCCTCCGATGTCACCGTCGAAGGTAGTGACCCGGGTTGGCGGGGTGGTTCTCCTAGGTGCTTCTTCAGCTGGGAGATATGGAAAGTCGGGTGAATTATAGCGTCGGCGGGGAGCTTCAAGCAATATGCAAACTTCCCTACCCGCTCCAACACCTTGAAGGGTCTGAAAAATTTGGGAGACAATTTCTCGCAACCGTGCTCTCACAAACTAACTTGTCGATACAGTTGGAGCCTGATGTAAACCCAAGAGCCAACCTCCAATTCCCTCTCAGACGCCCCTTGTCCGCCAAAACCTTCATCCTGTTATGCACTTGGGCTAAATTTTGTTTCAATATGAACATCACCTTTTCCCGGGCCTCAAGAGTGCGGTCAACCTTCTCCACTGCAGATTCACCTTCGATGTATGGTGCGGGCAGCCGAGGTTCCTGCCCATATACCGCTTCATAGGGCGCCATTCGTATCACACCGTGGACTGTGGAATTGTACCACTATTCGGCTAAGGGCAGCCACTCCGCCCAACTTCGTGGCCGCTCATGACACATGCAATGCAGATATGCTTTCACGCACCGGTTCACCACTTCCGATTGCCCGTCGCTTTGGGGATGATAGGCCGTGGAATGGAGTTGAACTTGCAAGATGCGAAACAACTCAATCCAGAAATCACTTAAGAACACTGCATCTCTATCACTCACAATGGCGGTGGGGAGACCATGTAACCAAAAAACTGAGCTGTGGAACACTCCCGCCACTATTTCAGCCGTGTACAGGTGAGTTAAGGCCATGAAATGGGCCTGCTTGCTGAGTCGGTCCAGAACCACTAGTATCACTGATTTCCCTTGGCTCTTCGACAGTCCCTCGATGAAATCCATCGAGATTTCCTCCCAAATGCGCTCCGGGAATAGGTAGGGGCTGAAGTGACCCTATGGGCAGGTTATTAGATGCCTTGCAAGTTTGACAAATCGGACACCGTTGTATATATGCGTATACTTCCTGCTTCATCCTCTTCCAAAAATAGATCTTCTTTAAGAGGTGGTAGGTTGTCGTGACACCCGAGCGTTCCCCCATTGCGCTATCATGGAATAATTGGAGCAGTCGTTGCTTGAGTCCCTCATCATTGCCGACTACAAGTTTCCCTTTTCGGTGGAGCACCCCCGTCTCCATTCATAGTGCAGTTTGTTTGCTTCATCGGTCTCCTTGTCGGCAATTATGCGTTGAATGTGATCATCCTTCTCCCACGAGTTCCGGATTGCTCGGAGAATTTCAGATTTAATTACCACCATTGCCTTGAGCTCCCCCTCCCATTGCTCGAACTTTCGGGACAATGCGCCCGCACAAGCATTCTCCTTGACGCGCTTGTACTGGATCTGAAAGTTGTACCCCATCAAGGCATCAACTTTGCTATGTATCGTTGTTGGGCCGGAGTAGCAATCCTTTGCTCGAGAAGGAATTTCAGACTCTGGTGATCGGTTCGGATGATGAACGACGTGCTAGCCAAATAATGCCGCCACTGATGAACTACCACAACCACTGCTAGGAGTTCTTTCTCATAAGTCGAAAGGCCAGCGTTCTTCGGCCCCAGTGCCTTACTGAAGTACACCACTGGTTAACCCTCCTGCAACAACACTGCCCCAACCCCCGTGTCTGCCGCGTCTGTTTTTACCACAAATGTCTTCTGAAAATCCGGTAACCGGAGCACCGGGGGTTGCGATACCGCACATTTCAGTGCGTGGAATGCGTCCTCTGCTTCCTGTTCCCATATAAAGTTGTGTTGATGTAGCAAAGAAGTGAGCAGTTTGGCTAATAACCCATATCCCTTAATAAAGCGTCGGTAATATCCGGTTAACCCCAAGAACCCCGCAATTTCTTTAGGTTGGTGGGGATCGGCCAGTCAAACATCGCTTGGATTTTACTCGGATCGGTTGCCACCCCTTTTCTCGAGATGAGATGACTGAGGTATTGTATTTGTTGCATTCTGAATTGACACTTGTTGTGCTTGAGGAAGAGTTCCTGCTCTCTTATGATTTGGAGATATTGGCTCATATTGCCGATAGATGCTCCAAGTGGTCCTCCCATGACCGACTGAAGACGAGTATGTCATCGAAGAAGACCAAAATGAATTTCCGAAGCTACTCACGAAATATCAAATTCATCGTTCTTTGGAATATCGATGGGGCATTGGATAGCCCAAAGGGCATCACGAGGAACTCGTAATGCCTGTGATGAGTGTTTAATGCGATCTTGGAAATATCTTCGGGTGCCATGCGAACCTGATGGTAGCCCGCCGCAAATCTAATTTTGAAAAGACAACCGCGCCATGCAGTTCTTCGATCAACTCTTCAATAACCGGGATCGAGAATTTATCTTTGATTTTGTCTTTGTTGAGTTACCTATAATCAACACATAGGCGCCAAGTACCATCACTTTTCTTCGCCAAAACCACCAGAGATGCGAAGGGGTTGTTGCTATGTCGAATCATTCCCACATTCAGCAATTCGTCCACCATTTTCTCGATTATTTCTTTTTGTACAGGAGGATATCGATAGGGTCGGATGTTCACCGGGGCCGCCCCATCCTTGAGTGGAATGTGGTGCTCATGGTGCTGGTTTGGAGGTAGTCCATTGGGTTCGAAAAACAAGTCCTGAAAGTGTTCCAACAATGCCTGAATTTGAATTTCCTCCTGCTCGGTGAGATGACGATGCCCAGCAGCAGGTTGAATGTTGTGCTTGGTCTGGAGTTCTTTTACCGGAATGCTGGCAGCATTTATGACTTCTCCCTCCGTTGTTGCATCACCGAGAATCTGACAGAGTGCCAACATGTTAAGTTGCCCACTCCTGCTAATCAATTTCCGTGTTTTCCTCGGTCGTAGCCACGTGCTGGCCGTGTGCTGGGAGCCCCGCAAGGAGATCTTTTGTCCGTGGGTTGTGAATTCTATCTTCAGATTTTGAAAGTCCCATTGAACTACGCCCAGGGTGAAGATCCACTGCACCCCCAAGACCATCTCGCAGCCCCCTAGCGGAAGCATCAACATATTTAAGGTGAAAATTATCCCTTGCATCTTCCACTTGAAGCCCAAAGCTTTATGTGAGCTCATGATTGTCTTGCCATTCGCCACCGCTACTTCGAAATTGGGAATAGATGTCAACTCACAATGTAAACGCACCACCGTGTTAATGTCCAGAAAATTATGCATACTGCCGAAGTCGATCACAACATAGATTGGTTGCCCTTGGTAGGACGTCGTGACCCACATCGTTTGGAAATGTGTTGTCCCATCCAAGGCGTTGAATGAAACATGTGGTGTCAGAGCGACCTCCTCCTCTTCCGTGATGGTGAGATCCTCCATTTGCTGAATTTTCATCACCTCCTCGTCCTCCTCTGCATCCTCGGTCACCAACTCTAAGGCATACGATTGACGGCGTTCCAAACAACGGTGCCCCGGTGTGTATTTGTTGTCGCACCAAAAACATAGCCCCTGTCTTTGTCGCTCATCCATCGGTTGACGAGAGCTTCCTGCCGACATGTTCCGGTTGCCCCCCCCCCCCCCCAGTTGATTGGAGACGGTTGGGACACCCTACTGTGGACCGACCACTGTAGGTTTGGAGGATGAATGCCTTCGGGTCTCCTTTGAAAACCGGTTCCACGAGCCGGAAGTGTACCGTCTGGCGCTACAAATCAACTTTTGCTCTTGTAGCCGGGCTAGTGAGAAGGTCTCCTGAAGTGATTTTGGTTGGAACTTGCGCACAACATATTCAATTTCTCCCTTCAACCCCGCTAAGCAACAACTGATGGCGTGCTCTTCCGGGATGGCCACCCGATGTAGGAGAAGGTCGAATTCGTCCAAGTAACTTTGCACTAAGCCCTTCTGTCGCAGGTTCTTCATCTCGCTGAGGGGATCATCGAACACCATAGAACCGAACCGACTGTGGAGCACCTTACAATACTCCTCTCAGGACGGTCACTGCCGAGTTAGGCGGTTCTTCAGGAATCCCTGATGCCACAGTGCTTTGTCTTCCATGTGCACGGAGGCGATTCGAACTTTCATATCCTCCGGTGTGTCGTCCACTTTGAAAAATTGATCACACTTGTAAATCCAATCATGAACCCCTTCTCCAAAAAAATGCGGGAACTCGATGCGAGAGAAGTGAGTTGCCACATGATGTGGGCTGGTCGTGCGGTTCCGACTGTCAAAAGGGGTAAAGGAACCTTTTGCGCTGCTGGATTTATCCTCCTTGAGAATGGACAGGATCTCCCTGACCTCCTCGGAGGTCCGACCCTGTTGCTCCGACAGCTTCTGGAGGGATCGGGCTAAAGCTTCGTGGTTCTGTCGGAGCGCCTCCAAGTCGCTAGGTGCCTCCTTCGATCGAGTGGCGTCAGAAACAGGCATGTTGCCGGCTGGATCGTGCAAGCTCTGATACCTTGATGCAATCTTCTTCCTGTTTTCCCGTAAATACAACCAATAATACCAAATCCACAGATTTACCAAGAGAAAATAACATCCACCACTATTACTAGCTGACAGTTAATAACACCACAGAAAATTCCAAACAGTTAACGATCAGTACTAAGGAAGGAGAAGACCTCCTTAAACAGACGATTCGCCGAAGGAGAGGGGGACTACCGTTCTCCACACAACCAACAAGACCTGGTTCACACAATAGTTCAAGCATAAACAACCCTAAACCAACATAACTATTTATACAAAGCTATTACCCAAACAAAATACCCCCCGAAGATCGCCCGCGCGCGCGCTACCCAGATTGGATCGCATCAGATAAGAAATTTGTCACATAATTCTCAAAAAGCTCATGAAGAGCTTGACCGCATAAATGATAGGAGTGAAAAGCTAAAATTTATAACTAAAAATCATCAAGCAAGATTTCAGAAATGGGGATTAGAAGCTGTCCCCTTTATTAAAGCATCTCAAGGATCTCTTCCATTGGGTAAATATTTTCCTATCTTTATTTCTGGAGGAAGAGTAAATGAGAAGAACGATGATTGATGTTTAAGACCTATCGGAAAAAGAGGAATCCTTCTAAACCTGTGAGAAAATAGATGCAATATGCTCCTCACTCTTATCACCCTCTCCCTAATAATATTCCTCATTATGTTAGGAAAATAAAATAAACGAATGTATTTCTCATCTAATCTAGTGTCTTCCTTGTTGTAACAGCTTTATAGTACATCTGTATCAGTTTTTCTAGAAGCATCTTATAATCTGTATAAATACATGTATTGGCATCACTTTTGAATGAATGAAAAAAACATTTCCTGCTGCCTCTGTTCCTTTCTTGTTGCTTCCATTGCCTTGTCCTCCTGGTTGTCTGCTTGGTCCTATTCTCACACTGTGGTACTGGTATCAGAGCCAGGTTCGCCATCAAGGTTAGTGTAGCATCTGAATCATTTGATCATAATGCAAAGATCTTATCATATGGCGTCTTCATCTTTCAACCAAGCATTCTTGTACACCCAAACCGGCATCCTTATCTTTGAAGGCGAAACATACGACTTCTGGAGTAAACAAATGAAGGTTTACTTCTTATCTCAAGGGTTGTAGGATTTAGTCCAAAATGGATTCCAACAGCCCACCGGAGAAACACAGGATGATGCACAACTCAAAACTCTGCAAGAAAATCAGAGACAAGACGCAAAAGCCATTCTGGCAATCCAGTAAGGGGTCAGGAGATGAATCCTTCCCCTAATAATCGATGTCGAGACTGCCAAAGATGCTTGGGAAATTTTAAAAACATAATTCATAGGAGATGATAGGGTTATTTCCATTAAGCTAATAGTTTTGTGGAAGGACTTTGATACAACCTACATAAAAGAAGGAGAAACAATTCATAGTTTCTTCTCAAGGATCACCTCTTTAGCAAACCAACTCAAAACCTATGGAGAAGATCTTTCAGAAAGAAGAATCATTTTAAAATTAATCAACAGCCTTTCCCCAAGGTTTGAGCATGTGGTGGCTGCCATACAAGAGGCAAGAGACTTCTCCATACTCATCGTAGTTGATCTAATGGGATCATTACAAGGACACAAAAGGCGAATGAAGAAAAAGGAGGCTCAAATAGAGCAAGCCTTTCAAAGTAAGTTGCTTCTTACCTCTGAAAAGAAAAAAGACTGGAAAGTAAATCACAAAATCGAGAAACCAGAAAGTTTTGAAAGGGAAAAGAAATATAAAAACAAAAATGCCAATCTATTTTGCAAATTGTGCAATAAGAAAATACATAATACCAAAGATTGTTTTTCCAAATGCACAAGATGCAAAGTACAAAATCATTTGAAAAATGATTGCTGGTTCAAATATTCTAAATCCATTGAAGAAGCCAATGTTAGTGAACAGGATCAAGAATCCTTATTCTTTGCCAACACTTCCTCGAGCCAAACTAAAGAAGAAGTATGGCTTTAGATAGTTGTTTCTCCAACCACATGACCAACAATAGGATGGCTTTTACTCAACTTGATGAAAAGGAGAAATCTGAAATCACCATGGGAAACAGAGAAGTGTCCACAATAGAAGGAAAGGGCTCAGTAGCAGTAAAACTCAAGAATGGAGAAACAACGCTTATCCATGATTCCAGTATATGCCAGGCCTAACACAAAATCTGCTAAGCATAGGGCAACAAATGAACAAGAGATATATCGTGTTGTTTGATTAAGACGAATGCAAAATACTCAGCATAAGTGACAAAAAACATGTAGCCACTGCTAAAATGACAAAGAACAGGATATTTCCTCTCTATATAAATCAAATTATTGTTGCAGAGGACCTTACCCCATAGGCTCAATCTGCAAGGACTTCAGTAAACTTCAAGTTGTGGCATGCAAGGTATGGGCATATCAATTATAAAAGTTTCACTGATCTATGTGATTTGGTAGAGGACATTCCAAAACTTCAAGCCAGCGAGGGAATTTGTGACACATGTGTCCTTAACAAGATTCACAAAGCTCCCTTCCCTCACCAAACACATTGGAGAGCTTTAGAAAGCTGGAATTAATTCATGCAGATATCTAGGGACCAACCACCACTCCAACTTGGATGTGGAAGAGGTACTACCTGTTGTTTATAGATGACAAGACCAGAATGACCTGAATCTATTTTCTAATCCAAAAATCTAAAACCCTCCAATACTTTATTCAATTCAAAAACTATGTAGAAAATCAAACTAACCTGAAAATTAAGGACCTGTGAACTAACAGAGGAGGAGAGTTCATTAGCTGTGAATTTCAAAAGTTCTGTCAAAGTCATGGAATAAAGAGGCAATTAACTTCCCCTAAAAATTCACAGTAGAATAGGGTTGTGGAAAGAAAGAATAAGAATTTAGTAGAGATGGAGAACAGTATGCTTCAATATAAACAAATGCCAAAAGAATTATGGGGAGAAGCTATGAATACGACTGTATACATATTGAATAGATCTCCAACCAGAGCTCTTCCGAAGTCAACTCGGTATGAAGCATGGTATCATAAAAAAACCAATCGGTATGAAGCATGGTATCATAAAAAAAACCAATTGTCCAACATATGAGGATTTTTGGAAGTATTGCCTACTGTCTACTACAAAAAGAAAATAGAGATAAGCTAGAAAAGAAGGGGGAAAACTTTTAATGGTTGGCTATAGCCATGAATCCAAAGGTTATAGGTTATTCAACCCAGCAACAAAGAAGCTGATAAATGATAATGAATCCGGATGTAGTTTTCAATGAAGAAGACATCTGGTGCTGGGACATTCCAAAGGATCAGAATCAAGCTTATGTTGACCCAGAGTAAGTTGAGGTTGAAGTCACTCCAGAAGTTGAGCCTTCACCACCTTCCAGTCCTACGGGGTCATGTTCTTCACCTCAATCTTCTGAGGACGGTAGTGATTCATCATCTCCAAAAAAGTACCACTCCATTTCCGATATCTACAAATCACGGACTGTAGCACTATTATACAAAGAACCAACAAGCTATAAAGAAGCAATTAAAGAACCCAAATGGATCACTGTAATGGACAATGAGATGCAGATGATTCATAAAAACAAAACCAGTTAATCCCAAAACCTCCAAATAGAAAAATCATTGGGCTGAAGTGGATATATAAGTAAAGCTGGTTGATAAAGGAAAAAATAAGGCATGATTGGTAGACAAAGGATACTCGCAGAAGCCGGGCAAGGACTTCACTGAGACTTTTTCTCCATTAGTAAGGATGGAAACCATTAGAGTTCTCTTAGCTTTTGCCGCACAAAGTAGTCTGCAAATTCATCAATTAGATGTGAAATCCGCCTTTTTAAATAGGGATTTAGAAGAAGAAATATTAGTCTATCAACCAGAAGGGTATGCATAAAAGGGAGAAAAAAGAAGGTATGCAAGCTTTAAAAAGGCACTCTATGGCCTTAAACAAGCGCATCGTGCCCGGACGAGTTGGACACATTGTTGAGGGTGTTGGGTTCATCGCAACGGCCTGCGAAACTGGAACTTCCACCGATCGATCTTAAGCTGGATGGACCGACGACCTACCTGAGTTGGTCACGCCGTGTGAAGAAAATCCTGGCAGCAAAGAAAGTTGGGGGTTTTCTGACAGGGCGTTGAAGAAACCAGAGAACTTGTCTGGAGATGAGTGGGAGTCGGCCCATATGACCGTGTTTATGTGGTTTCTTAGCTCGGTTGTCCCATCGATTGTCGTCACAGTAGATGGTCTAGAGGCAATCATGGCGGTCTGAGACAAGCTGAAGAACACATATGATGGTGTGGGGAACACTCTGCGGGTCTTCCATATGAAGGGAGAAATTGATGACACTGTTCAGGGGGAGAAAACGGTGCAGGAGTATTCCTCCGAGTTGGAGCGACTACAGGTGGACTACGATCACACCTCTGGTGGGATGTGTTGTAGTGATCCACGGTGTCAGGCTTCCAAAATCATCGTGGAAGAAAGGTCGATGAAGTTCCTAAAGGGGTTGGATGACAAGTTCGATCAGCAGAGAGCTCTACTCCTATCAGATACGACGATTTCTACCCTTACGGAGGCCATTTCCTCTATGATTCAGGAGGAGACGCGTCTTAAACTGCAGGCAGGGACAGGAGGGTCCATGCATGTGAAGTCAGCTCTAGCGGTTGCGGCTCCTGGTATTACTGGACAGAGGGAAGAGACCCGACAATGCTACAACTGTGGTGAGGTTGGCCATCTGAGACACGCATGCTCCAAGCCGCCCAAGGAGAGAGATTCGGGGGGGGGGGGGGGGGCGGACGGGGACGTGGTCGTGGTCGTGGTCGTGGTCGTGGCGGTAGAGGAGGATATCTGGCCAATTTGAGTATGACTGAGAGTGTGGAGGAGCTTGGCGTTATCTATACATAGGAGGAGCAAACCCTCGTGAGCATGATGGAGGGTATCAAGAGGAAGCAGGCCGACGAGGGGAGCAGAGAGGCTGGGGGGTCGCTATGTACGTCCACCCACCTCCTAATGGATCTCTTGCACTAGCATCTATATCTCCTTCCAGGGCATCGGACTGGATCATCGACTCAGGCGCATCCCGCCATGTAACAGGAAATGCAACCGAGTTCTCCTATACCCGTCTAGCCACAACGAATAGCATCCAGACGACGGACGGTACGTTTCAGCCAGTGGTCGGTAAGGGTACTGCTAATTGTTCAGGTTCGGTAACACTTTCCAATGTTTTGAATACTCCTTCTTTCCCAATTAGCCTTTTATCCATTAGTTCCATAAATATTCAGCTAAAATGTGTTGTTTCCTTTGATATACCTAAGGTGACGTTCCAGGAGAAAGGGACGAGGCAGATACTTTGGGCTGGGACTTGACATGATGGGCTGTGGTTTTTGGATCGGGAAGGACTAGATGCGACTTTGATCTCTGTGGTAGAGACAATGAGGAATGGAGGGTAGAAGATGAGTGGATGAGTGTCGAGGATGTGTTGATACTCCATCACAGACGGTTTGGCCACCCCTCCTTCAAGACTGTAGCTAAGTTGTTTCCTACTGTTTTTGATGCAACAAATAAAACAAAGTTGGTGTGTGATGCATGTGATTTAGGCAAACTCACTAAGAGTTCTTATGTTAGTACGGGTCGAAGAAGCTCTTTCATTTTTGATGTTATTCATTCTGATGTCTTGAGACTTTGTACTGTAAGCTTTTTAAATGGTTATAAGTATTTTATTACTTTCATTGGTTGTGCATCTCGTGTTACATGACTGTATTTGATGAAAAATAAAAGTGAGGTGTTCACCTGCTTCCGGGATTTTCACAAGCTTGTACAGACACAATATTACCCTGTGATCAAGGTGCTAAGGTTAGATAATGAAACATAATACACCAACAAGGCAATGGGGAAATACCTATCAACTCATGGGATAGTGCACCAGACCACCTGTGCCTACACACCAGCACAAAACGGAGTGGCGGAGAGGAATAACAGACACCTTCTGGAGGTGGCAAGGAGTATGATGTTAAACATGAAGGTGCCTCAGAGTCTGTGGGGTTATGGCGTGTTAACAACGGCACAGCTGATCAACAAGATGCCATCACAGGTACTAGGTTGGAGGTTGTTAGGATCTCCCGAACGAGATCGAGTGACCGGTCCTTTGAAGGAGGAGCCCCGTGGATCCGTGAAGATCGGTGGGTTCCGGTTGGGGTCTATGTTGCCTGAGGTGGAGGAACCGAGAAGGAGAAGGGGGAAGAAGGGACGAGCAAGGAGGAGGGGGGAGCCGTCGCTGAAGTCGGGCGAGGAACTTGCGCCGTTTTCCGTCGTGCGGCTAGGGTGGCCGATCGGGGCGTGCGGCTAGGGTTGCCGATCGGGGGAACCGAGAGAGGGGTAGAGAGAGAGAGATAGGAAGTAGAGAGAGAGAGGAAAGCACTACTAAATTCTTGCATACCCAAACATAACAAGTCCACCGGTTAATAAGCCCGGTTCAAAACAATACACGCCCCCCACTTGGGCTTAGACACGTGGGAACCAAATTACGAGTGCATAGAAAGTAAAAGCTGAAATTGATAATTGAAAATGTCATTCCGCCATTAAGGTTGGGCGCCGCTGATAGGTTTGGCCCCAACGTCCATCAAGCTCGGTAGGTGCCGTAACATCATCCCCCTCGTTCGAAGACAGCGTGTCCACAGGCTGTGGTGGAAGGTCGACCAAAGGCGTGGCCGGCGGTGGTCCCACGAACAACTTGAGCTGAGAGACGTGGAAGACGTCATGTATGCGGGCTTCCGGAGGAAGAGCAAGGCGGTATGCCACCTCGCCAATGCGGGCGATGATTTGGTACGGGCCAAAAAATTTCGGTCCCAGCTTGTGGGAAGTTGTACGGATCGCGGAAACTTGGCGATAAGGTCGGCGGCGCAACCATACCCAATCTCCCACCGCAAGAGTGAGCTCACGATGCCCCCGGTTGTAAGCTTTTTCCATCCGTAGCTGAGCTTGGAGAAGTCGATTCCGGGCCATCAGAAGAAACTCGTCGCGGTCCTGGAGTTGCGTGTCCACGGCGGCCATGTTGGCCGAACCACCGGTATATGAAAGTAGCCGGGGAGGGTCGCGGCCATATGTAAGCCGAAATGGAGTGGTTTGCAATGCGGAATGATACGCCGTGTTGTAGCAATATTCTGTCCACGGAAGCCAACGCGGCCAATCGCGGGGCCGATCACCCGTGATACACCTTAAATACATGGCCAACGTCCGGTTGACGACCTCCGTTTGTCCATCGGATTGGGGGTGGTACGCCGAGGAGAAGGCGAGCTTGGTCCCGCTAAGTGTGAAGAGCTCCTTCCAAAACGTACTAGTGAACACCCTATCCCGATCCGAGACTAGAGTCTCCGGCATCCCGTGGAGACGAAAGATTTCTTGAAAAAAGATTTGAGCCACCGTTTCCGCCACAAGAGGTCTCGTCATGGCTATGAAATGCGCCCCCTTGGAGAAACGATCCACCACCACCATCAATATGGATTTCCCACGAACCGAGGGCAGCCCCTCTACGAAGTCCATGGAGAGATCCGCCCAAATTTGCGTAGGCACGGGCAAGGGCTGAAGTAAGCCGGCCGGAAGAAGATGATCCGCCTTATTTTGTTGACAAACCACGCACGTCGCAATGAACTCATGGACATGGCGCCGCATCCCCTTCCAAAAGAATTCCCCGCGGAGGCGTTTAATGGTCCGTTGCACACCTTCATGGCTTCGTGCATGGACGTCCGCTAAAATAGTCGTGCGGAGCGGCGAAGCGGCATCCACATATAGGCGGTTGCGGTAATAAATCAACCCATGAGCAGCGGTCCAATGCGGCCCGGCAATGCCTTGATCGGCCCGGCGTAGGAGCTCCGATAACTCCGCCGAAGCGGCAATTTCCGCGCGTAGAGATGGCAAAAGCTGAGCGGTGGGAAAAGAAATGGCGAGGAGGGCGCCGGTCGGCGGTGTGTCTCGGCGAGATAGAGCATCGGCGGCCCGGTTGAGAGCACCGGCCTTGTGTTCCACTTGAAAGTCGAAACCAAGGAGCTTGCTAACCCACCTTTGTTGCGGCACGGTGGTGAGTCGTTGTTCCAACAAGTACTTGAGACTATAGTGATCCGTCCGAATAGTGAATGACCGACCCCATAGGTATGGCCTCCAATGTTGCACGGCCTTGGCGAGACCAATGAGCTCTTGTTCATAGGCCGGTAGCTTGCGGTGGTGGGCCGCGGTCGGACGGCTAAAATAAGCAATGGGATGGCCGCCTTGATGTAATACGGCCCCATACCCAACGCCGGAGGCATCACATTCGATTAAGAAGGGGGCCGTGAAATCCGGAAGGCTAAGGACCGGGGCGGATTGCAAGGCGGCTTGGAGGGCCCGGAAAGCTTGAGTCGCGGCGTCGGACCAAAGAAAAGCGTCCTTGCGGAGAAGAGCCATTAGAGGGGCGGCGATCGTGCCGTAGTCCCGGATGAAGCGCCGATAGTAGCCCGTAAGGCCCAAGAAACCCCTGAGCTCGGTGGTGGAGGAGGGTAGAGGCCAATCGGCCACGCCTTGAAGTTTGGCCGGGTCGGCCGACACGCCGATGTTGTCCACAATGTGGCCCAAGTATGCCACGGAACGTTGCCCGAAAGAGCACTTAGATGCCTTGAGTATCAAGTGGTGTGATTGCACCAAGGTAAGGACCGTCTGCAAATGATCAAGATGCTCCTCCCAAGAGCGGCTATACACAAGAATGTCGTCAAAGAACACAAGAACATATTTGCGGAGGATGGAATGAAATACCTCGTTCATGAGTGCTTGAAAAGTAGATGGAGCATTGGTAAGGCCGAAGGGCATAACCAAGAACTCAAAGTGACCATGATGCGTGCGAAACGCCGTTTTCTCCACATCGCTCTCGGCCATGCGCACTTGATGATAGCCGGAAGAGAGATCGAGCTTGGTAAAATAGCAAGCACCATGTAGCTCGTCCAAAAGTTCCTCGACCACCGGTATGGGAAATTTATCCTTGACGGTGATGGCGTTGAGGGCTCGGTAATCCACGCACATACGCCACGTGTTGTCCTTCTTGTGGACCAAAAGCACCGGAGAGGAAAAAGGTGAGACGCTCCTTCGGATGAGGCCATACTGTAGGAGGAGGTCGCATTGCCTCTCAATTTCATCTTTTTGAAGGTACGGGTAGCGATAAGGACGGACCACAACCGGAGCCGCACCCGGAAGGAGACAAATGCGATGGTCCTGTTGGCGTCGCGGGGGAAATAATAGCTGACCCGTAAAAATATCGGGAAAGGCTTGGAGAACCTTAGACAGTTCGGGAGGCCCTTCGTCGCCTATGTGTGGTAGAATAGGTGACACCAAATATGAAACCGGAGAAGTCGAGGGAGCCGTACCGTGCCACCTCACCGATCGGGTACCCGCTTGCCAAGAGATGGTGAGTCGGTCGAAATCCCACGTAATGGGGCCCAAGGTTCGCAGCCATCGGACTCCCAAAACCACGTCGAAACCCCTCAAATCGATGACGAATAAATCCGTTTGGAAGGGGTAATCCTCCACCAAGAACTCCACCCGGCGACACACGCCTGGGCAAGTCATGTGTTGACCATTGGCCACGGCCACTTTGACGTTGGTGCGAGCCACGTATGTTAGGCCAAGTTGGCCCGCCTTTTCCCGACCAAGGAAGTTGTGCGTGCTGCCCGTATCCAAGAGAGCAAGCAGAGCGTGGCCTCCAATGGTAATATAAAGCTGGATTGTAGAGCCTTCCCTTGGGCCCGCCAAGGCGTGAAGCGACAGTTGGGGATCGCCCAAATCCTCACCGTCCGGTTCCTCGTTGTCCGGAGAGTCATCAAACTCTAACCAGAAAAGAAGCTTGCATCGGTGGCTCGGCGTAAACTGCTCCTCGCAGTTGAAACATAGGCCCTTTGCGCGGCGCGCGTCCATCTCCGGTCGGGAGAGACGGCGGCGGTAGGGTGTGCGGCCCGGTGCGGCATTGCTTGGTGGCGGCGAAGGAATGGTACTAGTTGGACGAGGTGCCGGAAAGTCCCGGTGCGGAGGTGGCGGCGGCCGGTCAATGGAGGAGCGGTAATCGAAAGCCCGAGCCAAACTCATTGCATGGAGTAGATCGGTTGGTTTTTGGAATTCAACGTCCCACCGGAGGCGGTCGGGAAGGCCCGCCGTAAAGAGAGGCACTTGCTGTGACGGTATCACCGTGGAAGCACGTGATAGAAGGAGTTGGAAACGCTCCAAATAGGTGTCCATCGAGCCGGTATGCTTGAGGGCGATGAGGTCACCAAGGGGGTTGCCCGGCATGGCCGGTCCAAAGCGAAGCGTGCAAGACGCGCGAAAATCCTCCCATGTGGCGTCCGGTTGTTCGCGTAGGAGCTGGGTAACCCATAGTTGGGCGGCTCCCAAGAGATGGAACGAAGCCAAGCCCACTTTATCCTCATCGGAAACTTGTTGATTAGTGAAATAAAATTCACATCGTTGTAGCCATGGTAGAGGGTCTTCCCGGCCTTCAAAAATCGGGAAATCCATGCGGACGGATCGATGAAAATGAGAGGACTCGGTGCGGAAGGGGGTTGGATCATGGTGACTTGCGGTGGAGGAGTTGGCGGGGGGCTGCGGTTGCGGGTTTGGCGGTGTACCCTGGATCGAATCCAATCGAGTGGTGATGACATCCATTTTGTCGGCGATGAGTTTTTGGAAGAGTTCCATGATTTGTGTGAGGGAAGGAGAGCTATCCCCCATGACGTGCGGAGGAGGCGGTAGACGGGTAGCCGGAGCGGGTGGCGGCAAGAGGCCGGCGGCACTGCTGGACGGCGGCGGTGGTGCAGGCGGACGCTGCGGCCGAACGAGGGCGGCGCGGTACGAGCCGGAGTGGAGAGAGCCGGCACCTGGCTCTGATACCAAGTTGTTAGGATCTCCCGAACGAGATCGAGTGACCGGTCCTTTGAAGGAGGAGCCCCGTGGATCCGTGAAGATCGGTGGGTTCCGGTTGGGGTCTATGTTGCCTGAGGTGGAGGAACCGAGAAGGAGAAGGGGGAAGAAGGGACGAGCAAGGAGGAGGGGGGAGCCGTCGCTGAAGTCGGGCGAGGAACTTGCGCCGTTTTCCGTCGTGCGGCTAGGGTGGCCGATCGGGGCGTGCGGCTAGGGTTGCCGATCGGGGGAACCGAGAGAGGGGTAGAGAGAGAGAGATAGGAAGTAGAGAGAGAGAGGAAAGCACTACTAAATTCTTGCATACCCAAACATAACAAGTCCACCGGTTAATAAGCCCGGTTCAAAACAATACACGCCCCCCACTTGGGCTTAGACACGTGGGAACCAAATTACGAGTGCATAGAAAGTAAAAGCTGAAATTGATAATTGAAAATGTCATTCCGCCATTAAGGTTGGGCGCCGCTGATAGGTTTGGCCCCAACGTCCATCAAGCTCGGTAGGTGCCGTAACAGAGGTCCCCGTGCCAGCAGCTACATGGACACAATGGTGGGATACTTCCCTTGAAGGTATTCGGGTGTGTATGCTTCGTGAAGGACAATAGACTGGGTGTTGGTAAGCTTGATGCAAGGGTAATCAAGTGTATGTTTGTGGGCTACTCTCGTACTCAAAAGGGTTACATGTGTTGAAGCCCAGTGGAGAAAAGATGCTTTGTGAGCATGAATGTGGTCTTTAGAGAGCTGGAACAGTACTACCGGCAAGAGAGAGTCCTACCTACATTAGACTCATCAGATAAAGAAAGTACAATACTAAAAAAAGAGATGTTGGTGACAGATCTGGTAGTATGGAAGGGAGGATCTGCGGAGGAGGAGCAGGAGAGCGATGATGAGCAGGAGGGGGAGATTGAGGAGCAGAGGAAAGGTGCGAGACCCACGGCTCAGGGGGAACTGCTGACATACAGTAGAAGGAAAAAGCCTCCAGCAGTGCCAGATCCAGGGTCGGTGCCCAGCCAAGCTCCTAGTCCCGTGCCTGCGTCGCCCCCTCTTCTGGAACACCTACACCTCCACAAGCCTCAGGTGATATCCTTTCTCCTCTCCCTACTTCTCTTATGTTACGGAAGACTACTCGCAGCAATGCGGGAAATCCTCCTAACAGATACGGTTGGGACCTCGCGTCCTTTGTCTCGTATGATCATATCTCCCCTACACACGGGGCATTCATTGCATCTTTGGATAGTGTTATTGTACCTAACAATTGGCAGGTCGCCAAAGCCGATCCGAAGTGGGAGGCAATAATAATGGAAGAGATGAGGTCCCTTGAGTAGAACAAGACCTGGGAGCTGGCATGGCTGCCAAAAGACAAGAAGGTCGTTGGGTGCAAGTGGGTGTTCACCGTAAAGCAGAACCCAGATGGACAGGTTGAGCGTTACAAATCTCGATTGGTGACCAAGGGGTACAGCCAGACCTACGACATCGACTATGACGAGACATTTGCACCAGTGGTAAAGGCTATTGCGACTCTGACTGGGCAAGCTGTGCGAATGATAGGAGGTCCACTTCAGGCTATTGCATATTTGTGGGAGGCAACCTGGTCTCATGGAGGAGCAAGAAGCAGTCGGTAGTGACCAGATCGACAGCAGAGACGGAGTACATAGCTATGGCAGCAGGGGTTGCAGAGCTCATGTGGCTGAAAGGAATGTTCAAGGAGTTGAGGCTGGACCAAAAGGGCAAGAAAGCTGTGGTGCGACAGCTAGTCAGCCATCAGTATTGCAAACAATCCAGTTCAACACGATCGTACCAACTTATAGAGATTGATATATTTTTTATCAAAGAAAAGCTTGATAATGGGCTACTAGAGTTGAGCCACGTTTCAACAAAGGGGCGGGTGGCAGACTGCTTGACTAAGGGACTTAGTTCAGAGGAGATGATCGGGGGTTGTAACAAGATGAGCTTAGTGAATATCTTTCGCCAATCTTGAGGAGAAGTATTGTAATATGTAATATGTGTGTGTAACCTATAAATAGCCAAGATGTGGCCCTAATAATAGAAGGATTTTATTTCAACTGCTTATATTGCCTTGTCCTCCTGGTTGTAAGAAAAGGCCGCAAAAAGTCCTTGTTTCTGATTTTAGTCAGCGATCGTCGAACAAAAGAGTTGAGCCTGCTGCAGCTACTCTGCGCCTGCTCTCCGACAACCGATCACCGACCCCAAACCACGTCCTTGATCATTGATCGTTGACTGTCATTCATATTTTCTGTCATTGATCATCATCACCACTCAAGTTATAGATCTCCAAGAACTCAACCCATCTCTTCGACTCATCTTATCCTTATCTAATGTGAAGAGCATTTATAATAGATTTTCTTGTTTTTGTTGCGAAAAATTTGACCACTTTATCGTTGATTGTTGGTGTAACAATCATATAGACTCCTAATCCCAAGGTAATTCTTATCAAAAGAAGGCCAGTGTTTGTATGAGCTATGTTATTGACACTGTGGTGAATTCTTCGACGACTGTGGAGGTGATTGCGAATCAGTTTTTGGACAAGCTGGACAAACACAAAGGCGGCAAGAAGTTCGTCGACGACTGGCGACCGTGACAGGGACTTCCCTTTATTTTCCCTGTTGTTTATTTTATTTTCCTTTCAGTTGGCTGCGGTAGTCTTTACTTTTGTGTGTGGGTATTTCGGTACTTTTATTTTGGTGTAAACCCTATTTATGGGCGGCGCTACTGTTTGGAAAACACTTTTGGAGAAATTTCAATAGAGCCGCAACTCTTTCTCAGGTACAGACGTCAAATTGTCGTTTCTTTTCCTCCCGCCTACGCCACGCTCCCTGCGTCAGTCATTAATGATCTTAAATGTTGAAATTGTTGAAGTGTGAAGGTAGGGGAAGTCGAGAGGATAGGTTGAAGAGTTCGCAGATACCGCAGAGACCACGCGGACTAGGCGGATAGCCTAGCCGGGCATCCGGTTTCGGCTGTGGTTCTTCTCTAGCGGTTTGGACCAGCAAGCACTCAGGTGGTGTAACCGGGCGGATATGTTTGTTTATCCGCGGGTTAGTGGCGGATTCTTTTTGGAGGTCACCATGTTCGGCAGGTTCTCTGATTCGCAAAGAGGCAGCCAGATATAACAGACTGGGGTGGCTTACCTGCAGGTCACTGGTGTCTTCTCCAACGAGGAAGATCAGAGATTGATGGGTTGTTGTTGCGGACTCTTTGGAGCTCGCCGATGTCCGGCACGGATCTGTTCTTACATCTGGGTGTTGGATCGTGGAGTAAGCACAGTTGCACGAACAGGTTGTCTGGAGGTCGCGCAGACTGATGGAGCAGTCCGCATGGTGGCGGACTGGAGTTTTCAGTAGGGCGGGATCTTGATATCAGGTGGCGCGGTTAAGTTTGGTGACCTCGGAGTTTGTTGGACTTGGTTTGGGGGAGACTAAGTCCAGTTAGTTGCCTAGTTCGCCGAGTTTGCCTTGGTGCAGACTGGTCGATGTTCGCCGAGTTCGCCTGGAGCGAACTGCTCTTGTATTCGCCGAGTTCGGCAGTATTGGCTGGACGGATTTTGTCCAAGTCACGGGCTGCGGATACGCGGACTTGTAGCAATGTACGCGGGGTTAGGCGGACTGGTCGTCTATCCGACAGTGTTGATTGACGCGACCTGGCGAACTGGTTTTGTGTCCGCTCAGTGCGGATACAAGGTGTTAGCCAACAGGTTTGATGAGCGATTATCCTATCGGTCTAGGTGGTGACGATACTTCTCCTTACATCTATAAATAGGACTCATTGGCTCGTCATAAATAAGCAGTGAACAGTAAGAACGAGTTCGCGCTTGATTTTGCAGTTACGGTTTTCTAACCGATGAGACTAAGGAAGTTGGTTCTGTGTAGGCTGTGCGGCTAACACCAGGCGGCTAGGCGACTAGCGGGAACGTTGGTGTGGAATAGTTCACGGATACAGTCAGCGGTTAAGCAGCAAGTCGCGATCTTTGCGGCTTGGTCTCTTCCTCGGAGTTGCGGATAAGCGGAGCAGTTCGCCCGGTTAATCAGCTGGTTCTGTTTCTGGCTCAGCTTTTGCAATAACAGCAATCCGCGTGGTTAGCTGCGGTTAGGAGGCTTCTGTGGTCTCGACAGACTCAGCTGGCGGGTAGGCAGGTTGTGCGGTTACTGGAATCAGTTCGCGCGGTTAACTTCTTACTATATTTTTTGTATTCCCTGAGTACATTGTAAAATCATGTCTTGCAATATATGTTTCGTCCTGTAATAAAAGTTAATCTCAATTGGAAACTCTTGTGCTACTGTTGCTGCTATCTTTTACTTGGCTTCGGTTGTGGCTGAGTGTTCCTGTGACCTCGTTAGCTCCCGCTTCAGAAATTTTTACATGGTATCAGAGGGGTGTTGAAGAGTAGCAGTTCACCGATCTAAGGTTTTATACCTTTGTTGAAGTTCAAGTGATTCAGCTGATAGCAATGGAAGTCGGTTACGCAAGAGGGTTTGAGATTGAGCTATTGACGCAGACCAACTTCATGTGTTGGAGGTCTTGCATGGAGAGCTACCTTATTGGCGAGGATCTGTGGGAGTTTGTCGGTGGGGACAACCAGCAAGAAGTGGTCGCTACCGGAGGTAATGCTGAAGCGGTGAAGGCGTGGAAGCGAACAGATGCTAAAGCTGCATTTGCTCTGAAGCGCGCTATTTCACCGGAGTTATTCGACCACATTATTGATTGTCGGTCGGCAACTGAGATCTGGATGCCTTGGATGGCCTGCTCAACAAGAAGAATGTAGTTCGGCTACAATTCTTGGAGAATAAGTTGGCTAAGGTCACTCAGGGAGATCTGTCGGTGTCATCTTTCTTCTTAAAGATGAAGAACATCTGCGCTGAGATTTCGGCACTGGACCCGGAACCTATGAGTAGAAATTTCATCGTGCGCCTATGAGTAGAAATTGCATATGGGTGATTAGGGAACTCGCTTATTGGCGAGTAGATTGGTAACTCGCCATCTGAAACTCGCCAAAGCATGTTAACATATGCAACTCGCCTGCAGATGCTGCTCTCTGGAACTCGCCCGAGGATGCTGCTATCTGGAAATCGCTCGAGGATGCTGCTATCTGGAAATCGCTCGAGGATGCTGCTATCTGGAAATCGCTCGAGGATGCTGCTATCTGGAAATCGCTCGAGGATGCTGCTATTATGAACTCGCCCGAGGATGCTGCTATCTGGAACTTGCTTCAGGATGTCGTCATCTGGAACTCGCTTCAGGATGCCGCCATCTGGAACTCGCCTGAGGATGCCGCCATCTGGAACTCGCCCGAGGATGCCGCTATCTGGAACTCGCTTGAGGATGCCATCATCTGGAACTCGCCTCCAGATGCCGCCATCTGAAAATCACCTAAGGATATCGCCATCTAGAACTCGCCCGAGGATATCGACATCTAGAACTCGCCCGAGGATGCCGCCAACTGGAACTCGCCTCAGAATGCCACCATCTGGAACTTGCCCGAGGATGTTGCTATCTGGAACTCGCCCGAGAATGCCACTATCTGGAACTTGCTTCAGGATGCCGCTATCAGGAACTCGCCCGAGGATACTGCTATCTTGAACTCGCCCGAGGATGTCGTTATCTGGAACTTGCTTCAGTATGTCGTCATCTGGAACTCACTTTAGGATGCCGCCATCTAGAACTCGCCTGAGGATGTCGCCATCTGGAACTCGCTCGAGGATGCCGCCATCTGGAACTCGCATGAGGATGCCATCATATGGAACTCGCCTCAGGATGCTGCCATCTGAAAATCGCCCGAGGATGTTGTTATCTAGAACTCACTCGAGGATGTTGTTATCTGGGGAATCAACGCTGCTCGCAAGGTCCCCTCTATCCTCCTTGTGAAATCTTCAAATGCCACCACTGTCACGAAGTCGCCACTTCCTGACATGTTGACGACTACCTCCATATGCTCGCCGGCATCAACCATCTCGCCTACTCGCAAGATTTTCTTCCTCGGCTACGATCCACGCTCACTGCATCAAAGTGTTAAAGCCGAGAAAATCCTAACTCCAAAATTCGGATCAAATCATCCTAAGGCTACTTGTCTGACGAACGAGCTTGACGGGCTAACAGACAAGAACTAGGAGCGTAGCTAGAAACAGAAAGGATCCCAGGTGCTGCGGCAGGGAGGTCCTACCACGTACCCGGATCTTTGGAAGAAGCTTCCCCTCCACAACCAAAGATGGTCGAGGAGGTTGCAAGGTAGACTCAAACTGGCGGCCAAGTCAAGGTGGCGAATAAAAGGGATAATCGCTATCTCGGAACTTGTCTCTTTGAAGAAAAGATCCAAAGGCTCAGCTCGATGTCCAGAAAATGAGGTGGCCGTGATCTTTTGTGAGATTCCGAAGTTCATATCCTTGTACCCCTGTGGTCATATTTATAAACAAATCCAAAGTGAGGGAAAGTCTTATTTATAGCCCATGCTGGCTGCCTGCCATGCTCGCTGCCTGCCATGCTGGATGGCTGCCATGCTCGCTGCCCGTCATGCTGGATGGCTGCCATGCTTGCTGCCCGTCATGCTGGATGGCTGCCCGCCATGCTTGCTGCCCGCCATGCTGGATGTCTGTCATGCTCCCTGCCTTCCATGCTCCCTGCCCGTCATGCTGGATGGCTGCCATGGCATGGCTGCTATGGCCACCCTGGTTGCTGGAACCTGTCCTCTGGTGATTTTTGGATGCTCGTCCGTACTAGCGAGTTACGAGGGATACTCGTGCATGCTCACCCTTGCTCGCCCATACTTGTCCAACGAGGTCTGCGAATAAACATTTTCTTTGGACTTTCTGATCTTAACGAATTACTGGTTATTCACCTCCTATCACCAATTTATTTTACGATGAATGCTTGTGTTCTTACACTAAATAATTATGAATTTTGAGGTGCAAAATAATTTCTGGCATGCATAAAACTCTTATTTTGGATGTGAAACTTTTCTTTAGCTATGTATGAAACTCAAAATTTATACATTCTTATTGTACTGGGTAAGAATTTCTTCTGATGATTGCAGAAAAATCCAGTGATGATGATTTTGACGAAGATGTATACAGCGAGCGAGGACGAGGGAACAGAAACGCATGAATCTGATGCTGATGATGAAATTATAGAATCTGACATTAGAGCTGGAAGGGGAGAGACTGGTGGGGAAATTTTTGAACCAGATAATTATTTTGATCTCCTTCCTGTTTTGCAGAGTTTAGCCTATTTTTGATTAGTATGTTCATAAGATCAGTCTTTGTTGGCGGGTTATTCTTTAATGATGCAAATGTTTGTATCACGGATTTCCTATACCGTAATTCTTTGACATTTAGGCTTCGTTTGGGGGGATTCATTTTCACCGGTCAAACGGTTACGGACGCATGAACCGGACCTTAGATCATAATTAAGGTCCGGTTCATGCGACCGTAACCGTTTGACCGGTAAAAATAAATCCCCCCAAAGTTAACTTGAACTTTTTTTAATGCCTAAAGTTTTGGATTATTCTTCTATAAATCTCCACTTTATCCTTTGCAGCATTGCACTGCTCACTAACATGTACTGTCACGATGCCTTCTTCATGCGGATAAATCCTAAGAAAGGATGATGTGTTAGAGTGACTCGGTTTCCATTTCACAATTCAGATGTATTTCTGGTTGATTTGACGGGTTTACTAGTCTCATTCTTTTATATTTTTCTTTTAATAAAAAAGTCTACACCATTAGATCAAATGAGAATGCATCCACATTCATGCGGGAGGCTGGGTGCGGCCATGTCGGAGGCCGGCTGCGGCCATGCGGCCAAACGGGAGGCCGTTCGCGTGGTCGCGAGGCCGACCGTGGCGACAACCGAGTAGGCGGTCCGCCGATCGCGTGACACTCGCTCGGGCGGCCGGCCGCTTGGTCTTGCGGCCATGGCCACGCGGCGATGGTGGCCGACTGGCCGGGGGACTGATCGGCCGCTTGGCCTCACGCCCGCGTGACGTCGGCCGGTCGACCGAGCAGTAAGTGGGTCGCTTGGTGCCGCGACCGTGAGGCTGAGGGGCTGTGCGATGGCGGTCGGCCGCTCGCTTAGCAGCGTAGACGCGTGACAGAGACCACATGTGTGGCGGTTGGCGGCTCGCCGGCCGGACGGTTGGAGGTTCGACGGTTTTGCTGCAGGCTATTCCCGCGTGGCGGTTAGGGCGGTTCCCACCATGGGATTTGTGGGTTGACTTTGGTCAATCCCACTTAGCCTCCATGACCACTACTAAGGGCGTGCAAAAATAACCGAAGAACTAGACCGAATCAAATGGTTCAGGTCAGTTTCAAATAGGTTCGGTTCGAGTCCGTTTCCCATAATACTAGAACCGGCGATTCAGTTCAATTCCTGGTTCCAAGGGTTGGGTACCCAGAACCGACCCGAGAACTGAATATCAATACTAAAAATAAATATTTTGAGATAGCGATTATAATTGTATTGACTAAATGCGCTAAAAGAATTGAGAATATAGTCGTATGACTAAAAATAATATTTATTGTACTTATGTAGTTATATGACTTCAATATTATAAAGTCACGATTCAACTATTTTGAGACATTGAAACTTATATTACAAAGAATCATGAGTTGGTAGAAATATTTTAAAATTACTTTTAGACATAGGTAGAAGTGAGTAATAACTTCTCAAAAAAAAAGTTATCAAACTTTTTATTTTGACGTAATATTTATCATAATGAAAGAAAAATGATTTAAATGATTAAAAATATAACTAATTCATATTTATTTTATTTGTGCTTAATTTGACTATTTTTCTTATGTTTCTTTGCTAAAAATGCCGAAAAAATTGATCCGGAGAAGTTAAGTTGGACTTTTATTTTGGCTTGCGCAGGTTGTTGCAACAATTTATTTTAGTTGTTGCAATAAGTAAGAATCCAAAATTCAAAGTTTAAATTCAAATCTTGGCATCATTTGTAAATTAAAAAAAAAAGAACTCTTAGTTCATTTTGGCATGAAATAAAAAAAGAAAATATCATCTTAAAAGTGCTGAATTTCTATAATGAAAGATATCATTTTTCATTAAAAGATTTTTCGCTTAAATTGGACAATTTATATATAAGGAAAAATATCATTTGGACATATCTCTCTTTTGAACCAAATTTGAGAGACTGAAAAGAGGGGGTTCAGCCAGCATAAAAGGGAGAAGAGAGGGGGATTTTTAGCCATCCTCAATATCATAATAATCACCATCATTTGGAGGAGGATCGGCTAGAGAAGGAAGAAGAAGGCCGACGGCAAGAGCAAAAATCCGGAGAAGAATTTCTGCAATATTTGATGTTAATCATCATGTTTTATAAGATCTTTCTTGTTGTGTGTTTTATTCCTTACATAATGAACTAATTTTCTAAGTTTTGTATACCGCGCGAACAACATAGAAAGTCAGGCTAGATATTGAGGGTACTTTGTTTTGATATGATGTTGTGATTTTAATTATTTCTTATGATTGTTGAGAACTATTTTTATTAAAATTATGTTCTTATCTTATAGAAATTTTGGATTAAGAATTTTTCTTCTAAATTGCTTGAGAAGATTTGAGAGATGAGTTATGTTAATTTAGGGTTAAATTCTTTCTTTTGCACATCGAGATTCAAAAGAGGAGTTGCATCAATCTTTAGCCAAGTTTCATCATTATACTACGCTGCGAGATTCGAGAAAGGAGTAACGTAAGTGTAACATAAATTTCAATATAACATGAAGAAAGAATGAGATTTAGGCTCTGTTTGGGGGGGGGGCTTATTTTTACCGGTCAAACGGTTACGACCGCATGAATCAGACCTTAATTAAGGTTTGATTCATGCGGTCGTAACCGCTTGACCGGTAAAAATAAGCCCCCCTAAACGAAGCCTTCAACTTATGTTAACAACTTTGATTTGTGCGCTTTATGTTTTTTTTCCCTATCTAAGTTAGAGATAACTAAGGAAATTAGGATAAATGGATTTCAGTGATCAAGAGATAATGACATACACTTTCAAATCGTTGCATGATAATTTATCAAGTATTTCATAAAGGATTACTCTAAACACTCATCACAATAGATAAAGAAAATCAATGTAAAAGAATATTTCTCTCAATTGATAAAAGTAATTTTAAGTAAACGTTATTTAGTTTTGTTATTGTTTTCTTTTAATTTTTCATTATCAAATTCACTCTAATTAATTCGCTTGAATTTAAAGAAAAGATAGAGCTAGTACTTGTGAGCGCTAAATTAATCACTTCTCTGTGAGAAAGATCTTAACTCACTTTATATTACTTAATCTGGCATGTGCAGTTACGTTAATACGTAAATCCATTTCAAGCGTATCATATTTTTGACGCCATTGTCGGAGAAGTGCAACTTATTTTGTATTTTATTTCTTCCAATATTAGTTAACTCTTAGTATTTAGATATCAAGTTTTTTTTTTCATTTTCTAGGATATATATATAATTAACCATTTTAATTTTATTTATTTCTAATTTTAAAAAAATCAAAGTAGGTTTATTCATTTAAATTATTTGTGTATAGTTAGTCCCTGCAAATATTTATGTCCATTTGGTGAATCTACCTCTACATCATCATATTTCAATTTACTCAATGTCATTATTGTAGGGCATTCAATCATGATAGTAATGAGTGTTATATAGGAGACTATAGTTATAGGTCATACGGCTCAACCTATGAAGTATTAACATCTGAGGATACTTCATACAATGCACCTAATTTTTATAATTATGCGTCGTCACAACATGCATCATTTCTGTATTTCAGTCTGTCCCCTCAAAGGACGAGAAAAAAAGAGAAATAATGTTTGTTTTGTCGTAGTACCGAGCACACTTTAAAAGATTGCATTGCATTTCAACGCCAAAGAGAGGAGAATAACAAACCAAAATCCAAATCATCTCATCCTCTTCTCATTTTGGCATTCCTTCTATTTTTGATGATATATACGCATTACCACCTTGTCTATGGGGGAGTGTTAATGATATATCCATCAGGTTCGTTGATGATCTGTGCGACGGCATCACAGAGTTGCCCCCCTACATATTCATCTCTATTTTTATATTCACACATGGAGAAACTATCCCACATATTCTCTAATAATGTGATCACTACAGTTCCCCACAGGGTGATAATCTAGAACCTGAGGCTGTGCTAAAGTGGTACAAAGATGGTGTTCCCTCCTATGGGGGGAATAATTCTTTATGGCATGATGATGCGCCAATGTGGGATGAAGAGGATATCCTTTCTAATGAGGAGGTTTTCACTTCTTCATTGGATGGAGATGTCTAACTCACCACCGAGACCCTTGAGTTCTCGGGTCCTCCTTGCTACGATACTTACGATACCAACAACAATCAATCCTTGAATCCTATTAGAAGTGAAATTGGGATCACTCCCATAATTACAAATTATTTATGTCTTTCTTCTATTTTATTTCCTGACCACCCTTCTTTGCTAGAACATGTGCAGGAGAATTCAACAGTGACAAATATTTTAGGAGCTGAATCTGAAATATAAGTCATGGTTGGGAGCTCTCTTCTTTGTGATTAGGATTATTTTCCCTCACATGAGAAAGCCCAACACTATATTTTTCCACTTATCTTACTTATGTCACCACTGATCCACTTAAATATCCTCTTCCTAAAAATTTTAATACACCCCTACATGAGTTTGAGTTTATTGACTCATATTTGAGTAATGCTGAAAATCAATTCTGGCAAGGGAAGTACATTGTAGTGATGGAATTCATTCTTTATTCCACCACACTGTCACCATTCGTGCTTCGCTTGAAGGACCCAGATATAAATAATGTTACTCACTGTGAACAAGTAATTAGGAGTTTTAGTTATTTATTTATTTAATATCTATGTTTCAAAAAAAATGCTACTGTAAGACAACCCATATTTGTGTGATTTTTTATTTTTATTTGGTCATTTATTCTTTTGTTTCAGTTTATCATTATAATTTTTTTGAGCTCATCACTACATGAACACTTCATTTAGACTTAGCAGGATGATCTTTGATGTCATTTCACTTCCTGTGTATAATAGGGAAGATAGGAGAACACGCTTCAGATTGCGGATTTTAGCGGAGTATTTAATTTCAGTTTTTTTATTCTCATTGAATAAATGGTCTCTCATTCAAATAAGTAAAAAATATTTTTTATGCTTAAAAATAATATCTTTACTAGGGACTAGCAAAAGACATTAGTGTGGAGGTGGAGATGTTATAACTTCGACCATTTGGATGAAGAATAATGTATTCAAACACAAATTTAATGATCTTAATTTTTTTTAATTAATCAATAAACTATTCTAGTTATTCAATGATAATTAATTGGTACGGCTAGAAAATCTTAAGAATTCAAATTATGAATTTAAAGTTAGTAAATTTTTTGGGTAAAACTCTCTTAAACATCTATTTTATGTACACCTTTCTATAAATATTTTGTTTACTTCCAAAGTAATTTTTCGATATTAATTTTTATAAATTACGAGCAGGGGTGAGCAAGAATTGAGTTAATGTTGTAAGTCAAGACTTGAGCTTGGGTAGTTATTCCATTTTGATCACCCGCAAGAACATTTAAGCTTGAATCTTTTCATTTTTGATACACATTATTTCATGCTTAATTTTCCTATATCCATACTAGTTATGTCTTAGTAAGTTAGCTATTTATGAGTGTTTAATTTTTATTTTAAAAAATGATTGAATTTCATAGTGATATGCGACCTAGGTATATGTATACATACTTAAAATGATCCTAACTTTGAAGAAAAAATGTGTCATTGTGATATGCCGCCTAAGTATGTGAATGCACATTTGGAATGATCTCAGCTATAATAAATAAAAAGAAAAAGAAATATCAAAGTGATATGTGGTCTAAGTATGTGTACTTATACTTGGAATGATCTCAACTATGAATAAGAATGTATAAAAAAATATTTGTTTGAAAATTAAACCTCATAATATAGTGAATTATTAAAATCATTTACTAGGGAAATATCATCCCGCTGTCAAAATCTAACCATAAATTCCTAGCCAAGCCGAATACAATCCTATTTTAATTGAACTACTAACTCTTATGAAGGCTAAATCGAAAAATTAACATTTTCTTATCATTTCCAATTAATGTGGGGTTCAATGAGAAAAATTGCATGAGAGTAATTTTTTTAAAGAAAAGCACACACAACACAAGATTCTTAATTAAACTTTATCTTTTATCGAACTAATGGATTTGTGAATGTTTGAGCTCTTATTGATTGGTAAGCATACTAGTTGAGTAAAGCGAATTTCTTTAGTATGTTTTGATTAATTTATTTTCAAGAAAAAATGATCATTTGAAATTACATCTTGATATTATTTTTTCATTCAATTTATGAAATGAATTATCTTTGCTAGAGACTAGCAAAAGTTTAAGTGTACAGGTGTGATAACTTTCCAAAAAGAGTTATCTAGTTCTTCTTTCTGATGTAATATTTATCATAATGAGGAAAAATGATTTAAATGAGTAAAAATATAAGTAATTCATATTTATTTTATTTGGGATTAATTTGACTTTTTTTTATGTTTTTTTGCTAGAAACGCCAAAGAAATTGATTCGGAGAAGTTAAACTCGACTTATATTTTGGTCTGCGCAGCTTGTCGCAACAACCTATTTTAGTTGTAATAAGTTGGAATCTAAAATTCTAAGTTTAAATTCAAATCTTGACGTCGTTTGCAAATTTGAAAAAAGAAGTCTTAGTTCGTTTTTACATGAAATAAAAGAGCAAAATATCATCTTAAAAGGGATAAATTTTTATAATGAAAGATATCATTTTTCATTAAAAGAATTTTTCCTTAAATAGGATAATTTATATAAAAGTAAAAAGTTCTTTTGGAGATATTTCTCTTTTGAATCAAATTTGAGGGGTTGAAAAGAGAGGGATTTTTAGCTATCCTTCTTGTCTTAAGAGTACTTCTTTAAATAAAACTAGAAATTCACCTTAATTATCGTCTTGAATTTAGAGAACGGAAAGAGCTAGTAATTGTGATCACTAGGTCAATCACCTCCTCGAGGGAACGATCACTTCTCACTTTATATTACTTGATTCGGCACGTGCACTTGCGTAAATGCAAAAACTTGATACGCCCGAGATAGATGTATATTTACGCAAGTGCACGTGCCGAATCAAGTAATATAAAGTGAGAAGTGATCGTTCCCTCGAGGAGGTGATTGACCTAGTGATCACAATTACTAGCTCTTCCCGTTCTCTAAATTCAAGACGATAATTAAGGTGAATTTCTAGTTTTATTTAAAGAAGTACTCTTAAGACAAGAACTAAAATGCGCGGACAAGAAAATATTGTTATCCAAGTTTTAGAGAAGCAATCTTGCGTGTTGGTTTCCCTTACCTATTGCGATGATTTTTTTATAGAAAAAGCTTTCATGAGTTGTTTGACTTCTATCTTGCAAGGATTTAAAAGCGGATCTCTTTATCCCTCGATTTCCGAGATCCGGTCACCCAAATTCCCCCAGTTATCTCTAACTTGGGTGGAAAGAAAGTAACGAAAAGTGCACAAATCCACTACGCTAACTCAAGAGGAAATCTCATTCTCTCTTGAAGTTATATTAGAAATTAGGTTACACTTACACCGCTCCTCTCTCGATTCTCGCAGTGCAGTAAAAAGATGGAATTTTGACTAAAGAAATACGTGACTCCTCTCTCGAATCTCGCCACGTATTATAAAGGATTCAACCCTAGACTAACATAACTCCTCTCTCGAATTTCGTCATGCTAACTAAAAGATGAATACTTACTCAAAACATCCACAAATAGATAACACAATTCCAATAAAGATAGAAAATCAAACAATCATTAAGTCAAAACCTTGAATCAAATCATCACAACAAGTAAGGTACTCACAACATACAAGATCTTAGAAATTAGTTCATGGCGGAGAGATGAAACCAAATTAGATGGATCTTACTAGACATGCTTCAGAAAATTCGAAAGTTTCAAGAAATAATTCACTCGGATGTGGGAGATCCGTTGCTCTTGACGATCCGGTGTAGTTTTCTTCTTCTTCTTGCCTAGGGTTTGTCTCCCAAGATGGATCTTCTCCTCCAAAAGCTCCTCTATCTCTATGTCCAGAACTCCTCTTTTGTCCTTTTTTTGTCCTTTAAAAATGCCTCCAGATATGCCAAGGGATGCCTCCTTCCAAATTTGAAAAGGTGGCAAAATTCGAATTTCAAACTCTGAAAACCGCCCAGGAGACGTTGCAACCTTCATTTTTTGGGGTGTTGCAACACCCGCGCTGTGCCTACTTGCATTGCCAATCAGAAAGAAAGGTGTTGCAACCATTTATTTTTTTGGGTGTTGCAACACCCGCGCTGTGCCTACTTGTATTGCCAATCAGAAAGAAAGGTGTTGCAACCATTTATTTTTTCGTGCGTTGCAACCTTTTTCCAGATTTTTATATTTTGGCAGATTTCCGTCCATGAGCTTATTCCTCTTGCACCACTAGTAAACATACAATGAAAAGAGACCAAATTAGCCTTGAATTAGATAATCAAACAATTACTTTCATTTCTATAGCTTTTTGTGTTTATTCGTGTAGGATATGCCGAATAATTTGTCAGAAAACGTGGCTAGATAACTTCTTTTGGGAAGTTATCACACCCCCACACTTGAACCTTTGCTAGTCCCGAGCAAAGAGAAATAATTATTTCAAATGGGTGTTCGATAATTATCACTCTCCAAATCAGAACAATCCTATCTTGATCAACATTAGTCCAAGATATTCAAGAAGTTCGCTTTACTCAACTGATAAGCTTGATTATTATTAAAAGTTCAAACATCACAAATCCATTAGCTTGATAAAAGATAAAGCATACTAAAAAATTTTGTGTAGTGTGTGCGCCTTCTTCCAGATTATTTACTCCCTCGTACTTTTTCATTGAACATCCTCAATAATTCAAAAGGGTAAGAATAAGCTAAGTCATTACGCTAGCCTTGATAAGAATTAGCAGCAAACGAGAGCATAGGTTTAGCCTTGGCTTGGTTGGCAATTCATGAATAGGCTTAAATAGTGGCATGGTAATTCCCTAGTTAATAATCTCAATCTTTCACCATATTACGAGGTTCATTCCCTAAGCCTTGCATATATAAACATATTGTGTCAATAGTTGGGATCATTCTAAGTATGTAATTGCCTACCCAGGTCACATATCACTATGACAAAAGTTTTGATTATTTCTTTTTTTTTTTTCATATGGTCACAGTTGGGATCATTCTAGATAGACGTGTACATACTTAGGCCGCATATCACTATGACAATTCACAATTTTTCTCTTTTTTTTATATATAAATGCTGAATTGGAACACCCATAAATGGCTAGTGGATTAAGATAAAACTAGTGAAATATGGGGAATTTGGTCATTCAGTAGTGGGTAACAAAATGATACAAAACCAAACAAAGAGTCTCATGAAAGTTCAAAATTGTTGAAGCCAAAAATGACCTCAACAAATGTTCACGAACCAAAGCGCAGTCAATGCCTACTTCTCTCAAACCTCGACCCCTGACAGGTTGCTAAGGCCCTAACACTGACCCAAAGCCTCAGCTGGGAGGTCCCACCACACACCCGGAAGATCTCTGAGAGCTTCCCCTCCAAAGCCGAATGCTGGGCTGGGAGCTCTTCAGAAGGCACTAGGGCTAGAGGAAAATGATCAACTTGCCTTCTAAAGAGCCCTTATGGGTCTTTTTATAGCCTTCCTTTGACCTGAAAATACTGAAATACCCCTGAGGGGTCTGCCAATAGCCAAATCCCGCTGTCATTCAAAGGGCACTTGGGTAATTTTACCTCGGGATAATATATTATAAAATAATCCCCTTTACGGGCGCCGGGCCCTACCACGTGGGCCCACTTGGCGAGAACCCTGGCCGTGAAGGCTCTCGCCGGACCCCCACCAGGGCCAACCCTGGCGAGACCCCTTGCCAGGGAGGTTCGCGCCCTTCACGGTCTTGAAACTACCGCGACTGAAGGCCTACTTGGGGCCTTCTCGCCTCCCCTGGGCGGGAGCTTGCCCTAAGGCGGAAGCTTCCGTGGTCGACGATCTCTCCTGCCGAGAGCTCGACTATCTGCCTTGGTCGGTCGACGATCTCTCCTGCCGAGAGCTCGACTATCTGCCTTGGTCGGTCGACGATCTCTCCTGCCGAGAGCTCGACTATCTGCCTTGGTTGGTCGACGATCTCTCCTGCCGAGAGGTTGAACATCTGCCTTGGTCGGTCGACGATCTCTCCTGCCGAGAGCTCGATTATCTGCCTTGGTCGGTCGACGATCTCTCCTGCCGAGAGGTTGAACATCTGCCTTGGTCGGTCGACGATCTCTCCTGCCGAGAGGTTGAACATCTGCCTTGGGCGGGAGCCCCTTCAGGGCGAGAACTCTATAAGTATGTCTTAGGGCTAACCCCGGGCTAACCTGAGCCTAGCCCAATTCCTCAGTGGTGTCTCCGGGTCCCACCCAGCGAATATGGGGTTGTACACAATCCCCGCTCTTTTCGAGCTTGCCCTGCGCTCGACAAGACAAGTCCAACCCCCAGAATATTCGCTGGACACGTGCCCGCCTATCGAGGGAATCTTTTGGTGGGTCCCACTGCGGCTATAAATATGTATTGACGGACGTCCATACGCCCTGCCCTTGAAATACGACTCTCTGACTGAGCTCTCGCCTCCGGGATTCTCGCGCGAGCTCACCATGCATCCCAAGCGTGCTGCCAAACCGCTTCCGCAGGACCTCCAAGACCGGTTAGCCGCTGCCCAAGCGCGGGCCTTGGCTAACTGTGCGGCGGTGGCTCCATGGTTAGCGAAAAAGACTTCAACCGCCGGGCCTTCGGAGCCGAAGAAGAAGGGAAAGAAAAGGGCGAAGGCGGTCCGACGGGACCTTTCTCGCGAGAACAGGGATCCTCCTTCCCCCACTCCCAATCCTGCCGGGGATTCTTCCCTACAGAAGGTAAGCCTTTTGCCCGTGCCTACCGAGCTGACTGGACATTAGATTCGATGATTAAAGTATGCTTTCGCAGGAGTCCGCTCCCAATAATGACGCCGAAATTCCGCCCAGCTCTTCGAACCTACCCGCTCATCCCCCCGAGGGCCAAATACGGGTCTCGGAAAGGATTCCTCCAGCCGAGGCCGGAACGACAGGTACATTTTCCCTTGTCAATATTTTAACCAGACCCTTTCTTTTCTGAACCGTCTTCTCGCAGTGCCAGCTCCCGCCGACCCGGGTCTATCCACCCGGGAAGATGAAGCGAGAACTGTCGAAGAGCCTCCCGCGGTGGCCAATCCTCTCCTGCAGGCGGGAGGGGCGGCTTCTGAACCTCCCGCTACTCTCAAGGATGCTGATCGCCCCTTGAGAGAAGACCACTTCCCTCATGCTTCCGGCCCGGCCGGGATCATCGTGCGCGAGCCCTTCCGCCCGGGGCTGGGCAAGCCCCTTCACCTCCTTTATGGAACCAACGGAGGGGTCGGGCCTTCCCGTCCAACTTTGGCTGACGGTTCTCGCCCAGCCGCAGGTATGCGAAAACTTTTTCGGACTGTTGATCGTCATGCCTTGACCAAAATTCTCGCGTGCTTCTTCCGCAGGTGATCCTGGCTTGCGGTCGGAAGTCAATGAGGAAGGAGAGGAAGAGGAAGAAGAAGACGAGGAAGAAGAGGACGAAGAGTCCCCCCTCCCTTCGTCTGGCGAGATAGAGGAAACCCTGAACAGTGCAGGGAGCGCGAAGGGGAGACGAAGGAAGATCTCGGCCATCTTGGCCAAGCTTGTCCGGCGGGATCGTGCCCATGCTGCCGCGGCGAAAGCGTTCCGCGAATCCGTGGAGCAAAGACTGGAGGCTCTGGAGCGGGACTTCTTCTTGGGCGAGACTGATTGCCCGCGCGGGCCTTCCGCCGAGTCTTCCCCAGGGAGGTGCATCTCGCAGATCCGGGACTACGCCAGGCGGATCAACCTTGGGTGTACCACGCTATCGTCTTACTTCAACCCGTTGGCGCCCCCAAGGACTAGGCGGCGAGAACGGGGACGATGGAGCTGGAAACCCTACTAGCCTTCGCGCTCTGAATCTTAGTGTCTCTTTTTTCTTTTCTTTTTCTCTTCCCCCTGTTTCTCTTTTTCAATGTCTGTAATAAACATTATTATTAATTAAGTTCTTATCCAGCTTGCGCTAGCGAGAGTCTCGCTTCTACCCATGTCTCTTTTCCCTTTCCTTTTTATCGCTCTGCAGGGCTTTTTAATCAAGGCGCTTACCTCGATCTAGGATGCTTGCGCTGATTTAGGAGGTTTGCGTTAACCCAGGAGGCTTGCGCCAGTCTAGGAGGCTTGCGCCGATCCAGGCAGTCGCGTCGAAACCTGAAGCGACCGTTGACCGCCGTCATCCTGAGGGGGAGAACCGAGGCGCCGTTAGCCCGGATTCTGACAGCTGTACTCCGCTGTCACTTTCTCTCTCTGCGGGATGAACTCATGATGACTACGATTCCCTATAAATAGAGAAGTCTACCAACCGCATTTACTTCTCCGATCCGGAACCTCAGCCTTCCCTCCGTGCTCTCGCGTTCCTGCTTCCGCTTCGACCCCCCTACAGCTCTCGCTCTTACTCACGAACTAGCCATGCCTGGCGAGAGCAAGGGTCGCGCCCATTGCGCGGAAGCCTTCCAGAAACATCTCTTCCCTTCCTGCAAGCTCACCCTCGACGAATACAACGCGATCGTCGACCGCTACGTTCCCGCCGGCTTCTCGGCGCGGAACCCGGGGAATCATGATAGGGTGAATACCCCCGGGGCGGGAGAGCTTGCCATCCCCCTCGAGCATTTCGAGGTGGGCTTCCGCCTCCCCCTGTGGCCGGAGGTTCGGTTAGCTCTCCGTTATTATGGGGTGGTGCCCGCCCAGCTAAACCCGAACTCCGTCGCGATCCTTATAGCATTCATATGCTATATGCGATCCGAGAGGATCGAGTTTAGCCTGCCCATCTTCCGGAAGCTATTCAACTTCCGTGCCAAGGGGGGGGGTAGTTTTCTTCTCCGGGCAACAGCTCGAGGTTACCGGTCTCGCCAATAAGCACCACCATTGGGGCGAGAAGTTCGTATACGTCAGCGGGGACTTCGGCAACGTCCCGCTTCAGCCCGTCCAGTATGAAGACGCTGCCTACAAGCCGCCCGCCCTGGGATCGCGCGAGAGCGCAATCCTGGAGTTCTTCGGGACCAAGGAGTTCGACGTCCCCTATCTTCTGCGGGACGTCGACTCCCTCCCTTTTGTTCAATCGGGCGAAGGTACGGTCTCGCCTCAGATTCTCTTTTTTATCAAAAATTTTCTTACGCTGGAGGGCTAAAGCGTTTTTACTTTGCAGGAGAGCGGGAGGTCCCCCTGCACCAACCCTTCGCCGCAGGCCGGGGTGTCGAGGGTCTGGCAGCGAGAGGCCCCCTTGCGCTCGCGGAAGCTAGCGCCAGCGCCTGCCGAGAAGATCCAACCCCTTCCATGCCGCCACCGGCCAAGAAGCGGAAGGCCACCCTTCCTCCTCTCCGCGCGCTGAAGAGGCCCAAGCCTTCTGCCGCCGACAAGGGGAAATCGTTGGCGGTCTCGCCCGCCCAACCTCCTCCTGAGGGCAGGTCCTTTGAAGCGATCCTTCAGAGGGCCAGTGAGATGGATGCCGCCGCCGCCGCCAAGAGCCGCGCCGAGGCTTCCGCCAGGAACACATCGACCGTAGGCGAGGCTGGGGGAGAAGTGGTTGCCGCCGAGACCTCCGCCAACGTCCCGCCCCAGGAGGTGCCGAGAGGGCACCGGAACTTTGGTTTAGGCGTCAGGTACGCCGACCCGGAGGGGAAGCCCCAGATGGAATGGGACCCCAAGACAAACTCAATCAGGGTCTCGACCCTCCTTCCCCGATGGTCGGAGGGGGAAAATGTGACCGGCGAGGCCTTCTCGCTTGGGTATGGTCTATACAGCCGGGAAGATGCCAGCGTGTTCGACCAGACGCCTACCCGCCTTCTAGCCTTCGACGCCACCCGGGCCGTAATGCGCGGGTTCGAGCTTACACATATGTGTGCGCGTCGAAGCATCACTATTGACAAGAACTTCACAGATATGCGCAAGGCGAGGGAGGACGTGATAGCTCGCGCGCATGCCGCGGAAGAAGAACTCGCGAGAGCTCAACAGGAGCTCGCGGATGCCAAATTGGCGCTGTCTCTGCGCCCCGCGACCGAGGTAGGCGAGACCTTCATGAGCCCTTGCCCCCGTTTCCTCGAAGTTTCTACTGTGTAATGCGCGACTAAGATCTTTTGTCCCTTTTGCAGGATTCCGCCCAAGTCAGGGAGCTTCGCGCAGAGCTGGCCAACGCGCGCTGCGAGAGCGTCCTTCTGAGGGAATAGCTCCGCGCAGAGCTAACGAAGGGCCCGCCCCCGGAGCTAGATGCGAGGTTGCGGAGCCGCTACCTCTCGGAGTACGACGTCGATAAACTGCTTCAAGCCAACGCTCAGGCGACCGTCAAGCTGACGCTCGAGACGCTGCGAGACGTCGAGCTGCTCCGGGAGGATGGCGCGACCATCGACGCTCGCCAGCTTCTCCCTTGGCTTTACGACCCAGTTCCCAAACCCCCGGGCGCGCCGGACTCGCCGCTCTCAGACGTCCCGAGGTCCTCTCCCGCTGTTGACGAGACGTCCGGGGAAGGCTCTGGCGATGCTTCAAGCGAGAGCACCAGTGGGGACTACAGCGCGTCTCCTTAAGTTGTCTTTTATTTTGAATATCCTTTTGTAATGAGCGAGAGGCTCCTCACTTTTGTAATTAACCTTATATAAAGTAATGTTTCATTTCTTCACTGTCATTGTGTTTTTTAAGCGTATATTACTATGTCGAATGACTTCCGCGCGAGCTTCCGCCGAGACCCTTAGTCTCTTTAGGGTGACCTTACTTAGAGATCAGCTAGGCGGAAACCTCGCATCGTCGATTGAATCGTCCTGCCTGGGCCCGCCGGGAGCTTTCTTTTTGCGAGAGCCTCCTTTAGCCGAGACCTTTGCTGGCCGAGACCTCTGGGCCGGGACCCTTTAGGGATTTGCCCCCGGTCTAGGTCAGGGTCCTGCCCACATATTTTTCCGACCAATCAAACCCCTACCCCGTCGGCGAGCCGTTGGACCTGCTAGCTCGCATGGGTGCCCGCGCAGCGGGTCTACCGGGGTTTGAGCCGAGCTCGTTGTAACGTAGTAACTACCAATCAAGAACCAAGGATCAAAAGGTCAAGGACTCCACCTATCCCCCGCAGGCGAGCCTTCGGACCTGCCAGCTTGGGGGGAGCCTGCGCAGCGGGTCTGCCTGGGGCCGAGCCGAGCTCGGGGTGTCGTTGAAGTGGCTAAGAACAAAGTATCACAAGAGCCAACCTATCCCCCACAGGCGAGCCTTCGGACCTGCCAGCTAGATGAGAGCCTGCGCAGCGGGTCTACCTGGGGCCGAGCCGAGCTCGGGGTCTCGTTGAAGTGGCTAAGAACAAAGTATCACAAGAGCCAACCTATCCCCCACAGGCGAGCCTTCGGACCTGCCAGCTAGATGAGAGCCTGCGCAGCGGGTCTACCTGGGGCCGAGCCGAGCTCGGGGTGTCGTTGAAGTGGCTAAGGACAAAGTATCACAAGGGCCAACCTATCCCCCACAGGCGAGCCTTCGGACCTGCCAGCTAGATGAGAGCCTGCGCAGCGGGTCTACCTGGGGCCGAGCCGAGCTCGGGGTGTCGTTGAAGTGGCTAAGAACAAAGTACCACAAGAGCCAACCTATCCCCCACAGGCGAGCCTTCGGACCTGCCAGCTAGATGAGAGCCTGCGCAGCGGGTCTACCTGGGGCCGAGCCGAGCTCGGGGTGTCGTTGAAGTGGCTAAGAACAAAGTATCACAAGGGCCAACCTATCCCCCACAGGCGAGCCTTCGGACCTGCCAGCTAGATGAGAGCCTGCGCAGCGGGTCTACCTGGGGCCGAGCCGAGCTCGGGGTGTCGTTGAAGTGGCTAAGAACAAAGTATCACAAGGGCCAACCTATCCCCCACAGGCGAGCCTTCGGACCTGCCAGCTAGATGAGAGCCTGCGCAGCGGGTCTACCTGGGGCCGAGCCGAGCTCGGGGTGTCGTTGAAGTGGCTAAGAACAAAGTACCACAAGAGCCAACCTATCCCCCACAGGCGAGCCTTCGGACCTGCCAGCTAGATGAGAGCCTGCGCAGCGGGTCTACCTGGGGCCGAGCCGAGCTCGGGGTGTCGTTGAAGTGGCTAAGAACAAAGTATCACAAGGGCCAACCTATCCCCCACAGGCGAGCCTTCGGACCTGCCAGCTAGATGAGAGCCTGCGCAGCGGGTCTACCTGGGGCCGAGCCGAGCTCGGGGTGTCGTTGAAGTGGCTAAGAACAAAGTATCACAAGGGCCAACCTATCCCCCACAGGCGAGCCTTCGGACCTGCCAGCTAGATGAGAGCCTGCGCAGCGGGTCTACCTGGGGCCGAGCCGAGCTCGGGGTGTCGTTGAAGTGGCTAAGAACAAAGTATCACAAGGGCCAACCTATCCCCCACAGGCGAGCCTTCGGACCTGCCAGCTAGATGAGAGCCTGCGCAGCGGGTCTACCTGGGGCCGAGCCGAGCTCGGGGTGTCGTTGAAGTGGCTAAGAACAAAGTACCACAAGAGCCAACCTATCCCCCACAGGCGAGCCTTCGGACCTGCCAGCTAGATGAGAGCCTGCGCAGCGGGTCTACCTGGGGCCGAGCCGAGCTCGGGGTGTCGTTGAAGTGGCTAAGAACAAAGTATCACAAGGGCCAACCTATCCCCCACAGGCGAGCCTTCGGACCTGCCAGCTAGATGAGAGCCTGCGCAGCGGGTCTACCTGGGGCCGAGCCGAGCTCGGGGTGTCGTTGAAGTGGCTAAGAACAAAGTATCACAAGAGCCAGCCTATCCCCCACAGGCGAGCCTTCGGACCTGCCAGCTAGATGAGAGCCTGCGCAGCGGGTCTACCTGGGGCCGAGCCGAGCTCGGGGTGTTGATGAAGATTCCTTCAAACAGGCCTATTCTATCATTGAGATGAGGAGTCATAGCCGGTTAGAACAAAAAGCATAAAGATTGCATACTCAGAGATAGTCAATATTCTGAAATAAACTTATTGAAAATGCAATAGTTATTTACAACATTACAATCCTTCTTTCCCCTTACGGGTAGAAGCGCTTCAGGTCATCACCATTCCAGGTGTGACTCAAGGTCCTTCCCTCCGCATCCTGGAGATAGTAGCCTCCGTTGACCAGAGCCTTCTCTACTATATAAGGCCCCTCCCAGCTAGGGTTGAGCTTACCAACCGCGGCCGACCTTCCCGCAGCGTCGACCTTTTTCAGTACTAGATCCCCCTCGGCGAATTGCTTGACTCTGATGTGCTTATCGAAGTACCGAGCCATTCGCCGTTTTATTTCTTCTTGCCTGATGGCGGCAACATCCCGCAGCTCTTCCACCATATCTAATGAGAGGCGCAACCCTTCCTCATTCTCCAACCTCCAAGCTTCGCTTCCCTCAGCTGCGGCCGCGACCCTTGGGGACCTAACCTCGAACTCCACAGGGAGGACAGCCTCACACCCATGAGAGAGCTTGAAGGGGGTCTCTCCTGTGGCCGTGTTCGGAGTTGTTCGCAAGGCCCACAGGACGGAAGGGAGCTGTTCCACCCAGCTACCCTTCAGGTTCTCCACCTTCTTTTTTAGCAAGTTGACGATGACTTTGTTTGCCGCCTCCACCTGGCCATTGCTCCGAGGATGATGGACAGAGGCGAACCTGAGGTCAATCCCCAATTGGGTGCAGAAATTGATGAATTCTTCACTGGCGAACTGAGGACCGTTGTCCGTCACTATCGCTTGGGGCAATCCGTGCCTGCAAATGATTTCCCCCCAAACGAAGTTTCTGATGACCTGGGAGGTTACCTTGGCTAACGGCTTGATCTCCAGCCATTTGGAGAAGTAGTCAATCATCACTAGGAGGAACCTCCTTTGCCCGCTAGCTGGAGGGAAGGGTCCAACCAGGTCCATCCCCCAAATGGCGAAGGGCCATGGCGCCGTGATGCTTCGAAGTCTTTGGGCGGGCAAGAGCTGGAGAGGAGCATGTACTTGGCACTTCCGACACCTCCTTGCGAATTCAGCTGTATCCCTCCTTATGGTCCGCCAGAAATATCCCTGCCTTATCACCCTTGCTTCCAATGTCCTTCCCCCTGAATGGTTGCCGCACTCTCCAGAATGCACCTCTTCCAGGATCCTCGGGACTTCCTCTTCGGTTACGCATCTCGCGAGGAGCCCTGACAACATCTTCCGATGCAAGCTCCCTTCCAGCATCAGGTAATGAGCCGCCTTGTGCCTGAAGCTCTTTGCATCCTTGACTTCTTCCGACAGTTCTCCTGTGGTTAAGAAAGTCACCAATGGATCCATCCATGAGGACCGCCGATTCACCTCCATCAACTCCCCCTCTTCAATGGCTGGTCGGAATAGTTCGGTTAGGGTACCTCCTCCCCGAGGCCCGAACTTCGCCAGTCGATCAGCTGCCGCGCTTTCCTCCCTGGGGACATGTCGAATAGAGAATGAACGGAAACCCCCGATGATGGCTCTTACCTTAGATAGATACCTCGCGAGGGTCGGCTCCCGGGCCTCAAACTCGCCTCGGATCTGCGATGCTACCACCATTGAGTCGGTGAAGGCTTCCACGTCCTGGATTTCCAACTCCTTTGCCAAGCGAAGGCCGGCGATCACAGCCTCATACTCTGCTTGGTTGTTGGTTACAGGGAAGTGGAAAGTCACTGCTTGCTCTATGGTAACTCCCTGAGGGCTTACCAACACCACACCTCCCCCCAGGGAGTGCCTTCCTGAGGCCCCGTCGACCACCATCTTCCACGCTTCTTGCGGCTTTGGTTCTTCGGCCTCCGCCTCGGTAACATAGTCCGCCAGGAAATCCGCTACGGCCTGGGCTTTGATAGAGAGCCTCGGGACGAAAGAGATGTCAAACTCGCTTAGCTCGATGGACCACTTTGCCAACCTTCCTGAATGTTCCACCCCCTCCAAGACCTTGCGAAGGGGATGGTCTGTTACCACCCTAATCGAGTGTGCTTGAAAGTAAGGGCGAAGCTTCCTAGCTGAGATGACCAAAGCATATGCTAGCTTCTCCAGGATGGGGTATCGGAGCTCTGCCTTTTTTAAGATTCGGCTGACATAATAGACGGGTAACTGCTTCTTCCCCTCTTCCCTAACCAAGACGGAGCTCACCGCCTCTCCTCCCACTCCTAAATACAAGGCTAGGTCCTCCCCCTCCTTTGGGCTTTGAAGTAACGGAGCTTGGGAGAGTTGCCTCTTCAGCCCCTGAAAAGCCTCTTCGCACTCGGCCGTCCATTCGAATGCTTGGTTGCCACGAAGTACTTTGAAGAAGGAGGAACATCTATCCCCTGACCGCGAGAGGAACCTGCTTAACCCGGCCAACTTCCCGGTCAAGCGCTGGATCTCCTTGGCGTTGCGAGGCGATTCTAGGTCTAGAATAGCCTTAACCTTATCGGGGTTGGGTTCTACCCCCGCGGGAGTCAAGAGGTGCCCGAGGAATTTGCCGCGACTAGCCCCGAAGACGCACTTCAAGGGGTTCAACCTCATCTTGAACTTCCGCAGGGTGGCGAACGTCTCCTCCAAGTCTCGCAAGTGGGAATCAACACACTTGCTCTTGACCATGAGGTCATCCACATAGACCTCCAGGTTCCTTCCCCTTTGATCTCGAAAGATTCGATCCATCATGCGTTGGTATGTTGCCCCTGCATTCTTTAATCCGAAGGGCATCATCTTATAGCTGAAGCATCCCTCTCTTGTGATGAAGGAAACATCCTTGACATCAGGAGGGTGCATCCGGATCTGGTGGTAACCTGAAAATGCATCTAAAAAACTCATAAGAGAAAAACCGACGGCTGAGTCAACCAGCGCGTCGATTCGAGGCAAGGGGTAACAATCCTTGGGGCATGATTTATTTAATAAGGAAAAATCGATACACATGCGCCATTTTCCTCCTCCCTTCTTTACCATTACCACGTTGGAGATCCAGCCTGGATACTGGATCTCTGAGATGAAACCTGCGTCCAGGAGCTTTTGGACCTCCTCTCGGATGGGGGCTTCTAGCTTGGTGGCGATGGCCCTCATCTTTTGGCGTATGGGGCGGGCTCTGGAATCCAGGTTCAAGCGGTGACAGGCCACGTCCGCGTCGATGCCCGGCATGTCTGCCGCGCTCCAAGCGAAGATGTCGACGTTGCCCTGGATGCAGGCTCGCATCCGCTCCTGATCCTCAAGGCTCAAGCCTCCGTTGATCCGAATCCTTTGCACCTCCCCCGCTCTTATAAGCACCTCCATCTCCACCACCTCTTCGGCCGGCTCCAGCCCCGACCGCTCCCAACTTACCCTTGCCTCTTCCCGCTCAAACTCGAGCTCTTCTCCCCCAACCTCATCAACTTCCATCGCCTCCTCCAGGCTCTCCTCCTGCCTCTGCTCTTCTTCATCCACCACTCCTCTCGCCTCTTCTGGGCTGATCTCCCCCAACTCCTCTGCCTCCGCCATCTCCTCAGCAACCTCCATCGCCTCTCCCAGGCTCATCCCCCCTTCCTCAACTCCTTCCTGGTCAGCCATCTCCCTCTCCAACTCCTCTGCCTCCTCCATCCACGACACGGTGTTAACCGCCGTCACATAGCACTGTCTTGCCATCTTCGGATCCCCCCTGATCCTAACCTGCACCCCTCCATTATTGAACTTGAGGCATTGGTGGTACGAGGAGGGTACACAGCGAAAGGCGCTGATGAGGGGGCGCCCAAAGATGGCATTGTAACTACTCGGGGCGTCCACGATTACGAACCGACAGTTCCGTGAGACGCCCCCAAGCCTCACATGCAAGCCTACTCCTCCTTCCACCTCTTTCCTTTCGCCGGAGAAGCCAAAAAGCGGTCCATCAGAAGCCAGGACCCTTTTTCCTTCCACCCTCATCTCATCGAAAGCCTTCTTGAAGATCACATTCACCGAGCTCCCATTATCCACTAGTATCCGGGAGACGGTGTAGTTCTCCACCGCTGTCTGGATCACAAGCGCGTCGCAGAACGGGTCCTCGTAGTCTGGCATATCCGCGGACGAGAAAGTGATCTTCTCCTCTGGGGGGGGAGCCTGGGAGGTCGAGGCGACCCCTCGGCGGAACATGGTTTGAAGGCTCCCCTTGCGGGTGGCCTCGATCCCCACCCCCCCGTGGATCACTCCGATCCCTCCTCGGGTCCCCACGTCAATCCTGTCTTCACATCTGTCCTCCACCTCTTCCCGCTGTACTTCAACGATCCTTACGGGCGGATCCTGCCTTCCGGCCCCTCTGGCCCCTCTAATCTCCAGAAACTCTGGGCATGTGGCCGTTGCGTGACCTTCCTCCTGATGGAAGTCACAATAAGGCAACCCCACTCTGCCCCCTCTTCCTTCTCCTCCTCCCCTTCTTCCGGCTCCCCGAAGTCTTCTTCCTCTTCCCCTTCCCACCTCCATAGCCTCCTGCGGCGGTGGGAAATGACCCCTTGGTCCTTATCGCCATCCTCCCTGCTCCAGCCTTCTGGGCTCCCGGAAGTTATCTCTTCCCTGAAGCCCTCCCTGGCCCTGGGGGCGACCCTCCTGAGGCCTCCAACCCAGTCGGTTGTTTGGCTCCCTGGCCCCCCCATGCTGTTGCCCCTGCCCTCGGGGCTCTTCTCTTCTCCTATCTTCCCTCGGCTCCCTCTGCTCCCTCGGCTCCCTCTGCTCTCTCTGCCTTCCCGCCACCGGCTCCTTCACGTCGTCCTCGGCCAGCCTGGCCAGCTTCCTCGCAAACGCCGGGTTTGCCCTCTCGAAGTCTATCTCCTTCGCCGCCCTCTCCATGAGCTCCTCAAAAGAGAGAGGGGGCACTCTCTTCAACTCCATGCTAAAGAACCCTGGCCTCAGCCCCAGGGTGAAGGCTAGCATCAGCGCATACCCCGGGACCTCCTGGACCAGGAGAACCTCCTCTTGGAACCGGTCGACATAGCGACCCAACGTCTCCTCCGGCCCCTGCCTCACTGCAAACAGGCACTCAGCCTCCTTCTTCCTTTTCTTCGAAGTTGAGAATCTCAACAGAAAACCCCTCCGCAGATCCTCAAAGCTGTAGATGGAACTTGCCGGCAACTGGTGGAACCAGTCCCTGGCCTTTTCTTTCAGAGTGATGGCAAAAAGCCGACACTTGAAGGCATCCGACATTTGCCTGATGGACACCACGTCCTCGAACCATTGCACGTGCTGGACCGGGTCATCCTTCCCGGTGTAGTAGGTCATGTCCGGCTCCCGGAACCCCTCCGGCACTGGAGCCGAGACAATGAGCTCACTAAAGGGGGTCTCGCCCCCTGCCTGGCGAGAAGGCACGTCCCGCGATCTCGGTTGGCTGGACCGATCCGCGAGACCTTGCCCAGGGAAGAGTTCCCGCACCGTCGCCTCCTTCTCGCCCAGATCCGCCGGAAGCTCCTTCTCGAGACGCTGGCCTGGGAAAAGCTCCCGTGCGGCTACGTCCCTCTCGCCTGCCTCCACCGGGACCTCCTTACCGGGGCGCTGCCCTGGAGCGTTCTCGCCTAGCAGCGGAACCACCTCCACCGGAACCTGCGGCGTCTCCCACTCGTTCCTTGCCGAGAAGGCCAAATTGATCGTCTGCATGACTTCTCGCCTGAAGTCCTCAAACATTTTCCTCGTCGCCTCGTCCACCCGGGTGGGGGATCCTCCCGCGCCTGATCCTTCACCCTCGCCTCCTGCCATGGGACTTAACTCGAGATTTTCTTGCACCGACTGCTTCCACGCTCACCGCACCAGAACTGTTGAAGCCAAAAATGACCTCAACAAATGTTCACGAACCAAAGCGCAGTCAATGCCTACTTCTCTCAAACCTCGACCCCTGACAGGTTGCTAAGGCCCTAACACTGACCCAAAGCCTCAGCTGGGAGGTCCCACCACACACCCGGAAGATCTCTGAGAGCTTCCCCTCCAAAGCCGAATGCTGGGCTGGGAGCTCTTCAGAAGGCACTAGGGCTAGAGGAAAATGATCAACTTGCCTTCTAAAGAGCCCTTATGGGTCTTTTTATAGCCTTCCTTTGACCTGAAAATACTGAAATACCCCTGAGGGGTCTGCCAATAGCCAAATCCCGCTGTCATTCAAAGGGCACTTGGGTAATTTTACCTCGGGATAATATATTATAAAATAATCCCCTTTACGGGCGCCGGGCCCTACCACGTGGGCCCACTTGGCGAGAACCCTGGCCGTGAAGGCTCTCGCCGGACCCCCACCAGGGCCAACCCTGGCGAGACCCCTTGCCAGGGAGGTTCGCGCCCTTCACGGTCTTGAAACTACCGCGACTGAAGGCCTACTTGGGGCCTTCTCGCCTCCCCTGGGCGGGAGCTTGCCCTAAGGCGGAAGCTTCCGTGGTCGACGATCTCTCCTGCCGAGAGCTCGACTATCTGCCTTGGTCGGTCGACGATCTCTCCTGCCGAGAGCTCGACTATCTGCCTTGGTCGGTCGACGATCTCTCCTGCCGAGAGCTCGACTATCTGCCTTGGTTGGTCGACGATCTCTCCTGCCGAGAGGTTGAACATCTGCCTTGGTCGGTCGACGATCTCTCCTGCCGAGAGCTCGATTATCTGCCTTGGTCGGTCGACGATCTCTCCTGCCGAGAGGTTGAACATCTGCCTTGGTCGGTCGACGATCTCTCCTGCCGAGAGGTTGAACATCTGCCTTGGGCGGGAGCCCCTTCAGGGCGAGAACTCTATAAGTATGTCTTAGGGCTAACCCCGGGCTAACCTGAGCCTAGCCCAATTCCTCAGTGGTGTCTCCGGGTCCCACCCAGCGAATATGGGGTTGTACAAAAATGGTCTAGCTACTAAAACATTATCTTGACTCACATTATTACTTAGTTCTTGCTCACCCCATTTCCTAATTTTAGAAATCAACATCAAAAGTTTTCAGAGAAGTAAACGAAAACTGGAGAAGGATGTGCATGAATCAAATGCCTTAGAGTGCTTTATCAAAAAAAATCTTGCTAATTTCAAATTCAAAATCTGAACTCCTAGGATTCCCTAGCCGTACCAATTAATTATCATTGAACTTCAAGAATAACTTATCACTAAGTTATTGTCAATATACGAGATATTACAAGTACGAGTGATCAAATTATCTACCGCCACAATTGCAGAGGCGATGTTAGCCAACACCCCCACACTTAAAGGCTTGCTAGGCCCTAACAAGGTTAATGTGTTATATATATAAAAAAAAAAATTCTTTCAATACTACTCAGCATTTGCATGAATTAAACAAAAGTGAAATTGAAACAGTAAAAACTCCCCTGATAAGGAAATGATGTCCTCTGAGTCTCTTGAGTTTTTTTAATGTGCTCCCCATGTGCTCCGATGATCTACAGTACTCCGATGATATTTACCTGCTCAACTTTAATCTTGGCTATGACAGAAGAGAACAAAATATGGAGGCAATCTAATAAAGTTCGTAACTGCATGAATTAGCAACAACAATGAACCAAAATAACTTAATCGCCTTCATATTCATGTCATAACTGTTAATTATAGCAATAGCCTAAATCATATTATATCAATTTGAACATAAAAGCAGAGTAATAAGGTATATTAAATTTAGTCTTTCCAAAATATCGAGCACTTAATGAGTCCAAATATACACGCAAGATCATATCATATCATGTGAGTAGTGCAGAGTACATCAACTATTAGTACAGTCAAACAAAATAGCTCAAAATATCATATCATATCATGTGTCCAAAATATCATATCATGTGTCCATTCACCATGCAGTCAAACAAAATAGCTCAAAATACGGTCATCCAGAGCAAAGCAGAAACAAAATAGTGTCCATCAACCATTAGTACAGTCATCCAAAAAAAATAAGTCAAAAAGGATCTAATCAGATCCCCCCTCATCGTCTTCTTCGGGTTCATCCATTTCTTGATCCTCCTCGCCTTCTGGCTCCACCTCTTTTTCCTGATTCCTTTCTTCTTCCTGTTCCTCGTCTTCTTCATCTAATTCGGTTGGGTCGAGAGTGCTTCCATCAGCCGCTAGCAACTCTCCCTTGTCGTTGAACTGCCACTGATATCGAAACGACTCTTCATCCACCTGCCACTTTGCTCTCTTCAAGAGACTATTAATCTTCCTCTCCATAATATCCAGTCGGGAACTGAAGTAGCAGTGCTGGCATCTCAAGTATACCTTTATGTACTCAATACTTTCCATAGCTTCATGCAACGTGACCCCTTCCCCGGATGGCATTGCTACTTTCTCCCGCTTTCTGGCCGATGACGCTGAATATCGACTTCCTATTCTTTTGTGAGGTGTCTTAAAACCGCTGTCCATCTCAGTCCCTACTTTAATATTCACCTTCACAACCTGTCCAGTTATCGGCCTCCGCACTTGGGTTAGCAAATCCTCAGCACCGCAGGCTACCCCTGCCTGCCTACAAAGCTCCGTGATCAAGATTGGGAACCATAGCAGCTTGGCCTTGTCCTCCCGGATTTTCATCTTCAAATGGTTGCTGATTATCGCTCCCACATTAATCCTATGCCCCTTCAAAATATGATATATCAGCTCTGCTCTGTCCAAAGTGACGTTGTTCAGGTGGCGGGTAGGCATAACGGTAGCATTTATGAAAAGGAGCCACACCTTAGCTTCCCTGGACAGGGATGTGGATTTCAGCGCCTTCGTCGACCTCTTTGACCATTCTAGGTCTGGTGAATTGCCGATCGCAGCTGCCAGTTCATCTGATGTAATTTGATAGTTCAGACTCTCCAATTATTCATCAACACCTACTCCGTACAGCTCATTGATTACATTGGAAGATATGTTGATCGCCCTCCCTCGTACCGTCACTACCTCATCCTCCATTTGCTTAGCGTTTGCGTAAAATTCGTATACCCAGGATAAAATGGCCTCCGACCGGTGATGGCAGAACGTCTCCCAGTGCAACTCATGCATTTGGAGCACGTAGGGAAGGCTCCACGCTCACTTCTCCATCAGGAATCCCCTTTCATAAATTACTGGTAACGTCTTTAGATTCTCAAATCTATATGCGGCAGCTTCGCTAACAAACCGTGACGCTTTCTTCGCTATCGATTTCCCTTTTCTTTTGGATGACATTTCAACATTATAGGTTTAGCAAGATCAGGAACTCCTCACCCTCACACATTCGAAACTCAGGCATGGAGATGAGAACTGAAATAAGAATGGTGTTAGGCGCTTTCGAAAATTACCTGATCGGTCTTGAGATGCTACGGTAGGGAGGGGTCCGGCGAAGTTGCACTCGTCGTCAGGTCACGAAATGGGGATGGGCTCGCTGGGAATCAACTCCTAGCAGTTCGCCTCCACTCACGCCGTCGTCTACGCCCCGCAGAACTCGCCGTCGACGCCTCCATTTTTGCGAATTAGGGCAGGATTCGGCGTTGATTCGATTCCCTTCCTCTTTTGTTTTTTTATATATAGATGAGCATGTCCAAAGAAGAAGAAGCTCGGTTCAAGTGAACCGGGGCCACGTGGCGCACTCCGAATGGATCCCTCCAGCCGGTTCAGCGCCGGATTGATCGTCGATTCCTCAATACTGGCCGAGACTAAAAGGTTGCAACCATTTTTTTTTCGGTTGTTGCAACACCCGCGCGGTTCACACTCTCCAGACCAACCCGAAAGAAAGTTGTTGCAACCATTTTTTTTTCGGTTGTTGCAACACCCGCGCGGTTCAAACTCTCCAAATAGAAATCTGGACGTTGTGTTAAAGCAAATTTTTTAGCGCTTCAACTATCACAACTGCTCCTACCAGTTTTTTCATCAGTAATTGAATTCATTCCTCCACCACTACTCTCCTAATCAAAACCAAAGAAAACAAGAAGAAAAACTACTAAATTCAAACAATAAACTAAACATAAAGCGATGGGTTGCCTCCCACCTAGCGCCTAAGTTAATCGTCTCGGCAAGACGGCTCTTCCCGTTCTCTTCAATGAAATTTTATGACCATCGCATCGCGCTGGTCACCACCCTCATAATAAATTTTTAGTCGCTGTCCATTCACCTTGAAAGTTGAACCGTCCTTCTCATTACATATTGTTACTACACCATATGGGAACACCTCAACAACTCGGAATGGTCCAGACCATCTCGATTTCAGCTTTCCTGGGAATAATCGAAGGCGTGAATTATACAAAAGCACAAGTTGTCCGCTTCTAAATTCTCTCTTCTGCAGTCTCAAATCGTGCCATTTTTTTATCCGGTCTTTATACAGCTTCGTGTTCTCATAAGCATTAAATCTAAGTTCTTCTAACTCATTCAAGTGCAGAAGCCTTCTTTTACCCGCTTCTTGAAAGTCAAAGTTAAGTCGCTTGATCGCCCAAAAAGCTCTATGCTCCAATTCTACCGGTAAATGACAGCTCTTTCCATACACCATCCTAAAGGGAGTCACACCTATGGGCGTTTTGTAAGCAGTCCTATAGGCCCATAACGCGTCATTTAGTTTAAATGCCCAATCCTTCCTGGTTGTACTCACTGTCTTTTCTAAGATGGACTTAATCTCTCTATTGGAGACTTCGGCTAATCCATTGGTTTGTGGGTGATATGCTAGGGCCATTTTATGTGTTACACAATATTTTTTCAAAAGTAATTTAAACTGTGCATTACAAAAATGTGAGCCCCCATCACTAATTATCACCCGAGGCGTGCCGAATCTTGTAATTATATTTGCTTTTATAAACTTGAGTACAACCTTAGCATCGTTTTTTTGTGTGGCAATGGCTTCTACCCATTTTGACACATAGTCTACTGCCAATAAAATGTAGAAATTTCCTCCTGAATTCACAAATGGCCCCATAAAATCTATGCCTCAAACATCAAATACCTCTACTTCCAGAATATTGGTCATAGGCATACTTGCCCCCCGATGAATATTGCCCGTCTTCTGGCATCTATCACATGCCTTGACAAACAAGTGAGCATCCTTAAATAGCGTTGGCCAATAGAAACCAGCCTCTAGTACCTTCATAGCAGTTCGTTCTCCCATAAAGTGCCCTCCATAAGAAGATGCATGACACTTTTCTAGGATATCACGAACTTCCATCTCAGGTATGCACCTCCGAATGGCTTGGTCAGCGCATATCCTAAATACATAGGGGGCATCCCAAAGATAAAACTTGGCCTGATGAAGAAATCTTTTCTTCTGCTGATAATTTAAATCTGATGGCAAAATGTTACTCACAATGAAATTTACGATGTCAGCATACCATGGGGTATTCCCCTCCGATACTGCTAACAGACTCTCATCAGGAAAATTCTCCCTAATCTCGATGTTTACATGCTTCCCATACTCAGACTCTAGACGTGATAGGTGGTCTGCTACAGGATTCTCCGCCCCCTTACGATCTTTAATTTCCAAATCAAACTCCTGCAAGAGGAGTACCCACCTAATCAATCTAGGTTTAACATCCTTTTTCTCTATCAAAAATCGTATAGCTGCATGGTCCGTATAAACTATCACCTTCGACAATATTAAATAGGAGCGGAATTTGTCAAAAGCAAAAACAACTGCTAATAGTTCCTTCTCGGTAGTGGTGTAGTTTATTTGTGCGTCGATCAGTGTCTTGCTAGCATAGTAGATTGTGTGGAAGACCTTGTCGCGCACTTGTCCTAAGACCGCGCCCACAGCAAAATTGCTTGCGTCACACATAATGGTGAATGGTAGAGACCAATCAGGTGCAATAATAATCGGTGAAGAAACTAGACTTTGCTTTAATGTACGAAAGGCGGCTAAACACTCCTCGTCCAAATTAAAGTGGGAATCTTTCTCTAACAGCTGGCTTAGCGGCTTGGAGATTTTAGAAAAATATTTAATGAAACGACGGTAAAAGCCTGCATGACCCAGAAAACTATGCACTCCCTTAACATTAGTCGGTGGGGGCAATTTTTCTATAATCTCAGTCTTCGCTCGGTCTACTTCCAAACCCTTCCTGGACACCTTGTGTCCCAGAACAATCCCTTCTTTGACCATGAAATGACATTTTTCCCAGTTTAAAATTAAGTTGGCTTGAATGCATTTGTTCAAAACTTTCTTTAGCACTTCTAAACATTCATCAAACGATCTCCCAAACACTGAGAAATCATCCATAAAGATCTCGATCCCCTCATCAATTAGTTCAGTAAAGATAGCGATCATGCAACGCTGAAATGTGGCAGTAGCGTTACATAATCCAAAGGGCATTTTCCTAAATGCCAATGTTCCAAAAGGACAGGTGAAGGTTGTCTTCTCCTGATCCTCGGGAGCTACCATGATTTGATTATACCCCGAGTAACCATCTAGGAAACAGAAATACTCATTTCCTGCTAGCCTATCAAGAATCTGATCAAGGAATGGGAGTGAGAAATGATCTTTCCTAGTCGCTTTATTCAACTTCCGATAATCCATACAAATCCTCCAGCCAGTTACCGTTCTAGTGGGAATCAACTCGTTGCTCTCATTTCTAACGACAGTAATACCCCCCTTCTTTGGCACACACTGAACAGGACTTACCCACCGACTATCGGAGATAGGATATATAATACCTGCATCTAGCCATTTGATTATCTCCTTCTTGACCACTTCTTTCATGGGTGGACTAAGTCTTCGTTGGGGTTCTATTGACTCTTTTGACTCTTCCTCTAGAAGGATCTTATGCATGCAAATTGAAGGACTTATCCCTCTAATGTCTGCAATGGTCCAGCCTAATGCTTTCTTGTTCTCACAAAGAACCGCAATCAATTTATCTTCATTCTCCTTCATTAAAGATGCATCAATAATAACCGGTAATGTGTTGTCCTTACCTAGAAAAATATACTTTAGGTTTTCGGGTAGTGGTTTCAATTCAAGCATAGGTGGCTCTACAATAGACGACTTCATGATTTCCGACTCGCTTGACGTGCTTATTAACTCAAACGCGTTAGCATTTGGTAAATGCTCAAAAGTACATAACACTTCCTCAGTTTCCCTTGAATCTGGATCCTCTTCTATTTCTTCATTTGTTAAAGCACTAAGAATTTTGTGCTCCCAATTATTTTCATTATGCATCATCCGTATAGGTGCACTCACCTCCGTAATAGAGAAACACTCCTCTTTATCATCCGGAAATCTCATGGCTTTGAGGATGTTGAATGTCACATTCTCATCATTAACTCTCATCGTAAGCTCACCCTTCTGAACATCAATGAGTGTTCTTCCGGTGGCCAAGAATGGTCTACCAAGAATGATGGGGACATCCTTGTCCTCATCCATATCAAGTACTACAAAATCAGCGGGGAAAATAAATTTCTCCACTTTAACCAACACGTCTTCTACAATTCCCTTAGGGAATGCAAGAGACCTATCGGCCAACTGTAGAGTGAGAGATGTAGGTGTTATCTCCCCTAGACCCAACTTCTTATAAATAGATAATGGCATCAGGTTGATGCTCGCTCCGAGGTCACATAACGCTCTCCCAACAAACTTCACTCCAATAGAACAAGGAATTGTGAAACTACCGGGATCCTTAAGCTTGGGTGGCAGCTTGTTCTGCAATATAGCACTACACTCCTCAGTCAACGCCACTATCTCTTTATCAACAAACTTTCTCTTCTTTGCCAAGATATCTTTCATAAACTTAGCATAACTCGGCATTTGCTCAAGCGCCTCGGCAAATGGGATGTTTATAGTTAGCTTTTTGAAAATATCCATAAACTTCTGGAATTGTATGTCAAGTTTGGATTTAGCCAGTCTAGATGGAAATGGGGGTGGTGGGTAGATTACGTCTTTATTTTGGTTTAATTTCTCTTTTTGCTTCTCTCCCACCTCCTTCTCTAATGTGCTCGACTCACTCGACATCTTACTTGCCTCTTCTTCCCTAGTTTTCTCAAGCAACCCCTCCCCACTTGGAATCTCTACAGCACTCCATAAGGCAATAGCTTTGCATTGATTATTATGATTTTCTTTTGTTGGATTTAGTGTGGTATCAGAAGTAAGAGTTCCAATGGGTCTTTGACTTAATGAATTTGCAAGTTGACCCATAGTTGTTTCTAGTGATCTTAATGAAGATTCTATTCCTCCCATTCTTGAGTCATACTTTTGGAACATGCCTAAGATAAATTCATCTGGTATCTTCCTTTGGTTTAATTGTTGGGGTTGAGAGTTATTATTGATAGGAGGGTGGTTCATATTTTGATTGAACCCTGGTGGGTGATTCGCCCCTTGATTGTTTTTCCAGGAGAAATTGGAGTGATTTCGCCACTCGGGGTGATAATGATTGGCAAATCTAGGTGGACCTTGCCTTTGTGCTCCTCCTACATAATTTGCTTCTTCAGAAATTTGATTTAATTGCTCCACCGTCAATGGAGCACTAGATGAAGGTTGTGATAATGAATCTAATCTCTTATTAATTAGGTTGAATTGTGATGCCATTTGAGCGGCCAAGGAAGTGATTTGGTCCACTTGGTGGATACCAACCGTATTGTTGTTCCCTTGACGCTCATAGGCTTGATAGTTATTTGCAGTGAGATCTTCGAGGATTGCATACGCGTCCTCGGGATACTTCTTAAGTAACGATCCTTCAGCAGCCCCGTCTACTAAGATCATGGTTGCAGTTTGCAATCCATTATAGAAGGTGGAAACTTGTTGATGTAGGGCTAACCTATGGTGGGGACACTTTCTCAGTAGCTCCTTAAAACGCTCCCAAGCGTCGTATAGTGTCTCTCCGTTTTCCCTGTGTGAATGTGGTTATATCTCTTATTAGCTTTGCAGTCTTCGAAGGAGGAAAGTATATATGTAAGAATTTTTCGACTAGTTGCGTCCAAGTTGTGATACAATCATCAGGTAAAGAATCTAGCCAATCCTTAGCCCTCCCTTCTAGTGAGAACGGAAACAGTCGTAACATAATTGCATCATCGGATGCCCCGTTACACTTAAACATATCACAGATGGCTAAGAAAGTTTTTAAATGAGAATTTGCATCCTCATGATTGAGACCCCCAAACTTATTGTATTGAACTTGTTGCATGATTAGTGGGTCCATTTTAAAGTTATTTGCTGCAATTGCTGGACGAGCAATGCTGAAATGCAAACCCCCACCTAGAGGTGTATTATAGTCGTAGCATGTCATGCGAGGTGCATTAGGTTGAACATTTTGTTCAACATGCTCCTCATTATCATCAACGTTGTTTTGCACATGATTATCCATCGCAGGATGAATAATGTTAACGGTCCTAAAGCCTCTCCTGTTTTGTCTACAGGTACGCTCAATTTCAGAATTTAAAGGCAATAATTCTACCTGCCTATACCTGGACATACACTGCACAGATTTTCAAATAAACTTAATTCAAACAAATAAACAAACAAACAAACAAAGACTTGATCTCTAAGTACTAGGGATTCACTAATATTATGAAAATAATTAACACTAACTCAGAAGCACCTCCCCGGCAACGGCGCCAAAAACTTGATACGCCCGAGATAGATGTATATTTACGCAAGTGCACGTGCCGAATCAAGTAATATAAAGTGAGAAGTGATCGTTCCCTCGAGGAGGTGATTGACCTAGTGATCACAATTACTAGCTCTTCCCGTTCTCTAAATTCAAGACGATAATTAAGGTGAATTTCTAGTTTTATTTAAAGAAGTACTCTTAAGACAAGAACTAAAATGCGCGGACAAGAAAATATTGTTATCCAAGTTTTAGAGAAGCAATCTTGCGTGTTGGTTTCCCTTACCTATTGCGATGATTTTTTTATAGAAAAAGCTTTCATGAGTTGTTTGACTTCTATCTTGCAAGGATTTAAAAGCGGATCTCTTTATCCCTCGATTTCCGAGATCCGGTCACCCAAATTCCCTCAGTTATCTCTAACTTGGGTAGAAAGAAAGTAACGAAAAGTGCACAAATCCACTACGCTAACTCAAGAGGAAATCTCTTTCTCTCTTGAAGTTATATTAGAAATTAGGTTACACTTACACCGCTCCTCTCTCGATTCTCGCAGTGTAGTAAAAAGATGGAATTTTGACTAAAGAAATACGTGACTCCTCTCTCGAATCTCGCCACGTATTATAAAGGATTCAACCCTAGATTAGCATAACTCCTCTCTCGAATCTCGTCATGCTAACTAAAAGATGAATACTTACTCAAAACATCCACAAATAGAGAACACAATTCCAATAAAGATAGAAAATCAAACAATCATTAAGTCAAAACCTTGAATCAAATCATCACAACAAGTAAGGTACTCACAACACACAAGATCTAAGAAATTAGTTCATGGCGGAGAGATGAAACCAAATTAGATGGATCTTACTAGACATGCTTCAGAAAATTCGAAAGTTTCAAGAAATAATTCACTCGAATGTGGGAGATCCGTTGCTCTTGACGATCCGGTGTAGTCTTCTTCTTCTTGCCTAGGGTTTGTCTCCCAAGATGGATCTTCTCCTCCAAAAGCTCATATCTCTCTATGTCCAGAACTCCTCTTTTGTCCTTTTTTTTGTCCTTTAAAAACGCCTCCAGATATGTCAAGGGATGCCTCCTTCCAAATTTGAAAAGGTGGCAAAATTCGAATTTCAAACTCTGAAAACCGCCCAGGAGACGTTGCAACCTTCATTTTTTGGGGTGTTGCAACACCCGCGCTGTGCCTACTTGCATTGTCAATCAGAAAGAAAGGTGTTGCAACCATTTATTTTTTCGTGCGTTGCAACCTTTTTCCAGATTTTTATATTTTGGCAGATTTCCGTCCATGAGCTTATTCCTCTTGCACCACTAGTAAACATACAATGAAAAGAGATCAAATTAGCCTTGAATTAGATAATCAAACAATTACTTTCATTTCTATAGCTTTTTGTGTTTATTTGTGTCGGATATGCCGAATAATTTGTCAGAAAACGTGGCTAGATAACTTCTTTTGGGAAGTTATCAATCCTCAATATCATAATAACCATCATCATTTGGAGGAGGATCGGCTAGAGAAGGAAGGTGAAGGCCAACGGCTAGAGCAAAAATCCGGAAAAAAATTCCTGCAATGTTTGATGTTAACAATCATCATGTTTTCTAAGACTTTTCTTATTGTATGGTTTTATCCTTTCTCCATGAACAAATTTTCTAGATCTTGTATATTGAGAGTACTTTGTTTTGTTGTGATTTTAAGTCTTCTTTATGATTGTTGAGAACTATCTTTATTGAAATTATGCTCTTATCTTATAAAAATTTTGGATTAAGTATTCTTCTTCTAAATTGAGTCGCAAGATTCGAGAGAGGAGTTGCATAAATTTTTAGCCAAATTCCATATTTGTACAGCGCTGCAAGATTCGAGGGAGGAGTGACGTAAGTGTAATGTAAATTTCAATATAACATAAATAGAGAAACATAGTTCATCTTGTGTTACCAACTTTGATTTGTGCGGTTCATGCTATTCTTTTTATATCTAAGTTAGAGATTATGGTAATTAAAATAAACGGATTTCAGAGATTAAGAGATAATGACATCTACTTTCAAATCATTACAAGATAGTTAATTAAACATTTTATAAATGATCATTCTAAAAACACATCACAATAGGCAAAAGAAATCAATGTACAAGACTATTTCTCTCAATTGATAAAAGTAATTTTAAACAAGTGTTATTTAGTTTTGTTATTTTTTTCTTTTAATTTTTCATTATCAAATACACTATAATTAATCCGCTTAAATATAAAGAAAAGGTAGAACTAGTACTTGTGAGCGCTAAATTAATCACTTCTCCGTAAAAATGATCTTAACTCACTTTATATTATTTGATCTGTCACGTGTACTTGCGCTAATACATAAATCCATTTTGGGCCTATTAGCGAGAACCAAATCGAAGGAAATGATTTGGATCTAATTTTACACATTAGGATCGTGGGTTGGTTCCTGTTCCAAAAGTTTAGAACCAAACCTATATGTGTCGGTTCTTGGTTTTGGGTGGAACCAAACCGATCTGATCCGAGTTGCACCCCTAACCCCCACAAAGTTAGTATGGGAGAGGGGATTCTGGATATTTGCAGCCTGGAATCCCTATAAAATAAGGGTGCATACATCAAGTAATATGAAAACTTGCAAGTGAATGATCTGTTTCAAAATGTAAGATCCAGATCTAATAAAACATTACCCTGACAACAAGAGAACCAAATGAGTCAAATCACTTTATAAAATCCGTAAAAATAAAGAGGACAATTACATGTAGAAATTGCAAGCGATTTATTCAAAAAAAATTGTGATGACACCGAACTTTTCACTCCACCAAAATTACTAGCAATAAGATGTAGAAGAGTTTCACTCTAAGGAACATACATAGAAACAAATATATTACTCATGAGTCTTGCAAAGAGTTGTAGAGTATCACACTGTCACGGATCTCATCGGAGTCACACTAGAGCTGTTAGCTTCTCCACCAAGGGGGAGAGGACCAAAATCTTCCTCAAAGAGAGAGGGAAGGGGCGACACATCCAATGAAAGTTGATTTGAAGTTCTACAAATTTTCATTAGGTTTTCATCTATAAAAAGAGATATAAATAATGTTACAACATTCTCATGCAACCATTCAACCTAAAGATAAAGTTTAGGTAATCCAACATTTTTAGCCAAATATAAAGTGCAGGAATTAAATTAAAATAAATAAATAAAAAAACTCAATTCAACCTGAACTAAGAGGACTTATGATTTATCCAAATTGATTCAACCCAAACAAGAAATTGTTTTAACACAACAAACAAGATAAAAGTTTTGAAGTATATATATTTAACCATCGTAAACAATTAACTAACTTGAAACTAATTAGTCTTTGGGGTTCGAGCGAAGATTGTAGCGGCTTGAACCTTCAACGGATCTTGTTCACCAAGTGGCACTGAGTCGGCTCCCTCAAAGTGCAACTAGCCATATGCCCATATGTTTTGATAGGATCTAAGATTTCAGTATCAGTCATAAACGTCATGAACAACTATTGCAGAATCATTAATTAGGTAAATTATGGCATCTAGCTAATAAATATGGATGAAATTTGCACGATTGCTATAAAATACGATAGAACTTTTTATGGCAATGCTGCATCTTCTTTATTATATACTATTAGGGTTATTTATCAGGACCTCCCTTCAAAATTTGGGTAATTACAGTTTGCACCTCCTCTAACTTTCGTTATTACAAAAACCACTCATTAATGTTTACAATTCATAATATTCATGCACAAAAGTAGTCATTTAGAGTAAATTTTTAGGGGGATATTTTTGCGCATAGATGTAATGAAATGTACATATTGAGGGGAGGAAATTGTAATTTTAAAAGTTAGAGAGGTCCAAGCTATAGTTACAAAAACTTAGGGTCTGTTTGGTAGGGCTTTTTACCTTCTTTTAGTTTTCTAGAAAACACCACCGCACCTAATAAATCGTTTGGACTGTCTACTGATGATAAAAACTATCGCCGACAACTCCATTTTCTCTTTTTTTTTGAAAAGTCATTTATCTCTTATTTTTCAATCTTTTCGAAAAGTATTTCCTAATACCGATACACCGTTGCGCGCATTTTTTCGCCCGAGCGTGGGCTTTGCCACCCGGATGCGCATTTTTTGTCTGGATGTGCATTTTTTTGTCCGGCCGCTCATTTTTCCCGGACGTGCAAGTTTCGCCCGGACGCGCATTTTTTGCCCGAACGCGCATTTTTTGCCCGAGCGCACATTTTTCGTCCGGATGCTCATTTTTCCGCCCGGGGACGCATTTTTCGCCCGGGCGAGCATTTTCCGCACGGGCCCGCATTTTTCGCTCGGACGAGCATTTTTAGCACTAGCACGCTTTTTTCCCCCAAGCACGCATTTTTTCGCACGGACTCGCATTTTCTCTCAGGAGAACCATTGCGAAGAGCGACTTCTGCCATTATACGGTTGGTTCGTCTCCAAAGATCGCCGGAGCGGTAGCCCGGATCCCCCGACACAAAAGGTCTTCGATAATTCATCAGCAAATCAAGCTCCTATGTGTAAATCACATCATTCTTACTTGTTATTGTATCATGTGTCACGAGTCTTATCGATCGGGAACTTTGTTTCTTCATTTTTTTTATCTCGTGCACCATCTATTTCCTATCAATAAAAATTATTTCCTAAATAATGTCGCACTACATTGAGGACTCAAAACTCTCTTTTTGTGGAGGAAATAATAATCTTTAATGTTAGGAAGTAGATCGAGTTATTTATAGTACCGTGTTAAAGAAGATATCTTCAACACAACAATTAATTTTCCCTTGCCGCTCTTTCACTTGGGTAGATTTGAGACTCGGTAATACCCCTCTATTAAGAAATTTCATGGGACATTTCAATTTCAACACCAGCAAAATGAATCAAAAATATCGGATATGAAGGTAAAAGAACGCGATGAGAAGCAGTTCACACCAAAACTTACTGTTTACAATACTAGCTAGTGTTTTCCCATTAGAAGTCATCCCCCTTTAAGTCCTCATAAAAATCCAGCAGGAAGCTGTGACGAGAAACGGGATGTAACTAACAAGTGTTTAACGAATGAATGACACATCATGGGCGCACACACACGCAAACACACATACACACAATGCAGAGAAGAAATCATCATTTCTTTAATTGATTATTTCCTACCATTAGAATTCTCATTGCTCATTTATCACCCAAACTTTTCCCCGCCACATTTACGATGACCGCGTCCTCTCAAACAAACCCAAAGCCGCACTTTACCCATGTTTTTTTCCTTTATGAAAGTGGTGCCAGATTTAAGCATGACATGATTGCAATAAATAATAGCTAGGGGGAAGCTTTTTTAAATTTTAACATCTGTTGTAAATTATTAGTACACATGATTACGGTTCAGGCATGTTCATTGTATGGTTTGGGTGGGGCGGCCCATCATATCCCTGGTCGACCCAATTCTCAAAACACCCAATCAGATCCGATCTGGAATATTATTTCCAATCTCTTGTTGATTCCTGCGGGAGAATTTATTGCTTGCTTGCTTGCTTGAGGCGCCGCTTCGCTTGTACTCGTTACAAGTAGCCATACAAACAAAAGGGCTGAGGAAGGAAGGAAGGCGGCTGCATATATAAAGCAACAGCTCTCAAGTCTCACCGGCCTGTACGGAGTAAAACAGAGCAGGTAACGGATTCAAATTAGGGAGAGTGTGGTTATAACAAATAATCACCGGTCGCATTCCGATCCCCCTCAGCTCTGAATATATATATCAACAGCCAATCCCTTGTGATCAGTAGTAGCCATTTCTGACAACCTCTCCTTCTTCTTCACCCCCGGCCCATTCCATTCCCACCTCTAGCGCGCTCTTCCATACCAGTCATCCCCAAACTTAAACCTAGATTCCATCCTCTGCTTCCTACCGGCCGGATCACTACTACGTACTCAGCATATGATTCACAACTTTGATCCGATTCTAGTAGATCTGTGAGAAGCCGCGGCGGCGGGGTGCGAAACTGATCGATCACTAGAATGGAGCTTCCCAAGGTGTCGGAGGAAGCAATCGTGGCGAGCCGGAGCGATACGGAGCTCGATGAATTCGGTAAGGAGGAAATCCCCAAGGAGGACCAGGCGATGCTCAGCGTGAAGAGCTTGCTCTGGCATGGGGGCTCCGTGTACGACGCCTGGTTCAGCTGCGCATCCAACCAAGTACGTCAATACATTGGAATGAACTAGTATTCATTTCTCGATCCACCCATCCTTTTTTTTTCTTTCTACCGTCCGTTTGCCCCCGTTTCCGATCAAATGCTCGACGAAATGCGGATGCAGGTGGCCCAGGTGCTGCTTACCCTGCCCTACTCCTTCTCCCAGATGGGCATGGCGTCCGGCCTCGTGCTTCAGATCTTCTACGGCCTGATGGGAAGCTGGACCGCGTATCTCATCAGCGTTCTGTATGTGGAGTATCGAACCCGCAGGGAGAAGGAGAACGTCAGCTTCAAAAATCATGTTATTCAGGCAAGCTCCAATATAATCCCCCCCTCTTCTCCACTTCCTCCGACTCCTTCTTTCATGTGATATATATTTACAGACAAATACACCCTTTTTGAACATTTTGCAATTTACTGCTGCTTTTTTTTTGAGATGCAACAGTGGTTTGAAGTGCTGGACGGACTGCTCGGCCCATACTGGAAGGCCGTCGGTCTTGCCTTCAACTGCACCTTCCTGCTCTTCGGCTCTGTCATCCAGCTGATCGCCTGCGCCAGGTCTCAACTTTTCCAAATATACCCCTATACTTTCCGATTATTTACATAAAACATTCATCCACTATTATTCTGTATCATAGTCGTCTTATAACCAACCTATGATGTTACAGTTCCAAATTACAAAAAGGAAATTTACTGCAGCATCTGAGCTGCTCCCGTTGGGCTATAAACAAATTTTATTAATGTGTGCAGCAACATATACTACATAAACGATCACCTGGATAAAAGGACATGGACGTACATTTTCGGCGCCTGCTGCGCCACGACTGTATTTATACCCTCCTTCCACAACTACAGAATTTGGTCTTTTCTCGGCCTCGGCATGACCACCTACACCGCCTGGTTCCTCACCATCGCCGCCTTCCTCCATGGCCAGGTTCTCTCTCTTCCACTTTCCCAATCTTTTAATTAGTCTTTTTGGCATTTTAACATTTTGTATTCCAAATCTTTAAAATTGTCACTTTGCATTTCACAATTATCAATTTCTAACACCCTGCACCTCTATGCCAAAATTTCAAGGATATTTAGATCCGGACAACAACAAAAATGCATATTCAAGTGCATTTAGGTTCGGGCAGCACTAATAATTTGAAATACAAAGTGCTAAAATAAGCATTTTTTTTTATGCTGTCCAAACGTAAATAATCTATTTCAAAAATCGTCAATTGAATTATCAAAACCCTGTATTTCCGGATTGCAAAAAGTGCCATAAAAAAACCTTTTAATAATTATTTCTATTTTTAATCTTTCTATTTACCTAACCCTCTCGGCCCTCTCTCTCCAGACTGTTCATTGTAATGTCTTGTTTTTTGCATAAATAATTGATACAGCTTACAAAATAATTTCTTTGTGGTAATTGATTGAAAACATGGCGGTAAGCCAAGCCAAGCCGTCAAAGAGATTCATAATAAAATAAAATTCAATCTATTGCTCCGTATTTAATAAAAATCAAAGCTTGTTTATTTCTTGGGGCGGGATGCAGGTTCCCGGAGTGGCCCACAGTGGACCGACGAAGATGGTGCTTTACTTCACCGGCGCCACCAACATACTCTACACCTTCGGGGGTCACGCCGTCACCGTGTAAGTGCCGACTCCTGCTGGTTCCACCACTGTAATTATTACTCTTATTAGGGTGCTGTGCTTTTCACGGCCGCGTTCCACTGCTGCTTCCATGCCAGCTTTTGCTGGCCAGAATGAGAAGGGACTATTAAATGCCCGTTACCATCCCATTCATTAACTTGGAAAATCTAAATGCACCAATTATGACACCCCTAGATGCACCCTTTTCCGTCACATCTTCTTCCCTGCCCCGTGCGGAGCGGGATTAGAAGGAAACCACTTTCCCGACTCGCGCATATTGGTGACCGCTCATGGCGGTCAGTGGACCGACCGCGTTGCGGTACGGGTCATCATTTATTATGCACGCTGGAGGCATTTGGTCCGGTAGGGCACACGCTTCATGTGCACGAGCCCGCCTAATTGTCATTTTTTTAGTCAATAATTATATGCAGACCGGCTATGTGCTGGCCGTGAAATTTTATAATCATTATGTGCAGGCCTGCATTTATCTAGATTGGCAACTTCCTATGATATTTTAGCTTGACTTGCATCCATTCTTTAACTGCACATAGCCAAAAATAACTTGTATATAATATCATCCTATTTTTACTCCAAAGGTCTCACGGCAAAATGGATTAATTTTTCGTTTTCCATGAAACTCAGATTGAAGCCAGCTTGCTAACTAATGAGCCAATCCTGGGTTGGAGATTATAGTACTGATGTAAAAAAAAAAATTTGGATTGAAGTCCTGTTTGAAAGGGTTTTTTTCCTCTTTTTCATTTTCTGGAAAATATTATCGTCCATAATATTGCGTTTGTTTTTGGGACCGGTGACTTTCTAAAAAGGTAAAATAATTCCTTTTAGATGAGAAGCGTTTTTCACTGATAGAGAAAACTATATACAATATTATGGATGGTGACATTTTCCAGAAAATGAAGAGAAAAAAACTCTTCCAAATTGGGCCTTAGGCTCCATTTGGGAGGACTTATTTTCACTGATCAAGCGGTTACAACCACATGAAAATAAGTTCTTTCAAACGGAGCCTTAGTTTATTGATGTATGCATTTATAGATATTATGCTAATATATATTTATGAGCTCATGCATATGAGTTGTCATATCATTGATAATTATTTTTTTTCAAAATTGGATCTATGGGTCCATTCTAAATTGGATTTATAAATAATTGTGGCTGCTATCTGATTTGAGTGACTTGAGTAGGGTTGTTAGGTTGACATGAGGATCCTTCCAAAAATTGGCTTGTGTTTTGGCATGAAGCGAAAACGAACTGCGCCAAGAATCAATGCTAAGATTGTTCTTAATTCAAGCTGGCCTTGAATTGGATTCAGTCAGCTTGAAGTTGGCTCGAAACTAATGTGGCTGCTATGGTCGCTAAAATATTTCAAGCAGGCTAAAATCAAGCCGGCTCAAAATTGGCTCGAACCTATGTGAGCTCTAGTTGATTTCGTGTATGTTAGGATTTTTTTTCAAGCTGGCTTGATGGTGAGCTTGAGTAGGGACGCTTTTGGCATGGCGGTGGCGATCTTGAATGCGGTGGTTAGGAACCGTATTTTGTGAACGTCTGACCACATCTAAGAAACTCCATCCACTTTTATGTTTAAAATTAGTGTTTTTCTTATTGCGGTCATAATCATTGTCATGGCAAACACATATTTTATGATGGAGTTTTTGTCCAAACTCCCTTAGCAAAAACACCGCTCCAAATGGACCCTAAACCTGAAGTCGGATCAATAACATATCTAGTAGGAACACGGAATAAAGCTTGCAGTTCCACTTTGTGGTATCCTAATCATGCACCCAATGTGAAATGGTTAGCTTGTAACCTCAGAGTAGGAAATCTAAAAACGGCAAATTTAGGTGGAACCCTAGATTATAGTAGGATTGGTGCGATTGATGGGGACCGTGGGACAACCCTACCTTAAATGCTTATTAATTAATGAACTCAATTATTTCTTTTTTTCCTTGACTAATCTGAAGAAATTCCCTAAATTAGTGAATTTGGGTATCTACATACTATTATTTATTTGATAGAATCTTTTGAGTGGGGGTGTGAAGTTGGATAAAGGAAATGATGACAAGCATGAAAGGTGGAATTTGGCTTACTTTCTCATCACACATCACCCACGAGATGAGCTTCTTTTTAATCATTTTTTTCTTATTTAAGCCCTCAATTACCTGCTAATTGTTATTAATTAGTTGAGATAAGATTGTCACTAATCATTACATCCACTCTTTGCAAACTTGCTTGTGAAGTTTCTTACCCTCCTGCGCCCTTCACACCTTCAGTACTCATGATTCTTTCCTTATTCTGAGACTATATAGTACGTGTATATTTTTCACAAAAAATTCTAAGTTTATTTATTCATGCTGGTATGATTCCTTCCTCATGTGGCTCTTCTTTTAGAATCGATTCGCAAGTTGACTCTTTTTACTAAAGAAAAGATGCATTTATTTGGAAACAAAAAACTGTAAGAAATTGATAGTTACTATTCTGTAAAAGAAGCTCACAAACAAAAGTAATTTCACATACAAGAACATATATAATATTTATGCATGTAGCTATTTAAGCTAGAAATATGTTGCGCGAGGCAGGCAGAGTTGCTCTATAATCAAAAGAGCATGCTGAGAGAACAAAAAGTCTATCTAAATATTCTATAAAGTGAACTCTGTTAGAATCATGATCATGAGAATACAAGATATATTCATATGTAACTCCACACAATTGTAATGACAATCACCCCTTTTTGCATTTCTTAAGCTTTAGTTATATGTTCACAAGATCTTACTTTTAATTTTTGCCATACCATAATATTCTAGGAACTTCAAATCTGGCTGCAGATTTTTTTTATATAGTTTTGTTTTGTACTCCAAATAGCGTGAGGATTGGATCACCACATGTGCGTGCTGCTAAAATAAATAAATATGTATTGACTTGCAGAGAAATCATGCATGCCATGTGGAAGCCGCAGAAGTTCAAGTACATCTACTTGCTCGCGACACTGTACGTGTTCACACTGACACTCCCATCGGCGTCGGCCATGTACTGGGCGTTCGGCGACAGGCTGCTTGACCATTCCAATGCCTTCTCACTGCTTCCTAAGACGAGGTGGCGAGACGCGGCTGTGGTCTTGATGTTGATTCACCAGTTCATCACCTTCGGTTTCGCCTGCACGCCGCTCTATTTTGTTTGGGAGAAGGTGATTGGCATGCACGATACCAAGAGCATTGCGGTCCGAGCACTTGCCCGGCTCCCCATTGTGATTCCCATTTGGTTTCTCGCAATCATGTTCCCTTTCTTCGGCCCAATCAACTCGGCCGTAGGCGCGCTGCTCGTTAGCTTCACCGTATATATCATCCCCAGCCTCGCCCACATGATCACCTATCGCCATGCATCTTCTCGGAAGGTTGGTACTTACCATTCAAAGTACTTTTTTGGTGCTTACATAGGGAAGCTCAAGTATTTTTGTGCATTTAATATGATTATGAGACCTTCATCTACAACAATGCACATTTGTTTTCTAGTATGAGGGTGCTTGTTAAGAATTTTGTCTCACTTGAAGTACTAATATAGTCTTTACATTTAATAATATTGATCTCGATCCTTCTAAATGCAATCAATTAATTTTTGGTTTGATGCATGAATTATAATTAACAAAAATTTTAATTGCTATTATTAGTGTTGAAAAATCCTTGTATTTAGGCTCAATAGTGTTTGATTAATCTCACATCTTTAGTTTGGGATTCCTCTCTTCTTTCTCTCCTATATATATGTGCATTCTATACAAATGTACAAACAATTTTTGGATGAATAAGATTCACTTTTCTCCACTTTCTACATGGTATCAGAGCTTCAGATCCAACCTATGTTTCTTCTAACTGCCCACCACCTTTTGGTCTGTCAGGCGGGTCTGCTTTCTTTAACCGTACCCTATCTGTGGTTTCTGCTTTCTTTTAACCACACCCTGTCTGCGGTCTCTCCTTTTCTATCCGCCACCGTTCTCATCTCTTGTGGATCCACACCCCCCTCTCTCCTTTTATAACCTCTCAAGTCTGCTCCGTGGGGCCCACTCTCTTTCTCTCCCTTACCGCACGGTCTTCTCCTCTTGCCGACTTAATCTTGTCGCGTGATCTCACCGCGGGTTTGCTCCTCCGCTGTCCGATGCGGATTGCTCTTTGTCCGCTGCGGGTTGCTTCTCCCTACCGCTGCGGATTGCTCTTTGTTTGTTGTGGGTTGCCTCTCCTTGCTGCTACGGTATTTGCTCTTGTTCGCAGTGGTCTGCTCTTGCATCCGCTGCGGTTTGGTGGTCTCTACCAGCTGCGGTCTGTGCTTATTCTCTTCTATGATCTACTCGCCTATCCGCTTTTTCCGCTGCGGTTTGCCTTTCTTCTTGACGGCTTACCCCGGTCTGTTTTTTGGTTTGCTCTTGGTCTTGCTGTGGCTTGTTGTTTTTTTTTACCCGCTTTGGGTTGTTGGTCTTTTAACCGCTGTTGAGGCCGTCTGCCCTCTCTGCTCGTTGTGGATTGTTTTCTGAAGGTCCCTTGTTTGTTGCTTCCCGCGGGCTCCTCCGTCTTGTCGCGGACTGCTACAGCTTCCCGCTCATGTTTATCGCTCGGGCAGTTCGCCTCTTCGCCAACTTTTGAGTCTGCATGGCCTCGAATTCGCTACTGCTTCTTCTCTTCCTGAACGTGCTATTGTTGCTCCTCCTGAGCTCCGTGCGAATTGCGGATCACTACCATCTCTTTCCGTGGGAAACCGAATTTTGTTGAATGGGTTCATTCCGTTCGCCGTGTTCTGCAGACTAAAGGACTTTTTCATCACCTAACAAGGACTCCTCCTACTACACCCACTGAGGAGTGGATCCGTGATGATGGGCGCGTCCAATCATGCCTTCTCAATTCTCTGGACATCGAGCCATATTGGATGACCATGTATCACTAGATGGCTCACGCAATATGGGAGAATCTTCACTCCCTCTACTCTGGCAAGGACACTATTCATCCCTTATTCGACATACTTACCGATCTTCAGTCCCTTGACCCCGGGGCTACTGGTAAATTGACTTCTTTTGTTGCTCGTGTTAAAACTCTTATGGAGGTATGAATACAACATCAACCTCTCACCACAAATTTGGCTACGCAACGTGTGCAGAAAGAAACAGTTGAAATTGCGATAATGATGGCTCGAGTTCCACTACATTTTCATAGTGTTCGAGCTCAGATCCTCCGTCCCTCTCGGATGTTTGCTCGATGCTCCTGAGAGTTACTCCTCCACCAGTGGCTCCAAATCTCTCTCCTGCTCTCCTCCAGCAGCCAGTGGCTACTCATGCTCCTTCTACTCATAGTATACCGGCTAGTGGAGGTCGCCAATCTTGGGGACGGGGTTGTGGTGGCCGTACCCTCCTTAAATGTTCTCACTGTGGCCGGGATGGTCATCTTGAGACCACCTGCTACCGCAAGCATGGTTTACCTCCCCACCTTACTGCTTCCATTACTACCGCTTCTCCCTCCGCCACTAGTGAAGACATTGTTGCTCCGCGTGCTCAACTCCAATAGCTACAAGGTGTGGTTAGTCGTTCCTCTAGATCATACACCGAGAGTTTGGACAGAAGATGAGCAGGTTGGGTACTTGTTTGCGGATCAATCTGTTGCTCGGAAGGGACATGGGAAGGAGCAAGAGTACCACAACCATATTTCTCACGTAGGAAGAAAGCATCAACCCCGATATGCTTGGAGAGTGAGTGCTTCATCGGATTCAGAGTAATCTGAATGACACCGGTGTTATCACAGTAGAGTGGGGTGAGATCTGGATTAGAGACACCAAGGTCCTCAAGAAGCCAACGAAGCTAAATAATGTCCTCAGTAGTGGTAGTCATGGCCCGAAGCTCGGCCTCAGTGCTGGATCGAGAAACACCAGTCTGTTTTTTGGACTTTCACGCAATAAGAGAAGAACCCAGGAACAAACAGAAACCAGTGACAGGGCGACGAACAACAGGATTGCTAGCCCAAGTAGCATCTGAGTAAGAGCAGAGCTGCAGAGAACTGTTGCTGGAGAAGAAAAGACCATTAGAAGTCGTCGCTCGGAGATAGCGCAGAAGCCGCAGCAGGTGATCATAGTGCACAGAGGTAGTGGCACTAACAAAATTGCTCAACACATGGACTACATGGTCAATGTCGGGCCGAGTAATGGTGAGGTAGACAAGGCTCCCAACGAGGTGACGGTAGCGAGTGGGGTCTGAGAGTGGAACACCATCATCCGAACGTAGCTGTAGGTGAAGCTCCATAGGGGTGTCCATTGTGCGAGAGTAGGAAAGAGGAGCCCGAGCTAGGAGTTCTGATGCGTATCTCTGTTGAGAGAGAGCTGAAACCGCTGTCTGTAGAGCTGACCTCAAGACCCAAAAAATAACTCAGTTGTCCAAGGTCGATCATTTGAAATTGCTGCTGAAGGTGATGCTTGACGAAGGACACATGAGAATGATCATCGTCAGTAATGATCATACCTCCACATAAAGTAGCAAAAAAGTCCAACCATGAGAAGAAAAATGCACAAACAGAGCTGGATCATGTGGACTTGACTGGAAACCGGCGTCTGTAATGGCTGAGCTGAAACGAGTAAACCATGCGCATGGAGCCTGCTTGAGCCCATAAAGGGCTCGCCTCAAGCGGCAGACAAGACCTGGAGGAGAGGATAGACCATGAGGAGGAAGCATGTATACATCCTGCTGAAGATCACCGTGAAGAAAGACATTCTTCACATCAATCTAAGACAGAGGCTAGTGGCAAACAACGACAACAACAATAAGAGTTCGGACTGTAGTCATGTGAGTAACTGGAGCAAAAGTCTCGTCATAGTCTCTCCCCTGCTCCTGCTAAAAACCACGAGCAACTAGACGAGTCTTATACCTTTCCACAGAACCATCAGAGCTAGTCTTGGCCTTAAAGACACTTGCAAGTAATAGGAGCCGCATCAAGAGGAAGAGGAACAAGCTCTCAAGTACGAGTATGCTCAAGTGTCTCTAACTCAATAGACATGACAACCTATCACTCAGGTATCTAGGCATCCTCGCGGTAGGTAGTCGGCTATGGAGTGCTACAAGCAGTAGCAGGAAGGGCAAGAAGGTCCAGCGGAAGTGTAGCAAGGCTAAAACGGTCGGGAGGACGTCGCTCATGAGGTGGGTTGCGACGCATAAGAGAATCGTCCATAGAACACTCGCTGGAGGAGGCAGGCACCGAGTCTGAGGGCACTGGAGGCGAGGGGACGGGAGCAGGAGGAGGAGAACGACGAGTGTAATGATATGGAAGGGGGGCGATGAGCGCATCCGAGGGAGAGGTGGAAGGTGGAAGGAAAATATGAGAAGATGAGACTGGAGAGAAAGGAGATGGTGTAGGCGGTGGCAAGAAGAGAGGAAGGACAAACCGCCCCTAGAGAGGAGATGATCTGCCTTCATCTTCGTCTAGGTACGCTACATCTAACAATAACATCTTGTACTTTTGTAGCTTTGTGCACCTCCGTCTATGTTAAATGGATATTTGTTTTGTTTATGTTAAACTACCGCACTCAGTTCTCATTCCAAAACTCGGGTTAAGGATTGGAGAAATGTATATAAAATAAAAAGATCTTTTTAAATACAATAAAGATACTGATATATTTCTTCACTGCGCATGAAGCGCATGATCCAAGTTAAAACAATATATATATATAAAGAAATTTATGCCACAGCTTATAGCAACTGTAGGTAGATATATTCAAATTTTCAGGGGTTTACTATATGCAAGAAAAGGTCGGTCAGGAGTTGATGTGAAGCTCTTCAGAGCACAGATGGTACAGCTAGCTAGCAGAGGTTAATGTGAAAAAGCCTATACAGAAAAAGGCGCACGGCAGGCCCAGCACTTTACTTTTCATCTTTTTCTCTCCCTCTCCTAAATTCTAATTTATGGTATGATACATGCATATGTATATATATAGAAGATGTTCATCCGTATCTCTTCATTACTGCCACTACCCCTTTTGTGAAATGTGAACCCACTATCTACCCAGCATTTATGATCTCTGGCCTACCTCCGATTGAACCATCCCACCAACCTTCTAGCTGTTTAGGGTTCCAGCCTCCGTTTCGGGCTGGCCACTTGTTGGTCTGAATGGGAGTAAAATAATTTTTGCATCGAGATCCGGGCTGATCATTTGGCCTGATAGGACTGGTCCCGGCAACCTTTACAGTTTACATCCCCGGCCACTTGGCTATGTTCTTGGTTTGCTTAATTATCTTTGTATATATGTTAGGGCCAACTACTAGGACCTCCCCTATGAGTTTGCATAATTACAGGTTGCATCCCTTCTATCTTTTGAAATTACATTTACCTCTCCTCTAAGGTTCCGTTTGTCAGGGTGGTGGTGGTCATGATCATGAGGGTTAAATTGTCATTCGTTAACGCCCACCTAAAGAACTTCATTCACTTTTACGTTCAAAGTGATGATGTTTGTTAGGTGATCCTTAATGAATGACGGTTTAACCCACAATGGAGTCTGAGTTTCCCTAGTTTATAAAAATATCCCTTTCATTAGAAATGGGGATGAAAATTGATGAAATCAGCCAATTTTTTTTATGATATATCTATTTTATCCTTGTATAATAATTCTAGATTCATTACAAGAATAAAATGTAATGCACTCTTTTTTAATGTTGAGTTATTTACAAAAAGTAAAATTGAAATATCATAAAGTAATTTGGCTTGTTTGATCACCTTTCATATATATTTTTAAAGAAAAAGCTCACACCTTTCAATGTGAAGTCATTACAAAGAGTAGAATTGAATATCATTAAATTATTTAGCTAATTTTATCATTTTCATTCATATTTCTAACGAAAGGACATTTTGTAAACTAGGGAAACTTAGAAGGGACCTAAATGTAATTTCGAAAGATAAGAGGGGAGCAACCTGTAATTATGCAAACTCCCAGGAGAGGTCCCGGTTATTAACCATTTATCTATACTTATATTAAAAGGGAAATATACCCTTTCGTTAACGATTTTACCTCTCTTTATTACAAAAAGTGAGATCTTATTAATTTTTGTATTTTTTTAATTTTAAAATATGTGCTTTTATATGGGCAAAATCTCTTACCTACAATAAAAATGTGCTTTCACAATCGCTTGCAAACCCTTATGCATAAGGAAAAAATGAGCGATGGGCGGAGTATGGCGTTCGGGGGTTTGCGAGCGGTGAGAGCGCCGGCACGTTGGGGCAATGCCATGACCGAAGTACTGTCGTGTGGGGCATTGGGGTCCCCTCGTGCACTATTGGGATTGAGATACTGTCGTGATTGGCCGTAAGGGCAAAGCCCAGTGCCTATCACTTATTCAGTTATTCTTATAAGGGAAAATTTTATTCAAGTTTAAATGTGAAAGTTTTGTAATTCCTTCTACGGGTGCAGAATGCAGCGGAGAAGCCACCATTCTTTCTGCCGAGCTGGGCAGGGATGTATGCCGTGAACCTGTTTGTGGTGGTTTGGGTACTGGTTGTCGGGTTCGGGTTCGGCGGCTGGGCCAGCCTCACCAATTTCATCAGGCAGATCGGCACTTTCGGCCTGTTTGCGAAGTGCTATCAGTGCGGCAAGCCTCCCTCCGCTGCCTCGGTGCCGCCGCCTGGCCACCATTGAGCGCCTGCTCTGCTTTTTGCAGGTCATTGGGCCTGTGTCTGGGACCGTGTTGGACATTTTGTGTTGCTGGGTGTGGATTACAGTTTAGATTTGTTATAGCGAGTGCTTATGTATGGAGTCGGGCTTGGTTTGGCCCCTGCTTTGTTCTTAATGTTAATGTGAAATGATTAAAGAAAGTATTTAATGTAATGATAGAAGTGAACTTCTGATCTGCTCCCCTTAATTTCCTTTTCTTTTTTAGCTGTGGTATGCTACCTTGGAGGACTTTATGACAAAGCGTGTGGGTTTGTTAGTTAAAGGCCTAAATCAATGGTGTAGCTCTTTTGAGATTCTGTTTGGGAGAGCGTTCTGTGTGAAACTGTGCAAGGAGACAGATGTCAGAACATGCCATTATCTAGTGGTCCCGAGGCAAAGCATTCTTCAACCTCCTTTCATTGCGGAGGGAAGGGGTAGCAATTTAAAAATACCAAGAAAATAAGACTCATGAGTAGTTCGAACCAAGCAAAATGAGTTCGTTGTGCTTGAGCTTGAAATTTTCAAGCTTGAAAGTTTTGCTAAGCTGGATGTATTTGTACCTCTCGTTGATCTTGAGCTGTGGAGCATCATGGTGGCTTTAATTTTTAATGTGATGGCATTTGTAAGCAACAAGGTTAGCATACACTGTTGTAGTATAGGTGAAGATGTGAGCATTGACAGTGAAAATGCTCGTGAGATTGATTATTAATGCAGTTTGTGTTGATTTGGAAGTTGCAAAAAAACAGAGCAAATTGCAAAGAAACTTTCTTCAAAAAAACCTCTTCCAAATTTGGGAGGACTTATTTTTACCGGTGAAATGTTTACTTTCTCATGAATCAAATCTTAATTAAAGTCCGGTTCATGCGGTCGTAACCGCTTGACCGGTGAAAATTGTTAGATATTTTATAATATGCCCGCATGCGTGTTAGCCCGACTCGGAATAGGTTACGGGTTCGTGTCGTTCTAGGGTTAGGCTCTACGCTCAAAGTATTCTACGAATACCTTATCTATGTATGGAATGGGTATTTATAGTACTTCCAGCGTAGAGCGTAGCCCTAGGACGACACGAACCCAATAACCCGTTTCGAGTCGGACCCGACACGAGCGGACATAAACCTTATTATTTCTAACAATCTCCTCCTATGTCCGCTGTGAACCCGACGTCAGAAAAGGGGGTGGTTTGTGAAGTGTTCAGCCAAACGTGAATCATTCACAACCGTGTCTGGCACCTGTTAAAAATTATTAGACTTAACAAGAAAAATAGTATGCACGCATAAACAGAACGAAAGTTCAGCCACATCACAGCATGTCTCAGATACAATCAAGGCACAGGCCCTAAACGCCTAGTGTCCCAAATCAAACAGAGAGCAATAAAAGTCCAAACAGACAGGTGAAAGAATATATAGAGCTAAACAATGCTCTGAAACAGAGATACCAAAAAGAAGTCTAACAATACTCTAACTGTCAATATCCAGACGATCATCATGATCAGGATCCCAGTCTACCAGTGCTCCTCCTAGATCAGTAGTCCCCCCAAATAGAGCCTTACAAGAATTTGAAATTTTGAACCATCAAATTAAAAAAAAAGTTGTCACCTTCCTGTAATGAATATGTGTTGACTTTAGGGTTAATTTCTTGGATTGTTTAGAATTTTGTTCCATTATGTGTACCTTTAGATTTGAGACTTAGATTCTGTTTGGGGGAACTTATTCTTACTGGTCAAGCGGTTACGACCGCATGAATCGGATCATAATTAAGGTCCGATTCATGCGGTCGTAACCGCTTAACCGGTGAAAATAAGTCCCCCCAAACGGAGCCTTAGGGTCCAATTTACCGTTTAGCACTGTGGTTGTGGTCGGTTATGAATCATAATTTGTGACCACCCGACCTGACCTAGGAAACTCATTGATTTTTATATTCAAAAGTATTACTATTTTTTCTTGATAACAGTCATGATCATTGACATGCCAAAAATATACTTAACGACGGTGGTGCCTTTGTCCAAATTTTATGGAGCAAAAACACCGCGCCAAATGAACCCATGGAAGGAACTTATCTCTTTTTTCACGCAGCACCTTCCGATTCTGATGAATACAAAGGTGAATGTTAAAAGAGAGGGCAGTGAAATCCTAAAGCTAAAAAGCATCTCCAGCACACAAAAGTAATGAAATATAACTTTTGTTATTTTATATTAAAAACAGGCAAACAATTTGTTGTTGTGTGATATTTCTTTTTAGAAGAGTATGCACGTATCTTAGGAGACCCGGTCTTCCGATCAGGAAGCCGCTCGCAACGCTCCCTCGGTTTGAAAAGAGGGATATGGGAAGAAGTGTCGGCGCGTATTTTCAGAAAACCTAAAGATTTTAGGGTCCCCTCACAAAGATCTGATTCTCTTCACACACAAACACACTCACTGCTGGTATAGTGGTATGGGATGGGCTACAACTTGAGGGGATGCCCTGAGAACCCTTAAATGTGTGTCCATCCTCCACAGCATGGCTTTCCTGAGGTGTGATGGGAATGCATCCTGCCTTCTGTCTGTGGCGGCCACATGAATCAACTTATTATATAAGATACATAAGTGAATATATTTATTATAAAATTATTATTATTATTATTATTATTATTATTATTATTATTATTATTATTATTATTATGGCTGAGGTGAGGCTGAACTCAATAATAGATACCACTCCACTCAGGGCAATTTATTAGGGGCAAACATCCTATATGGTTGATGCAAATAGTTGGCCTTCAACCATTAGTAGTTTAGGGGGTTCTTGATTGAATGTGAGTTTCGCTGTTGATGCATCCCCACAAATTTTATTTCTAGCATAGGATCCGTTCGGGGGGACTTGTTTTCACCGGTGAAGCGGTTACGACCGCATGAATCAGACATTAATTCTGATATGATTCATGCGGTCGTAACCGCTTGACCGGTGAAAATAAGTCCTCCCAAACGGAACCTTAGTTGTTTCTCTCTCATAAGTGGTATTAGATCATAATTGATGGGCGCCCAAAAAATGGAGATGGTTGCGCCGGAGGTTTGTTGTCTCAACCTCGGCCGGCACGTTGAGGCGATTTCAACAGGCTCATTCTCGCGCAATTCCGAGTTCATTTGATCCCTCAAACGGGTGCCGAAACGCGTAGGGGAGTGATCGTGAAAGTTGCGCACGTGCCGGTCACGTACCCACAAGACGGTCGCACATGCCGCGCGGTTCCGCTCAGTTGCTGTGCCGAGCAAGCCCCCTCAGCACAATACAAATAGCCAATTTAAACATCAAAAGAAAATGTAAGAGAAAAAAATGGAATACACTAATTTATATATAAGATAAAGTTTGTCTACATTTCATCCTTATGATGGAACCCTATTCCGGAGACTCCCTAATTGTGGGGAGATATTTTGTGCACCGAACTGCCCTCTGTACGTAAAGAGAACATAAACAAAAAGAGTGAATTGAAAAGAAATCAACATTGTTAATCCTCCAATACTTAATTCTTAGTAGGCTATTGGGTTAGTGCTTAATAGTGAATATAAAAAGGCCAAGAACTCCTCTTGCAAGTGAAAGCTAAAGAGAAACAGATCTGTTGATCAATCTAGCAAAAGTGAAAATGACAAGCACCTAACTACATTCATTCTCCAGATTGGATTGCTTGCATATTCATGACATATATATAGAGAGAGAGAAATTATACAGAGAGAACCAGTTCTCTGAATCTTATATAGAAAATCAGCAAATTGTCCCCCAAATGTTTGTTTTTTCAAAAAGTGATCAACATGAAAGTTGTAGATCTCATCGAAATCTACAACTTTCATGTTGATCACTTTTTCAGAAAATACCGTTTAGACCCCCGATTTGAGCCCCGAAAAAAGTCAAACCGAACTATATATATATACATATGTTCGTGTTGACTTTTTTCGGGGCTCAAATCGGGGGTCTAAACGGTATTTTCTGAAAAAGTGATCAACATGAAAGTTGTAGATTTCGATGAGATATACAACTTTTATGTTGATCACTTTTTGAAAAAACAAATATTTGAGGGTCAATTTGCTAATTTTCTATATAAGATTCAGAGAACTGGTTCTCTCTCTATAATTACTCTCTCTCTCTCTCTCTCTCTCTCTCTATATATATATATATACATAGGAATAATTACAAAAACCTCTCCTGAATGTTACAAAGCATAACATTTATCTTTCCTAAAATTCACATTTCATAACATCCATACACAAAATGCCCCTGTAACATCCATACACATTATGATTGTAAAGTCGAGGGGAGGTAAATGTTATATTTTGTAACATTCAAGGGAGTTTTTTGTAATTTCAATAATAAGAGGGGTGCAATCTGCAATTTTTCAAACTTAAAGAGAGGTCCTGGAAAAAGCCCCTATATATTGTGTATATTGACAAAAATATCTATCATTATATGGTTATAAATATGCAACTTTAGTCACATGCATAATGAAGCTCCAATATGATTTGCTTCCATAAAGGCAAAAGAGAACTGCATTAGTCATCAAAAGCCCACCTACTGATGAAGTTGGATTCCTCCCCCCTTCTTACATGGATTCAGTCCTGAGTTGATTTGGACCCTGACAGGCCAGATTCAAAGCTACATTCCTTTATATTATTTGGTATATATATTTGAAAATTATCTCTTTAAAACCAGATATTTTTGTGCATGCATGCCATGAAATATAAATTCAGACGGGTTATATTTATAATATAAAAAAAATAGACGGATGTAACCTATGATTTTTGCAAATTGCCCTGAGGATAAATCTGTGAACATCATAAAATATATTTATCTTCAATAATTTCCGTCATGGGTGGTGGTTCGCATGGCGTTCTTGCTCCGGTGAGTTCGAACACAACTCCATCGTCATAGAATATATGTTTGACACAACGGTTATGATCGCCACAAAGAAAAAATTACTAGTTTTGAACCTACAACTGAATGGAGTTCTTTGGGTGAGATCGGGCGTTCACAAACGAAGATTCATAAGCCAAACTGACCCTAATTCCGCATTTAGGCTGTTGGGAGGACTTATTTTTAAAGTCCGGTTCATGCGGCCGTAACCGCTTGACCAGTGAAAATAAGCCCTTCCAAACGCAGCCTTAGTTTGTAATGTAACTCACTCAAAAGCCAAACTGTGAACATGAAAAATCATTGGAATGAAGAATCAGCATAAAAACAAATGGTGGAATATTCAATCAGAAAAAAGGTTGGAAGAAAAAGGTGAAGGATTTGAAAGAGAATAATTTAGTCAATAGATTAATAAGACACAAATCAACCTCTTTTCCTCAGGCATCAATATTCTCAGATAGCTATGGGCTTTGGCCTGCTATGCACCCACAATGTGTTATGCTACCTGCAATCAAACAAAGATCATAGAAAACAAAGGTCAGTTATGAGTGGACCGCAAACCTCGTAATGATCACTCCTCTGGCTACCCTAGCAGACTCCAGGGTGAATCATAGAACACCTGTAAATACGCTAACTTAGAGCATGCAATATGTATTGAGGCAGAAAGTATAAAATTATGCTACACAAGTGAAGACTCGTGTATCAAACACTTTTTATGTTGAGAGTAAATAAGAGTGGAGCTTAATTATGCAATATTTATGATGGTTGGGTTCACCCAAAAATTTACCGCATCGGCCTATCACATCATCACATGAGATTAGCATAACAATCATATAATCAACAGGCACTCACGGCCACCAAATTCGAAACATTCAAGAAAGACAACAAAAGGAATACTCTACATTAAGAACAAGATGCACCACTATAGAGTTCTCTTCACCTACGTGGTAAAGTCATGACAAATGGATTACCCCCACAAGCCCACTTCATGTTAATTTTCGTTCCAGCGGACGGAATGGGCCATCTTCACACCAACTCATATAAAAGCGTGGAGGTGTAGGGTCATCTCCACACCGAATTTTGTACTGGCAGGGAGGTGTAATGTCATCTCCACGTCGAATCTTGTACTGACGGAGAGGTGTGGAGTCATCTTCTCGCCAAATTCTGTACTAGCGGGGAGTTGTAGGGTCATCACGACACTGAATCTTGTACTAACGGGGAAGTGAAGGATCATCATCACGCCAAATCTTGTACTAATGGGGGGGGGTAAGTTCGTCTACTCGTTGAATCACAATAACATATAATTGAAATACATACAATTCTAACCTAACCATCACATAAAGATATCATCACCATCAATCCGGGCTCTGTTTCCAAATTCGTGTCTGGGAGCCCCGGAATGCTGACACGCAGTGGAAAAAAGGAAGACTTAACTGCAGGTGAAATCACGTGTGATCTCCGTGAAGCTCACACGTGAGTGATCTCCATAAAGATCATGTGTGCTCTCCACGAAGATCACTAGTAATTTCTCCTATAGTTAATCCAATATCGTTATCTTTTTTCCGCAGCGAGTAGGCATCGCAGAGCTCCTGGACGCAAATTTGAAAAAGGAGCTGGGAACATTTTGCAAGGCTGAGGATAGTTCCCAGTGGATGCCTGCACTGAAACACTAATTTCAACCAGCCCATTGTAGCACAACCAGGTGCATACTACACGCATTTGAGTTGCTTTTGTAGGCCTAGCAGGCCCATATACACCCCCAAAAAAATATTCTCAGCACGCCCTCCACATGTAGGATCTTTTACCTCTTAACACGCAATCTTTTTTAACAAGGAAACATATCTAGCATGCTCTAATACAATATTAGAACATAAATATCCAATCTAAAACCGATTAATTGCATGTGGAGCGGCCCACAATCGATACAAAATGATCTAAATTCTATAAAAAAATAGAATATTCCACAGCTCAGTTTGCTGAAAATATTTCAAGAAACACATGCCAAGAACCTGCTACTGTTCTTAAATATTTCTATTTAATTAAATCCTAGGAAATGAAACTCATGAAGGAAAAAAACATCAACAAGCACTCGGTGGAAATCAAGAGGAATAAAATCTTATTATTCAATCATACAAATCAACAAATTTCTCCCCTATATATACACATAAGAGAGAGACCCAAAAACAGAATCTAAGATGTGAGACTAATCCCAAAAAGAGGGAAGCTGTTAACTGCAAACCAATTTGTACTATTTGCACACCAAATTCCAACACTTTCCCTCAAAGTGGGCGAAAGATATCCACTAATTTCATCTTGTCACACAATCTACATAAATCCAATGAGCTAAGTCCTTTGTTTAGACAATCAACCACTTGGTCATTTGTAGCAATGTCGCAGCTTCAGTATCCCTGTTGGAACCAAGAAAATCGGTCCCTGCTGTTTGGACCTGTGGGTGACCAAAACTTACTGATTTAGTGGTCACATCGCGGGAGACTTGGTGAGAAGAAGGTGACGAATCAAAAGCATAGCTTTGGACTGCCTACAAACAAGACCAGCGTACTGCAGCAAGAAGGTCACGCCACACACCCGGAAGTCAATAAGAACTTCTCCTCCTAAAGCCATTGCTGAGCTCGGCACAAGTGAGGCTGACTGTGAACTTGCCTCTCAGGGTGGTGGTGGTGGTGGTGGGGGGGGGGGGGGGGGTGGAGGGGGGGAGGGGGAGGTCTCCCCTACTTGTGCCTTGAGGGCCTATTTATAGGCAAATTCAAGGGGGGAGGGCTATCGTCAGCGAATAGCCGCTCCCGCCCGAACCAAAATGATATTCACAAGCTTGAATGGTCTGAGATGAGGTGAAACCTGAGCTCGCCCCCGGTGGGAGAGTTCTTCTCAACTCGCCCCAGATGGGCGAGGCCTTCTCAACTCGCCCCAGGTGGGCAAGACCTTCTCAACTCACCCCAGGTAGGCAAGGCCTTCCTAACTCACCCCAGGCGGGCGAAGCCTTCCCAACTCGCACCAGGTGGGCGAGGCCTTCCCAACTCGCCTCAGGTGGGCGAGGCCTTCCCAACTCGCCCCAGGTGGGCGAGGCCTTCCCAAATATCCCCAGGTGGGCGAGGCCTTCCCAACTCGCCCCAGGTGGGCGAGGCCATCACAATTCGCCCCAGGTGGGCGCGGCCTTCTCAACTCGCACCAGGTGGGCGATGTCTTCTGAGCCGTCCTCATGCATCTCTGATCTTAACGAATTACAGGTTATACAATCCCATCATCCAGCTTTTCTTTGATGAAGAACATATCGATCTCTATATGTTTGTTTCTATCATGTTGGATGAGATTGTTTGCAATGCTAATGGCTGATTTGCTATCACACTGCAATGTCTGTCTGTCTTGATCTATATCTTGAGTTCACTCAGCAGGGCTTTTAACAATAACAGCTCCCCCACACCTAAGGTCATGCCCCTGTTTTCTGCCTCCGTTGTAGATCTCACAACTACAATCAGCTTCTTATTTCTCTAGGCGACAAGGTTGTCCCCCACATACATGCAATATCCTGATGTGTATCTCATGTCATCTGAACAACTAGCCCAATCAGAGTCGCAATAACCCTAGATATTCAAATGTCCATTCTTTTGGAAGATCAGTCCCTTTCCTGTCGCACTCTTTAAGTATCTAAGAATCTAATACACTGCATCCAAGTGCCCCTCCTTGGGATCGTGCATATAACAGGCTACTACACTCACAACAAACGATATGTCGGGACGGGTGTGGCTCAAATAGATCAAGAGACCTATAAGCCTCTGATATCTCTTTTTATCAGTTGGCTCTCCTGCCTCACCACTGAGCTTGGACTTCTGATCAATATGAGCGACTGAAGGACTGCACCCTAGCATACCCGTCTCTTTGAGCACATCTAACAAATATTTTTGTCGGGAAAGAACGATTCCCTTTGCACCGCAAGCTACTTTTATCCCAAAAAAGTATTTTAGTTGTCCTACATTTCAAACTCATTGCCCAATCTCGTCATTAGCTGAGCAATTTCCTTCTCGCCATCGCCCAAAATAATCATACCGTCCACGTACACATCAAGCATTGTAGTGTGATCTCCACTCTGCCTAAAGAACACAATATGATCAACATTGGTCCGTCAATATCCCATGTTAAGCATCGCATTCCTAAACCTGTCAAACCAAGCTCAAGAAGATTGTGTTAGCCCATACAAGATTTTATTGAGTTTACACACTTTGTTTATCGTTTGTTTTATGTAAAAGCCTAGTGACACCTCCATGTATACTTGTTCCAACAGATCCCCATAAAAAAAAGCATTCTTTACGTCGAACTGGTGTAATTTCCATCCCTCATTTGCTGTCAAGGATATTAGTGTTCGTACCGTGCTCATTTTGGCGATAGGTGCAAAGGTCTCATCGTATTCGATGTCATAAGTCTGATTGTAACCTTTTGCTACCAATCAAGCCTTGTAGCGCTAAACCTGACCCTTTGAGTTTTGTTTCACAGTGAAAACTCACTTGCACCTAACTGTCTTTTTCCCTGGAGGTAGCGATACGAGATTCCGGGTTTTGTTTTTCTTTAATGCATCAAGTTCTTCTAGCATTGCCTCTTTCCATCGTGGATCCTTCTTAACAACCTACCAACACTTCAGAATAGAAACAATATCCAAAAATGTAATGAATGTTCCATGTGCAAGAGATATATGGGAGTAGGAAACAAATTAGGCAATGTCATGTGGAGAGCTATATCGATCAGGTGATACTCCCGCATTCTTGCGGGAACTCCGTCTTACCGGTAAGGGAGTGGGAGTAGAGGGAAGGGGTTATTTTACCTGGGATATCTGAATTTATGGTGGATGGTGCAGGTGTCTCAAGGATCAGAGTAGGTAGATGCAAGAGACTTGACACAAGTGGCAATGTAGGCATTATAGTTTCATTCAGATGCCTCCTCGTATAAACTCTTAACTCCCCCTGAGTCTGAGGTCCATCATCAACAAATTCACTTTCATCAAGAACTGGCTCTTCGCCTGGCTCTGCTTCCTTTGGCACAGGTGAAAACGGGATACTACCCGCCTCTCACCACCGCAGTTATCCTCCCCCTCGTGTCTCATATTTTCTATACTTAGTGATTCTCCAAGTGATTCTCCAAGAGGTAAGTCAACCGAAGAGGAGTAATATGACTCAAGCTCTTTAAACGTGACATCTATATTGACGAATAATTTTCTCTCCACCGGACTCCAACATACATGCCCCTTTTTGGTAGCTGAATACCCCAAAAAAAACACATCAGGGCTCTTGGATTTAATTTTCTCACATTTGGTTTTTTGTCATGCACAAAGCACACACAACCAAAGGTATTGAGGGGAAGAATATCTTCACCCTTCCCTCGCATATCTTAATTGGAGACTTCTGATGCAATTCTTGTGAGGGTATTTGATTGATTAAATAGGCTGTTGTTAGCAAAACTTGTCCCCACAAGTACTTTGACACTTTCATTGTTATCATCGTACTTCGAGTTACTTCTAGAAGGTGCATGTTCTTCCGTTTCGCTACTACATTCTGCTATGGTGTGTATGGGCAAATAGTTTGATGTTGGATTCCCTATAAGGAAAAGTACTCTTCAAACATTTTGTTGGTGTACTCTATCTCATTGTCAGACCTCAACACATTTATGACTGCACTATGTTGAGTTTGAACCCCTTTATGAAAATCCTTGAAGCAAGCAAACACATCACTCTTGTTTTTCATTAGGTAAAGTCAAGTCGCGCGAGAAAAGCAATCAATAAAAGACAAAAAATACCGAAATCCATTAACAGTAGGTGCGGGACATGGTCCTCAAACATCAGAATGTATTAAATTAAAAAGATAAGAATACCTACCAGAACGAGAATAAGAGTTTTTTGTATGCTTTCCTAGTTCAGCTGTATCACATACAAACTTGTTATAATTAACTTTCTCAAACAAAATGGGATACATCTGTTTCAAAACAGGAAAGGAAGGATAACCTAAACGTCGGTGATGAAGTAGGAGTAAGTCCTCTACGCATCTTCTACCCCCTGCAGCGTCCTCTACAAGTGTTGGAAGAGCTGAGTCCATATTCACCTTATCTAGGTACCACAAGTCACTATATAATGTGTCAGCACCAAGTCTCCTGCCAGTCTCCTTCTCCTAGAAGATCACCTTTGGGATATCAAACAAGACGACACCTTTTAGTTGAGATATAATTGCACTAATGGATAAGAGATTCATTGTAAAGGAAGGAGCATGCAGAACATTAGATAAAGTTAAAGTATTGGCACATTGCACAGTAGCCTTATCAACCACTGGTTGAGCAGTGTCATCGATAGTCTGAATGCACTCTGGGATTACTAGGGTAGTGTACGAAAGGAATTCCTTCGCATATCCAGTAACATGTTAAGAGGCACCCGAGTCGACTATCAAACCTAGCGAGCCAGTGGTGAATGTAGGGCAAGTGTATTGTGAGTACATGTGGCTATGTGAGCAAAATAGGCAACGTTACCCCTAGATGAAGTTGCAGTTAGTGTGTCATCAGTCTTACCCTCCTGTTTTGCCGCATTATTTGAGAGTGGGCATCTACGATTCTCTGCTCCTCTGAGTAACTTACATCAACCATATTTATTTTTGCCTCCTTGTCTACAATCATTAGATTTGCTCGGTAGCCTCCTCTACCACCTCTACAACCCCCCAAGGCCGCGACCACGACTTCCAAAGTGACCCTGTCCACTTGTATCTCACTCTTTTTGTGGTTTGAGGCAAGCCGGTCGGAGATGACCTATCTCTTCACAATTGTAACATTGTCGTGTCTCGCTCTTGTATCTCGTGTGTCCTAAATTGGTTACCGCTAAAGCCGATTTCATCCTTGGAAGAGTGGTTGCACCAGACTGGAGCTTAATCCTGCTCTCCTCCTGCATCATGGCCGAGATCGTCTCATTCAGGGAAGGAATTTTTTGTTAAGCAGGCAGTATTACACACCTCGACTCAAATATCTGGTTCAATCCTTTCATAAAATGCATAATCCGACTCTGAGCATCTCGCTCCCCTTTTTTGCACTCAAGGTCTTTGTAGCATGGTTGGAGAGAAATGATCATAGTCTCCCCATAGTTGCTCCAGATCTGCAGCATATTCTGGATCAATCGATCTTCCCGCGTACTCGTCTCTATCTCCCTCTCAATCTGAAAAATCTTCATGTTATTATCGGCTCCAACATAGATTCTCTGCAACTTTTCCCAAACATCGCTCACTGTCTCTATGTCATCCACTGTGACAGCGATAGATGCAACCATCGAGTCTAGGAGCCAAGTGTGGAGTAGGCTATGTGTTGCCTTCCACTCGTTGTATCCATCTGATTCCTTCTCTGGTTCCCCCTTCTCATCAGTCAGATAGCCCTCTAGATTCCTCCCAGAGAGTGCCCTCTTCACTCGACGAGACCAGCTTAAGTATGTAGTTGATCCATCGAGTTTCAGCTCCACATGGGGAAGATCCAGCTTTATTGGATACGACGACAACTAAGCCGAGCCCTCGCCTTTGGAGATCCGCAAGAACTCAAATAATACTTTTAAGTCTGCCTCCTCCATTTTGACGACCAATTTCTCCATGAGTAACTCGCAAATCTCCTTTGACCGTCGCGCCGCACTACACTACGAAGACGAAGGCCACACCTCTAGAAAACTGTTTTTAAATCTTCCTAGCGTCGCACCTTTCAGTAAATCGCAAATCTGTCGCACCCCTTGTAAACCGCAGAGACGACGATATCGCTCATACCAAGAACTCGCAAGGATCTGTGCGACCGTGCAGAAAGAGTTCTGTTGTGCGCTACTCTGCGCCCACTGCTGCGCACGGAAAGAGTTATGTCGCCCGCGGAAAGGGATCTGCCCCGCGCTTTCTCTACGCGTGAGGTAGTGTCCCACTGTGCGCACCTCAAGTCCCTCCTGCGCACGTATCCTTTTCCCTGTGCGCGATCCTTCTCCCTACGCGTGATCCTTCTCCCGTCTCCTGCGCTTGACGATCCAAGAGCAACTCCAATATTTCTCCTGCGTGCACCGCCTTTGTGAGATGGCTGCAGTATGCGAACCGGATTCTGTCGCGAACACCTCTTCCTGTGTGTTCCATCTCCTGACGCTGAGCAACGATGCTTCTCCCCCTGCGCGATGGTCCTTTCCCCACACTACCAGGAAAGCAAAGGAGAAAAAAAACTCGGAAAAAGCAAGGCTGAAATCATGAGAATATTGGGGACCGATTTTTTTTTCAAACTTGGCTTTGATACCAATTAGAAATTAAAAGAAATAAAATTTTATTATTCATACTTATACAAATCAATACATTTCTCCCACACACACACACATATATATATATATATACACACACAAACAAGAGGGAGACCCAAAAACATAATCTGAGATGTGGGACTAATCCCAAAAAGAGGGAAGCCACTAACTGCAAACAAATTTGTACTATTTGCACACCAAATTCCAACACACTACTAACAACAAAGAAGGGAATAAACGCATGTGATCAATAGCTCTCTAATACTATTCAGCTAAGCATGAGAAAAACACAAATCAGATAAAGAAAATACACACCTGGCAATAGTGGTCTCTAGAACACAGCTTGGAAGTCCAGAATTTCCATTTATAGAAAATTTCTATCCGAGAAAATACGGCGATATACATTATATAAACCAGCATACAAATGGCAGATCATATGTTAAAGGAACAAATGACAATTGATCAGCTTCTGCACAAACTCAAGTTCTAGATTTCGTGGCTGAAGAGGGGGAAATAAAATGCTAACTGCTCTCTCTGCTGCCAGTTCAATAGTATGGAGTTAACATAAGTCAATGCTATCTTGCAGTGGAAAATGAAGGCAGCATCCTCCCTCCTTTCTCGCTGTACTGATCATGTTCGATCTCATTTCCTTCGAAACAAAATGCGCTATTACTGACACTCTGCTCTGAACTTGCATTGCTGCTGGTGATGAGCGAAGAGCCAGACGCACTAACCGCTCTGCCTCTCATAAAACCCGACTTTACACTAAAAAAAGACGATGCTGGAATGTTATTCATCAAAGGTCGCAGCGTATTAGGTATGCTCCGCCTAATATCCTGCATAAACGAAAAAATCTCGTCAAGTTTATATATATGTATATATAGTCAGTTAGAGGGACCTCCTCTCCAAGTTTATATAATTACATGGATCTCTTTTAAAATTACATCTCTCGTCTGAGTTTACACATGTTACATGTGCAAAGCAAATTTTGTACATGTTACCATGTAAACTTAAAGGGAGGCTCTTGATAAGTTCTAAAAGTAGAGAGGAGGTCCCTATGATTATGCAAAATAGCAGGTAGTTCAGAAATAATTTTAACTTATTTTGGGTTACATTACCATGTGCCTCATCGCCATATCCAGCGATTTTTTGGACAATGTTCTCCCAAAGCCAATGCTATCAGGTGACAAAGAGGATTTCACCGAACAAGGGTTGCTGGAGTGCAGGTTGTCATGCTTTGGAGGTGCCAGTCTTCTCGAGTTTACCACTCTTTCGACCATTTTAGTTCCGATGACAACCGGACTATCGCTGTAACCACGGTTCACTCCTGATCTGTTTGATGCGGGGACAGAGCTACCACTTACTACATTTCCTTTAGGAGCTGTCCCTCTAGATGGAGAGCATGACTGCCTTCTGGGCCTCGCACTAGGCACGTTGTCAAAAGAAGATGATCGGGTGCCGCTGGGTGGGCCAGGCCTGCCTCGAGAAGGCAAAGACCTCTCAGGCAGTGTGGTCTTCAGATTTGGAGGTGTGTCATGGGAATAACCCGGCATTTCAGAGGGTTTCCAAGGTCTTGATCTTATTGTTGGAGAGATTCCTCGTGATGGAGCCGCGGTTTTTGATACTGCGGGACAAGACTTCAGGACAGAATTGGCCGGCGGAATTGATCTTTGGATGGAATTTGTGGAACCTGACCTGGCAATTGAATTAGTTCTAGGGCCAGATCTTGTTACAGAATTGACAGCTGGGATTGACTTTGTGTTAGAGCTGGTTGCGGAGCCTGATTTGGTGACATAAGAAGAATGACTTGGTGGGGCCACAGTAGCTTGCAGGCCAGATGGAGTCGATGGCCTTCTCGTCGGGGTACTGGACCTTGATGCCAGCTTGCTGGCAGGAGGCACTGAGGATCTTGACATGGGTGTTGACGATCGAACTGGTGTAGATGACCTCGGCTGGCCAACCACAGACTTTGGCGGTGGCAGCGTCGAACGTGAAGTTGGAGTTGAAGATCTGGGTAGCTTTGGTGCGATGTGTGTTGTCCGTACCGTTGGGGTTGCAGGTTTGGATGAATTGACACTGGAGCCCCCAGATGAAGATGGTCTTCGCATTCCTGAGGAAGAAGAGTTTAAACTAGCTGATGGGGCCAACTGTCTAGATGTCGCCACATTTCTTGAAGAAGGATCTGCAGGATTGGCTAGCTGCGAATACCAGTGGGGAACACTGAATAAGAACTCAAAGGATGAAGAAAGATTGCACTGAACTTTGAGCGCCATACAAGAATATTGTTTAAACCTCGTGATTAGATATGCTCCGACCCCGCAAAATGAAAACTAATACTCTTCCTCAACTGTAAATAATTGGTTCATTCAAACACCTAATTTTTTAGCTCTAGTTCTATTTGCTTGCTGAAGGGTGCACAAAGGAAATCTCTGGACATGACAAATTTTTCGAACTAATCAGTTTGCAGTATGGGGCAGGTGGTATTGCTCCACTGAAAAAGTTCAACATGAAAAATCAGAAGCAGGCGTAATTCACTACTTATTTGTTTCAGTGTCAGTTGTGGTAAAAAAGAGTCGAATATTTATTATGCTAATGTAATATCTTCTACATTTTTTTTCTTTTATTTTAATCACATGTAGATCATTCCTGAGAAAGAAATACAATGGAAGCTTGTGACGCACTTTCCTTTTTCTAAGTAAAGAACTTCGATATAAACTCAACAGTAACAAGACATCATCGCATCATTAAAGTTGCACACCAAACTTGGCCATCAGCTTGTCCATGCACTCATATTCCTTGTCGCATGTAGCTAGCAAATTTGAAACCAATCATGAGAGATGGAGAGGGTATTGGAGATGTGGAGTCTGATGATATAAAAGGGCTTCCTTGCATCTCGCTTTGTAAGTTGTAACTAAAAATATATAGTGAGAAACACTAGTGCCAAAAAATTTGTGTTCATAAATTTGTGTGTTCTTTGCTTGTTTTCTTGGCGTCGTTTTCTTCGTTGCTTTCAATCGTAGTTCCTAAGAGAGAGAGGGAGCTAGAGACAAAGAGAGAGAGAAAGAGACTCAAGAATTCACGGAGAGCTAATTCAATAAAAGATTTATAAAAAGAAGGGATAATTACTTGTTTTTTGTCATTATCAGTTTTGGCACTTCATGTGGGTCCTTAAAATTTCAGGAATATGCAATTAATATGGATGCTAATAATGATCTTAAGATTCTCCCTTGAGAGAGAGTGAGAATTCACGGCAAGCTATTTCAATAAAATAATTATAAAAAGAAAGGATAATTACTTCTTTTTTGTCATTATCAGTTTCAAGACATCACGTGAGTCCTTGAAATTTCAGGAATATGCTCTATTAATATGGATGTTAATAGTGATGTTAAAATTCTCCCTTTCGTTTCATGGTTGGATGCTTCTAGTCTATACTCTTATGCCATGTGCAGCTAAAATGCTAGAATCAAAATGTGCAACTTGGACTAATAGAAAGTTTTGCACGGCATCATACAGCAAGTAAACCTAAGGAAAACATTTTGGATCTAGACTCCAAATCTATCGTGAAACAGTTAATAGATTGAAACAACGGATCTGTTTGGGAGAGCTCCAGCGGATGGAAAAGCACTATTCCAACCGCAGAAGCTGATTTTAGGTTGTTTGAATGCACAGCTCTTTCAAAATTACGGAATAAAAAACCCCGTTTTTCCCTACTCTGGAATCTGCCAAGCCCTCACGTTTAGCTCTCTCATACGCGCTTTCGCTCCCTTCTCATCCCGAAAATTGGCGAGAAATCTCACGACCTCTGTTGAGCCTCTCGCGCAGATCGTCGTCGCCCTAGGTTCGCCCAGCGAACTCCTCCCCTCCCAGCGAACTCCTCTTCCAACGGCAACTCCCAGCATCTTCCCTTTTTTGCGCGCATCGGCCTTGCTGTTGTTCTTCCCGCAGGAGTTCATCTGTTCTTCTTCCGGTAGGAGTTCGACTGTTCTTCTTTCCTCTGGAATTTGACCTCACTGTTCTTCTTCCCGCAGGTGTACGACTGTCCTTCCTGCAGGAGTTCAGCCTCGCTACTCTTCTTCCGGAAAGAGTTCGGCAACGTGTTCGTGCAATATCTTCCGTGCTGAGAGGTTCGTGTTTGATCACCTCATTGTCACCCCAAGTTGTGTTATTTGTTTATTTGAGGCCTCCGGCAACATGTCAGTGCAACATCATCCGCGCCGATGATCTCTCTACTCTCTAGTTCCATGCGCCATGGCTACCTCTCGTTCACATACAAATGCCGTTTTTCTTTCTGAACCAGGACATCTCATCAGAGCAGCAAGACCGCCTAAAACAACGTCGATGTCTGATTCATTATCAGATTGCTTAGATGCCCTCCTTATATGTTAGAGATTGAAAAAAATAAAATTCTATTTCATTTTAGTAATCAATGTACATTATAGATGGAACGACAATATAAAGAGGCAGCCCATTAGCTCCCAGGTGACCTCTTGAACTAGAATTTCATTTCCCCATCCCCCCCCCCCCCCCCCCCGGTTGATGGGGGTTTGATTGGCATACGTACACGATGGCCCTCCACAGTAAGGGGTGTTACAATATGTCCACAATAAGGGGTGTTACAATATGCATTGTTCCTGTTTTATTTATGTCCTATTTATATTATTTTCTGTATTATTCTTGTGTCCGCCTCCATATATAGAGGAACTCGTTCTCTTTCCAATCAATGAAATTATATTCGGTTCTCTCCAATACGGTATCAGAGCAACGACTCCTGGTGCCCTAGCCGGCCGTTTTCTTTTTTTCCTGTAGGTCGCTTGCTCAGCCGTCTGCACGTTCGCGGAAGCCCGCCGGCCTTCCGCCAACGCCTGCTCCAGCACCAGCGCCGCTTCTCTCTTCGATCTTTGTTCCAGCGCCAGCGTCGTCCGCTAGCCTTTTCTCTTCCGGCCAGCGCCGCTCATTCTCTTCCGGCCAGCGCCAGCGCCGCTCCATCTCTTCCGGCCAGCGCCGCTCCTTCTCTTCCAGCCGGTTTCTTCCCTTCCAGCGCCGCTTCTTCCCTTCCAGTGCCAGCGCCGCTTCTTCCCTTCCAGTGCCAGCGCCGCTTCTTCTATTCCAGCGCCAACGCCGTCCGTCGGCCTTCCACCGCTTTTTCTCTTCCAGCCCGCCCCCTAGGGTTTGTAGCCCCTTCCTTCCGGCGTCGGACATGCCGTGAAGCCTTTGCTTCCTTCCGGCGCCGCTTGCCTTTCCAGTTTTTTGATGGAGTTGATTTCTATTCCTCTCCTCTTCTACTTCGATCTTTTTTCGGCATAATTGGTCGTCATTTGCTGCCTTGCGTGGCGTGGGTCTCCAGATTTCTATTCTTGGGTCACTATGTCTTCTCTCAGTGATTCCTCCACACCGGTTCCTCCTTTTGCAAGTTCTCTGCGTGGGAGTCATGATCACAATACTCTGAAGATTACTATCAGATTGGATGCTTCTAATTATCTTTCCTGGTCTCGCTCTATCACACTTGCTCTTAAGAGTTGTCACCTCTTTGGTTATGTCACCGGGCTAACTAAGGAACCGGAGAAGGCTACTCTGATTGGCCTCAATTGGATTCCGAAAATTCCTTAGTCATGTCTTGGCCAACGAATTCCATGTAGGAGTCCATCGCTCGTCACTACTTATTTCATGATACTGCTGTTGATATTTGGCGGCGTGCAGAAACTACTTATTCTCGAAAAGGCAATGTTGCCCAGATCTTCCAGTTAAGACGGAAGATATCCTTACTCTGCCAGGGCGATCACCCTCCATCTGCTTACTATTTGGAGTTCACTCAGTTGTATCAGGAATACGATCATTTTGATTCCCTTACTTTTGTTAGCCCCATTGATGAGGCTATTATGGTTCGTGCTCGAAAGGATCGCAACCGGATTTTTCAGTTCCTTCATGTTCTTCATCGGGACTTAATCATATTAGTGTTCAGATTTTAGGACGTTTGTCATTACCATCCCTTCCGGAGGTGTACAACATTGTTCAACATGAGTTTGATCGTTGTCTGACTTTGCTTCCCAACCCAGCTCCTGAGAGTTCTACTCTTGTTGTTGGTACCCCTTCTTTACTGGGGGCTCATCCAACCCGTAATTCTAAGCTGCAGGGTACTGATAAAGACCACCTCCTCCGTGATTATTGTGGGAAGACCCGTCATACCAGAGACACCTGTTTTAGACTCTATGGTTTTCCTCCACCGAAGGGTGGTGCTCCTCCTCCTCTTGGTGGTCGTGGTTTCGGACGCTCTCCTCATGGGCAACCTCCTTGTTCTTCCCATCTTATTGATGCTGCTATGGATATTCCTCCTGCTCTGCCTGGTGCTAAATCTTCTGTCCTCCCTGGTGTTTTCTCGGCTGATGAAGTCCTTGCACTTCACCGCATGATGCAAGGTCTTTCTACGGAGTCTTTTGCCTTGTCTTTGTATGCCCACATTGGGACTCCAGGTGCTCACTTTGTTGATGCTCACTCTTCCACTTAGTGGATCATTGACTCCGAAGCCACTGATCATATGACTGGCTCCGCCTCAGGTTTATCTCTTATACTTCTCTCTCTGGTCGTGATAAGGTGACATTGATGATGGTTCTCTTTCCTATATTGCTGGGAAGGGCTTCATCTCCTGTTCTTCTCTCACCTTAACGTCGGTTTTGCATGTTCCAAATTTCACCCGTAATTTGCTCTCTATTAGCCATTTGACTAATTCCATGAACTGTTCAGTAACCTTTTATCCTTCCTCTTGTGTATTTCAGGACCTGAAGACGGGGAAGGTGATTGGCTCTGGTACTCTGGTCAATGGTCTATACGTGCTCGACTCCGACCCAGTGGCACCTCCTCTGGCCCTTCACTCCAGTAAATATGACCTATATTCCTGACATTGTCTCTTAGGACACCCGTCTATCCCTGTTATGGAGTTATTGTTACCTTTTATGTTTGTTGTTGTTTTTACTTCCTTTGTTAGTGATGTCTGTGTTGTTAACAAACATTATCGTACTACTTCTAATCATGTTTCGTTGCCTAGTTCAATTACTTTTGTTGTGATTCACTCTGATGTTTGGGACCGGGTCCCGTATCTTCTATTTCTGGCTGTGTTTGGTTCGCCACATTTATTGATTGTTTTTTTCGCACTACATAGTTATATTTACTGTGAAAGAAACGTGATGTTTTTACTACCTTCAAAAATTTCCATAACATGATCTCCACCCAATTTAATGTTAAATTCAGATTCTCTGCAGTGATAATGGTCGGAAATATCTGGATTCACACTTTGTTGTCTATCTGGCTGATCATGGCATAATACGCCAAACCTCTAGTGCTTATTCTCCTGCTCAAAATGGGGTTTATGGAGCGTAAGAATCGTCACCTTTTGGAAGTGGCTCGTTGTCTCTTGTCCACAATGCATCTTTCCAAGTATTATTGGGGTGATGATGTCCTTACGGCTGCGTATCTTATTAATCGCATGTCATCTCGTATTCTTGGGAATGTCATTCCCCTCGGGACTCTACGGGTCGCTTCTTCTCATCTCACTCCTAAGGTGTTTGGTTGTGTATGCTTTGTTCACATCCATGACCCTCCTCCCACAAAACTTGATCCATGGGCTCTCCGGTGTGTGTTTATTGCACTGTTGTAGATATCGGCCGACATGTCCGATATGTCGGCCGACATAAATATTTTGGGCGTAAACCGCAACGAAATCGATATGTTTGAGCAAAATAACGTTTTGTAAAAAATCGGCTATATATCGGCGATATATCGGTATATCAACTGCTGATATCGGTCTCCTGGCGATATATCAGACACCTGTTTTTTGTTTTATTTTATAAAACAAAATCCGGGGTTTTAAAATGATTTCACGGGTCGGGAGGAGCATCGCATCGCGTTAAGCTTCTGCCCTAACCTTTCTCTCTCGCGGCGCTGCGGCAGTTCGACAGTTCGGCGGAATCAGCCTCTCCTGGCGACGATCGGCCTCTCCTGGCGACGAATCAGCCTCTACCGGCGACGGATTGGCCTCTCCCGGTGACGAATCGGCCTCTCCCAGCAACGAATCTGCATCTCCGACGACGCATCTTCCGCCCTAACTTCACTCCACTGTAACTCTTTAAGTTCTCTTCTTCTATTTTCTTCTTCTTTCTTCGACTTGGCTTTCCATGGAGTCGTGAGTGGTGGTTTTTCAGTTGATGTTCTCACTTCTCAGTTCTTTTAGTTGTTTGAGCTTTCAGTGAGATGTGTGGGGGGCTGGAATTAGTGGTAATTAGCAAATCCAGGTTTAGTAAATATCTGTTAGTAGTTCTCAATAGAAAAAGGTGGTCCAACAGTCTTTTGAAATACTAGACTGACCAGTAAAATACACAAACAATTTAGGTACAAATGGATTGACACTGTTGTGAGGGAACTATAAAAGTTGCAAGTGCAAGGTAGATGGAAAAAATATAGAGCATCAGAATTCAGTAGGAAGCAGAAAATCAAGTAAGAAACATAACTGTATGGTCATCTATGTAAGGTGAGTACACATTTTAAAATTATGCTTCTTGCTTGATTTCAAGCTTCATACAAACCTAATACTGCACTAATGCTCTCCATATTCTTCAACTCCCTTGCGCTTTAGAGATAGAACATGTTCGAAAAATATGAAAATTTAACGAAATCTCTATCTTAGTATATGCCTCTTTGCTTTAGATTCCTCTTCTTAGAATTCTCAAATTTGGTGGGCATGATCAAATTACCATAATCAAATGTTTGTAGCTAAAATAAAATGTTTTCAGTTCAAGAAATTTTGAGTCAAATCACTTGAAGTGATGATGGAATCATAAAACACTTGAATACTCTTGCTAGGGTTATTTTCATGTAGGAATTTATTATACAAAATCATGTCAGCGTGTTAGGGTTTAATCATACAAAGTGGAGTAACTGCAGGCTATGGGTAGTTTTTGGTAGTTCTGGTTAATGGCTACTGGGGAAGGGTGCTTATCGGGTAGTTATGTAGACTAAGAGTGAGGAAGGTGGTTAATAGGTAGTTATGTAGAAGATGTGGTAGAGACTTTAAGTTTAGCACCAAGGGTCCACGGAATCTGCACCATGGAGAGATTGCAAGAGCCCAAAATTTCTGTTCTTTGTTCACTCATGCTAAGCTCATCCACACGTATGAAATAATGAGGCATGTTTTAATTTATTATTTTGTTCATTCACATATTTTGTTGGTGTTGTAGAATGGATTCCTCTCAGTCTTCTACAAAAGACGTAAGTGCGCCAGTTTCTGGTGGTAGAGATGCTTTTTGGGCATTTGGAGAGAAAGTGGTTGCAACGGATACAAGTAGAATTCGTTGCAATTACTGCAAGCAAGTCATAAATGGGGGCATCACTCGGTTCAAACATCATTTGGCTGGGATTAAGGGCAATGTAAAGTCATGCCCTCATGTCCCAACTGATGTCAGAGCAAAAGCCGAAGCAACCCTTGCAGCAGCACAAACTAGTAAGCTGTTGAGAAGTAGTAGGTTACAGAGTAGCTTGGATGAGGTCGTTGTTGGAGAGGTTGCAGATCCCGAAAGTTCACAAAGGACATTGTTTACAAGTATGGGAAATAAAGGTCCAATGGACCAATTTATTGAGTCAGGAAGTAGTTCACAGAGCACGATTGAGAGTAAGTTTAAGAAGAAAGCCAGAGATGACGCAGCTCTATATATTGATAGGTGGGCATACGAGATGGGTATTCCTTTCAATGCTCTATATAGCATATCCTTCCAACAAATGTTGCATGATGTCGGTCTATGTGGCCCTGGGATGAAAGGACCAACGTCGTATGAGATGAGGGAAAAGTTCTTACAGATGGAAGTTCAACGGACCAAGGAAATGCTAAGCAGCTTCACTCAAACATGTAGGTTGCATGGGTGTAGTATTTTGACTGATGCTTGGATAGATCGCAAGGGCGGAAGCGTCATGAATATTGTTGTTCGCACAGTTGCTGGAGTAGCATTTTGGTTATCGAAGAATGTATCATCATCTACACATGATGACAAGTTCATATATGAGTTTGTTGATGAGGCAATCAGTAGTCCGGATGGCCCAGGAGAAGCAAATATAGTACAGGTTGTGATGGATAATGCGTCCAACAATATGTATGCATCACGATTGCTAGCGGTAAAGAGACCAAAGATTTTTTGGACTTCTTGTTCCGCTCACACCATAAATCTTCTTATCCAAGATATTTCAAAACTGAAGCAAATTAAAAGTGCAATATGTATGGGCCGACAACTTACTGTATTTATATATGCTCACACCATTGCTCTTGCTATGTTCAGAGAGACGACTAAAGACATGGAGTCCCATGATCTCGTTAGGTCTGGTGTGACCAGATTTGCTACAGCTTTTTTATCATTGCAGAGCCTTCAGGATAAGAGAAGACATTTGAGGGAATTGTTCACATCTGCTAAATGGGAGGCAACAAAGTTATCAAGTACCGCATATGGAAAACAAGTAATGTGTTCATCTAATATAAGGATTTTTTATTTTTGATATTTTGACATTCAGTGTGACTTGTGACTTTTGAACTTTTGGTCTTCAATGTGACTGATGATGTTTCCTCTTATTTTCTCATGACTTTCTTTTCGGCACTTGTATTATTATTATCTTAAATCGATTGTTATTTGGTGTGTTGGTTACTTGATTTAGTTAATCAATCAAATTGAATTATGTTGTAATCTGTTTATTCATTTAATCATGTTAATATATAATTACTTATTTTTTGGATAAATGTTCAGCAATTATTACAAAAACTTTGTTGATAAGATGGATGACTTTTGGTTCATGTTGGTTTATTTAAACTATTGGATGACGAATTGGTGAATCACTGCTCCAGAAACAATCATAACAATAAAGGCAAGTTGTTTTATTCAATCTTTGTCATTTATTAATATGCAATTATGCACAATTGTGTTTATTTTTGTTTAATACTTCATTATAATCATATTATTACATGTTTAATGCAAAGTGTATAACTATATATTGTCTGTGCATTTTTACTTATTTGCAAAAAAAGTGTTATAAACATTGTTATCTTTATTTAAATATTAAAATCCGATATTGTAAAATATCCCTGATATATCCCCGCAATCCGACATATGACATTTCAAACCCAAACCGACATGAACCCGATATCTGATATCTACAACCTTGGTTTATTGGGTGCTCTCCTACTCATAAGGCGTACAAATGTTTTCATCATCCTACTATGAGGGTTTTTTTTACCATGGATGTCATGTTTCGTGAAGCTGGGGCTTACTATCCTTCCCCGGGTGACTCACCCTCTTTGCCTTCTTCGTCTTTTCCCTCCCTGTTTGTACCTCTGCATGTTCCCCCCTTATCCCTCACTTCAAGAGGAGTTTCTATAGTCAGAAGTGAGTGATATTCCTATCCATACTACTACTACTTTGGAGGTGTACACTCGGAGGAGAAAGGTTCCCAACGATATTCTTGACCTGACTATGCAACCAGATAAATCATTGGACCTGGACTCAGGGCCTTTCGATCTTCCAATTGCCCTCCGCAAAGGTATTTGGTCCTGCACTCAACACCCTCTTTCAAATTATGTTTCTTATGACTCATTCTTCACTTCCCATAAGACCTTTGTGTCTTCGCTTGAGTCCATATCCATACCAACATCCTGACAGAGTGCTCTGGAGATTCCGAGAGAAGCGATGTTTGAGGAAATGGCTGAGCTTGAAAAAAACAACACATGGAATTCAGTGCATCTTCCCCCTGGGAAGAAATAGGTTGGATGCAAATGGGCGTTCTCTGTCAAACAAAATTCCCAGAGTGTGGTGGAAAGGTGTAAAACACGATTGGTGGCACGAGGGTACACCCAAACCCTTGGAATTGACTATCATGAAACGTTTGCTCCTGTAGCAAAGATTAACACTATCAGAGTCCTTTTGTCCTGTGCTGCTTGTAAAGGGTGAGACATTTAGCAGCTTGATGTCAAAAATGCCTTCCTCCATAGGAATCTGGACAAAAAAGTGTATATGTATTTCCCACCAGGCCTTACTCCTAAAGGTTCAGTGGGACATGTTTGTAAGTTAAAGAAAACCCTATATGGACTGAAAAAGTATACAAGAGCTTGGTTTGGGAGATTTCACAAAGCCATGTTATCTTTTGGGTATCACCAGAGCAATGCAGAACATACTCTGTTCATCAAGTATAGGACCGATAAACTTACAGCTCTCATTGTTTATGTTGATGACATTGTTATCACAGACGATGATGTGGAAGAAATCAAGCTTCTAAAACAAAAACTGGCTTCTGAGTTTGAGGTCAAGGATTTGGGTGTTCTCAGACATTTTTTGAGCATTGAAGTGGCAAGGTCCAAGCATAAGATCTTTATCTCTCAGAGGAAGTATACTCTGGACTTCTTGAGAAGACTGGGATGAGCGGTTACCGACCAGTGGATACTCCAATTGAAGTGAACCACAGAATGGGTCGTGATGATGGAAAGGAGATTGAAAACATACCTGAATTTCAGAGGTTTGTGGGGAGACTAATCTACCTAGCTCATACCCGTCTAAATATTTATGCAGTGAGTGTTATCAATCAATTTAGGCACTCTCCGAAGACTCGTCATGCTGATGCTGCCAACAGAATACTCAGATATCTCAAGTCCTCACCTGGGAGTGGGATTTGTTTTCCCCCAATCCGGCTCTAAAAATTGAGGTTTACACCGATGTTGATTGGGTCGGGACTATTGACGATCGGCGATCTACCTCAGGGCAATGCTCTCTTGTTGGTGGAAATCTTGTTACCTGGAGGAGTAAAAAACAACAGGTCGTGGCAAGATCAAGCGTTAAAGCAAAGTTTCGGGCTATGGCCCATGGGGTCTGTGAAGCTCTCTAATTGTGGTCGTTGTTGAGTGACCTGGGATTCTCTGGAAGTGAGCCCATTCGGTTGTATTGTGATAACAAGGTTGCTATCAGTATCGCACACAACCCTGTCCAGTATGATTCGTACTAAGCATATTGAAGTGGATCGCCATTTCATCAAGGAGAACATTGAAAAAGGCTTGTGTGTACTCTCTTTGTTCCCTCAGATAGACAACTCGTTGACATTCTCACGAATGGCCTGAGTGGAAGTACATTTGACAAAATTGTTATCAAGTTGGGCATGATCAACATCTCACGCCCAACTTGAGGGGGAGTGTTACAATATGCATTGTTCCTGTTTTATTTATGTCCTTTTATTTATATTATTTTTTGTATTATTCTTGTGTCAGCCTCCATATATAGAGGGAACTAATTCTCTTTACAATCAATTAAATTATATTCGGTTCTCCAACAAGGGGCAAAGTTGTCGTGTGAAGAGATGGTTCTGATTATGTTGCTTCAATATAGAGACATGAAAAACTAGATGGAATTTGATGTTGGGTGGGAGATCCAGCTCGCATGCCATCTCGCCAATCTTGATAACAAAAGACATCTAGATTGGAAGATAAAGCGTGGGTCGCCTAGTTGGAAAGGGAGAATTGATGGTCATGGGCATACCTCATAGCAACTGTTACAATTTTTTATTAGTATGAATTTCAAAAAAGTCTCTAAATTTAATCAATTTACCATTGAATTTGTTGAAGAATGAAGAATCAAAACCCATAAAATAGTCATTATCCTTTGTTTATGTATTTGGTCCATGTTAAGGCTCATATAGTCGTCTTTATTTATTAGTCCCACATTGTGTATTCGAAGTTTGCTTATAGTATGTCTCCATATATGTAGGTAGTTTTTGTACATGAGAAAATCATGGAAACATGGAAATAATATTTTATTTCTTCTATTTTCACATGGTATCAGAGCTATTTAGAATTTCTCGTGATTGAGCATCTGCGGTGCTTTGACCGGACCAGATCGTGGTTGTTATAGCTTTGCTCGCACCCGCTACTTGAGCCTACTCGCTTCCAATCTCCCTTTGCATTTCCCTGCATGAGCCTGTGCTTTGCTCGCAGCTAATCAGACATGCCCCTGCTTAAGCCCGCTCACTTCCAAACGGCCTCTGCTCGCCGCTTACTTCCTTTGCTCGCAGTGCTCGCTGTTGATCTCTTGTCGCCTCCTCTATGTGACTGCTCTCATTGAGCCTGTGCACCACAACCCGCAACATGAGCCCGTATCTAGAGCTTGTACTTGAGCCTCCCCCTTGTAGCATACCCAAGCTAGCATCCAGATCGCATCCAAGGCTCGTCTGAAACTACTATTGTCGTGTCCGCTCTCGGTTGCCCCCTTATTCTCGTGTGCGACATCCTATTATAGCGCGCTATTCCTGTGTTTGCTGCTTGAACAAGATCGCATCTCTGCTGCTCATGTGTCGGTTGATCGTGTGCTCTCTAGATCTATTTGATGTGCTTGTCACAGTTGCATCTGCTCCTTCTCGCAACTACTTGAGTTTGGTTCCCGCCGCTCTCCATGGGGACTCTAGCTTTGCTTCCCCGCTTTGCAGCTCAACCTTCCTCCAATAGTTCCCGCGCTGAACTCAATATCTTGCGGGATGAACTTAAGCTACTGTGGGAGCTGCTTAACAGCCCAAATGGCCATGTGGCCTCTTCCTTCCATGCCATGATGCCAACCTAGCTTCCCCTCTTGGCACCTATTGGATAATGGAATTCGGAACCACCAATCACATTTCTCCACAAAAGCGTTCTCGCTACACGGATGCTCCTGCTCCCAATTTTATCACAATTGTGAATAGTGTTATGTAATGGGTCTACTTAGAGTGGTGGTCAGAGGACGATTGAAGACGAGGATGACGACGGCGAGAAATACAATGGAGACGGGCCCATCATATGATCGTATCACCAGAGTTGATGATCCACTCGAACGGGGCAACATAAGTAGATTGCGCACGAGGATACCTGAAAATGGCAAACAACGGTAAAAGAGGTGTTAGGAGAACGAAGGAGGCGAAGCAGAGCAGTAAGATCTTTAGCTAAAAAACATCGGGAGAAAGCTTCTCAGGACAAGCATCAAGAGTATGGGCAGCAGGACGAGAAGTATGCGGGCGAGAACCATCCCGGCCACAACCACCAGTAGTCTTGCGGATAGGAGCAAGATGAGAATGGATGCCCGAACATGTCCCGGCTTTCCGCAGTGAGTACAACTCTTAATCAAGGGATAGGTGGATGGCTGGCCCAAGCTACTATCTGCAAGAGCGGAACGATCCAGAACCTTATCAAACTGGAGAGAGCGGAGACGATCTTCATCAACCAAAACCATGTTGAATGCTTCTTGCAAAGATGGAAGCAAGTTACGGTTCAAGATGTGTGTGCGAACCACGTAAAAATCCATGTGGAAACCCATAAGGACGACATGGAGGCGGTATCGGTCCTTCTTTGTTTTCAATGCCCGAGCATCTGCAGTGCATGCGGGAGTGAAATCATCAAAGTAATCAAGTTCTAGATAGGGACATTCAAATTCAGAAAAAATATGACGCAACCTCGGCAGATCCCTTTCGAAGACTGAGGAGGCGTGAGTAAGCTCGTACACCAGAGTGGAGGTACCATTTTGAGAATATGTCTCGCGCGCCCGAGTCCAAATCTCAAAGGCAGAGTCCACGAGCATGTAGCTGTGATAGACCAAATGAGACAGAGTAGAGAAGTCGCGAGACCACTAGAGAGATATTAACATCTCACTTCCTCCATGTGGGGTCATTGACAGGAGGTTGTTTCAAGGTCCTGTCGACGAACCCATATATTTGATGGTTGTGGATTGCATGTGGGCGGCTCAGGACCACTCAAGATAATTTGAACCATCCAAAGGAAGAATAGTAATCCTGAAGGAGCTAGAAGAGTCATGGCTGCGAGAATAGTCAATAAGCGGAGGAAGCACGAGCGAGGACTGAACGTAAGACTGATATCTCGAATTCGAGGAGTCTGTCATAAAAAACAGAGGCTGAAAGACCGAATCTCGCAGTCAATTTTAGGTGCAAGCACACGGTACCAAGCTGAGGAAAGCTCGCATGGTCGAGCAGGAAATGACTCACGAGAGCGAAGTAGCAAAGAGCTAGAGGGAGCAAGTTAGGAAGAGCTTGCGAGATAGAGCTAGGAAGAACTCGCGCGATCGAGCTGTAAGAGCCCGCGGGATCGAGCTCGCGGGATTGAGCTGGAAGAGCACGCAGGATCAAGCTGGAAGAGCTCGCGGGATCGAGATGGAAGAGCTCGCGGGAACGAGCTGGAAGAGCTCGTGGGATCGATTTGGAAGAGCTCGCAGGATCGAACTGGAAGAGCTCGTGGGATCAAGTTTGAAGAGCTCGCGGGATCGAGCTGGAAGAGCTCGCAAGATCGAGCTGGAAGAGCTCGTGGGATCGAGCTGGAAGAGCTCGTGGGATCGAGTGAGAGGAGATCGCGGGATCGGCGTTGGGAAGATTCGGTGCGATCGAAGCTTGCACGAGCTCGCAAATGGTCTCACAAGTCTAGGAAAGGAAAAACGTCTTCTTCGTCGAAGAGCTCGACTGGTTCAGCAAAGAGCTCGACTGGTTCAGCGAAGCGCTCGACTAAGAATAGTCCGCGTGAACGAAGCTTCCACGAGCTTGTCTTTGTCGTCGAAGAGCTCACCAATGGTCTCGAACATCTTCGTCGAAGAGGAGCGGCGAAAGGTTTTCGCAAGTTTCGGGCGAGATGGTAACGCAAGTCTCGGACGAGATTGAAATCAAAGAGCTCTACTGGATCAAATCTGGAATTGGGAGCGAGATCGACGACGATCTCATAGCCCTATGTCAAGGGGATCAGAGGACGCACTCATCAACGGGAACGGGAGTTGCCCTCATCTCGAAAACTGACTGGACTCTCTATTTCTCTCCTTGGGGATTTTTGTCCTCGAAAAAAAAACAAAGATGGAGCCGCGATAAAAATGCGAGGCTTTGATACCAAGTTGAGAGAGGAAATAAGATATTATTTCACAAATCTAAAAAATCTCTATTACAATGCTCCTCTATATATGCCTTAACAATGGAATATTTTACTTCATAAAATACTTTATAATTCAACTGAGCCTAGTAATTGTTAGAAAACACCAATAGATTGATTGTATTAAGAACATCGTTGTGGATTCAACTCCGGTATAGCCCACGTGATTTTTTTCACATCGCATTTAGCATTAAAATTGAACTTTTTGTATGCTTTAGTGATATGGCTAAGAGAATTATAAAGCTCAACGGATCTATAATAACAGGTCTAAATTTTTAGGTACTTAAATTTTCAAGATTCCATAAGGATCACCACAACAATACTTCTATATTCAACAAGCTTAAGTCTCATGACAATCCTCATATAGTGTTGTTTCAAGATATAATTTATGTTAGCATCTCATAAATATGTATACCTTCGGGCTTTCGGCAACCAATAAGGGAAAAACTCAAAATCATATACATCATGTGAAGCGCTTCATCATAAAAATTCTTAGAACTACAAAGAGACTTAACAATTTTTCATTCATATCATCCTATTACATCCAAAAGATAGTGCACAATGGCGACAAAGGATCCATATAGCCGATGTAACATCCGAAATTTTGACGCGATAAGTTTTTTTTTAAAATTGTAGGGGCGAGTCGCGACGGATTCTGAACGAGACAATGCATTGTCTGTAACATCCCATTTCCGGCTAGACCCCTAGGAGTCGGTTGGTTGTGGTAGAATCCCAGGGAGCCCAAAATTTGAAATAAATCGACCAAGAAATCAGGTCGCGGGTCGGTCACGCCCGTGACCCGCCATGTCACGCCCGTGACATAGGGCGTGACCATGATCGTCGGTTCCAGGTCGACGGCCGTCGACCCAAAATGGACCCACGGGCATGTCACGCCCGTGACCCGCCATGTCACGCCCGTGACATAGGGCGTGACACGCTCGACGATCGTCGATTTCAGTTCGACGCCGTCGACCCAGAATTTGGCCACACGGGCCAGTCACGCCCGTGACCCGCCATGTCACGCCCGTGACATAGGGCGTGACCACGCTCGACGATCGTCGACCCCAGTTCGACGCTCGTCAACCCGGAATTGTCCACATGGGCCAGTCACGCCCGTGACCCACAATGGCACGCCCGTGACATTGGGCGTGACCACGCTCGACGATCGTCGGTCTCAGTTCGACGGTCGTCGACCCAGAATTTGCCACGGACCAGTCACGCCCGTGACCCGGGTGTCACGCCCGTGACCACCCTTCGACGATCGTCGATCTCAGTTCGACGATCGTCGAACCCAGAACCGCTAACCGGGCCTGTCACGCCCGTGACCCATGTGTCACGCCCGTGACCAAGGCCGAAACGACAGCCAGGTTGGAAATTTTGGTAACCGACGCCTTAATAAATTTTGGCTGTGGGGATGAAAAATCAAGAGCATTTATGGGTCGTTCCCTACTTTAATTATGTTAATAATTAAGGAAGAAATGGGTCCAGTAGGAAATTGCCACCTGGCAAGCATCTCTTCATTCCCAACTTTTCAACTGCCATTCGTCATAACCGAAACGTCATAGGAGAGTTATTAATGGCTGCCAACGTTTCATCTCCAACGTTTCACCCGTTCCCCTCCCCATTTGCTCATCTATAAAGGATTCCTGACAGCAAGAGGAAACGGTTACACTCCCTCAAACTATTCCAGACTTCCCCTTGCTGTTGAAGAATTTCCGGCGACGCCACCACCGCGCAAATGGCTTCCCGACGCTCTGCACGCCTTCAACCCGCGAACAAGGTCCTCCCCTCCCTCTTCTTCTGCGGATAGATCTTAGGAATCGTTAGGAGAGATATCGGGCTCAAAAGAGCCAGATCGGGTGAGCGTAATGGTGGTTTTCCGAAAATATCATGGTGGCGGGTTCGCCGGAAACCGCCTCTCCGGCGGCCGTGCCGCCGCCCGACGTTAGCCCTCGCCTCAACGGAGGTGGCGGTGGTGGTGGCCGGCCAGGGAGATGGCTGGGTGGCCGGGAAATAGCTTGGAAAGGCTACAGGAAAATTAGGTTTTCAGTCTCTGGTTCGGGCTGTAGAAGAAGATGAACAGTGCCTTTAATTAGATTTTATTTGTAAAATCAATTTCTGAATGAAATTTCTGTCATGTTAAATAATTTGGGAAAAATACTTAGAGGCTCCTACAGGAAAAGTGGTCAACATAGAAACTGTAGCCCTTGAAGTCTAGTTTTATTCAAAATTAATTTCATTCAATTTGGATTCCTGGTTAGACCACAGCACCCTTTTTGGTGAGGTCTATCCAGAGGGCTGCCTTGACCTTAGAAAAATTCCCCACTCCAATCCAGTCGTCCAAACGACTTGAAATTTGGGATGTGGTCTAATCTTACATACATCTAGGTGCTATCCAAAAATGAGAATTTTTGGAGAATATTTTTCTATAGTTTTTAGAAAAATTCAATAATCCTAACCGAATTTAATTAGGTGGTTAAATAATTTCCAAACCCTCCCAAATTTTGGTGAGTGGTCCCTGGGTTCACCATAAGGTTCTGTATAATTTTTCATCTCATTTGGAGATGGTTTGGTTTAGAATTGATCAACCCTAAGTTTTGCCCTAATAAGGGGTCTTAGGTTAAAAGTGCACTTTTGAAGTTTGAGTGGTGAGATCACCTCAACAGAGGCTGAGATTTTTACCACTGGCTAGTAATGTTCTCTAGCACCCCCTCATGGAGTTTGAGGTGGATCGGGGTAAGTTTACCCTAAGGACCAAGGCCAAACCCTAAGGATGGATCTTGGTGGTTTGTGAAGGTCATGTGGTCAAATGACCTCGGATTGACCCGAGATTGGGTGATGAGAACCATAGGGCTAATATTGTTCTCTGGATGAAATCTTAGTAGATTTAGAGATCGTTGGAATATCTAAAAATCTAACCCTAGTTTAGGGCGCAAAACTTGTAGAGATAGGAAATGACACCAAATCACATTAAAAAGTGATGAGAAATGGGTAGAGTTGGATATAGGGGTAGTACAAGCTCTGGATATTTTTCTATGAATTTTATGATCACTATTTTGGGTACTTCCTTAATGATTTTGTAGTTGTATGATTTGCTTAGAGAAAATTATTATGGAGTACAAACTTCCTGGAAATTGATGAAATTTAGGCAGAGAACCTTTATTATGATTTTAAAACTCTGTGAATTTTTATGGGATTTTTAGAAGCTTAATTCTAGGGCTTGCTTTATTAAGTATTATTTATCATGGATATTGGATTAAATCTATTTTGGTGCTTAGCAAGCTGATAAAATTATGATTCTTTGCACAATGACCTTTTCTGTATCATACTATTAAGCAGTAATTTTTCCATAATTTTATGAAGAGTAATTTCAGTACTTCCTTCTTTACATGAGAATAATGGGATTATAATGGATAAATTAATTAGAGGCTAAATATCTTTTGTAAAATCCTGCAAATTAGTATTTGATGATACCTTACTGTTATTTAGAGATCGCAATTTTTTAGGTGGCCATAACTTAAGTATATCATGTAGTTCATGTTAAAAATTACCCATGGCCAATCCTTGAGAAAAATAAAATAAATATCAGATTAATTAGGAAAATTATAAATTTCTGGATTTAAGCTAATTAAGTCATGATAGATCTCCAGTAAATTTTATAGGAGATTTGGAAGATAATTTGGAGTACCTCCCCTTATGTACCTCATATAGTTTAGGATGGTCTGCATTTAGTAAAACCACGGAATTCTGATAATTGATGGTTGGTAGGGCAAGTTAAGGTTGAGTTCATTATTAGAAGTCAGGATAAGTAGAATGTGGGACTGGTTAGGGTAAAGGAGTACGGGGACGACGAAAGATCGTCCGTCCCGGGAAGAAGAGGAAGAGTCTTAATACTCTAGGGTTAGTACTAAAGCAACTAAAAGGGGATTGGGTAAAGGGTAGACAACCAATAATAATAAGTGCCTTGCGAAAGGGAACTTCGGGCCGTAATGCACCGTCTTGGTTCCTAGTGCCCCTTGAGAGCCCTTCACGGGGTATACCGGGGGCAGTCATGGGCTAACGTAAACCATAGGAGTAATAAATCAAAAGAGCAACTAGTATAACTAGGATTGCACACACTCACTCCCCGGTAGTTAGGAAAGTAGAATTATAGGATTACTTGCCATCAGACAGTAGCTCTGAAGGTAGATGCACGGACAGTAGATGCACGGACAGTACTGTCCGGGGGGCCGCGGGCTCGAGGGTTGGAGTACGGAGAAAGGTGGTGGGTCATCGGTACTAGGCGATCGATCACACCGACAGCGGTACGATGACTCGGAGAAAAGTCTGGAGGGTACATCCAGCAGCAGTACGCGGATACTCTAGGTTGTGTTCTTCTAGGGGCGTACGGAAGGGCTAGGCCTGGTAGTGTGGTTACCCGCCTAGGAGTGGGGGGCCCGACCCACTGTCTCCGTTTGCCACTACGGAGGTTCCTGGGGGTGAAGCTAGCCTCCCGAACAGGGGGAACTAAAGGTCTGTGCGCATAGAGTCGTGTGCGTGGGTTGCACTTGCATGAATCATGGCATAGCATATCACTACACTCATATTTGCATACAACCGACACCCCAACGTATAAATCGGTATGGGACTTTTTATACGATGGGAGCCTTGCAGAAGATCCCTTAACTTATAAGTTTGTATGGGCATTCATATAAGTTAAGGTTACTTACATACTTACTTACTCGTTGCTTACTTTCTATTCTCTAGCAGTCTTTAATGCAATTTGCTATTTATTAATTGTTCTACCTATTACAACATTTATATTGTTCACCTGATATACCTTGCTAATTAGGTCCACCGTCACTTGCTTGACTATTCTCCACTTTTGTAGCTTCCCTTTCCTCCTCTCCGCCCGGTGCTTAGGAGCCGTGGTGGGAGGGGTAGGGGATGATAGGACTTAGTCTTTATGACTAATGGTTTTCGAACCAAACATTACAGGAGCTCCGGATGGGAGACAGGGACCAGCACCAGCGGAGTACGGTGCGCATGGAGGTGGGACAGTCTAGCACCGGTGCACCTGCGACCAGCTCCGTGAGTGATTAGCATTTTCTTATCTTCCGCGATGAGCGTCTTGTAGTGAGGACTTGATGTACCGGGCATGAGCCCTTTTATTTCCAGACTATTTATACTCTGATGATTTTCTGTGGACACTCCCTTCGTGGAGTTTATTTTATGTGATATTCTCTTTTAGTGGACTTGCTTCTCTCTTGCTTGCTACATATTGCGATCGAAAAGGCCGGCAGAATCGGCGCGTTGTGGTGGCAACCTTCCCGGGTGCGAAGGTGTCACCGCAAAGCGGCGGTTCTGGGCATAAGACCCCGGGGGTTGAAAAAAGAAAAAAAAGGGGGTCTTACATTGTCAAGGTACAACGTTACTATGCTTAGGGTCACATCCATTTTTTTTTTGGTAACGTATGTTAGCTATAATTTTAGTATAGTGTGAGTTTGGGTGTGCCGTTAGCAGTCTTTTAAGTTGATTTGGTTGATTTTGGGGTGCCAATAGCACTTTCCCCCTCTCCCCTTTGCGGTTAATTAGAAAACCGCACGGCTTTAGCCGTATTCGATTTAAAACCGCACACTTCTTCTATCGGAAGAAACCCGCAGCCCGATTTCTTCCCCCGCTCCCATTTCGCGTGTCCGTCTTCCGCAAGAGCCGCGCCCGACGCCTCCCGCTTCCGCCAGAGCCGGCGACTCCCGCTGCCCTAGCCGACGGCCGATCTCCCTCCGAAATTCATTTCCGACTTCTCCTCCCTCCTCTGCAGGCGCCGGGGAGTATTCCTTTTCCTTCCTTGGCCGTGGAAGAGCCGATTTCAACCCTAACCGAAGGAGGTTGATTTTGTTTCGGTTCCGGTGAGTTGATCCCTTCCTTTTCTCGATTTCTACTTGGATATCCTTCGTTTTGGAGGTAGACTAAACTAATTTTCATTTCTATTGCGCTATTTTAGGTTTTGGTGTTCGTGGTTCACCGCGGAGTTTGAGTGGGACACATTGAGAACCCCAATATCTCCGCATAAAGGTAATATACGAAGCTAGTACGCATTTGTTTTGCAACCTTAGATGATTTGGATTTTTACCACCGGAAAACCCTTAGGGAAAAATTATGAGTTTAGGTTTGCCTTGAATTGCAGGACTTTGGTAGGTTCGAGGCAACTTTCTGAAGGTCCCCAGCAGTAGGTTTACTTTCGGAATAGAAGATGTCGCCGCGCCGAGTCTACGAGCGCCGCACCACCGCTGTAAGGAAATTTAATACCTGTTAGTTAGACATAACAAATGTTATATTTTGTATACGCATATGTAGGTTTCGTACAAGCAACATAACCATGCATAGAAAAGTGTGGCGGTAGGAAAATGGTCGCCGAAAACGTGTAGGATGACGCCCTTTCCCATGACCCAGTTAGTCAAGTTATGAACAATTATTTTAAGTACGAAACTTTACCCGCGTACGTAAGCTTGGAATTTGTCCAACCAAGGGCGTGAATGTCCCTTCAAGTCGACCACAGGAAAGTCAAGGGTCGCTTAGTAGTACACCAGAAAAGATGTCCCTTGCAGAGTAGCGTCAGACCAAAAAGGTCAGCCAGCACACAGAGTTTCTTCCGTGCTAGGTAGAGGCGCACTACCTTTCTCATAAGGCACGTGGAACCTTATGAGTAGTACAGACTTGGGAAGTGTCTTCCCTTGAGCCAGCTAGTAGATTCGAGACCGTGTCCGCGTGACACTAGAACAATTGGGTTCGTAAGATGGTCTCGGGTCGTCAGTTTCAGTTGCGCGTTAGGAGCTACTCTGCCTAGAGCCTTCCTAGTAGATGAGCAGGTTAGAAGCCACCTAGAACTCAAGTATAGACCTGACATGAGACAGTACGCTAGTTACTGGACGCCAGGACTTGAGTTAATAAAATAAAAGTCACGTGCTTAGTACGAGTAGATGTGTGACCAGAGAATAGTGCGAAGCCATGCATAGCACATAGCATAAAAGTTTTAAATGCATAAAATTATTTTTCAAGACATACATGCATTCATATGTAAAACTGGCTTTTAGTGTCACTAGGAGGGGTTATTTTTCCTTACTCTGACCCTTCGTGGGCACTGTTTTTCAGGTGACCCAGGTGGGAAGTTACGTCTAGGATGAGCATGTGGTGGCGTCAGTTTGTACTATTTATCTTTTTCAGTTTACTCTATTTCAGCATGTACCTGTAGATGAGAATATTGTAACAAATTAATGTTTTGTCTAATTTGTATCAGACTATTATGCTTAACCAGATTTTCAGTTAATTCAGTTTTACTTTCCTGTTTAGTGGCTCTGTGAATCCAGATATCAGGTATGTGATTACCCCTAGTTTACTTTATTCAAACTTCCGCTGTAAGTCTTAAATTGCTTAGTATAGATTTTATTACCTGCTGCTACTAGTTTTAATACTGTTTCCTAGTTTTCTTTACATCGCTGACCCGGCCGGACGGCTGATTTCTGAAATACTGGGGAGGGGCGTTACAAATTGGTATCAGAGGCAGGTTTAGGATCCCTGGACCCTAGAAAGAATTCACAGAGCCATAGGAGCGTATAAGAGTAAACTAATGTCAGTAAAGTACTTTAAGTTGCGATTAGGCTTTAGTGTTCGCTAGAGTACAAAATAAGTTGCTAAATCAGATTTCTTAAATGCTTGATAAATAATCAGATTTCCTTTATATATTCTATCAGGCACCACGAGTTAGTGAACCAGGTGAATCTTCACGCCAGAACCCGATTCCTAATGCAACCATGGGAGACGCTGCCGTGCCACAGGTACCACCAGTTCCAGCAGCTCCAGAGGGCACTGACATAGCGTCTCAGATTGCCAGGGCGGTTACTGTTGCCTTGATGGAGTTTCAGAGAGGACTGGCTGCAGGGTTTCCAGCTCCAGTACAAGTACCAGTCCCTGCACCAGCTCCTGCAGCAGCACCTGTGGAGATGACCCTGGAGCGCTATTTGAGAAATTTCAGAGAACTTCAGCCTTCGAACTACAGTGGGGATGAGACCCCGATGGATACAGATGATTGGATAGCTAACACCAGAGACCTGCTCAATGTTTTAGAGTGCCCGGAGAATAAGAAAGTTCCTCTGGCAGCTTTCCTCCTCCGAGGAGAGACAAAAGTCTGGTGGGACAAATACCGGACAGATGATCCTGCAGGTAAAGTGTTATGATCAATTCCTTTATTTTAGGAAGTAATGTGTTAATTTTAGTATGGTATGATCGTATTTTTGTTTGGCCAGGCCGTACCCCAGACATGTTCACTTGGGGCGAGTTCTCTAGAGCTCTTGCTAGTTGGTTCGTGCCTCCTTCCGCACGACGAGGTCTCCAAGAGAAGTATCTGAGGCTTTTCCAGGGGGACAGGACAGTTACTGAGTACGAGCGAGAGCTGACTCATCTGGCTAGATATGCGGGCGTGATGCAGGGAGATCAGACTGAGAAGTGCAGTCGTTTTGTGGATGGCTTGCGTGACTCGTTGAGGCAGCCGCTGATGACTATGGTCAATGCTGATTACGGGAGCTTAGTGGATACAGCTCGCAGACTGGAGGCTGACCAGCAGAAGGTTCAGAAGCGAAGTAGTTTCCGTGCGAAGCGATCTCAGGATTCGCATCAGCCGCAGCAGAACAAGAATGACCAAGGTAAGAACTGGAACAAGAAGCCGAAGCCTGATGCTAAGAAGAATGGTCAATCTGGTGACCGAAGCAAGGACTATCCCACGTGTCCCAAGTGTCAGCGTCGCCATTCAGGAGAGTGTTTGGCCAGTGCAGGCGTATGCTATAAGTGCCGACAACCTGGACACATAGCTCGCTTCTGTCAGGAAGCTGGGACAAATCAGGTAATCAAGGTCCTTTTGTATTGATTACATTTATGTAATTACGATAGATTTTTAATGAAATTTACTTCCTGCAGTCGAAGTTCGAGGTTGGTGGCTCTAGCAGGGTAGATAAGGGCAAAGCATTGATGATTACTGATGGGAGACCACAACAGGGTCGAGACTTAGTGCAGCCCAGAGCTTATGGGCTAGGTCAGCAGGAGGCGAAGGATCAGGAGGATGTTGTGACAGGTAAGTGTTGTTTGATTAACAAGTTAGTTTTAAAATCCTCCGTAGTGACACATTAAATTTTTCATCCTTCATAAATCATTCTTGTAGGCATCCTTATGATTCGTAACTTACCCTCTAAGATTCTGTTTGATACGGGTGCCTCGCACTCGTTTATCGCGGAATCTTTAGTGCGTAAGTTGGATTTAGAAGTCTTCCCCGAGTCAGTACCGCTGGAAGTCATGATGCCGAATGGATCCCTTCTGCAGACCAGAGACAAGTGCAGGGTGCCAGTGCAGTTTGGGGACACTGAGATTATCGTGGAAGCTTTACTGCTACCTATAACAGGGTTTGACTTGATTTTTGGAATGGACTGGCTTGCAGCAGTCAACGCCAGGATTGACTGTAGGGCGAAGCAGATTCAGTTCGATGGCCCCAACCAGACCTCTTTTTCTTTTCAGGGATTGAAGGGAGTAGTGAACATGATCATATCTGCAGTCCAAGAGAGAAAGTGCATTAGTCAGGGTTGTGAAACCTTCGTAGTACTGATGAGCGCGGAGTCTAAGGCTGATTTGTTAGAGGTACCAGTGGTGCAGGAGTTTCCAGATGTTTTCCCGGAAGAGCTCCCTGGTGCCCCTCCAGATAGAGAGATTGAGTTCCCGATAGACTTGCATCCTGGGGCTACACCGGTAGCCAAATCTCCCTATCGGATGGCTCCAAGGGAACTAGCAGAATTGAAGAGCCAGTTGCAGGAGCTGCTTGATTTGGGTTTTATACGCCCTAGTACTTCGCCTTGGAGTGCTCCAGTGCTTTTTGTGAAGAAGAAGAAGGATGGTAGCCTGAGATTGTGCATAGACTACCGCGAATTGAATAAGCTGACCGTTAAGAACAAGTACCCGATTCCCAGGATTGATGATTTGTTCGACCAGTTGGTGGGAGCGAGCACTTTCTCCAAGTTAGATCTGAGGTCGGGCTATCATCAGCTGAAGATTCGTGACGCGGATATACAGAAGACTGCTTTCAGTACCAGATACGGACACTTCGAGTTCGTGGTCATGCCGTTCGGGCTGACCAATGCCCCGTCAGTATTTATGGACCTGATGAACAGGGTATTTCGGGAGTATTTAGATCGTTTTGTCATCGTCTTCATAGATGATATTTTGGTATTCTCTAAGAGTGCAGAAGATCATGCAGCACACCTCAGGATTGTTTTGAGCACACTCAGGAAGAACCAGTTGTTTGCTAAGTTTTTTAAGTGTGAGTTTTGGCTTTCAGAGATTGCATTCTTAGGCCATATCATCAGTCAGAAAGGGGTTAGTGTTGATCCAAAGAAGATAGAGGCCATTAAGAGTTGGCCAAGGCCGTCGACAGTTTCAGAGGTTCGCAGCTTTTTGGGTCTTGCTGGATACTACAGGAGATTCATCAGGGATTTCTCGAAGATAGCCTTACCACTGACTTCCCTCACTAGGAAGGGAAAGGGCTTGGATTGGACAGTTGAGTGTGAGTTGGCCTTTGAGAACTTGAAGAACAGATTGATGACCGCACCAGTTTTGAGTTTGCCTTCAGGGCCAGACGGATTTCAGATCTATAGTGATGCTTCAGGTCAGGGTTTGGGTTGTGTTCTCATGCAGCATGGAAAGGTCGTAGCTTTTGCCTCGAGACAGTTAAAGGTTCATGAGAGAAACTATCCCGTACATGACTTGGAGCTTGCAGCAGTCATTCATGCTCTGAAGATATGGAGACACTACCTCTATGGAGTGCGTTGTGAGATCTTTACTGATCATAAGAGCCTTAAGTATATCTTTGATCAGCGAGAGCTCAATTTGAGGCAGCGTAGATGGTTGGAGTTTCTAGCAGACTACGATGTAGACATTCAGTACCACCCAGGAAAGGCGAACGTGGTAGCTGATGCTCTTAGCAGGAGAGGCTCGTGTTTCTATCTTCTCACTCAGCAGGAGGAGTTAGTACGAGAGCTGGAGAGACTGGACATCGTCATTGTGCCCCGTTGCAGTTTTGGTTCAGCTTGGTTGAGTTGGATGGAGATTTCGTGCGATATTAGAGATAGGATCAGGACAGCATTACCGTTGGATCCAAAGATGGCGGAGATTTGGATCTCAATGCAGTCAGGTCAGAAAGAGAGGTTCTCTATTCAGGATGATTTACTTTTGCATGACGGCAGAGTGTGCATCCCAGATGTCAGTCACCTTCGTGAGGACATTCTTTTCGAGGCACACAATTCCAGGTATTCCATACATCCTGGTAGCACGAAGATGTATGCAGATCTTAAGAAGACAGTCTGGTGGCCAGGTTTGAAGAGTGATGTTGCAGATTATGTAGGGAAGTGTGAGACATGCAAGTTGGTTAAGGCCGAGTGTCAGAGGCCTGGAGGCAAGTTGCAGCCACTTCCCATTCCCGAGTGGACATTTGAGGATATATCTATGGACTTCATTCATGGTTTGCCGAGATCGCAGAGTGGGAACGATTCCTTGTGGGTTATAGTAGATCGACTCTCTAAGGTCGCTCATTTCATTCCTCTTAGGAAGACGGATCAGGGTCCGAAGCTGGCACAGTTGTATATAGACGAGATAGTTCGACTTCACGGTGTTCCCAAGACTATAGTTTCAGACCGAGATGGCAGATTTACCTCCAGGGAGTGGCGATATATTCAGGAGCGGTTGGGTACCAGGTTACATTTCAGCACCGCATTCCATCCTCAGACCGATGGACAGACTGAGCGCACAAATAGGACTTTGGAGGACCTGCTACGGATGTGCATTCTAGATTTTGGAGGAAAGTGGGAGAAGTATGTTACTCTTGTGGAGTTCTCCTACAACAACAGTTTCCAGGCAAGTATTGGAATGGCACCGTTCGAGGCCCTCTATGGTAGACGTTGTCGGACACCGTTATGTTGGGCAGAGAGTGAGGAAAGATCTTCTATCAGAGAATCATGGATTGATAAGACCACTGACAGGATCAAGCTTATTCAGGAGCGTATGAGGACAGCTCAGGATCGCCAGGCCAAGTATCATGATCAGAAGCACAGGTCAGTAGAGTTCAGTGTTGGAGACTACGTTTATCTGAAGGTCAGACCAGTTAGAGGAGTCTCTAGAATAAAGCGGATGAAGAAGCTGAGTCCCAGATTCGTTGGTCCTTTTGAGGTGCTGGAAAGAGTTGGTGAGGTTGCATATAGGTTGGCCTTACCTGAGGAAATGAGTGGTGTACATGATGTATTCCACGTCTCCTACCTTAGGAGAGCAGTCAGAGATTCCAGTCAGATCATCAGTACCGAAGAAGCACCAATCGAGACAGATCTTAGTATTGGAGTTAGACCAGTCAAGATAGTGGACTCAAGGACTCAGAAGCTCAGAAATAGAGAGATTCGCATGGTCAAAGTCCTTTGGATGAACTGTGGCCGTCCAGAGTATACTTGGGAGCGAGAGGATGAGCTTAAAAGCAATGCAGACTATTCTTTTCTCTTCGATTCAGGTATGATTTCAATTTTCGAGGACGAAAATTTTTGTTAGGAGGGGAGATTTGTAACATCCGAAATTTTGACGCGATAAGTTTTTTTTTAAAATTGTAGGGGCGAGTCGCGACGGATTCTGAACGAGACAATGCATTGTCAAGGTACAACGTTACTATGCTTAGGGTCACATCCATTTTTTTTTTGGTAACGTATGTTAGCTATAATTTTAGTATAGTGTGAGTTTGGGTGTGCCGTTAGCAGTCTTTTAAGTTGATTTGGTTGATTTTGGGGTGCCAATAGCACTTTCCCCCTCTCCCCTTTGCGGTTAATTAGAAAACCGCACGGCTTTAGCCGTATTCGATTTAAAACCGCACACTTCTTCTATCGGAAGAAACCCGCAGCCCGATTTCTTCCCCCGCTCCCATTTCGCGTGTCCGTCTTCCGCAAGAGCCGCGCCCGACGCCTCCCGCTTCCGCCAGAGCCGGCGACTCCCGCTGCCCTAGCCGACGGCCGATCTCCCTCCGAAATTCATTTCCGACTTCTCCTCCCTCCTCTGCAGGCGCCGGGGAGTATTCCTTTTCCTTCCTTGGCCGTGGAAGAGCCGATTTCAACCCTAACCGAAGGAGGTTGATTTTGTTTCGGTTCCGGTGAGTTGATCCCTTCCTTTTCTCGATTTCTACTTGGATATCCTTCGTTTTGGAGGTAGACTAAACTAATTTTCATTTCTATTGCGCTATTTTAGGTTTTGGTGTTCGTGGTTCACCGCGGAGTTTGAGTGGGACGCATTGAGAACCTCAATATCTCCGCATAAAGGTAATATACGAAGCTAGTACGCATTTGTTTTGCAACCTTAGATGATTTGGATTTTTACCACCGGAAAACCCTTAGGGAAAAATTATGAGTTTAGGTTTGCCTTGAATTGCAGGACTTTGGTAGGTTCGAGGCAACTTTCTGAAGGTCCCCAGCAGTAGGTTTACTTTCGGAATAGAAGATGTCGCCGCGCCGAGTCTACGAGCGCCGCACCACCGCTGTAAGGAAATTTAATACCTGTTAGTTAGACATAACAAATGTTATATTTTGTATACGCATATGTAGGTTTCGTACAAGCAACATAACCATGCATAGAAAAGTGTGGCGGTAGGAAAATGGTCGCGGAAAACGTGTAGGATGACGCCCTTTCCCATGACCCAGTTAGTCAAGTTATGAACAATTATTTTAAGTACGAAACTTTACCCGCGTACGTAAGCTTGGAATTTGTCCAACCAAGGGCGTGAATGTCCCTTCAAGTCGACCACAGGAAAGTCAAGGGTCGCTTAGTAGTACACCAGAAAAGATGTCCCTTGCAGAGTAGCGTCAGACCAAAAAGGTCAGCCAGCACACAGAGTTTCTTCCGTGCTAGGTAGAGGCGCACTACCTTTCTCATAAGGCACGTGGAACCTTATGAGTAGTACAGACTTGGGAAGTGTCTTCCCTTGAGCCAGCTAGTAGATTCGAGACCGTGTCCGCGTGACACTAGAACAATTGGGTTCGTAAGATGGTCTCGGGTCGTCAGTTTCAGTTGCGCGTTAGGAGCTACTCTGCCTAGAGCCTTCCTAGTAGATGAGCAGGTTAGAAGCCACCTAGAACTCAAGTATAGACCTGACATGAGACAGTACGCTAGTTACTGGACGCCAGGACTTGAGTTAATAAAATAAAAGTCACGTGCTTAGTACGAGTAGATGTGTGACCAGAGAATAGTGCGAAGCCATGCATAGCACATAGCATAAAAGTTTTAAATGCATAAAATTATTTTTCAAGACATACATGCATTCATATGTAAAACTGGCTTTTAGTGTCACTAGGAGGGGTTATTTTTCCTTACTCTGACCCTTCGTGGGCACTGTTTTTCAGGTGACCCAGGTGGGAAGTTACGTCTAGGATGAGCATGTGGTGGCGTCAGTTTGTACTATTTATCTTTTTCAGTTTACTCTATTTCAGCATGTACCTGTAGATGAGAATATTGTAACAAATTAATGTTTTGTCTAATTTGTATCAGACTATTATGCTTAACCAGATTTTCAGTTAATTCAGTTTTACTTTCCTGTTTAGTGGCTCTGTGAATCCAGATATCAGGTATGTGATTACCCCTAGTTTACTTTATTCAAACTTCCGCTGTAAGTCTTAAATTGCTTAGTATAGATTTTATTACCTGCTGCTACTAGTTTTAATACTGTTTCCTAGTTTTCTTTACATCGCTGACCCGGCCGGACGGCTGATTTCTGAAATACTGGGGAGGGGCGTTACAGCCGACCCCACTATAGTGGGACAAAGGCCTGAGTGTCGTTGTATCATCCTATTACATCCAAGGACAATATTTCATTGATACCATCCCATTACATCTAAGAACAATCTTTCATTCATATCATCCTACTACATCCAAGGACTACCATCTTTCCTCCCAAGCTCTCCTCTTGAGAACTCATGTTCCTCTAATCTCCATTAGTTAGATTAGACTTTCTCAATACAACTTTTAGCTCTAAAATTTTCTTACTAGTGCTCAAAAACATACAAGAGGTTAGATTTTGACGCTAGAAGGAAAACTTGTTACACAAAAGTTGGATCCACACCGAAGTCATCAATACAATCAGGTTGTTGATGAATTCCAACAATTTCAAACCTTAATTTAAATATTTACAGAAAATGAACAATTACAAGGCCTAAGGTTTCCAAATTATGACAAACAGCAATTATTCTTCGCAATATTTTCAACATTCCTTTCATGACAGGATTGCTTGAAGGATAATGCAGAGAAGTGAGAAAGTAAATATGTTATCGCCAACGAAATGTTGAAGAATATTGTTGAAAAAGCAATCAAAGATTTGGAGAGTTTGTGAAGGCTAAAAAACATAAAAGGACATTGTTATTAAAGGTTCTGACACAGGACGGTTCTATGCGATGGGGAAATAATGAGTGAACTATTACATGTAACCACACATGAATCCGACGATTTACTTGAAATAATTTATATTTATAACACAATATTAATTTGATTTGCCACAAAAAATAAAACTTTCAAATAAGAAAACACGTGAGGTGAAACAAATGCAAAAGTGATCAAAAATCAAATAACTAGGGTCTAGGCAACAAGAACATACAACGTCTCAAATAATTGGATTCAAAGTTCCAAACTATTATCCCTTTAAGTAGGGATTTAACACAATATTCAACTGAAAAGAAATAACAAGCAAACTAAGAACTTACACAGCTAGGTAGTAGAGGGCTTGGAGAGTTTTCCAGGTGCTGAAATCAAAGTAGGCACTGAACTATGGGCTGCCAGTGATGCTACAGGCAGCTGGACAGCACTGTCCAGGGCTGGGAATATGTTTACAAAGGGTTGGAATTTTGATGCAAACCGCGCTTCACGAAACCTTAATTTTTATTTAAAAGTTGTTCTTGGCACAAGATTAAAATAACAAGTCCGCTATGCAACCACACAACTAAAACAAACTTTCATCTCGCAAAGCAAGCGGCGAATTTAAATCAATGCAGCAGATTCACAATTAAGCAATGAGAAGAACAGAATGAAAGATAACAACAAGGGTAGTGAGAACTGAGAACGGGACGAGCGCTACACTTGAAAAATAATTCTCGTTAAAACTAAGTTAATAAGCTACTTGTAAAAAGATTGAAAGGAGGGGAAAGGGGAAATTTCACTGGGATGCCCTAAGGGCATAGTAATAATCCTTTTCACAGCGCGGTCACGACGCGGCGAACAGTGCCAACAAGGTAGTAGTGGTTGGCGGTGGTGTTGGAGGGAGAAATTGGTGGTCAGGTAGTGGATCGGTTAGGATGGAGGGTCGGCAATGATACATGAAGTAGCAACAAGGTTGAGGTGTATCCGTGGCAGGGAATCGTGCGGCTTCGTAACTAGGCAGGGGATTCAATCGGCAGTTGAGTCAAGGAAAACGATCGTCGGAGGCTGCAAAATGGAAGGGGCGGCAGGAAATGTCGTGGCGGTGGGAGATCGTGTAAGAGGAGGGGGAGGCTTGGAGCAGCGGCAAGGAGGGAGTGCAAGTACGGCAGGAAATGGCGAGAAAACAACGGCTGGAAGGCAACAGAGCAGCGGTCGTGCGCTCGCATGAAGAGGAGAGCGGATGTGTGTGACGACTCGGGCAGCTGGGAACACCGAGAAAGGAGTAAAGACTCTTTCACAATATTCCAACCTGCCCTTAGGGCATCCAAAGGCTGAATTTATAGGCTGCTTTCCCCTTTTCTCAAATAATATCCATTTTCGGCTGTTTATTTTATTCCCCTAATTTCAGTAATCCTAAAATAAAAGAGTCACCGTCCCGCTGCGCTCACTCCAAGACGAACCACTTTATTCAAGGGCCGCGTGAGGTGGTCAATTTCACATGCAGAATCACACAACAAATGACATAATAACGTGAAAACAAATGACATAATAACGTGAAAACAAATGACATAATAACGTGAAAACAAATGACATAATAACGTGAAAACAAATGACATAATAACGTGAAAACAAATGACATAATAACGTGAAAACAAATGACATAATAACGTGAAAACAAATGACATAATAACGTGAAAACAAATGGCATAATAACGTGAAAACAAATGACATAATAACGTGAAAACAAATGACATAATAACGTGAAAACAAATGACATAATAACGTGGAAGCAGGAGTTGTGGGAGAGGGGGAAAATATGTTGTCCGTCTATGGAGTAGAGGGAGTGGGTTCAGTTGTGGCTGGGTGGAGGGCTTCGGCGTGAGTGGGGAGGTGGGAAATGTGGAAGTGGAGAAATGGAAGAATGAGAAGAATCACAGGAGGTAGTGGGCCTATATTTTGGGGAGAGGGGATAATGGGGTAGTGTGGTTAGCGGGAGGTAGTTATGATGGTTGAGGGATAGTGGCGTGGTGGTTTTCGGAGGTAGTGTGGTATCCGGCGAAAGTCGCCAGAGGTGGTTGTGGTGGCTGGAGGTGTGCCGGAAAAGTTTTCTGGTGATCGCCGGAAAACTGAAAATGAAGGAATTAATAAGGGGATTGGAGAGGGATCATCGGAGGTGGGCGGAAGTGGTTTTTCGGTGATCACCGGAGGTGAATGAGAGGGAATTTTGGAGGTGTTTAGGGGCTGTTTTGGGTGTTGTAGAAGGTGAATTGTGGAGGTGTTTAGGGGCTGTTTTGGGTGTTGTTGGAGGGGAATTGTGGAGGTGGTCGGCTATGTGGAGGGAGGTGGAGGGAAGTGGTTCCACGGCAAGGGAGTGGAGGAGGAGGGAGGGATGCGAGCAAATGGTTGTAGAGGGAAAGTGGTGGCCGACCAAGGGGAGGAGATAAATCCAAGCATCGGCATTTGGGTACCGGCTTCGGCACCAAGTGATCAAAATAGAGGCTTCTTTTCACTCAACTTTCAATGCCTTCAAAATGAGCCTTCCATCCCTATTTATAGACTTCGGAGCCATCATGGACAGTCGTGATTCTATGACCATGACAGATTGACGGCCCTCAAAATATATGAAATAAAATTAAAAAAAAAACAGAAAAATAACTAAAAATATCGGATCATAGATCCGCACAAAATGGACGGCTATGATCGTTGTCTAGGTCGATGTGTGTCACAATCCCCATCAGGTTCTTGTTGAGAATATTGTGAAACTTCAAGATCCATTTGATTATCTGTTCATGACAAAAAAATTCAATCAAATTTGCAAAGAAAAGAGAAATAGCTAAAGACCATCAATGGTCGAGCAATTGCATATTTAAGAAGTTCGGGAAGTCAAAAAAAGATAGAACAAACCAATATTTCATCTTCTCACGGGAAAATATGCATTGGAACTACTAAAATCGTATAAAAATAGTTATCGAATTATACAATGAAGATTAACCCAATTTGATGGGATCTGACTCGAGGTTGTTGGACAATCTCTGTTTGAACTTGTTAAGTTAATGTGACTCATTGAGTCATGTCAGAGCCCAAAATTGCCTCGTGTTGGTCAAAGTCAACATGCCACGCTAATGTAACTTGTTAGTGACCCGAGTTGACCCGAACGGAATCAAGTCACTAAAAGCATTTTTTGACCGAAGGTGTTCCCTTATGGGCTACAGGTTTCGAGTTTGACGATTTGATCACTGATATGTATAGAGGGGGACCACGCCCTCTATGTGTTGGTAAGTAGTTCGCTGGTTCTCAGGTGGTTTTGTTGCCTATTTCTCTGTATAGACAACCTAAGTACTTAGAACAACGAGTGACGCCTCCTTGGTAGTTGTATAGTTGCACTAAATGACGGGCTTTGGTCGGGGGGTTTCACCCCTAACTATTATGTTCTCGTGATTAGGGTCTACTCCAGTAAAGATTAAGTTCATGGATTTTGTGATTAAGGTCTTCTCAATATTATCCATGTTCTCGTAATTAGGGTATACTATGATAATTTGATTTTGTGACCTTTCTCAAACAATACACACATATTTGACAGTCTGTAACACATGACATAATGGTCACAAAACCACGTTTCAACCAAAGAGCACATGGAACATGCATAGAGAGAAAGTTCCACCATACTTGATCATCAAATAAAGCAAAAACTAATCGGCCCAAAGCACCATTGAGTGGATTGTATCACAGATTTGTCCACTTAAACTGCTCTACGAGGATGCATGTGCTGCTCAACGTTCGCCTTAATATGCTCAAACATTTTAGGCCATGATATTAACATAACTATTGTTATCAATAACAAGCTTGCAGGTGTCATCCGCACTAAGTCATCTTCTAGAAATGGCGTGTGCAACATACGACACATAATGTCTATCTTTAGGGCTATATCTGCATAGCACTTCCAACTCAACTCAATAGTCATTATTATAACTCCTCAGGGTCTCTACTGAGTCAGGGATGAGTTAGTATCCTCATCAATCGGTATATTCCTAGAATGGCACTGGGATACCACGTATCCTCTAACCTAACATCTATAACACTGAATTTCCCTTTGTTTTTGGATACTTATGGCGATCGCTTGGCCTTACGTGTCTGCAGAAGCACGAATAGGTGCAACTGCAGTGGTCCCTGGTTGGTGAGGTTTCATAAATAATGAACTCTCGAATTAAAAGCTAACACACCTTGGGCTAACAGTCCTCAATAACTGTATATACGCCAGGACGAGCTGGAATATTTCCTTAGACGACTCTAAAGAATGGGGAATTAACTTTTAATGAATCTCAAATAAAAGTTTGTCCTAAAAGCAAGATAAAATCGCGGTGGGTTTCATTTAGATATCACTTCTAACCACCAACCGATCAAGTACTACATGATGGAGAGGGTCCCTAGTCGCAAACCATATGGTTGGTTGAGGAGATAGCTCCTATACAATGCAGGAAGGTATTTTCTTTATGTTTTCACTTCATGTGCGTCCATTGGGAGATAGGATAAAAATTCACTTGCTAAGATAAAATACGATAAAACGTAATGAAGGACATATAATAAAACCCCTACATAAACACATAAAGACACAACATAATAATTGTGCATGAAGCTCATAACAAATAATTTCACGATTAAAAGGATCACAAAGGACTGATACACGAGGTATTAGCAATCACATTGTACCTTCTTGTGCATAATGAATCCATCAAAGCCATGAGTGAGTATTTTCAACATTCTGCTAAAACTAATTTGGCATTTCATAAAAGTGTTATATGCCCAACATATCTTTCTATGGAGAGCATAAGTCGAAGTCCTAGAGGTGTTCAAAAGTCCTGGTCCTAGAAAGCCCATCTGGGCCCGGCTTGGAAAAGGGCCGGTTAGGCCTGGTCTCGGGCACGCCTGATCTAGTCTGCCAAGGACGGGTCTTGGGGCCTAATTAGACCCCCATGTCGGCCAAAAGTCTGGCCTGGTGCCCGGCCAGGCCTAGATCCATGACTCTTAGAGTCGTTGGATGTACGACTCTAAGAGTCGTGGCAGCGGGCATCGGGCAGCAGACCTGCAGGCAGCTGCAAGCCTACAGGAGACTGCAGGCCTGCAGCTAGTCGCATGTGAACGGCAGTAGGCAGCAGACCTGCAATATTTTTAAATGAAAAAATAAATATAAATACAGGCTGAGCCAAGCCCAGGCTAGGCCTGGGCCAGGTCTAGTATTCAAGACCTCCCAGGTCATCCTTTTGAAGAAGGGCCTAGAAAAAACTAGGCATAGGCCTGGCTCATAAAAAGCCTGGCTTGGGTCAGTCGGGCCTTTTGAATACGACTAGCTCCAACTGATGGACATTTTAAGATTGTTCTTGTGCATATACTTGATGATTAAAGATATATGTCATACTTCAAAGCATATATTGGAGCAATTGATAAAATGCACGACGATGCCTGCATTCTAATAGAAAATCAAGCAGCATACATTGGTCGTCATGATTTACATATTCAAATTGTAATGGTGGTATGCGACTTAAATATGTGTATTACGTACATAGTGCAGATGATAGTCACATCTTGCACGGTAAAAGATCTGACGTATAAATTTCTCTTTTGCCTCAAGGTGATTGTTTAACATATTTAGTCACACTTACATATCTTAATTACTTAGTGATTTCATATTTTTTATTCACTTTGGAACTTCGTTGGTAATACAATTATGCATAAGCATCATGATTGAGAATTAGGATAAACATATGTTAATTTATATTTCTTATCTTTAATATCGTAAATTTGGTCAATATTAGCATCCATACAGAAAACCTGCATTGTTTATTATATAGAATATATGCATTATTCTAAAGATTTTTATTTGAATACACAGCCACCACAGTTGTTTTACCAAACAGGTAAATAAGTTTTTATATTTCAAATAGCATTGCAAATAGAGTCCTTCTGATACGGAGCGGAAATGCGGACCTGCAGCAGAGGACAAGTTTTGGGCCCGTTCGGGACCGATTGATTACTTACCATATACGGCGTTCTCGGATCGATGATCCAACACCACGGATGCATCCGCCCGTCGTTATGGCAGTTTCATATATTATATTGTCCTTTTGTTTTATTTTTGATGTAATCGGGCTACCTCAGCTCCGACCAATCATAGTCGTCGATGGTGGGATGCTCTAATATCTATTTACTATAAATAGAGGTGTATGGGGGCTGTTTGTGGCTATTGCAGGTTTTGGAGATTTCAATCCCGGAATCCCGTGATCACCCTACGGTGCCGACCGCGTGAAACCCTAGATGACGACTTCTAGGCGCTCATCCTCCTTGTAACACCCCCATCCGTCACATAACATATAACAGAAGATCCAGCCGGGGCCCGACACCATATACTACGGACAGACCAAGGAGTTACTAAATTGAAATCATCTAATAATGTGTATCCTAACACAGAGTACATTCTAGCGGAAGTAATTTAAAAGTTATAAATAGAACTCAACAACAACATGAATGTCCACTATCACAACTAGGAATGTATAACAAATACACAAAGGAGTCTTGGCCTTAAGGCCTTACAAGGTTTACTCAAATTAAACTGTCTTACATACATTGGCACGCAGGCCGGCCACTCATGAGAAATAAATAAACAAAACGGGCAATTCGCTTTGGCCTTCAAGGGCCAGCTTAGCTATCTCGGGCTTCAGCACGCTATTTCCTGCTTAGCTCAACAACACCTGCAAGCAAGATTCCACCGCAACGGTGGCAAACAAAAGCAACGGTCAGCATTAGCTGACCAAATTATAACGACTTCACCCCTCACTCGGGGTGACGATGCTCCTTTCCTGCAGGCAATTGTATAATCATATAATGGCAATCAAAACGTGCAATTTAAGCACCATTTGCCACAGACGTTGCAAAAACGCCCAACGCCTCGTGCTCTCAGGGCACATTCTTGGTGCACAGGACCACAAGGGTCGCACCACCGTTCTCTGTGACGGTCAACAACGTTTGAGCTCTCAGTCTCACAAGAGTCAAGGCCAGATACAACGCCCCAGTGCTACGACAAGTCATGTGGTTTACACATTGACCACTCCAAGTCGACCAGCATAGGGGAGGGTACAGTTCAGCCATATCCCATGCTCAAGTCGTCTGGCACGGAGGCCCGACGCGGGTCAGCATCCCCTTTCCCTTTTCCGCATGATCCATAACTCTGTAAGGATCCTATGCTAGCACTCATGGCTACCAAAGCTGAGCAATACAAACTCACGCTCCACAAAACTAGCCCCCAGGTCTTCGAGAGACAGGCGGCCATCACAGCCCCCAGGTCTCACAAGATCGGCCACACAAAATAGCCAACAGGTCTCCCAGAAACAGGCTTCAGCAAACGGCCACAAGGTTTCCAAGAAACAGGCCTCAGCAAACAACACAACACTCACTGGGAGCTACTGCCGATGGTAACGCTACCGTCGCGCGGTAGGGGGAAATACTATCGATTCTTCCCCCAAATCGGGTGTTTTCCTGGAGTCTACATCCAGTATTCTCAATGCAGCTACCTGCACACCCCGCGACTCTGAAATCTATGCAATAACCACGGAGTCTTCTCCGGTATACGAAAACATACAAACATCACCAATCCAGACCAACTTATCCGGATGGGCTTCACACGGCATGTTTATTACGTACTTCGATTCGGGATCTAAATGCAAAACTAACGGGGATACATGGATCTACCCGTCGAAAGAACCACATCCACGTGTTCATGGAGTGTCTGCCCTCTAATGCCAAAAGAAAGGACTTCACATGTTGAAGGAAGGGGATCGTTACCCTTAAAGTCCTCTTTGGTGTCATGGGAGAAATCTAGACGGTTGAAATCGACCGCTCCGGCTTTGCCTCCGTAGATCCGAACTCCGAATCTCGAACGACGGCGTAAACTCCCCTTTCCGGCGCTGCTGCTCCTTCAGAAATCCAGGACAAGTTCTCAAACTCCAAAGTAATGAAGTGAAACGGCCGAACCAGCATTATAAACTGAGCTACCGCCGTGCGGTACCATTATTCAACGCCTCGTTTCGTGTGTAACCGCCCATGCCCTCCAATCACAGGCCGACACGTGGCTACGCGGTTACAGAATCGCTAACACCACGCGATAGGTAAATACCGCCAAGCGGTACCTGGCGCCGGTTACGAAACGACCACCCACGCTAACGTCGCGCGTTAGCTGCTACCGCCGCGCGGTAACAACCGGAGAGCTCTGTCAATTTAATTGACCCTGCTACCAGCCTACCGCCAGCGATAATACTACCGTCGGGTGCTAGCTCAACTCGACGCTCGCGACGCTCTCAACGTCTGTTATTGCCACGCGATAACCCGCTATCGCCGCGCGATAGCACTCGACGCCAGTTGAGTCCTCTCAATGTCTGACGCTACCGCCACGCGGTATCTGTCTACCATCGGGCAGTAACCAAGGCGTTGAGTCTACTCGCCTTACTTGGCGCTCTCGACGCCTGGCGTTACCGCAGCGCGGTATTGTCCTACCGTCAGGCGGTACTCTCTTTTCCCGCCTACAGAAATTTGGGGTGTTACACTCCTCCCCAAGGTACTACCTAACCCTAGGCCTCTTCCTCCACCATCCAAAGCCACCACCGCCACCTTCACAACCCCTCAAACCCCAGATGCCACCCATTCAGATTGTTGTCCAGCCACAGCCGCCCCTCCAGCCATCCCCCTTTGTTGTCGCCGCCTCTTCCAGTCACCCCCTTGCCGTCGTCACTCCCTTCCAACCGCCCCTTGCTGCCGCCGCCCCATGTACAGCAATCTTCCTGTTGTCTGCCCCCTCTCCGGCCCTCATAGCCAGCAACCGCCCTTCCTTTCAGCCACCCCAACCACCACCAGCCCGGATCCGCTTCCAAAACCTCCGGATCCACTCTCCCGCAGCCCAAATCCGCTACCTTATTGCCGGATATACCCTCCCGCAGCCCGGATCCGCTCTCCACAGTCAGATCCAGTCCAATCAGCCCTTGTTTCTCCTCCAGATCATCTCCACCGCACTGTGCTTCACCGGATCTCCACACCTCGGACAACCCCCATATTTTATGAGTATTTATTCGTTGTATGAAACATAAATTATCAATAATAATATATGAGGTTATGATCTTATGCTTGTTTGGATCTCCAGAATAATAGTTCTTTATTTAGATTATTATTGTGATTAGCAGGGTTTATTCGCCGTGCGCTCTTTCTTTGGCCCTCCACACGGAGAAAAGCGTAAATCTGCTTGCCTAAAGAACTATTTTGTTTTTGCTAGAATTATATGTGTGTAGTTTGATTATTTATTGCTTAATTTGAATTCGCCGTCGGATTTGCACTGCATGTAGGATTAGGACATCATTAATCCTCCACCTATAGATTCGTCATGCGTCACCTTCCAAACAATTTTATCAATTTATTCACCACTCTACAAAACAACTCATTTTCCACCAATATTTTCCACCACAACCAAGCCAAACAAAGCCTAATTGCATTCTCAAAATAATTACTATACAAAAGAGAGAATAAGGTGGAACTTTTCAAAACTTGTATATTTTTCATTTGAAATTACTAGTTTTGTCTTATTTAATTGTATTTAACTTCTAAGATCTTAATTAAAATGATTGTTCTTAAGAATAGTATATATAACTATAAAAACTAAACTACTCAAAATCAGAAAGATGATTTATCATAAGGAACCAACAAACTTGAGTAGAACATGAGAAGCAATTCCACCAATTTAAAGAGATTAGTCATTTAATCGAGATTTTAAAAAATGATGTGGAGACTTTCAGAGTAAGAAATTGAAATATTTGCCAACATAAGTTTTTGATGTGTGTAGTAAGTCTGAAACAATGCAGGAATCAAGATTGATGTAGAAGTAAAATATGAACCTTAGACAGTTTAATCAGCTTTCTTACCCTAGATTTTAAAAGAGTTGTGTGGCCGTTTGGTGTACCATGATGCCCTACTGAAGGTCTGTAAGACTCCTCCAAATGGGGGAAAAGTGGAGTACCTGGTGGTGTGAGAAGCCTGAAAGGACAATCAAATGACTATTTAATGCATTTTGTAGTCAAATCCCTTTGGTTCACAGTATTGAGTTATCTGCACTATAGCATACTGGGCATAACCGCAAAGCCAAAATAACAAAGATTGCTTAAAGTACAGAACGTATTTAATAAAACAGCAAATATACTGAGTCAATGAGAAAAAACATATCAACAAATTAAGTATGCAGAACTGTTATGCCCCCGAATGTGCTACGGTTCAAGGGACACAAATATGCTCGACGACCTAAGGAGGCAGCAGGGAGCAACGGGGCTGAACCAGCCAGTTCAGCCCCCATTCACTAATCTCGGACCGGCGGGGCTGAACCACACGGTTCAGCCCATTTGGGGGCCGGCCGGCCCCATGGTTCCGGGTATACATATACCTGGAACCCCCCCTTGGAGCATTATGAAGAATTATATCCAGGTATTCCCCTTCTCCTGCTTACCCTAACCCTAATTTCTTCTCTCTATCTCCTATCTCTTCTTCTAGTAGCATAACATTTGGTATCAGAGGATTCATCCTCCAACCATGGTTAACACCGGTTCGAATGAAGAGGCCGGCCGACTAGCTTCGTTAGAGGAGAACTACATCGGGTTGACGGATACGGTAGCGGCCATGGAAGAAAGGATGAAGGTTTCAACCCAACAACCGGAGGAGCGAATGGATGCCCGTATGGAGGAGATCAAGGCACTCCTAACTCAAAACCTCAAAGGAAAAGCAGTCGTTACGAAGGGATCGGAGGTGGAAATCCCTGATCCCGTTCCTCCGCAACCCCCGCTTTCGGGTTCGAGCGGATTCGCATATTTCGGCCCCGACGAAAACCCACACCCCATATTTGGCACGAGTGGGTGTCACCCGGCGGGAACCGACGCCGGAGGAGGGCGCGCGGGGTCCTGGCGATCACCAGAGTAGGCGGCGGGAGCGTCCGCCCTAGGCGGCTCTTCGGTGAGCTGGGGCGAGTTCGGCACAGGCCGCACGAGCCTTGGGCGGCTTCCGGAGCAGGCGGTGGGGCAGGTCTGACCTGCGGGGGTTCTGGGTGGTTCCATTAGGGGAGTCGCTGGCTTATTACCCCTTCCGCGGAGTGGCGGACACCCTACAAGTTACGGAATTGGCGATCAATGATACATGCGGCGACCACCGGCGGGGATCTACGAGGATGGACAACACCCTAGTGGCGAACAAGGAAGGGAACGTTTTTTCCGGCTGCAGCCCCAGGAGGAATGCACCTTCCCAGATCCCAGGGACCATACCCCCCTTATGGAGCAGCAGAGGGAAGCAGGGTACAAGCAGGAGATGGGTGGGATTGGACAACCGCATCAGCGGCCCCACATGCCACCCAAGAGGACTCGCATGAATTTCCCGAAATTCAAGAGAGGGGATGCGCTCGAGTGGACACAGAAGGCGGAACTGTTCTTCCATTATCAGGAAATTCCCGAGGTGCAATGGGTACACCTGGCAGCTTTTCACTTGGAGGATGACGCCTACCAGTGGAAGCAGTGGTTCTTGAGGGGCAAAGATTTTGCGCCCTGGACTGAGTTCGTAGGGGAATTCTCAGCTCGGTTTGGCCCTTTGGAGTATGAAGACGTCGAAGTCATGCTACAGAAGCTACAGCAACGGGGAACCGTGATGGAATATTGCACCGAGTTTGAGAGATTGGCCAACAGGGTCCGTTAGGAGGAGAGAACCCTGCTGAGCTGTTTTGTCTCGGGTCTAAAAGATCACCTACGGGATGAGGTTCATGCCTACATGCCCCGCAGCCTGAGTCACGCTATCAGCCTGGCAAGGATACAGGAGGAACGTTTCAACAGACAACAGATCCGCACCGCAGGGAAAGCTGTCACGGCCCCCACACCGGCTAGGAGGGACCAACCTGCAGCCGGGCGACCGACGGTGACGCGACTAACATGACATGAACTGCAGGCGCGGAAGAAAAGGGGTTGTGTTTCAACTGCGACGAGAAGTATGCTCTCGGGCATAAGTGTCAGAAGATCCAGGTTTTCATGCTGAGAAAGGAAGATGAGGAGGAGGATACCACTGAGCTGGACCTAGAGGGGGACTTGGCCCTGACCGAGTTCGGGGTCTCCATCCAGGTGATGGAGGGGTGCACAGCCCCCCTCACTATGCGCATAGCCGGGAAGGTCGCCCAGGAGCAGGTCACCATACTGATTGATAGTGGGAGTACCCACAATTTCATCAACCCCACCGCAGCAAAAAAGGTGGGGCACCAGGTAGATCAAGGCGTCGCGTTCCAAGTCATGGTAGCGGATGGGAGCAAATTGAGGTGTGAAGGGGTGATGAGGGGAGTCGGCCTGCGAATACAAGGTTATACTTGCCGCACTAATGTCTACCTGCTACCCATCTGGGGATCTGATATGGTATTGGGAGTTCAGTGGCTACGACAGTTGCGGAGAGTCACTTTCGACTGGGACCAGATGACCATGGAGTTCACACAGCTTGGACGGGAACATTGCATCCACGACCTTAAATCAGCTCCGCTGAAAGAGATCTCGGTTCGAAGTTTAGAACGTCTATCGAAGAGGGCAGCTTGATGGCAATGATTATGAGCCTAGCATCTTCTCCTCCTATCTCATCTTAAGTACCGGAGCCGATGCGACCCTTATTGACTCAATATGAGGACGTCTTTCAGGAGCCGCGCACCCTTCCTCCACCGAGATTCTGTGATCACGCGATTCAGATCAAGGTGGGGTCGAAACCTACCAATATCCGACTGTACCGCTACCCGCACATCCAGAAAGAGGAAATCGAGCGTAGCATTCGGGAGATGCTCACGGCCGGAATCATCCGCCCCAGCACCAGTTCCTTCTCGTCACCCATTATTCTGGTAAAGAAGAAAGACGATTCTTGGCGATTCTGTGTTGATTACCGGAGCCTGAATAGTTCAACCATCAAGGATAAATTTCTCATTCCCATGATCAAGGAACTCTTGGACGAACTACACGGAGCATGTTTATTCACCAAGCTGGACCTGCGCTCCGGCTACCATCAAATTCGGATGCGAGAGGACATTCATAAGACGGACTTCCGAACCCACGATGGACATTACGAGTTCCTCGTGATGCCCTTCGGGCTTACCAATGCCCCATCCACCTTTCAGGTGGTGATGAACGAACTCTTTCGGCCACTTCTATGTCGTTCCGTGTTGATATTTTTTGATAACATCTTGGTTTACAGTAGTAGTTGGGCAGAGCATCTCCAGCACGTGCAGCAAGTTCTTAGCATATTGCGCCATAATCAGTTGTACGCTAAGCAGTCCAAGTGCTCTTTCGGCCAGGCGGAGGTCGAGTATCTAGGCCATTTGGTTTCGGCCCGAGGTGTCCGGGCCGACCCGCACAAAATCGAGAGTATGGTGACATGGCCCCGCCCCGCGACGTTACGGGCCTTGCGGGGATTCCTTGGTCTCACAGACTACTGTCGGAGATTCGTAAAAGACTACGACAAGATTGCACGGCCGCTTACTCAGCTCTTACAGAAGGAGGCATTCGTATGGCAGGACGATGCTGAGGCAGCTATCCAGGCCCTGAAACGGGCCATGACTACTACACCGGTCCTCTCCCTACCGAATTTCAACAAAGAGTTTGTGTTGGAGACCGATGCGTCTGGAGTGGGCATCGGTGCAGTTTTGATGCAGGACGGGAGACCGTTAGCCTACTTCAGCAAGGCTCTCCCCCCCCCCCCGCACTCTGGGATTGTCCACCTATGAGAAGAAGATGCTAGCCATCATACACGTAGTGACCCTGTGGCGGACGTACTTACTAGGGCATCATTTCAAGGTCCGCACAGACCATCAAAGTTTGAAACATTTTCTGGAGCAACGACTAGCTTCCCCTCTTCAACAAAAATGGGTGATCAAGTTGTTGGGTTATGATTACGAGATCATCTACAAGCAAGGGAAGGAGAATGTGGCCGCTGATGCCCTCTCTCGCCTTCCGGAGAGCTCGCTCGTCCACATTTTGGGTCCCTTGATCGATTCCCTCAACTACATCCAGGCGGAGGTGCAACAGGATCCCGAACTCAGGCTCATTGTGGACGCACTGCGACAGGGGCAACCTACTACACCGGGGTACCAGCTCCAAGGGGGGCACCATTATTATCAGGGTCGTGTGGTCATTCCTCCTTCCTTAGCCTGCAGGACAGTTATGATGCAGGAGTTTCACTCGTCGCCGACGGGAGGCCACGCCGGAGTGCTCCGGACCCTCCAAAGGTTGAGGGCGAACGACTTTTAGAAGGGCTTACGCCGTGACGTTCAACAGTTTGTGCAACAATGTGAGGTGTGCTAACGACAGAAATATGAAACAATCTCTCCGACCGGTTTGCTCACCCCGCTGAAAATTCCACACCATATTTGGGAAACGGTCTCCATGGACTTCATCGACGGATTACCCAAATCTAAGGGCAAGTCAGTCATCTTGGTGGTGGTTGACAAACTCTCCAAATACGCACATTTTCTTGCCCTGAGCCACCCCTACACGGGAGAAATCGTGGCCGATCTTTTTGTTCGCGAGATCGTACGCCTTCACGGCGTGCCCCGGTCTATCATCTCGGATCGTGACCCAGTGTTTGTGAGCAACTTCTGGAAGGAGCTTTTTCGACTACAAGGAACACGACTACGCCTGAGCACGACCTATCATCCCCAGTCGGACGGCCAGACAGAGGTTCTTAATCGCGGGGTGGAAACATACTTACGCTGCTTCGTGACCGACGAGCCCCGTACGTGGACCCGCTGGTTACACTGGGCCGAATACTGTTACAATATCTCGTATCATACTTCCAGCAAGCTTACCCCGTTCGAGGTTGTATACAGCCGCCCTCCGCCTTCTATGGGCTCATATGAGCCCAACAGCACAGCTCTTCTGTCAGTCGACCGACAATTGCGCGATCGTGATCGCACCTTAGCTCTCCTGCGTGACAATCTCTGAGCAGCTCAGGACAGGATGGAGGTACAGGAAGACAAACATCGGACCGAGAGAGAGTTCGTAGTGGGAGACGAGGTATTCCTTAAACTCCAACCTTACCAACAGCTCTCAGTCTCCCGCCGGGCGAATCAAAAGTTGGTACCACGATACTATGGGCCGTTCCGCATTACTCAGCGGGTGGGACCGGTGGCATACACCTTGGCGCTTTCGGAAGGCTCTCGTATACACCCGACCTTTCTTGTATTCCAACTCAAGAAGAAGCTTGGCGACGCCGTCCAGACAAGCCCCCCCTTACCCGAGGCTACCACATCGGGGGAGCTGCATCCATTACCGGAGGAATGTTATGATCAAGTGGAAGCAACATGGTACTGAATATCAGCCCGAGATACTAGTTAATTGGCAAAATTTGACATCTGCACACAATACCTGGGTCGATCTGCTGGAATTCCGCGACTCGTTTCCCGACTTCCACCTTGGGGACAAGTTGGTGCTTGATGGGGAGCGGAATGTTATGCCCCCGAACGTGCTATGGTTCAAGGGGCACAAATATGCTCGACGACCTAAGGAGGCGGCAGGGAGCAACGGGGCTGAACAAACCAGTTCAGCCCCCATTCACTAATCTCGGACCGGCGGGGCTAAACCACACGGTTCAGCCCATTTGGGGGTCGGCCGGCCCCATGGTTCTAGGTATATATATACCCGGAACCCCCCTTGGAGCATTATAAAGAATTGTATCCAGGTATTCCCCTTCTCCTTCTTACCCTAACCCTAATTTCTTCTCTCTATCTCCTATCTCTTCTTCTAGTAGCATAACAAGAACAGAATGCTCCACATGAGATTAACGTATTTGTTTGAAGAATACATGTTAAAAGCTTTAAACGTAGATTTATAGAAGCCATGATGTCATACAGAAAATATTTTTATGCAACCATTCTTTAGCATGTATTCCAAGACGTGTATAAAATATCTTGTATTCCAACGCTTGGGATAAAAGTCCTCAACTATGGTTCTTCCTCAGCTATGTAATAGTATCATTTATGTTGAACTAGCCAGAGCCAATGCCCTCATCAAAGCTTATCACTTAAGAAGAACTTGACCTCAAGTTATAGTTGTGTCCCCTGCTCGAGCAACCATCCACGTCTTCCCACTTGGGGATAACTAAACCTCGAGTTATGGAGTTCGCTTGTACGACATCTTACGTCAAGAACGCTTTATTGAAGACAGTCTAGCCATGAGCCTCAACTAGTGCAGACATTCCGGATGTCTACGTCGCACCCTCCCTCTTCAGAAGGGCTTGGCTTGAGTTATAGCAGGGTCATTCATTCATATAACTGCTTAAGTGGAGCGTCCTTTCTTGAAGAAATCTTGGGATAAGTCTTCGGTAATGTAGACGCCTATGGGGTTACATGGCTCTCCTTCATGCATTCATCATCTCCATTGTGTTGATAGCATGCTCCTTACTACTCAATCATGTGGCTCATTGTAGTTCCAGAGTGGGGTATGGTGACTAATTACAGATTCAGCAATTAGCAACTTTTCATCTGGTATGTCGTGCCAACATACTCAAATTTAATTGGAGTTATGTGGACGCCTCCCACTTTGAATATATTGTTCATTCAAACTCTCCTGGCGTATTATGGAATGATCAAGAATATTCAGAAAGGGTATCATGATTCAAGAAGCTCTCCATGTAAAACTTGGTCATTGGTAAGAGGTGTATTAATATCGGGTGGTGCATCTTGCTTTAAGTGCGACAATGTCACCAAAAATGATTTCTACTTGAAAATAATAAATCAACAGAATTTATATCTCATCCCATCATCTGATTTTTGCACTGTGTAACAGCTCATTTGATTCAACAAGAAAGATGTCGTCACCCCCCCCCCCCACCTCCACCCCAGCAAATGTGATCATCAAGCCTCCAATCTGGTTGAAGTGAAAGTAATTTTCACTCCTTCGCGTGAGCATTAAGCCTCCTTTATGGATGTGGTGAGAATAAATGCAATTCCCTGTCCACATGATAGGTATTAAACCACGCACCATGCATGGCGTTTACATCAAATTGCAAAGGTCACCATAGCAACAAGTGGCAACTTAAAGACTCCAGTAATGTCGCAATTGTTCACATGTTGATGTGATTGGGTGAATTTTTTAACTGTTGTCCCAGTAGCTTTGATTATTTATCGACTAATGATATTTGTTTGAGAGTTGTCATCGATCTTACCATTTATTATGCAATATGGAAAGCTCGTGTTGCGGTGAGAGGTCGTCAGCCTTGGGTATCGACATCATCCATTACATGACTTTCACGATCATTTCCTCAAAATCGCTCAAACTACATATTTTCTGGTCATCGATGATGTAATGAGAGGCATAAAATTTGTACAAACTGTTAGAGAATCCTAGGAAAAATAATGTATTGGCCCACTAACTTGGCTCATGTAGGATTTTGTATTTAGTCCCACATTATTTGTATAGTTTGATCTTACTCTCCTCTCTCTTATATATTTGTATTCATACTTGTTTTTTGGTATTCAAGAAATATATACAAGGTTTGGACCTTTCTCTACTTGGTATCAGAGTCAGGTTCGGCTTGTTTTTTTTAACCGCCCAGTCCTCCTGTTAACCGGGCGGCTTGTTTTCTTGTTTAACCGCACTGTTTGCGGTTTCCTTCTTTTCTAACCGCCTCCTTCTCTCTCGTGGATCCACCTCCTCTTTCTCTTCTACGCTCTTTTATAGCCTTCATCTCTCTGGCACGTGGACCCCACTCCCGTGCAGTTAGATCTTAACCGCCACGGACTGCTCTCTACCCGCTGCAGCTTCCCCTCTGCCCGCGGTTAGATATAACCGTCCGTCCTCCAGTTCTACCCGCTGCAATCTCTTCTCGGTCTTATCATTGCGGCCTTTATCCTTGTCACGCGCTTAGTTATTAAAGGCGCAAGTCGCACCAAGATGCAAAAAGATCTTGGAAACTAGGCGCAAGGCTCAAAGCGCAGGCGCGCGCCTAGGCCCGAAGAAGGCAAGGCGCACTACATTCATTTTAAATAATCAGCATCAAACATCAGTTCATCTTCTTGAACAGATTTTTCATATATTTTACTCATTAATCATTCATTACTATCATTTATATATCTTTAAAAAATCAATATGGTTTCTTGCATCATATCTAAGTCTCAACGATCGATTATGTTTCAAAAATACTAAATCATATAAAAATTATTGAGCTCTTGCATTATTTTGAAAAAAAAAGTAAAAAAAAATACATTCAGGCGCTCCTTTAATGTCCAAAGGTGCAAAAAAAGCGCACGAAGGCGCAAACCTTTGAGCCTGGAGCCTTAGGCGCGCCTTTAACAACATAGGCCGCGCGGCCTCCTTGTCGCAAGGAATCTTTTCGCTCTTGTCGCAAGGAGCTCTTCTCGGTCTTCCGCTCTTGCCGCGCGACCACCTTTCTCTTCAAGTTCCTCCTTGTCGCGCGGTCTCCTTCTTGTCGCATGGAGTTCTTTCTTGCTTTGTCGCTTCGCGCTTCTCGGCTCAACTTGGTTGTTCGCGCGGATTGCTTCTACCGATCTTGTTGCGGTTTGCTTCTAACCACCCGGTCTGATGCCTATTCGCCGTTTTTGATCTTGGTACGGTCTGCCTCTAACCGCCCGGTCTAGTACCTGTTCGCCGGCTTTTGCTCCTGTTGCGGTCTGCCTCTAACCGCCCTGTCGAGTGCTTGTTCGCCGGCCTCTGTTTCTTATGGTCGCGGCCCGCCCAGGTGTCTTACCGTCTGCCCGGTGCTGCTTCCTCTGCTCGACTTAGCTGTTCGCGCGGTCTGCCTGCGGCTTCTCCTTTCCGCTGCTATTCTTGTTGCAGTCTCCTCCTACCGCTCGATCCAAGTGTCAGTGTGCTGGCCTCTTCTTCCCATTGTTGTCTGCTCCTAACCGCGCGGTCTAAGTGACCTGGTTGTGGTCTTCTTCTTCGAGTCGCTGCCCGCTCAGGATTCTTACCGCCGCGGCTTGTTTCTATCAGCTGTGGGCTCTCTTCTTCCCGCTGGTCGTGGCATTCCTTGTCGCTGGTGTGCTGTCACCGAGACCGCTGAAGACTGTTTCTTACCGCGTTGGTCGTGACCTTTCTTGCCACTGGTGCGTTGTCACCGTGACCGTTGCGGACTGTCTCATAGTCGCTGCTTGTGTCCACTGCTGACTGTTCCTTGCAAGATGATCAGCTTACCTTCGGGCTTTATGGTGTCTATTTTCGATGGTGGTACCTCCTGCCTTGCTCATAGCTCATCCTGGATTTTGGATTCCGGGGTGATGTAGGGGTAGGCTAGTGGTGCACAAAACCTACAACGCTAGGTGTGAATGCAAGGGTGACACGCTAATCCAAACCTATATGCGATGCGACGATCAATGTTTCGACAAATGAATATAAGCAATGAAAAATTCAACACCACACAGATATTAAAATAGAACAAACAAATATTTATTTTGGGCAATATTATAATGGCTTTCCTCCGCTCGGAGGGCCAAAGCGAAGCGCGCGACGAATGTCTCCTCCTGCTTGTTATTAGGGCACCAAAACAAAATTCTATAAACAGGGATCGCAACAAACTATAATAAATCACCAAATGAAAATGCTAAATTAAAGAGTACAATACTACAAAAGCTCACAAAGTAGAGGGCTGAACCGAGGCACTGAAGATTGGGAGGGCCGGATGCGTAGATCGGCGATCGGAGATGGAACCAGTGGCGAGGCGACGGTGACGGTGGCTCTCCTCAGCGGAAAACGGTGAGAACGGACAATAAAACGGTGGATCCGGCCACGAATAAGTAGATTCGGGCCGAGGATGGGTAGATCCGCTATTTAGGGGCAGATCCTGGCAAAAATGAAAAGTATGAACGGTGGAAATAACGGATCGGGGGGCTATAACCCTAGATCTGAATTGATCTAGAATTTTAGGGTTATTAGGATGATAGATCCGCAGAGGGAATTTAAAGGAGTGGCCGGCTAGAGTTTATGGAGAATTTCAGGCGGTGGGGAGGGAGGTGGGGTGGTCGGCTGGCTGAAAGGAAGCAGTGGGGGTTGCGGGTTGGGTTGGAGGAGGCCGACGATGGGGTGGTTTGAGACCGGCGGCGGCAAATAGGGCAGGCAGGTCGGCTTGCTGGAACTGCAGGTCAGCTGTCTTGGGGGAGGGTTTTGGATGATTTCTGGTGGCTGGAAATGGGATTTGAGGGGTGGAAAACAAAGGTGGGGGTAGAGATTACCTTGGGGAGGAGTTCGGAGGCCTAGGAGTCGTCACCTAGGGTTCCACGACGTCGGCACCAGGGAGGGATCGCGGGATTCCGGGATTCAATATCTCCAAAATCTACAATGGTTCAATTCAGCCATGTAGACTCCTATTTATAAGAAAAGAAAAGCTAGAGCTTCTCTATCAACGGCTATGATTGGCCGGTGGGTTCGGCCCATAAAATACATCAATAATAAACTAAAAAAATAAACTAATATAATTTTTTGACTCGCGACGACGTCCCGGACGCAACCGCGGAGTCCGATCGGCGATCCGATCAAGTCTTCCTGCGCAAATAAATGAACGTGGATCCCGCCTTGCGGCGAACCCCTCCAGGTGCATGATTCGATGGACTCTCATCACAGGGCCTCTCACCACATTACCTCACGGAAACCACCACAATATTTGAACTCTGTGCATCCCAAGTTCATCACTGTTGCTAGTGGGGATACCATTCCCGTTTCTGGAGCGACAGATATTCACTTTACTCCCTCCATCACTCTTCGCTCTGTCCTTCATGTTTTGGGCTCTCCTTTCAACCTTCTCTCTATTGGTCGTCTCACTACTGATCTTGATTGTGATGTAACTTTTTCTTCCAACTTGTGTGTTGTGCAGGATCGCAAGACGCAGTCTATTATCGGAAAATGGCATCTGTCGAATGGTATCTATATGCTTGACCTCTCTCCTCCAACGGTGTTGTCCTCTATTAGCTCTGTTGATTGGCATTGGCGTCTTGGTCACGCTCCTCTTAACATAATCAGAAAATCTCTCCCTGAAGTGTCCCTCCAAGAGTTCACGTGTGAGTCTTGTATCTATGGGAAACATCATCGGTCTACGTTCTCACCACATACAACTCAGAGTCCTGCTCCCTTTGATCTAGTTCACTTCGATATTTGGGAACCCTACAAAATTGCTAGTGTTTTTGGATATCGTTACTTTGTTTGTAGATGACCACTCTCGGGTGACCTGGCTGTATCTCTTTCGTGACCGCTCAAATCTACCTGGTGTATTCCGTACTTTTTTAATTGAAACTCGCAACCAGTTTTCCACTACAATCAAAACCCTTCGCACTAACAATGCCCGTGAATACACTAGTCATGCCTTTGCACACCAATGTACTGAGTTTGGGATCATCCATCAAATCTCGTGTGTCTATACCCCTCAACAAAATGATGTTGTTTAACGCAAGAATCGTCACCTGCTTGAGGTCACCCGTCCTCTAATGATTCAAATGAATGTTCTCAAACAGTATTGGAATTTTGCGATTTTTACCGCCTGCACTCTTATTAACCGCATGTCTTCCTCTATTCTCAATTTTGCGGTTCTCTTCAATCTTCTTTTTCCCTCCAAACCTCCTTTTTCCATCACCCCTCGCGTGTTTGGTTGTGTGTGTTTTGTTCATCATCTTGGCACATCCACTAACAAACTTGCTCCACGTGCCACTAAATATATATTTGAGGGTTACTCTCGGACTCAGAAGGGCTATGTTTGTTTTTCTCCCAAAGATCGCAAGGTTGTTACTTCTGCTGATGTCACCTTTCTCAAAAATCAGCCATATTACTTTCAACCTGCTAATTTTCCACTTTCACCGCCTCTTCCGCGGCTTGCTGTTCATGTTCATTCAGACCTTCCACCTCTCCTTCCCACATTAATCCCACCTAAACCACCTATCATCCGTGCGTACACTCGATGTCCTTCGTCTACTACCCTACGGGAGATGCCCTCCTCTAATGATGATTTGTAGCCTGCGGATCCGGAAACAGGTTCCACTGTCCACCCGATGGCAAACTGTCTCTTTTCACTGCCTCTCTCCGGAACTCCGACAAAGTGCTCTTTCTTTATCCTCTATTTCCACCCCTAATTCTGTGCACGAGGCTCTCCAACATCCTGGGTGGCGGGTGGCAATGGACGAGGAAATGTATGCTCTTTGAGCAAAACACACGTGGGATCTGGTCCCGCTTCCTCCTGGACAACCTTGTGTGGGATGTAAGTGGGTGTTTACCGTCAAACAAGGTCAGGATGGGACAGTTCATCGTTTGAAAGCTCGTCTTGTAGCTCGCAGTTTCACTCAACAACAAGGTCTGGATTATGATGAGACATTTTCTCCAGTCGTTAAACTCAATACTATTCGTGTGGTGGTCTCCCTCGTTGTTCACCGTCACTGGCCATTGCACCAACTGGATGTCAAAAATGCTTTTCTTAATGGCAATTTACAGGAGACCGTTTATATGCAGCAACCTCCCGGGTTTGAGACCACGGGGGAGTCTCTTGTCTGTTGTCTGAAGAAGTCTCTTTATGGTCTCAAACAGTCTCTTCGGGCATGATTTGATAAATTTAGTAAGACTGTTAGTGATGTTGGGTTCACTCGGAGTTCGGTTGACTTCTCTTTATTCATTCGTCATCGTCCAACAGGAACAATGATTTTATTGGTATGTGGTTGATATTTTGATTACAGGAGACAATCTTTCAGGAAAACGGATGATCAAACAACATCTGGCGACTGTATTTCAAACAAAGGACCTGGGAAACCTTCGATATTTTCTTGGTCTTAAAGTGGCTCGGAGACCTGATGGGTTTGTGTTATCTCAGAAAAAGTATTGTCTTGACTTATTTCATGATGCGGGCTATTCTGGATGCAAGCCAGTTGATACTTCCATGGATATCAATCACAAACTCTGTGCTCATGCCTCGGACTCTGATGTGCTCCTTCCGAATCCAGAGCATTATCGTCGCCTTGTAGGACAGTTGATATATCTCATTGTCACGAGACCTGATATATCATTTGCGGTTGGAGTTGTCAGTCGATTCATGCATGAGTCACGTATCTCTCATCTTCAGGCAGTCGAGTGCATTCTTCGATACTTAAAGACTGCTCCTGAACAAGGACTTGTATACAAGCCCTCTTCGTCTCCCTTATCTCTGATTGCATACTCTGATGTTGATTATGCTGGCTCGTTGGATGACCGTCGTTCCACAAGTGGATATTGCACTTACTTTGGAGAACATCTTATTACATGACGCAGCAAAAAACAGTCTGTGGTTGCTCGCTCATCCGCTGAGGCCGAGTATTGATCGATGGTTGCAGTTGTGTCTGAGCTCACATGGCTTGAGGGTCTCCTTGATGATCTAGGAGTCAAGCTCTCCTCACCTGCCACTTTATTTTGCGACAGTCAAGCTGCTATACACAATGCCAAGAATCTGGTCTTCCACGAACGGATAAAACATATTGAAGTTGATTGTCATTTCATTCGGGAGAAGGTTCAGTTGAAGAAGATAGAGTTAACACATGTTCCTGCTGCTCAGCAAGTTGCTGACATCCTCACCAAGGCCTTACCACGACGTCTCTACTATTAGTTCTTGTCCAAGTTTGGTGCCTACGACATGTACGCTCCAGCTTGCGGGGGAGTGTTAGAGAATACTAGGAAAAATAATGTATTGCCCCATTAACTTGGCCAATGTAGGATTTTGTGTTTAGTCTCACATTATTTGTATAGCTTGATCTTACTATCCTCTCTCCTATATATTTGTACTCATATTTGTTTTTTGGTATTCAAGAAGTATATACAAGGTTTAGACCTTTCTCTACTCAAACCACGCTTGTCCTACATGGGCAATCGTTTGAATGGTGATGTTCATTACACTTGAAGTACTTGCCAAAAATAGGCTTAGCTTAAAGGTTGTGTGATAATAACCTCTTTGTTCGGTTTCTTGCATGTTGGCTTATTTGTTAACTTCTCCCTCGGTTGTAAATTGTTGGACAGTCCAACATAAACAACAAAAACACTATTCTTGAAGAGAAGGTTCTACTTGGAGGAGATTATAAAGATGAAGACTCGAACTTTGAGGAAAAAAAAGAAAACGAGAAAGTAGAAGGTGAAGAGGAAGATATGAGAATCAAGAAAATGAAGAGGCGGAGGAAGAAGGAGACGGAAGAGAGGATGGGGGGTTAAGAAGGAGAAGAGGAGGGAAGATAGGAAGAAGGAAGATAGGAAGAAGGAAGATATGAGAAGGGAGGAGGAGGATGTAGAGGGAGAGATAACTGGTATTAGTTTGGATTCCCGATTGCGAACATTCATATCCGATGAAATTAATAGGGAAATAGGTAGATTAAGAAGATTTTGCGAAGAAAGGTTCGATTCTTTAGTAGCTCTTCTGGAAAATATTCATGCACCAACCCTTCCATCCGATCATACACCCGCCTCTCCATCCGATCATGCACCCACCTCTTCATCCGATCATGCACCCGCCTCTTCATCCGATCATGCACCCGCCGTCATCCAATCATGCACCCGCCTCTCCATTTGATCATACATCCACATCACCACCCTCTTTACTGTGTCACTCATCCTCATCACCATCATCCTCATCTAGAGGCGAACATGTTGAGGGTGTTCATGCGGACCAATGGAATGGTAAAGGATGAGGTGTGCACGAATGGTTCGTGAAAATTCGCCTATACAAAAAAAAAGAATGCTCTGTATGCTAAATTTGCTCAAAACAGGGCGGACGTTGGATTTTGGGCGATCAGAATCCCCATATTTTTCTAGGCTTGAGGGAGCTTAAGAAAACTTTATATTACCCATGAATAAAGCAGTCAGTTCCTATTGCTCGCCTATAAATAGTTCAAGGATTGTTTTCAAAGGGGAGCATCTCGAAAACAAATTGATACTTGTCCAGCGTCTTGATTGTAGACATACTAATGGAAAGCTCTAGGAACGATGATCTGATTGCTTTAATGAAGAAGCGTTTGCAGGGTTTGTCCTCTCCAAAAAGAAAAACTTTGAAAAAAGGGAGAGCCAAGTCTAGCTATGTGCATGCAATTACACCACCAGTGGTCCCTCAGGTGATGGTGAGGGACAAAAGTGATAAGGGATGAGGATGATGGTGATGTGGGTGCATGATCAGATGAAGAGGAGGATGCATAATTGGATGCAGAGGCGGGTGCGTGATCAGATAGAGGGGTGGGTGCACGAATATTTGTTATAAGGTGATGTAGGGTATGCTACGTGGGTGCGCGACTAACATGCAATCCTAGGTGAAGTGCCAGGAAAACAACTTGACAACCCTAAACTACTGTATGTAAGATGCAATATCCGATAGAGAAATCAAATTAAGCAATAAATAATTAAATCGCGCTTAGATAATTGAAGCAATGCAAAATTATTTCATTAAGCGAACAAACTTTGGTTTTCCTTCGCATGGAGGATCAAAGCGGGAGTGTGTGGAGAATGATTCCTGCAAATCACAAGATATCTAAAACAAAATTCTGCAATGTTATTTATCCAAATAAATATGAAATCATATCACCATATTTTAATATTGAAAAATAAGATCCATACAACAAATAACAACTCACGAAGTATGAGGGATGTCTTAGAAGAGCAGATTAGGAGATGTGTGGCCCAATAGAGACGATCCGGAGAGGATCCGGTGGTTGAATCGACGGGACTGAAGGCGGATCTGATGGTTTGGGAGGGGATATGGGTTGTAGCGGTGAAAACGGAGGGCTGACGGGTTCTCCAGGAGTCTCACGGGTGGAAGCAAGTTTGGATGGGTGAGATCGGGGTTGTGAAGGGGAGATAGCAGGCTAGAGGGTTGTTGTGGGGGGATCAAAGGAGAGGGTTGTATGCAGGGAGAGGGAGAGGGGGGTCGGCGACCTTGCTAGGAGATGGCGACAGCAGTTATGTGGGTTAGAAAGGGGGCGGTGGCAGCAGGAATGCGAGAAAAGAGTGGCTGAAACAGGGATGCGTGAATGCGGTCTGGCGGCTGGAATGTGAGGGCGTTTGGGAGGGGTGGTTGCAGCAAAACATTAGGAAAAGAAGGGTAATGGATGGGGATACCTTTGGGGAGCGGGATAAGGTCTAGGAGTCATCACCTAGGGGTTTCGCATAATCATCACCGTGGAGGGATCGCCGGAATCAGGAAGAGACTTCTCCAAATTCTGCAATACCAAAAAACATCTCTCGGGCCTCTTATTTAATAAAGCACAATAAGGGCACCCCAACACCAACGACTATGATCGGTCGGGGATGTGGAGGTCCGATTACATAATAAAACTGAAACGCAATAATATAATATATGAAAATGTAGGTAAACAACGAGTCGGACACATCCATGGAGTCGGATCGTTGATCCAGAGATGCCATATATGACAGGTGGCCAATTGGCCCCGAATGGGCCCAAAACTAGTCCTCTGTCGTGGGTCTGCATCTCCATTCTGCATCACAAGGGATACTAAAGAATCAAACCCTTTCTTGGCAAAAAAAAATTAGTTCTTAATCTACTCATCTCCCGACTATAAATGCTCGCAACCGAACCTTCAAACAACTACCAGTTACCTCACCCTCTATATCCTCTTTCTTCTTCAACTTATCCTCCTCCTTCTCCTCCCTCCTCATATCCTCATTCCTATCTTCCCACCTCTTCTCCTTCTTCCTGTGCCTCTTCCTTCTCCTTCTTCATCTCTTACTTCTCCTTCTTCCAATGCCTCTTCCTTTTCTACATTCTCATATCTTCCTCTTCACCTTATACTTCCTCCTTTTCTTCTCTTTCCTCAAAGTGCAACCCATCATCTTCACCATCTCCTCCATGTAGAACCTTCTTCTCTTCAAGAATACTTAGTAACGTCCTTTTACCTACACAAAAATAACAAGTTATAAAATTGAAGCATCGACGTCTTATCAACATGGACATTATCAACTTTTATAATATTAACTTCACATCAACTTACTTTTTTAGGCTTTGATAGTTGGCCACGTAACAACAACAACACTCAAGTTTTTATCCCACTATAGTGGGGTCGGCTATATGGATCCTTTGTCGCCATTGTGCCCTATCTTTTGTCATAATCTCACTAATATCTAAGTATATCATGTCTTTCATTATAGTTTCATTCCAAGTCTTTATTGGTCTACCCCTCCCGCGTTTAACATGCCCAATATTTTAAATATCGGATGTCAACGACATATCGTATTGAGTTTTTAAATGTCGGAAGTCGGAGACATGTCGGGGATATTTTAAAATGTCGGATTTTCATTTCTTATAAATAAATAAATAAAATTATGCATATTAACTATAATTATATTTTATAAAAAATAGAAAAATAATAAAACAAATAGATAAAAAATGAGTCATTTATATTACGAAATTTAATTGAATTGTATCTAAAATAAAATATTATTAAAAATACAAAATGATACATTATAAAATATATTTAATTGTATACAATAATTTAATTTTGATAAACATAAGTTGATTGCAAATAAAGAAGATTTACAAGTTAAAAATCCTTAATTGGCTATAGGTCTTTTCAAAGTTATAAATTTATATTAAAAACATGCAAACAATCAACTAATAAATATATTAAATGTTTCGATATTTTATGTAATATAAAATTGAAAATTTGTGAAACTATTATACAAAATTGATTGTAAGAATAAAATGTTAAAAAATTGAAACAATAAGTATAGTTGATTTAAACATACATAATATAATATATATGAGATTTAAACATATGGTGTTAGTCTGCTAATATGACATAAAAAAATAACGAGTGATATATTTAAAAGTCGTGTCGGCCGATATATCGGAAAAAATCGGATATGTCGGCCTATATTTTATAAAATAACATAATCTTTTTTTTTTTGAAAAAAACAAATTGTTTTATCCTAAAAAATGGCATGTTGGGAGACATATCGGACATGTCGGAGGACATTTAAAACAATGAACATGCCTAGTGACTAGACTCTTACAACGCCTAACATGTGCCTCTAATGATCTCCTTTGTACGTGTCCAAACAATCTTAGTCGAGCTTCACGTATTTTCTCTGCAATTGGTGCTACTCCTATCTTATCCCTGATTCATTCCTAATTTTATCCAGTCTCGTGTATCCACGCATCCACCTAAGCATTCTCATCTCCGCAACTCCCATTTTTTGCTCATGTACACAATTCACTGCCCAACACTTAGAACCATAGAGCATCACTGGTCTAATTGCAGTATGATAAAACTTGCCCTTAAGTTTTAATGGTACTTTACGATCACATAAGATCCCTGGTGCGCCTCTCCAATTCAACTAACCCGCTTGGATTCTTTGTGTCACATCTTTATCAATACCTCCGTTTTTTGAACTATCGATCCAAGATATTTAAAACGCTCACTACGGGAAATATCTTGATCACCCAACTTAATAACGAAGTCATCCGTCCTTATTGTCTTGCTAAATTTAAGTTCCATATACTCTGCATTTGCCCTGCTCAACCTAAAACCCTTCTTTTTTTAAAGTGTCTCGCCAAGATTCAAGTTTTGCGTTTACACCCTCGCGCGTCTCATCAACCAAAAAGATATAATCTGCAAATAATAAACACCAAGGTATTGCTTGTTGGATATGTCTGGTGAGCTCATCTAAGATAAGGGTAAAGAGATAAGGGCTTAAAGCTAAACATTGATGTAAGCCAACGGTAATAGTTGGCCACGTAAATCCCAACAAAATTTGAACCTATAACTAAGCTTAGAAGACCATCGGTAAAATCAGGGTCTGGCTAACTCATCCATTGTCTCTTGCAAAGAGGTGTGATCATGACTAAAAATTATATAAACTAACTGGAAATTCTAATAAAACAAACACACTTCTAGTGAAAGACTCCTTCATCCAAAAGACAACCAAGAATGGAGGAATCCAGCTGAAACTAAGAAAATACGACTGGACATTATGAATATAAAGTATTTAATCGAACTGGAACTAAATAACTTACACGTTAAGAACCTGGAAATGGCAGAATCAAACTGGAACTAAAAAAATATGATTGTACATTTGAACTGCAAAGTATGTAATCGAAATAAATCTAAAAAATCACGACTGAAAATTATATAAACAGACTGAAAACCCTAATGAAACGGCCGCTACCTTGTAGTAACTTGGGTAAGAAAAAATGACACTTATTATTCGTTCTGAGGGAAGGAATGGAGCTGATGCAGTGCAAAAATGAGGAAGAAGAGTAACTATTCTAGTGAGCTCTGGCGGATTGAAAAGCTGCTGTCCGGATAGAGCTGTTTTAAAATAGATCTCTGGGAAGCAGTTTTGAAAAGCTGCAGAGTGTTTGGGTGTTCTGTGCAGAAGTGCGCTCGGAATCGCCGGAGGAAGGACGTCGGGGGCTTGGAATCGCCGGAGGAAGGCCGTCCGGGGCTCGGAATCGCCGAAGGAAGGCCGTCCGGCCTCTGAGCATGTTCCAACTGAAGAAACCATTAGATTTCCAAAACCTGTGAGAGAGAAAGCTATTTTGCGGAAGCTGAAGCTGGGGGGGGGGGGAGAGATTTCTGAAAAACTGCAAAACAGCTCCAGATTTTTGAAAAGCTCTTCATAAGGAGCTGTCCCAAACACATATAAAGCAGCTCTGACGGCTGGAATAGAGATTTTCCAGCCGCCAGAGCTGCGCCAAACAGACCCGAGATGAGGCGGAAATTTTCAAAATGCATGGAGGATTTTCATCTTCTAGGTCTCAAAGGGGAGAAATTTTTTCGTTCGGCGCTTCAAATGAGGTGGACCCATTGCGAAAAAGGGTATTTATGTGCACATGGCGAGGATGGTGCGTCGAGCATACCAAAGAAATTACCACTCGACAGAGCTACACCTACACATAAGGAATTCATTTTTCCACAAACAATCGCAACATACTCATTTTTGAGCTCCAGTCATCCATGAAGGTTCTCCCCGCGGACCCCTATTCATCATTGCCAGTGTTAACGTGAGTGCATAAACAATAACAACAACAAAAACTAATAGCAGCATAGTAATGAATGCAGAACGAAAGGTGAAGAGGTGCCATATGATATGGTAGCAGAGGATAAAAAAGGGAATGGTCAGAATGAATAAACATGGACAAGAAATGCATTTCCCAAGCAAAATTGATCAGTAAAAGTTAGCACCCAAAAAAACGGCAGAGGTGCATCAAATGTAATGATCACTCAAAGTGGTAAGCTTCGTTGAACTACCAGTCATAATCGTTCTTCTCACTGTCCGAGTTGAGTAAATCATCAGCTGCCGTCTTGCGCACAGTAGACCGTAATATCTTCAAAGTTGGAGAGCCCGCGGACTGCGAATCTGCAGACCATTTTACTATTTTTCAAGACATTTTTCACTTGCGAGACACTAAAAAAAGTCGCAATGGAAATATTTAAGCTTCGGATTGCCAAAAAAGAGGCATTAATATCACAGAAAACTACAACAAGAAGGAAACGCACCCGATGGCTGATCAAGTTCGTCGGAGTTTGGGAGCAGAAGGCTGTTCCGCTCCTTCTCTCGCCTACGCATCTCGATAAATAGGGTGAGATCCTCTTCTCTATCCTTCATTATCGTTCCCATGGCCCTCCCCCGGAACTCCGGTGCCCTAAAACTCCGCTCCATCTACCGCTCCGCCACTCAACCTGTGAAGACAATAGCTTCAGCCAACGCCAAAATATTTAAGATCTGGAGTACTACAGCTTCAAGATCGTCTGGAAGAAACCCACATTTCACCTTGCTCATCCAATCGTGGCTGAAAAATGTTAGAAGAGGAAGCGCGAAGCGTAATGTAAGAATGAACAGCGAACTCTCACCTCCTTCTACCCCCACTGTCCAAGAGAAGCCCCCATTAGGGTTCCTAGCTCGAATTCACTAGGGATTTAGAAGAGAGGGCGGAGAAAGGGAAGAGCGGGAAGAGGAAGAAGATGAAGCGGGACACGTCGCTGTTAAATAAGCTAGCATGTGGTCCCATTCACAGTATTCACGACTATCATGTAACTATCATATGAAAATGCTTTTCAATTTTGAGTTTTTTCATTTTTTGTTTTTTTTTCCTTTTATTTTTTTCTTTTGTAATTTATATTTTATTTTCATTTATTTAATTATATTATTATGACGTTTATATTAGCAGTCCAGCTTTGAATATTGGCAGCCCAATAAAATAATGAAAAACACACTTAATATGGCCGTTAATAGCAGCCCAAAATATGGGTTCCGCTCTTTTTGAAAATAGGCCTACTATATGACTTTTTTAGAAAAAGTGTTCAACATGAAAGTTGTAGATCTCGTCGAGATCTACAACTTAGAACTTTCATGTTGAACATATTTTCTAAAAATGTCATATAGTATGCTTATTTGCAAAAGGCGTGGAACCCAAGCGAAACTATGCGAGTTCCGTGCCTTTTGAAAATATGCATACTATATGATATTTTTAGAAAAAGTGTTCAACATCAAAGTTGTAGATCTCGTTGAGATCTACAACTTTCATGTTGAACATTTTTCCTAAAAATGAATTTTAAAAACCTAATTTGTGGGTTGTTATTAGTCATTGGGCTGCCAATATCGATTTACTTGGCTGTCATTATAATTGAGCTGCCAATATCGATATACGGACTGTCAATATAAACGCTCGTTATTTAATGATCGAACCCTCCTAATTATTATGATAATGTGGTAGGACAGCACCTCCCTTATTAAATATACCTACGTATCTAGATTATCATTTCAGTACTTAATTATTATTATTATTGATGTAAGTGGACACATTTGAAATAATTCAATTAAATTTCATTTTTTTTTACTTTTTTTTTTAATTTTGGACACTTAAAAATTCCAAAGTCCAAACTTCTATTTGCAACCTCAAAGTTCCAAAAAAATTAATACTTAATAACCTAAAAAAGATCTATTTGCACCCCCACCCCTCAAAGCCCCCGTTTACACCGAACTCTTGGTTTTTCTTGGTTTCACGCATTCCGCCCGTCCCCAATATTGCGAAATCCTCCATTGCCCGCCCAGAAATCATCGATGCCGCACGATATTGCTGCCAGGTTAGTTTTAGGGGATGTGTTGTCGGTTCCCTGCAAAACGAGCCTCCGGCTCTATTTAGCTTTGGGCTATTGAGAACATTTGGCATCCATCCGGGCCGTCGATCCACTTTTTAGCCACGAGAGAGCATTTCAAAGAAGTATATGTGTGTCCAAATTTCCATGTGAGAGAGATAAAAAAAAATCAAAATTTGATTTCTTAAGCTATGGGCTGCAAATAGAATAATAAATCATATAATTTTGACATTGAATTTAAAAAATAGAACAATAATACCACCAGATGTCATCACTGTCAGCGGCCAACCATCAGCAGCTACTTTTATAGTAATTTTTAGATGAAATTGCATGGCTAATATAAATTTTTCCGTGAAAATTGCTTAGGGTGCGTTTGGCTAAGCTTATTGTCTCCGGTGCGGCAGCCTAAAAACAGAGTTTTGCTCATAAGCTGTGTTTGGGAATCAAAAGCTCAAAAACGGAGTTTTAAATTATCTGCTACTTTATACTACGCATCCACCGCGATTATTATCTCCAGTCAAATCGTGCCGCTGCTCCCGTGCTGATCCCGTGCTGCTCCCGTGCCCTAGATCCCTTCCCAATCGCGTTGCTGCTCCCGCCCGCTCCCTGCTAGCCGCTCGTCCGCTGCTCGCCCGCCCGCTCCTCTGCTCCCGCCCGCTCCCTGCTCGCTGCTCCCGCCCGCTCCCTGCTCGCCGCTCGGTAATCTCTTCTTCTTCTTCTCCGGTAAAATCCGGCTTTCCTACCTCCGGTAAGCTTCTTCCTCTTTGATTTCTGAAATTTTTTCCTCCTGTACAGGTGCCCTGAACAGATCTTTCATTTCTTCTCTCAGATTTTTTCGATTTTGATTTTTTTGCTTGATTTCAGGTGCCCTGGCCAGATTTTTTTGCTTGATTTCAAGAATCTGATTAGGAATTGCCTCCAGACCCTGCTTCGTCCAGCCTTTCTTCTTCCTCCATTCAGCCTGATTGTCCTTCACAGCATCAACAGGTAACTTATGTGTTTGTTTATTGGCATTTTGTTCTTGTTTGATCCGAATTTGGCCCAATTTTTAGTATTTGATATGTTTTTTTATAGTCTTCATGTGTGTATGTGTATGTTTCTTTGTGATTGTATATAGATGTGTGTATGTTTGTGTGTGTGCGTTTTTAATGGTGTATATATGTGTGTTTGTGTGTATGCTTGTGAGTGTGTATGGTTGTGAGTGTGTATGTTTGTTTGTGTGTGTGTGTGTGTTTATATGCATTTGTGTGTGTGTATGTTTGTATATATATGTGTTTGTGTGTGTATTTGCATTTGTGTATATGTGTGTGCATTTATATATGTGTGTGTATGTTTGTGTGTGTGTGTGTGTTTTTAATTGTGTATATGTGTGTGTGTGTGTTTGTGTGTGTTTATGTGTATGCTTGTGAGTGTGTTTATGTGTATGCTTGTGAGTGTGTATGGTTGTGAGTGTGTATGTTTGTGTGTGTGTGTGTGTGTTTATATGCATTTGTGTGTGTATGCTAGTGTGTGTGTGTGTATATATAGTGTGTGTGTATGTTTGTATATATGTATGTGTGTGTGTGTGTATATTTGCATTTGTGTATATGTGTGTGTATGTTTGTGTGTGTGTGTTTTTAATTGTGTATATATGTGTGTGTGTGTTTGTGTGTGTTTATGTGTATGCTTGTGAGTGTGTATGGTTGTGTGTATGTTTGTGTGTGTGTGTGTGTGTGTTTATATGCATTTGTGTGTGTGTATGCTAGTGTGTGTGTGTGTTTGTATATATGTATGTGTGTGTCTTTGCATTTGTGTATGTGTGTGTGCATTTATATATGTGTGTGTTTGTATGTATTTTTGTGTGTGTGTTTGTGTAAGTGTGTTTGTGTATTTGTGTGTTATGTTTATTTTATGTGTAATTATATTTTGTGTGTATGTTTGTATATATGTATGTGAGTGTGTGTGTAGTTGTGTTTTTTTTGTTTCTATTATTTATAATTTTCAAAATCATTTAGATGGGAAAACCAAAAGATGGAGGGGTATCAGCTGTTTGGGATCAAACCGATATCTTCCTATTTTGTGACTTGTGCATCACTGAAATTGGTCTTGGAAATCGGCCAACGACCCATTTCAATAAGGAGGGGTGGAACAATCTGGTTTTAAAGTTTGAGGAGAGAATAGGTAAGAGGTATGATAGAATTCAGATGAAGAACAAATGGGATCACCTAAAAAAAGAGTGAAAATTGTGGATGGAGCTTAAAAGGGGGGAGACTGGTCTTGGGTGGAATGCCTCCAGGAAAACAATCGATGCGAGCGACGAATGGTGGGACGAGAGGTTGAAGGTAAAACAAAAATTCAATTTGCACGTTTTTATTCTATTTATTTTGTGCAGATAATTAACTTTACTGTACGCTTTTTGTAGATTGTGCATGCGGCAAAGAAGTTTAGATACAGAGGAATTGCCCCAGAGCTTGAAGAAAAACTGAACGCTATGTTCAGTTCGGTTGTTGCCACAGAAGTGCATGCTTGTACACCAAATACCGCATCCCAAGGCCGAGAGTCGATAGCAGAGCGTACTATGTCCGAGGAAGAAAATGATCCAGTTGACATCACTGGGAACGTAGATAGTGCTCCAACTGAATCTCGGAAGCGTCGAAAGAAGGGCAAACACAAAGCATCTACATCATTCCTAAGTGACTTGGTGGAGTCCACTAAAGACATTAGTATGTCTCTCCGGGAGCCTCCAAAGTCGTCGTTCCTTTTACTATTGTCGAAGTTGTAGCGAAAGTTGGAACCTACCCTGAGATGCGTGGAGATTAGAGTTCTACGATTTTGCGACAATGTTCCTGATAGATAAGAACCACAGGGAGACCTTCATGGCCGTTGAGGAGGAGTACAAGGTCAGGTGAATGCGTACCCGCTACGAGCGACGGGGAGAGTAGAAACTGTTTGTTGTTGCTATGTATCTATTACTGTTATGTATCTGCTACTGTTATTGTTTTTGCTACTGATATGTATTATTCATGTTATTATGTATTCATGCACCCGCTACTGTTATTGTTTATGCACCCGCTACTGTTATTGTTTATGCACCCGCTACTGTTATTGTTTATGCACCCGCTGTATTATTCCTACTGATATATCAAATGTTCCTGTTATTATTCTTGTTATTATGTATCCATTTTTTACCAATTTCATTTAAAAAACAGCAAGTGAAACAGAAAATGTCAACTGAGGAATCAGATACAGATTACTCGACTGAAGAATATGAGATGATTAGGAGACGTCATGTTGCTGCTTATCAACAAACTCTTAATTCAACGTTGTATGTGATGACTCAGCACAGCAATTTCGTAAACAATAACTCCCCTTGCATGACGTCACGGCAAACAGGGGATAAATGGTTGGGTGAATTGCTTGGTGGGCATCCGGTGCGATGTCATAATGCCTTCAGAATGCCTCAACAAATCTTTTTCGATTTACTACGTACCTTAGAACAGAACCATGGATTTTAAGGTTCACGAAGGACTGCGAGCAGGGAGGTCCTAGCCATTACGTTATATGTGTTGTCTCACAACGAGTCTATCAGAACAGCAAGTGAGCGTTTCCAACATTCCACCGAGACTGCAAGCAGATATTTTAGCGTCGGGATTCGTGCTTTGGTACGTCTAGCAGAGGTTGTTATAGTTCCGGAAGAAGGATACTTCGCTTCTACTCCACCATGGATTGCTGAAGATACACAGTACATGCCGTTTTTTAAAGATTGCATTGGGGCAATAGATGACACACATGTTCATGCAAACGTACTGGTAAGAAACAAAGTACCTTATATTGGACGTCATGGAACAACTACACAGAATATAATTGTGGTTTGCGACTTCAACATGTGCTTTACTTTCGTCATGGCCGGTTGGGAGGGATCTGCACATGACAGTCGAATTTTCAACTTTGCAATAAGCGATCCCAAATACCGCTTCCCGCACCCCCCAAGAGGTAATGAGGTTTATATTTACTTATTTTCTTACTTTTATGTTTTCATATAATTATACATTTAGCTTTACTTTTTATGATTCAGGAAAATTTTACTTGGTAGACGTTGGATATCCACTACAGCGGGAATACATAAAACCATTTCCAGATACACGATACCACATTCCAGATTTTGCACGTGGTAATTGTCCAGTTGAAGGACTACGGGAGATTTTCAATCAATCACACTCTTCCCTTAAGAGTGTGATTAAACACACATTTGGCGTATGGAAGAAGAAATGGGCAATAATTCGTGACATGCCGAGCTATAGTTTTAAGAAGCAGACACAGATTGTCTTGGCGACCATGGCCTTGCATAATTTCATCCGGAGGCATCCTTCACGTATAGATCCGAATTTTACAGAAGGTGAGACAATGGGTACGGGAGCCGGAGCAGACACACAGAGACAGTCCGAGGAATGCATTGACACGACGGGTGGCATGGACGAGATGATAGCATTGCGGGATTCAATTGCACAACAACTCTATGAGTCAAGAAGGTAATATTCATTATTGAAATTTTCTATTTTCAATAATTTAAAACGATGTTCTAATAAAAAAAAATTCTCACATGTAGGTGATACAAGACACTACTGGCAAGCAACCGATGAATCAGAGCGTTGAGAGTTTTAGCATAATTTTGATATTTGTTGTCTGAAAACATGAAATTTGTATTTGTTATTTCGTGTAGTAGTAATTTTAAACTGCTTTTAAGTATTTAAAATTCAAAAAAAAAAATATTATATTTCATTATAAAAAAACAACTGTCAAAACTCCATTTTATCCAAACAGTTTTTACAAAATAGCTTATGGGTAAGTTCTGCAAACTCCATTTTACTCAAACAATTTTTTAACAAAACTCTGTTTTCAAAGAGAAGTAAATGTCAACCGTGCGCCAGCAATGAAGAGAAATGAATTCATGAAAGCCATTTTCACTTATTCTTTAAGAGCCATTCTCATTTTAAAACAAATTAATCCATGTTTAACCTCTTTAACTATTGTTTGTGTAAAGCCCATGACAATTTATTTATCAATGTTTCGACCAACTCAGCGCTCTTGATAGACAGGACTAAATTAGACTGTCTTAGCCTGTGGAGCGATCGATCGCACAAACAATCACAAAGTAAATAAAGAAGTGCACAAGACGATTTTAACGTGGAAAGCCCCCTGAACTAGGTAAAAAATCATGTGACCGGTTCGGTGTCAGTCAAATCTCACTATCAACGGTAGTTTACAAATTGTCAGTGAAATCGAGGGAGACAAGCCGCTCATCGTTACAGCTTGAAGATGAGAGAAAATACAGATGCGTTTGATGAGTGACAAACCGCCTCACAAGAAGCTCGGTTTCTATTGCCTTTAGGCGGCGGTAGACGCTCTTGGGCGTTGTCCGGATGTTGAACAATGTTGCGAGGTATGTAGAGATGCGCAGGTGGGGACTTGCGGAATGTTGGGCACGTTGGAGACTTGTTGGAGTGAACAGCGAAAGGCCTTCTCCATTGGAGCGTTGTGAACTTAAACGAAATTTTGGATTGCTTGACAGGAGGAGGTGGCTCGTAGAAGGAATTTGGCAGAGCTCCGACCAGAGGAAGAAGAAAATTGGAAGGAGAAAAACTTAGAAATGAGAGAGGTCCGGGGGCCTTTTTATAGACCACATGTGGTGGTTACGGTAGTTATGTGTCTATCTGCACACCATAACCACCCAAATTACATGGAGTAGACCATATTTAGCATAGTTTAAATACGCATTATTTATATAATATTTCTTATGCGCACCCCGTAATTAAATAAATAAAACTCCCCACTAAACATGGTGGTTACGCGGGTGGTTACGTAGGTGGTTACCCATGTGACGGACGGTGGCGATCGTGATGGAATGATAGACGGTAGAGAAGGGTCGCCATCAACGGTCTACGGGCCCCCGACGGGTGACCGCTGGAGGAGCCACGACCGGTGGAGCGGCTGGCCGTGGGCGAGAAAGGAGGGTGGACGGCCTCATTGTCGGTCGCGATGCGGGCGACCGGCCATGGCACCGGTCGCGCCTTGCGGCCGCGGCGTTGGCCACCCCTAACGGGCGTTGCCGGCCAAACGCGCCCGACCGGGGAGGCGGGCGCGGCCGACCGCATCCCACGACACTAGCTACCCTACAAGGTCGCTGGCCCACGGCCTCGGGGAGCGGTCGCGAGGATCGTCCACAGAGGGCGATCGCGGCTCGCGGCCGCTACTTGCGGCCACGAGGGCGATCGCGCCTGCCGCCGGGTAGGCCAGTGGCGGCACAGGCCACGCCTTGCAGCAGAGAGGCGCAACCTCGGCCGACCGTGAAACCGGTCGGGAGTCCCCGGCCTGGGTGGGGTTGACCGCCGGGGAGCGGCAACAGCCGACCGCCTTGGCCAGCCACGGGCGATTTGCGCGTGTGGCAGGATCACACGCAAGCATCGCGCGGCAGATCGGGCGGCAGCTCGGTCGCTCCGATCGCGCGCGAGGCGGTTTCCTCACGATCCCCCCACTAAGTTAGTGGGAGTGATGCTGGTCCGACTAATTGCACACCGATTTTCCTTATTAATTTAGTTTGACCTCATCAATCATATTATTTTCCCGTTTCAAACAGAGCAAACAACACTTTGAATAAATTTAAACGGTTCTTATTCACAAACGTGTCTATTTGCAGTTTTAAAGAAAGGCATTTGTTATTCACAAATATTTGTGATTTTTTTTTTAAAAAACCCATTTTTTGGCAAAGTGTTTTTTGCTCCGGTGAGCTTAGACAAATATGCCACCATCATAGAATACATGTTGAGCATGCAGCGGAAGAAAAAAAATTTAGTGTCGAACATAAAAGTGAATGAAGTGTCTTTAGGTGAGATCATAAAAGTGAATGAAGTTGTTTAGGTGAGGTCATAAAAGTGAATGAAGTTCTTTAGGTGAGGTCATAAAAGTGAATGAAGTTCTTTAGGTGAGGTAAAGCGTTCACGAAGAGCGATTCATAACCACTGCGTTTGCAACCGCCACCGCCATGCCAAATGGAGCCGGATTCTTCCACACCAACTCTCTCTTCATTCACAATCTAAGCATAATAGAAAGATTCTCCTTTGGAGAAAAGAAATCTAACCTCTCAATCGCTTACAACTTTGCAATACTGACAATTGTTAGACAATAATATAAGGGGGAAACCACGTGATACAGTTCAATCAAATATGTATCAAGAATTTGCACAAATTTTTTTTGTATATTCTTTACAAGTTTCAAGAATTAAGCATAAACCCCCTAAATTTATTATTACTGCATAACATATCAAAATAGGTTGATAAAACACATCTGGGACACAGTGTTGTAATTTAAGCAATAATCGCCAAACCATAAACATAGAATCAGACTTCCAGTAGTTTCATCTCCATCCAATCCAGCATGTAAATATTAACTCAAAGTATGATAAAAGGCATAGTTAAATATTTATTAGCATGAAAAACAATGCTATTGAGGCTCAATGAGACAGCAAAAAATGATTTTTAAATGAAGAATTTACAGCATATTAACATATTACATAATTGTACCCTAAGAGAACTAAAACAACATCAATTTCATCATCCCATTAAATTGTTTATCATGTATTTATTACTTAAATCTTACCTCAGAGTTAGCATAATTACAGGTAGCCCCATTCTATCTTTCGAAATTACATAAACCTCCTCTTCAAGTTGACATTTCATAACAAGCATACACAACCATACTCCCCAGGAAGGGGGGTTACAAGAATATTTTTGTGCATGTATGTTATGAAATGTGAACTTACGTGAGAATTTTTTGTAATTCCAAAAGATGGATGGGCAGAAACTGAAATTTTGCAACCTTACAGCGGCGGTCCCGGTAAACAGCCTTGTGTTAATAATTCCCTAACCTAAACTTCCTAGATACCCTAGGATTCAGCATTTAATTGTCACATCAACATCATAAGTTCATAGGGAGGAAACATAGACACATAAAAATATCATGTAACATAAATGGGTCCCAGCACACAAATACTTCACCCAATGATACACATCAAATACATCCACCATACCCTAAAGATAGAAATTCAAGCGATAAACTCAAACATTTCAGTATCTCTGTGCCAAATGTTCTAAAAGCATACCGTGTGCACTTAATTACTTGAAAATTCCAAACATCATCATTGAAACTTCATAGAGATCTAATGAGTTCGGAGGATCGATGGCTCACTTCTCGTTACTTTCCTCGGGATTTTGCTCATACCGGCGCTTGAACTTGGCAATCTGGCCGACATGCTCGGCCATTTGACGTCTTGCTTTCAAATGGTAGACCTTGCCGACGTGGTTTAGTTTTGTCATCAGAACATGCATCAATCTCCCACTCTGGGTCACATAGGAAATATATTGCAGCTGAGGATGCAAACCCTTCTTCATTTCTGTTGCCTGACAATTATAATTCACACAGCATTAGTTTCAGTGCAAAAACAACTTGTGATATAAAATGGATGACTACATGAAAAAAAATCTGCAGGATTAGTGAAAGGGAATGAAAATTTTAAGCTTTTTTGAATCTGTCCAATGCTTTTACTAATGGGGTAAATCATCATATCATCTTTATTCTAACTATTTGCAATCGGCTTAATCAATAATCACTTTCCATTAATCCCTGTAAAATTTTATGTGAGGTGTTGACATAATGTACAGAAATCTTTTTGCACAATATGTATCTATGTCCTTTGTTGGCTTATAGCCTAAAATGGCCAAGCTGGCCCACCTTAGCCACGGCGGCACAAGACTCGGCGAGACCACTCAACAAACAAAAATCAACATGACTACTTGCCACAAGTTATCACGGATTCACGGCCCCTCAATTAGTTTTATCTTGTTAGGGCTCGCAGATTGAGATTGGGTGCGCGGCCGCCAGAGTGTGTCGCGGACGAGATCATTTTGGTCCTATTGAATCCATGGTTCCCAATAACCCACACAGTATAATGAGGAAGCCAAGCTCAACTTCACGACGCCCTAGAAGTAGGTATCTGCTAGAGCGCAAGAGAGGAGAGAGAGCGAAGGAAATAAGAGAGGGAAAATAACTGTTCTTTCTTGCCACCCACCACTCAAACAGTGTGGGGTAAGTTTCACAGTATCACAAAACTGTCCCTCATCTGGGATACATTATTGGTGAGGGAAACTGCTAAGAGCGGGAAATATAAAATAATGTAATTGAGAGATAACATGATACAAGTTTCAGAGACTTAGGAGGTGCTAACCAGCAGTAGTACACCAACTTTCTTGAGTTTGTAATATCACCTCCCCCGTGCTCAACCTCACGATGCCCTAGAGGTGGGTATCTGTTAGAGCGACAGAGAGGAGAGAGAGAGAAGGAAATAAGAGAGGGAAAATAGTTGTTCTTGCGTGCCACCCACCACTCAAACAGTTTGGGGAAAGGTTCACAATATTACAAAATTGTCCCTCCTATGTGATACATTATCTGTGAGTGAAACTGCAAGAGTGGGAAATATAAAATAACGTACTTGAGTGATAACATGATACTTGTAACAGAGACTTAAAAGGTGCTAAGCAGCAATAGTACACCACCTTTCTTGAGTCTGTAACATCACCTCCCCATGCTAATAAAACATGTCCTCAAGCTTGAAGGATGGAAATGGAGAGCGAGAAACTAGACAGGCATGGTTACCTATATGATTATGGATGCGTACCTTTGTTTTCTTTAATGTCGTAGGAATATGATTACCGATATGAATATAAATGTGTACCTTTGTTAGTGCTGAAGTTTTATGCATTTTATTATTATTTGCAAAAAATTTTTAGATCAAACCTTGCATGCATACATCGTTATAGGGCCATACTCTGACACTGTACCCTAAAGTTTCAGTTTCACCGCCCTACCCTGCGTAACTTGGGCTACATTACTGGTGAGTGAAATTGCAAAAGTGTGATATACAGAATAAAATACTTAGGAAATAAAATGGAGGAACACATGTCAAAAAATTAGAGATCACATACACAATAGTACGCCGCCTTTCCTGATACCGTAACAATCTATTGAGGGGCTATTTAGGAAAATAATCACTCTTAGTTATTAAACCCTTCGATTGTCTATAGATATTATCTTCAATCCTCCATCATTTGCCTGTATTGGTGTGTAGGGGTTTACAATTTCTGCATATTTTTTTCAATTCTATTGTTTTCATAATGTTTTGACACAAACTTTATATTTCTATCTCATAGGTACATTTTATTTCCTTCATTACATATTCAACTGATCTAAAATCTATTTTTGACTATTCTATCTCCAGTGGTTGATTCGCTATCGCTATCAGTTCGTTAGTCCACGGCCTATTTTTTCTATGAATCCATTTGAACACGAACATTATATATACATATATGAATCCTCTATTACTGTATCTATACAATCCATGTCAGCTGAGGTATAGTTAGAGCTTACATGACAAAGTGCCTACCATTAACAATAGAGTTTAAATTTATAAATGAAGACCCAATAGTTATGCAAACGTTTGATGAGACATTTTATATTTTAGTAGATGAATTATACAAAATGACACCTACTAAAAAAACTTACGTTTTTAATGCAAAAATCAAATACTTTACGTAGTAGAGAATTCTACGTATAGGCAATGTCCATATTTGTATTAAATTCTGATAAAAACAACTTCTTTATCATGTTTCTTTCCTAACATTTCAGTTCCTTTAGCTGCCTCAAAAATACTACCATAACACTATCAAATTTTATTACTTTGATCCCTGCAATTTTTTAAGAATTATTTAATAAGCAATAATTAATTGCAAAAAGGAAATAAATGATCCAATAATCATTATGAAATTTGATTAAACCAAAATACTGAGAGTAATCATCATTACAGATCAATTTTGAAGAGGATAAATAAATCAAACTCAAGCAAAAATACGCCTAGCAAGAATTCCATACGCAGGCTATAAGGTCGAGTGAATAGGTCTATGTTACAAGCCTCCAATTGTGAGCGGGTGTGCGGTTTTAAGAGAGAGAAATCTCAGAGAGGATCGTCATGACCCTTTCTCGACCTAGCCTTCCCAATGGTGGAAGATACAATGGGAGCCGGGCTCGACCGAGAGAGGAGGGAAGAGGGGAAGTCTTGCTCAAGCCTAGCCCTCCAAGAAGATGAGAGGAGAAGGAGAAGATTCAAGAGAAAGAGAATTAGAGTTTTGTCATCATAACCATCAAGCCCACCCTCGCCACCAATATATATATAATGTGGAAAGAATTAACCAGGAATCTTGAGACCTCGGCAGAAGCCAATCAACCCCAGCTAAAGCAAAGGAAAAATTAGCATCAATCACATGAGCGGTTATTGATCACAGACCGCATCAACAGTTTTTTCGACCAACCAGTTCGGGCGGTTACAACTTTTGTAACCGCACCACCTTTCTAGCAGTGTAACCTCTCATTCTTGCCCGATTCTCAGTGTCACAGGTGTAATTTTAGAGTCTGCCCGTTCGGGCAGGTCTCTTTTAGTATAAATAGGGGGCATGGTATTCAGAAAAAAGGCTTAGAATTGAGTCAAGCCTTCCTTGTTGGTGAGGACTCAATCTCTGGTCTCTCTCTAACAACTAAATTTTTTGGTCTTTTGGTTGTAATCATTATGTAACAGTTTTCATTTGATAAGTAATAATATCAACTGCAGGTAAGGCTTACCATTGCGGAAAGCCTGGTTTAACCATTCGCGGCAATCTTCTCATCTCTTAAGCTCATTGTGACTAGTAGTCAGTCGACTATTGTTCCTGTCTTCCTCATTTTTAGCAACCTGCAGTTGAGCGTGGAGATCAGGGACACTTTTGGCTCCAACAGAACGAACACGCAGTTTTCAGATTCAAGTGACTAAGAAAATCGTCGTAATGGTTGGAAGAGGTCAGCAGCTGAGTTCGCCTGAGAGCTCCTTCCCAGGCGGAGCAGGTGCGGTGACTAGGCAAGAATTTGAGCAGAAGTTTAACTTGTTGGAAATGGTTTCCCAACTCGTCATCCGAGAAGCGCCCCAACAACAAGAAGTCACGGTTCCCACCGCTTGTGTCTGAGACCTCCCTCGATGAGCGATTAAGGAGGATTTTGCAGCCCAGAGTAGGAATTTCTACAAGGAAGTCGTTGTTGCTAACCCTGGCATGGCCTTGAACTTCGAGGAAGATCCTGAATTCACGAAGGTGTGAGGTCACTTCTCCATTCACTGACCATGTCTAGCGTGAGCCTGTGTCGGCCAGATTCAGAGAACCCCTGCTCTCTAGCTTTTTCGGGAGGGAAGACCCAACATACCATCTTCAAGTTTTTGACTCTATAAACCCCCTACGGACCCCCTCCGAGGGGATCCGCTGCAAGCTGCTTTCCAAGATTTTCGATGGCAACGCGACTGAGTGGTTCTACAAGTTGCTTCCCCGCTCTATCAATTCTTTCAAGGAGTTAAGGAGGGAGGTTATGCTGAGGTTTGCAACCTCCAAAAATAGGAAGAGTGCATGGATGCACTCTTTCAGATTAAGCAAGGAGACACTGGGACCCTGGGCCACTACGCGGATAAGTTTCAGGAACAGATTCTAGAGATCCACGACGTGGATCCCTCTTTCTATCAAGTCGCTTTCGTTTTTATCCCGCAAGAGGGCCTCGTCAAGTTCGAAGTCAGACAAAGGAGGTCAAAATCTCACGAGGAGCTGATAGAGGCATCCAATCTTTTCAATGTCGGGGAGACAACAAACCAGGGATTCGTCTCCTCACTCTTTGAACTCGCCAAGCAACGAGCTGGAAGATAATCTACTCGACCTCCCGCTACTCCTTAGTGATCAAATCAACTTTACTAGGAGTTCAACCCCACACAACACAGTACAAAAGAAACTTTTGACACCGTCCTAATCAACATTTCCAGCAGATGAGGCTTGCGCCGTCTCTATTTCCTCAACTGATTAAGAGACTGCCTCCTTCTCCAGTTCTAGCAAAGACACCCACTCACCCTCAGCTATGGGGTGACGACCAAGAGGAATACACTAATGTCGGTCTTCCTATGGACGAGGTGGTTGAAATCCTGCAAAAACACCCTGGGTTCAGGAGGCCGCCGCCTCTTAAAGTAGGTTTTGAGAATGGGAATAAGAACCAAGAGCTCTATTGCAAGTACCATTGAGATGTGGGGTATGATACGTAGAACTGTAGAGCTCTACAGGGTCTGATAGAGAAGCTGCTAAAGGAAGGTAAACTGAAAGACCTTCTGGTCGGGAAGAACATTAGTGCCTCCACCTCCGGGAAGGGGTAGGAGGTGGTGGGAGCTAAAACACTCTGATGTGAGTGCGTAGAGCAGGAAGACATCGACATCCTCAGGATCATAAGAGGCTCAGGATGTGTGGAAGTGGAGGACATCGACCAGCTTGGCCAAATAAATTGCATACATTGAGGGGTTGGCATCGAGTCGTCCAAGAAAGACGGCATCGAGTCGTCCAAGAAAGACAGCATCAAGTGTCTTCATCAGTGAGAGGTTGTTTCCACCTCTCTTGGAGCGCCCTAAAGAGGGGAGGTTTTATTCGAGGAAGAAGACCTCCCCAAAACTGTGAATCCTTTTCACGACGCGGTCGTGGTCAAGGTAGTATTGGACAACTACTCGATGTCGAGAATTCTGATAAACACTAGTAATTTTGTTAATGTTCTCTTCAAGACGGCATTCGACGCCATGAATACCAGCAAGCCGTTGAATGTGTGTGACGGTCCTTTGTATGATTTTTCGGGAGAAAGAAAGGAGATCGAAGAGAGCGTTGATCACTCAGTTACGAAGTGCGGGATCACAAGGCAATAGACTTTCTTAGTGATCGATGCTCCAAGAAGCTACAACGCTATTTTTGGAAGACCCCTCCTGAATGAGTACCAGGTTGTGGTCTCTACCTTTCATCAAGCCGTGAAGTTCCCCTTGGGGGGAAGGCAGTTTAGTGTCCGCGGCGACCTCGGGATTGCTAGAGAGTGCTAAATAAATTTGGTCAACATGATCGATGCATATATTCCACCATAAGTCGACGAGGCAGCGGAGGAGGATTATCTCCCATCTGAAGGGGAACACCAAGGGATCGCAACATAACCTACAGAGGCCAAAACTACAAGACCATGTGCACGGTTCATCCTTTCAACTATGTAGCGAAGGAGATGCTCCTCTCAGTATTTTTATTTTGTTTGTGTTTTTCCTTTCAACTATTTCTTCAAAGAACCAATGCATGAATAATTGCTTCATTTACTAACTTTTTCCCCATGGTGTGAGGTCTCTGGATCACATCCAAAAGATGGACCACAAGCGACTCCTTTTTTGCATCACATCGCTTACATGTTTCCCCTTGATGCAAGATCCAGATCCAATCATGCAAAGAACTCCGAGCAAGTAAAAAATTCCGTGTGGATAGTCCCCGGAACTTACTTGAACTCCCTTGACTTGCGATCTCTGGGTCCAATCTCTCACGGAGGTCTTTAAGTCTTCGGCCCTCTCTGTCGGCATGAGCTCGTCTCCTCAATCACTGTAGTAAGGCCACTATCATTTCTCTAGTTGGAGACTCTCACGACTTGCATATGTGGGAAGCTATGATGATTAGACTGATTACTATAGCCTACCGCGCATCAACAGAGGTATTGTTGTAGCTTTGGTACCTTTCTGAGGACAAGATTTGGTTAATGGATGTGTTAAACCCCTTAGACATCTTTTCTGTGTGAAACAGCTCTGTCCCGGACACTTATAGCCCAACTAGATGACTCTAGCGTAGGAAAACTTCACGGATGTCTCATGCCCAACTGGTCACTTTCGAGTCTGGTCGTAGACTCCTTAGGTCAATTTGGTGGGTGTTGCCAGTATACTTCCATACTTAAGAGTATCCGTGTTCCACTCTCTTATTCAAATAATTAGCCCTCATGCCTTGGGTAGTCACTATGTACGCGACCGCACTAAACGGAAAATTATCAAAATACTCGGGGAACTAGAGTATCTATATGTAAGACTTGGTCTTCAATCGCTATAACCATAAGGCTTTTTGGTGTTTTTAAAATTATAACAAGTGGTTGTTCATTTTGAGTCCGCACATGGTTCAACGGCAATGTCACTTCTACGACATCAATGCATAAAAGCTCGGGTAGAGCCCGGTAATAACTAGCTATCGGGGAGTTTCGCTTATGGTGTTCACTATACGCGCATGTAATAAAAAGATCGTGTGGTTAATCTTATAACACAAGATACATATGTCCTCCGACTCTATAATATCAAGAGTCAAGGTTTTGTCCCGCGAAGTCACACAACATTACTTAGATTATTGAACATCACTTCGGTTCTTGGGTGATTGCGGCTACGCCTCCGTAACCATGCACACTATGTTTGCAAAAATAGAAGTGCATAATGGTCATACAAATGGAGGTTATATATCACATGTCCGCACACTCTGTATGACAAAGATACATCGTAATTTCATAAGTATTCCTATGTATAAATAGAAAATATATTTGTAGGTACAAACATAGAAGCCGCACGAGATAGAACTGGAGTCAAAATAATCTTTCATTTCATAAAGTATTGCATACAAAAGTCATAGCAACCGCGCTTACAAAACAAAGATGCGCGACCACTCGTCAATCAAACTTAAAATACAAGGAATCATTCTTCCTCTGACGAGACCGCCATTTCCTTCCCACTGGCCTTTATCTTTCGAAGATATTTGGAAGAGCTATTCTTGGAAGGGATTGATAAGCTATGTCCGCTAAAGCCAATTCCGGTTTTGGAAGATAAATCGCCCTCCTCACCAGTATTTTGTCGCTTAAGATCAACAACGCCTTCTCCAGTGCTAACTTCCTTGGAATCAACATCCACGCCAGTTTGAGAGGCCGCACATTCTGATTTTGAGAGTTCGACATCTCCAAACTCGCATAAAGAGTCGGATGGTCGATGTTAATAAACTCATCCTTCAAGGCACCTTGCTGTCTTAAAAGATCTATAGTGAGGATCGCGGATGCTTTGTACATGACGAAACTTTTGATTCTCAAAAGTATGGGTGGCCTGCAAAAAGAAAAATCAGAACGCTAGTTAGTGCGAGAAGGTATGTGTGACCGCTCCATCTTAAAGATTGTATTTATACCTTTAGTTCTTTTTGCAAACCGGAGTTCTCTGCCAACGCCTCTTCAAGTTCACATCTAACCAAGTGGTCAAGTGTAACCGCCCGAAGTGTTGCGGTTGCATCCTTCTTGCGGAGGACTTCCACTGGAATTTTCTCCAGTTCACGGAGATTTTTCCTTAACAAACAAGGCAGAGGTAACCGCATAAGCATGCAGTTTCACCTGTCGCTCTCCCTCCAAGAGGGAAGGGTTGTGATAAGGGTGATGGATCTGCCTTCAGAATGTCATTGCATCAGGAGGTTACCCACAACATCTTTCAAGTTGTCTCTAGCACCGGAGAATGTTAACTCTGTTATAGAATGAAAAGCCTTGATACTCCTTGAGGAGATCAAGCATATATATATATATATATATATATATATATATATATATATATATATATACACACACGGGTTACTCTATATACGCGCAACGCGTTTTTCGGTTATATACGCGCAAATAGAAAAAACACTCATATGCGTTCATTTTTTCGAAAAGTGTTCAACATGAAAGTTGTACATCTCTTTCATGTCGAACAATTTTCCTAAAAATACACGGTTTATGAGTATTTTGAAAATGCGTGAAACTTGCCGTAACTTTTGCGAAATCGCTAAAGTTACGCCACGTTATTTTCGGGCGGAAAAAACACCTATATTCGTGTGTTTTTTGGAAAAGTGTTCAACATGAAAAAGGCGCTATATTCGAGATCTACAACTTTCATGTTGAACACTTTCCAAAAAAATGCACGCATATAGGTGTTTTTTCCATTTGCGCGTATATACCCGAAAAAGGCGCAGCTCGTTTTACCATATAACTGATATATATATATATCAAATACAATATAACCTATACAGGCTATTTACAGACCAAATAACAAAAAATAACAATAATCTCAATACTCTCCCTCAAGCTGGTGCAAAGATGTCAATCATGCCCAGCTTGAAAATAGTAAAATCTGAACGAGTAGGACCAACAGCTTTAGTGAAGGCGTCAAACAAGTTGTTCGGCCGAGGAGACGAAAGCTGGAAGGACAGTCCCAGTACGGACGTGGTCACGCAGAAAATGAATATCCATCTTGATGTACTTGGTGCGCTCATGTAGTACCGAGTCCTGAGTAAGTAGGAGAGCTGACTTATTATCACAGTAGAGAGTCAAGTCAGTAGCAAGAGGTAGGCCAAGTTCAGTCAGTAGTGATCAAAGCCAAACCAACTCAGTGACGTCGAGAGCCATAGCGTGGTACTCTGACTCAGCAAAAGAGCGGGGTACTATAAGTTGTTTCTTGCTCTGCCACGAAACAAGGTGATCACCATGGAATACGCAATGACCTGTCGCTGACCGTCGATCAGTCAAAGAGCCAGTAAAATCTGCATCAGTGAAGCATGAGAGACTGGAGGCACTATCAGACCGATAGAACAACCCAAGACCAGGGGCGCGCTTAAGATAGTGAATAACGCATCGAGCAGCTTCTAGGTGAGTTTTCCTAGAAGAATGTATAAACTGACTCAAAACGTCCACTGAGAAGCTGATGTCGGGCAAAGTATATCAAGCGGCCAACCAGACGCCGGTACTGAGAGGGGTCTGGTAGAGGATCGCCAGATTCAGCATGAAAGTGATGGTTAGTATCCATAGGAGTACTCACAGGGCGACACCCAAGTAGGCCCGTGTCCCGAAGAAGGTCTAAGGTGTACTTGCGCTGCGATATCGAGATGCCCTGCCGTGAGCGAGCTACTTCAATCCCGAGAAAATAACTGAGAGGTCCAAGGTCTTTCAACTCGAAGGCTGAGCAAAGTGTAGCTTTCACTTCAGAGATGCCAGAAGGGTCATCTCCCGTGAGAATAATATCGTCCACGTAGACCAAGACAATAACCTGGCGGCCCTCGGGAGTCACACGAATGAAGCAAGTGTGGTCCGCACGGCACTGAGTGAAACTTGACTGAAGAATAACCGAGCTGAACCGTTTAAACCAGGCCCGCGGGGATTGTTTTAAGCCGTACAGAGACTTAAGCAGGCGACAAACTCTCCCTGAATACTCCCCCTGAAGAGCAAACCCGAGGGGAGGTGTCATATAGACTTCATCCTGTAAATCACCATGCAGGAAAGCATTTTTGACGTCGAGCTGGTAGAGCGACCACACCCGAGAAGCCGTAAGCGAGAGCAAAAGATGAACACTGGTCAACTTAGCCACGAGAGCAAAGGTGGCACCAAACTCATCTGGAGTCTGAGTAAAGCCCTTGGCCACCAAACGAGCCTTATAACGATCAATAATACCATCAACAGAGTACTTCACTGTATAGACCCATTTGCACCCAACTGTACGTTTCTCGGGAGGAAAAGGAACCAAAGACCACGTCCCAGTACGACGGAGAGCAAACATCTCCTCCATAGCCCGAAACCACCGCGGGTCACGGAAAGCCTTAGTGGTTGAAGCAGGCAGGCGAACATAATCAGCGGTAGCCACAAAAGTCTGGTAAGAGGGTGATAAATGTTGATAGGAAACAACACTAGCCAGTGGATGCTCAGTAACAAAGGAACGAACACAAGTACGTTTACCCTTGCGAAGAGCAATAGGTAAGTCAACAGAAGTAGAGGAGAGAGGCTCAAGAGAGTTACCTGCGTCTGGAAGAGGCTGCTGATCCGGGACTGGAGGAGAAGTGAGTGCAGCTGGTGGAGGGGGAAGCTGACGGCGAGAGTATGTCAGCAAGACATGCAAAGCAGCAGGGTGGGCAGCGGTTGGTGGTGAGGAAAAGACCGGGAGAGGTTGCACAATAGTAGGAAGTGCAGGGGGTGTCAAATGTGCAGGATAAAAAGGAACCTCCTCATGGAATGTCACATCCATAGAATAAATGATACGACGCAACTGGGTGTCATAGCAGCGATAACCCTTAGTGGTAGTTGGGTAGCCGAGGAAGAGGCAGTGGATGGTCTTGTCGTCGAGTTTGGTCCTAGAAGGACGTCGATCCTGGACAAAGCACCCACAACCAAAGATCCGGAGAGGGATGGGGAAGGCGGAGATTGGAGGATGAACGAGACTGAAGGGGGTAACACCACCAAGGGGACGAGAAGGAGTTCTATTAATAAGAAAAGCTGCGGTAAGAAGAGCATCACTCCAATAGGACTTAGGGACATTCATTCCCCGAAGAAGGCAATGAACAGAGTCGAAGAGGTGACGGTTTTTGCGTTCGGCCACCCCATTCTGTTCGGGGGTACCTGGACATGAAAATTGGTGTAGAGTGCCCTCATTGCGGAGAAAGTGATCAAAAGAACGAGAAGTGTACTTACCTCCATTGTCGGAGCAGAGGATATGAAAAGAAGTACCATGTCGGGTCCGTATCATACGTAAAAAATGAGAGTAGACAGATATGACCCCAAATTTATGTTTTAGAAGATAAACCCATAAGCAACGAGAGCAGTCATCAATAAAAGTTACAAGGTACGAGAAACCATCAAATGACACTACGGGGGCAGGGCCCCACACATCAGAATGCACCAACTCAAAACAAGAAGTAGCACGACTAATAGAAGGAACATATGTGTTGCATGTGTGTTTTGACAGCTCACATACATCACAGCGAAAAGGAAAAACAAAAGACACATTAGGACAAACAGACAACATCCGCTGAGGGCGGCTAGCATGACCGAGATGTGCATGCCAAAGCAAACTCGACGACACAACAGGGGAAGCAGGAGAGGTAGGAGGGCAGGTGTCAGTGGTGGTGATAGCAGTAGTGGGAGAAGGTAGCTCCAGGTAGTATATTCCACTCCTCTCATATCCCGTACCAATAGTCCTCCCGGATCTCAGGTCCTGAAAAACACAACGATCAGAGAAGAAAGTTACTGAGCAGTTCAAAGAGCGAGGAATACTACTAATAGATAATAGGTTGAGGGCCAATTGAGGTACAAGAAGAACAGAGTCAAGGGATAAAGAAGACGAGAGAGGGATGGTGCCCCGGCTGAGGACAGGGGTAACTGAGCCATCAGCGAGGCGCACGTCCTGGGGAGAGTAGGGGACAACCTGAAGTAGGAGAAAAGACGTACCAGTCATGTGGTCGGTTGCACCAGAATCAATCACCCGGGGTAATGAATCCTGGTCAGCCGTGGCCGCGGAGCAAGCAAACGGAGTACCTGAGGAAGAAGAGACAGTGGAAGCGGAGGCAGTAGTGGAAGACTGAGACTACTGGAACTGTTGAAACTGGGCCATCATGTGACTTCCATCATGTGACAGAAGTCAGAGGATTGGCACCTAAAGTGCGCTCGACAGGCTCGGAAAACTCAGCTGATTCAAGAGTGTGTCTGGGAACAGTACCAGAAATAGTAATCCGTCCCGTCGAGGACCCATAGGTGTTCTTGGAATCCATGGAGCAAATATCAACGAGATCCCTCCCGCAATGGAGATCGAGGATCGAGAGAACAAAGAGAATGAGGGGGAGAGGAAGTTCCGTCAGCTGCATAGAAACAGGCGGCGCCAGGGCTTCCTGGAAACAGGCGGCTGCAGCAGGTACGGGATACCACCCGGGAAGAGCAGCAGAAGAGGGATCGGGCAATATCAGCGGCAGCAAGCCCTAAAATAGCGTCACAGAGCAGTCGACTGCACAGAAGCAGCGACACGGGAACAGCGACACAAAGCAGTCGACGACACAGAAGCAGCGGCGTAGAGGCAGTGACATGGGAACAGCGAAACAAAGCAACGACACAAAGCAGCAGCACAAAGCAGTCGACGGCACAGAAGCAGCAGCTTAGAGGCAGCGACACGGGAACAACTGCACAAAGCAGCGACAGCAGCACGGGAACAACGATTGGCAGCAACAAGATCGACAGCGGGAGCAATAGCAGGATCAAGCGCCAACGGGACGGGACGAAGCACCTGCATGCCGAAGGACTGGAGATCGGAGAAACGGGAACCACGAAAACCCTAGGCGTGATCCTCTAATACGATGTTGTAGAATGAAAAGCCTTGATACTCCTTGAGAAGATCAAGCATATATATATATATATATATATATATATATATATATATATATATATATATATATCAAATACAATATGACCTATACATGCTATTTACAGACCAAATAACATAAAATAACAATAATCCCAATAAACTCTTCTGTATCCCCTGCTGGAACTTGCACGGACTTCCGTTTTATTGAAAAAGTGATCGCGTCGCCTGCCTCAAGCGCCTCTTCTCTTTGTTGCTCGAGAAGATGTCTTTGCTCGCTAGTCGTCAAAATGTTCATGAGAGGCTGATGTGGTTTCTTATTTGAAACCATCAAAACAGCTGCAAAAAGAAAAAGACAGTTAGAATCACAAGGTAAGTGTGGTTACTCATTTTGCTAACCACCTATACTTACAGTCTTCAATAGGAACATTCATAACTTCTTACGCCAACGCGACGCAAAGATTCACGTCCAAGGGTGTGCAGTTAAGAAAGTCCACTATCCACCTCACCACCTGTAACAGCCAGCAGGCCATGTGGCCAAATATTAAGGGGCATTGATTGTAATTAGTGTTAAAAATAGGGTAGTTTACTTGTAAAAGGGGATTAAGAAAAGTTTAATAAAGTTTTTATTCGTTTTTGCTCTGCCCCGACCCCCTTCGTCTCTCCCATCTTCGACCATCTTCTCTGGCCATTCTTCTCTCTCAGCACCAGCCACCCCCTCTTAGCCATTTCCATGTATTTTTAGTATTGCAGATTTATGCTTGTTACATTTGGTGCACTCGTAGCGAGCACTCCTCCAATCTTCTTTTACCCAAGATCCGCCTCCTGTTCTTCATTAGGCACCACCGCCGGCCTACTCATCCTCCACCACCTCAGGCCTAAGGTTTGAAGCAGAGCCATCTCTATTTCTAGGATCAAAATACTCTCCGAATCAAGAAAGACATCCTACGCCACAGATTCATCCTCCACCATCGCTACGGCTCTTCACTGATTTTCGGCGAACAGCCAGAACATAGGAGTAGCCGCCTCCGCTGTTGCGCCGCCTCTACCGCTGGCCGCCGCTGCGCCGCCTCAACCGCGTCCGCCACTGCGCCTCGTCCACCGTCGCACCGCGTCCGCCGCTGCGCTACCTCCGCCATTGCGCTGCCTCCACCACGACTGTCTGACCACCGTTGCAATTGCTTCTTTATATCGCAGTGATCAAGAGACAGTGATCAAGAACCATGGCCGACTCGAATCTGCTCTGTTGATAGTTGTTTTTAGGAAAAAAATAGAGCCCGACTGTTGAAAGAAAAAAAATCTCGCACCTATTGTTCAGTGGTTTTTTTTTTGTCATTTGGTTTAAACTTGCAAAAGGGTATGCAACATTAACGAAGCTGGACCAAAGTATAATAATCAAGATTCACCGCAATTTCTCAATCTTCTATAATGGCGGACGATTTATAAATATTATTGAGGCCTTCAAGCAAAAAATGTTATGCAGCTTTGATGCCTTAGAGCAAAGTATGGGCAATAATTTTCAATGCTTCATTGATACCACGCGACAACAATTTTCTGAACTTAGACAATTTGCCTTGACCTGCCAAAGAAAACAAGAGCAGGAAGTTTGCAAAAGCTTGACAATAAAAGGCTTGCTCTTGATGAGGAAGAGGAACAAGCTTATCTTCCCATAATTCTTGCGGAGCATATTCCAACAATCATCAATAAAATGTTGTCACAGCCTGAGAGTAAAAATTTTGAGGAAGACCAAAAAACTATCCAAGAAAGTGGGATTCTTGAAAAGCAACTTTCGATACACATTGATTTATCATCAACAATGATATTTAACGACACAGTTCTGGAGGAGTTCAATCCAAACATCAGCAACATTTCCACCATTCATGTCCCTTCCCTCTATTAAGAAATCATGCTTCCGCCCGAGCACATTTTATTGACGATAGCACAACCGAAGGTTGACAAATATGATTTTATGCTGCCACCGCCACATTGCAGAACGAATTCGTTCAGAAAACAACTATCACAATTCTAATGTTTGATTCTGGTGAAATGTTTGAAGCAACAAACGTTCCGCTTCAAAATGTTGCAATCATTTGGACCTTACTATACACAGGCTCAATCTTAGAAGAGCATTATGTTGTGGACCTATTGCCTTCGATGGGCCCATCAAAGTTCATTCTGAACAATCAAAGAGTAGCAATAATTCAAGTGTTTGATCCTTGAGGAAATAATCTTGCAAGAGTTGGTTCTGATAATCATGCTTGGGAAACATTATCCATGATGGCTTCCACAGAGTTTGTTTGAAACAATCAAGGAACAACTTTCATTATTTCTGTATTTGATCCCGGAGGAATTATTGAAGCAGCTAAGTTGGAGTCGCCAGTAATGAAATATTTTCTTTAGACAAGTAAACGACGAGGATGTCGTTTTAAAAGGCAAAGGCAATGTAACAGTCAGCAGGCCACATGGACTTAGGGGTCATTGATTGTAATTAGTGCTATAAATAGAGTACTTTGCTTGTAAAAGGGGATTAAGAAAAGTTTAATAAAGTTTTGATTCGTTTTTGCTCTACCCCGACCCCTTCGCCTCTCCCATCTCTGGCCATCATCTCTGGACATTCTGCTTCTCCCTCAACCACAACCACCCCTCTTGGTCATTCCCTTGTATTTTAAGTATTGCAGATTTATGCTCGTTACACCACCCCTTTAGCCCATGACACCTTGAAGGCGCCCCTCTCCGCACATAAGAGTGGAGAGACCACCAAAGTCACCTTTGAAAAAGGCAAAACGGTCGTACAAGTGGCGGACTTTGTTCGGGAGATCCAAAACTCGCATCTTCTCAGAGCCGGAGTACATATGCCCTCCTTTTTGGGCCCGAACATAGAAGAGATTATGGAATACATCCAAACTAAATTGTATCGGCTCCATCCCAAGGTAAGTTGCAAACTAGAAGATGGCCGCAATAGAATTCTGTGATAGCTGGGCGGACACTAAGGCTTCGTTTGATTGAGCGGCGCGGGAGGAGCCGGCGGGTCCAAACAGAGGTGTCGAACCGGAGGAGGGGAGGCGGGGCTGGAAAAGCTCCAATTTGGTGGCTTTTCCTCTGTCTGGCAGGTGCAAACGGAGCAAACGCTGTCGACGCCCGTTTGTTTACCCGCCGTCCAGCGGCGTTTGCTCCAAACGGAGGCGGCGAAACGCCAAAACAAACAAAGCCTAAAAAGAAATTCAAGACCTCGACAACTTCGAGGAAGATGGGAATCCGTCACCCAAAATCAAAAGGATCAAAAGGGACAGCTAACTCCTCATCGTAGACGGTGGTCAGCCTCTCCTCGCCCACTAGTAACCACACTTTGTGGGGGTCAAGGGGATAACGCGACAAGAAGTTGTTAAATTCTAGCTCTGAGATGGAAGGAATCTCAGGACTAGCGGACAAGAAGGCTACTATTGGAAAAGCCCATGTAAAGGGCCCATTATTGGGCCCTCTTTCTTTATTTTCTCTCTCCTCCTTCTTTAGTCTCACATCTTGTATAGGATTTATTCTTCTCTCCTCTTTCCTATATATATGTATTCTCTCCTTGTATTTGACACCTGAAGCAATACATACAAGCTTTTGGACCTTTTTCTACATGGTATCAGAGCCAGGTTCCGTCTCCTGCGGCTTCTGAACTCTATCCGCGCGGACTGAGGTTTCCGATTTCTATCCGCGCGGACTGCGACTTCTGGTTTTCTCTCCGCGCAGACTGCGGTTTGCGCGGCCTGTGTTTTTCTGTCCGCGCCGGCCTGACCTCCCTTCTTTCTTCTCCCTCTCCTCCCGTGGATCCACTCTTCTGGTCCTTTTATAGCCCTCTCTCTCTCTGGTATGTGGGGTCCACTGTTACCCACAATCCGCCGCGGCCTCCTTCTGACCGCTGCGAGCTAGGCGACCTCACTCCCTAACTCCGCGGTCTCCTTCTGTCCGCCGCGAGCTCAGTGATCTCGCTTCCTCATCTTGCTTGGCGAACTCGCTCTCTAGCCCAGCAGTCTTCTTCTGTCCGCTGCGAGCTCAGCGGTCTCGACTCCTCTTCTTACTCTCTTTAGTCCGCTGCGAGCTTCGCGGCCTACCCTTCTCGCGGCTTCTCCTAGCCGCTGTCGGCCTCTCCTTACCGCGCGGTTTCTGCTTTCCGCGCGGCCTCTCCTTCCCGCGCGGCCTACCCGTCTCGCGGCTTCTCCTAGCCGCTATCGGCGTGCTGAGTTCCCCCCCCCCCCCCCCCGCTGGTCCTCCCCTCTCTCTACTCGCCGCAGATTGTTCCTGTCCTCCGCGAGCTGCCCTTGTCCGCCGCGACCTGCTTTCTGTTCGCCTCTTCTCCTCCAGCTCGCCATGTCTTCTAGTGACTCGACTACCACTACCCCTACAGCAGGCCGCACGGCTCCTGCTCTTGAACTCCGCGATGAGCTTCGAATTACTACTCTTTCCCTTTCGGGGAAGTCCAACTTCATCCCATGGGTTCACTCCGTTCGGAGGGTCCTACAAGCCAAAGGCCTTGCACGTCACCTTACCCAGGGACCTCCTTCTCCTACTACTGATGACTGGATACGAAATGACGGCTGCGTCCAGACCTGGATCCTGAACTCTTTGAAGGGTGAGCCCTACCAGATGATCATGTATCATGAGACCGCAAAGGCAATGTGGGATGAACTCCACTCCTTGTACTCGGGCAAGGATAGCCTCCAGCACCTATTTGACATCATCACCGATCTTCAGGCTTTGGATGTTGGCAAAGCTATGGACATGACCTCCTTTGTGGCTCGTGCAAAGACTCTCACGGAGGCCTGGATTCAACACCAACTATCTACTACTGATCTCGCTGCTCAGCGTTCCCAGAAGGAGGCTGTTTGTATTGCTATGATTATGGCTCGGGTCCCGCCACACCTTCATAGTATCCGGGCACAGGTTCTGGCATCACCTGCTACCCCCTCCTTCTCAGATGTTTGCTCTATGTTACTTCGAGTACCTCCTCCCCTGGAGACGTCTGCACCACCATCGCCGGCCCTTCTTCAGCAGGCCCTTCCTCCCTTACTTCCCCCACCATCTTCTAATCGGGGCGGTCGTACGGGTTCCCTCGGCAGGGGCCGTGGTGGTCGGGGTCGCCCAAAGTGCTCATTCTGCGGCCGAGATGGACACACTGAAGCAGTCTGTCATAAGAAACATGGCTACCCTCCTCGCCAGCCTACTGCTGCTACTACTGATAACTCTCCACCCACCGGAACGGACATTGAGGCTATTCGCCTCCATCTGCAACACCTCCAAGGGCTCATCAACCCTCCGTCTGCTTCGGTTGCCTCCACCTCTACTGCAGGTATTGCATCCACCTCCACTACAGGTACTGCCTGTCTTTCTTCCAGTTCCCATTGGATCCTGGACTCGGGAGCCACCCACCACATCACCTCACTGATGCCGCCAAGGTTCTCAGAAGCTCCTCATCCCACGTCTATTACCGTGGCCAACGGTGCGCATGTTCCGGTCTCTGGTTGTGCTGATCTCTTGATCCACCCCTCCCATCTCTCTTCGCTCCGCTCTTTATGTGTCGGCATCCCCTTTTAATTTACTATCTGTTGGCCGTCTTACTACTGATATGAACTGATATATCACCTTCACTTCTTCTGGTTTTTTGATACAGGATCGGCAGACGCAGATTACCATTGGTAGGGGTCGACTGCAAAATGGGCTATACCTCCTCGATGTTTCCCCTACCGCCCTTTCCTCTGTATCCTCTAGTGATTGGCATTGCCGTCTTGGGCATGCTCCTCTACCTATCCTCCAGAAGGCGCTTCTGGATGTATCCCTTCCTGTTTTTCAATGTGATTCATGTATTATTGGCAAACAACCCCGTTCTTCGTTTCCCACACATTGTACTCGGAGCTCTGCTCCTTTTGATTTAATACATTCTGATATTTGGGGTCCGTACAAGGTTACAAGTATCTCTGGTTATCGTTACTTTATAACATTCATTGACGATTATTCTCGCACCACGTGGTTATATTTACTTCGTGATCGCTCAGAGCTTCCACGTGTCTTTCGGGCCTTTGTATTAGAAACTCGTACGCAATTCTCTACTACTATCAAAACGTTCCGCTCTGACAATGCCCGTGAGTACACGAGCCACGAGTTTGCCAATCTTTGCACGGACTTCGGCATTATTCATCAGACATCTTGTGCCTACACACCTCAACAAAACGGGGTCGCCGAACGTAAGAACCGCCACCTTCTTGATGTTGCTCGATCCCTCATGCTTCACATGCATGTTCCCAAAGAATATTGGAACTTTGCGGTCTCCACTGCATGCTTCCTCATCAACCGTCTCTCATCTTCGGTTCTCCAAAATGCTACCTCATTCAGCCTCCTCTTTCCCTCCGCACCAGCCTTTCCTCTCACACCCAGGGTCTTTGGATGTTCCTGTTTCGTCCATACCATGGGTCCCACAATCGACAAACTGAATCCCCGAGCAGTGAAACACATTTTCGTCGGCTACTCCCGCACCCAAAAGGGATATGTGTGTTATTCTCCGGCTACCCGGAAGGTTTCTGTGTCAGCTGATGTTACCTTCTGGGAGGATCAACCCTTCTTCCCTCCTCTTTTCTCCCCTCTTCTACCACCAACCGCTCTACCACCTTCCATACCCCGTCCAGTTATCCCCGTCCACTCGCCTCCACCTCTCCCTTCTACTCCAAAGCCGCCCGTCATTCGGATCTATACTCGACGCCCTCCTCCTTCCGTTGCCCCTATGCAGTCGGCTTCGACCTCGGCTTCTTCGTGCTCTGCTGCTCCGGTGCCCGCCTCTACAGCTCATCCGATGGCCAACTATGTTTCTCTACATCGCCTCTCTTCACCTCTTCAGACCTTGGCTACTTCCCTATCCTCGGTCTCTGTTCCTAACTCCGTCCAGGAGGCTCTTCAACATCCTGGGTGGCGCGCTGCTATGGAAGAAGAAATGGCTGCTCTTTGAGCTAACCGGACTTGGACCCTGGTGCCTCTTCCTCCCGGACAGAAACCAGTTGGGTGCAAATGGGTTTTTGTCATCAAACATGCCCCTGATGGGACCATTGACAGACTCAAAGCTCGTCTGGTCGCTCGAGGCTTCACCCAGCAATAAGGTCTCGACTATGACGAGACTTTCTCTCAGGTGGCAAAGCTCAACACCGTCCGCGTTCTCATCTCGGTGGCTGTCCATCAACAGTGGCCCTTACTTCAACTTGACATCAAGAATGCTTTTCTGAATGGCGACCTTCACGAAACGGTGTACATGCAGCAACCTCCCGGGTTTGAGACCACGGGGGAGCCTCGGATGTGTCACATTCTCAAATCACTCTATGGTCTCAAACAATCCCCTCGGGCATGGTTCGACAAGTTCAGCAAAGCTCTCCGGGAAATTGGCTTCACTCGGAGCTCGGCTGATTTCTCATTATTTACTCGCCACCAGACAACGGGTACGGTTCTCTTATTGGTATATGTCGATGACATCATAATTACTGGAGACGACTCGAACGGCATACAGGCCGTTAAGACAACATTTGAGCTGTCTTCCAAACTAAAGATCTGGGACATCTTCGGTACTTCCTAGGTCTGGAGGTTGCTAAACGATCAGATGGCTTGGTCCTCTCTCAGCGGAAATACTGCCTAGACCTTCTTCATGATGCAGGCTACTCCTGGTGCAAACCTGTGAACACTCTCATGGATGTCAATCATAAACTATGCGCTCAGGCCTCGGATTCTGATACTCTTCTCCAAAATCCAGAATATTACCGTCGCCTAGTTGGGAAACTAATCTACCTAACGGTAACAAGACCGGACAGATCCTTCGCTGTGGGGCTCGTTAGTCGGTATATGCACTCTCCTCGTAGTTCTCATCTTCAGGCAGTGGAACGGATTCTCAGATACCTCAAGACAGCTCCGGGCCAAGAACTTGTATACAAAACCTCATCTTCAATCCTAACATTGGTGGCATACTCTGATGCCGACTATGCTGGCTCTCTTGATGATCGACGATCCACTAGCGGGTTCTGCACATATTTTGGAGGACATCTAATTACTTGGCGGAGCAAGAAACAAACAGTTGTTGCTCGATCCTCAGCAGAAGCAGAATATCGGGCAATGGCTTCTGTGGTCTCAAAACTCACATGGATTGAGAGTCTCCTTGCCGACCTTGGTGTAAGGCTATCCTCACCAGCTCTCCTCCTATGTGACAGTCAAGCTGCTATACATATTGCCAAGAACCCGGTCTTTCACGAAAGAACAAAGCATATTGAGGTAGATTGTCATTTCATCCGAGAGAAAGTCCACATGAAGAAGATCGAGCTCAAGCATGTTCCGGGTACTGAACAGGTCGCGGACGTCCTCACAAAAGCTCTACCAAGTACCCTCTTCTATCAGTGTCTATCCAAGCTTGGCGCATACAACTTGTACGCTCCAGCTTGCGGGGGAGTATTGGAAAAGCCCATGTAAAGGGCCCAATATTGGGCCCTCTTTCTTTATTTTCTCTCTCCTCCTTCTTTAGTCCCACATCTTGTATAGGATTTATTCTTCTCTCCTCTTTCCTATATATATGTATTCTCTCCTTGTATTTGACATCTGAAGTAATACATACAAGCTTTTGGACCTTTTTCTACAGCTACAATGCAATCAACCCTTTTAGACACCACCGTCAATAACCTTACCAACTGATTCCTAATTCTCACGCAGGTAAGGTGCTTAATGGGACCGTCAATAACCTTACCAACTGATTCCTAGTTCTCACGCAGGTAAGGTGCTTAATGGGCAGGGGCATCTCATATTCATAGTTTTCTCCCTGTCCTTAGCCTTGAAAGTCGAAATGGCGCAATTCGAGCTTATGCAGTTATGCATCTAGTAACCCGCCCCTCTATAGTGTCGACTTGCACAACAAAGCATAAGATAGCAAGACAACTGTTCACATCAACCACAAGCTACTGCCACGGTATGAAATTCCGTGGAAATTCCAAGCACGGGATAAAGATGCAGGCAAATCAACATATCCACAAAAGAAAATTAAGCACGTAATCATGCACAATAGCATCACCAATATTAGATAAGTTCACAAACATGTGAATTAGCAAAGTGTTTTAACTAAACATCTCAACCCCAATCCCGCGGAGGACCGCGCTCGACACCTATGTGTGTCAGGTCGTCGACAAGGTAACTGTAAGTTTTATGAGCAGTCGTCAAGCCCCTGTTCAGCTGCAGGCCAATACTGTGGAGATCCTGGACAACCTTCCGCACCCGGCGACCGCGGTTCCGATCCTAAAACTGCACCATCCAGCAAGATCTTCAGCTTTAACAGAGAAATCTCAAAGGTAAATACGGCTATTTTTTTTTCATCTTTTACTATGTTGATCCACTCCATGTTGCGGGCTCTATCTTTAGTGCTCCGCAACTCCTTCCAAAGCGACGCCACCTCTCCTCCAAATCCGACAAGTACAGTCGGCGCAGGTCCTACAAAAGTAACCAAGATAACATATGGGTAAGAAATTCATTTTTTTCACAACTAATTGAGAGCTTGGAAGGGCGAACATATCCCTTGTGTTCGCTATCAGTACTTGTTCGAAAATTTGATGGTGTTCGCCAAGGCCGGCAGTACCAACAATGGGCACTATCTCAGAAGCCAGCAGAGGACGCATAATTCGCTCAGGGTCAGTCCTTTGCAAGAAAAGCTTTCACGACAAGTCTCCCGCTTTTTGCCTTCCCTTCATTTATGCATTACTATGAGGTTGTTCGCCAGCAGGGGAGGAATGATTTTCGTTTCAGACATTGGCGGAGAAGGAAGCAAGGCCAGAATCTCTCTAGCGGGTCACGAGCTCTATCTTTGGTGCGCCGCAACTCCCTCCAAAGCGACGCCACCTCTCCCCCATATCCGACAAGTATAGTCGGTGTGAGTCTTACAAAAGTAACCACGATAACATATGGGTAAGAAATTCATTTTTTTCACAACTAATTGAGAGCTAGGAAGGGCGACATACCCCTTGTGTCCGCTATCGGCACTTGCTCGGGAATGTGATGGTGTTCGTCAAGGCCGGCAGTACCAACAGTGGACATTATCTCTGAAGCCAGCTGAGGAAGCCTGATTCGCTCAGGGTCAGTCCTCTGCATGAAGAGCTTTCGCGACAAGTCTCCCGCTTTCCGCCTCCCTTTCATCTCTGCATAACTCTAAGATTGTTCGTCAGGGGCCACCCCTGCCAAGCGAGGAATAATTTTCGTTTCATACATTGGCAGAGGAGGAAGCAAGGCCAGAATCCCTCTGGCAAGTTGTTGCGAACTCATATTCGTGTCTGTGACAACTCTTGCGTCATTCTCCACGCGCATCCCTCCTAAAATCATCGCAACATCGGCTCTAAATATGCCCAGGGCGATCGTTGGTCCCATGTCGGTAACTGTTTTGCTTTTTGCCTCTACCTTGAGTCTCTCGGCCACAAGCCACGTGTTCTCGGCCGCGGCGTCCTTTTGAGTCTTCGCAACATCTCTTTGCATCTTCTCAGCATTTACTCGTTCTCGAGCTTCTTTCTTCAACTGCATCGCCTCAAAATCTCTTTGCCCCCTCTCAGCGTCAGCTCTTTCTTGAGCCTCCTTCGCTCGTCGAGCGTCTCAGTGGTTTCGTCTCGTTGCTCCTCGCCGCACTGCAAGCCTGCCCCCTGACCGCATCGTCTACAGCATCACCATAAGTAACCGCATCTAGACAGACGATGCGGAACCTAATGTTGAAACAAAGGCAAGGAATTTTATTCTAAGATTTTTTGACATCTCTATGCTTGATGTAATAGCTGATGTCATCACAGCCAAAGAGACGTAGGATAGTCTGCAGAAAACCTATCAAAAGGTTGAAGAAGAAGAAAAGGAACTAAAAGGTGTAACTCAAGCAACAAAAGAAGATGTATATATTTGTGAGTCGTAAAGAAAATATTTGAGTCAATCCTAACCAAGAGAATTTTGAGTTTGCGCAAATGTGAAAGTCAGGAGACAAAGACAACATTGACATCACCATTATTTGAGACATCCAAAATACTTTGGAGTTTGCTCGTCTGGATTCGGTATGTGTAAGTGATTGATAATGAAAGGAAGAAGGAACAACATTGATTGTGTGATGAAGGTATCTTGAAACGAAAACCCTGGTGAAAATGAAGATGTGCTTAGCAAACCAAACATTAGTAGTCAGAGTACTGGCAATATTCAAGATGCAGAATCAAGTTTGAGGGGCAGTGTAGGAGAGCAGAGCAAACTCTCCTTTGCTCTAAAGCAACGCATGCATGGTTGGCATTTGGAGAAGATACTAAAGATGCTGAGCTGGCGCAACTGCCAGCCATTGATTGATCAAACAAAAGGCAAGAAGGAATTGAGTAATACATAAAGTTCAAAGGCGGTTGAAGATGCGTGAATGGAACGCGTGGCAGAGTTGCATAGGAGGTCGTTGCTTATAAATAGGCTTGCAGGTGTGAGACCTAAAGCTTAGCAGTAGAGAACGCTGAAGTGCTTGAGGGAGACGCGAGCTGGAGGAGCTCGTCGAAAGTTCTGAATAGCAATAGGAGAAGAGCAGCAAAGTAAATTTTGGAGCTTGGTACTTTGAGGATGTAATGCAGGACAGGCGTCACAACTCAGTTGATGAGCTGGTGAAAGACTCTTATCTAGGAGGTCGGGTATTTGATCCCGGGCCTCAACAAGCTACTGTTTCCTGGTGATGGGAGGCAAAGAGCAGGCTGGGATGTATGGGATGCAGCCCTGATGAAAGCCGCCATGGTGAGATGTTAGGGTGGGCCTCCTGGTGGGACTATAGGGTGGTAGGCAGGTGTGGCGCCTATCCTGCATCAGGATGAAGGGCCTGTGAAGCTTACATGAGGTGGAGTGGAAGGTGTTCGCGTGAAGTGAAATCCTGAAGGCGTGCGCGTGAAGGTGGAGCTCGATGTGTACTTGTGAACTTAAGAAGAAAGAAAAAAAGAATAAGTTGAAAGCTCGCACAAGCTTACGAGCTTGAGGAAGAAGTCTTATGAGAAAGGCAAGTTAAAGCCTGGTCGAAAGCAATTCAGGTGGAACTCACCCAGGTAATCGAGTGAAAAGTATTGACGAGCTTTGAAGCGAGTTGAAACTCATTAGGAGTGAAGTAGAAAACGAAATAGTAGAAGGTAGACTTGTGCGAGAAGACTTGCGAATCGTGAAGGAGCACACACGAGCCCAAGCAAGGCAAGCCTGAAAGCGGTTATTTGTGTGGAGGTGAAGCAGTCTTGATGGCAATTCAGAACCAACATCATACAAGCCAACAGAAATAAAAAAATCGAGCTTGACAGCAGAACTCATAACATTTGGTTGGTGCTCGAGTGGCAAGCTTGAAGGTCATGTGAACACCAGGATGAGCTTGGGCGAACACTGCATAAAGCTGGGAAGAAACAGGAGTTAAGTGGAAGGCAAACTGCAAAGCAAGCTTTAAAAAGCTGCGAGGTTGCATTAAGAGTTCCGCCCATGGAGAAGAGGTTGAATTAAAAAAGCTTTGAAAAGCATGCACACAGAAGGACAACGAGAAGACACAAGCAGAAGGACGGTGAAGGCTCGGAAGCAAGGAGATGCGAGCGAAGATGAAGGTAGTGCGAGTTGTGGAGATTGGAGTTTGAGGAAAGTGAAAGAAGAACTAGCCGAAGCTAGTTAAAGAACTTGCTGTAAAGTTGAAATGTTCGTGAGAATATCACGCCGAGAAGCCGTGCTTAGCAAGTTATGTTATACAGTAGAGAAGTGAATCCTAGCCGCAGCTAGAGGAAGCGACGTTGTGATGTGAAACGACTAGACGAAGCTAGTCACATGTGTCATGAAGTGTATGTGTAGTTGTGTAGCTTTTGATGTGTAAATGTTGAACACACTTTTACTGTAGTGTGAAAAAAGATGGTGCGTGTGTGACTCTTAATTGTAAACTTGCTTTTATAAAGGAAAGTTGTTACTGTTCTCGATCCTTTTGTGCCCACTATATGCTTCCAACAGTCTCCCCATATGACCATGTTACTAAAGATCGACTTGGTATGAGTAATGAGGTTGTGTGGCAGGCGAAGCTTTTATTGATGAGACACCACTTTGGGTGTGCACGGGCCTCCACGGATAGGCAGAGCCCGTTTGCTCCCAAGGGAAGTCGTGTGCCTGCATATCCGCTCGGGGGAGGGGGTGTTGTCACTTGTTCAAATATAAGGCAGATTTGGAATGAATATATCACTTCCCATGTAGTAATATGCCAATAGTTCATGTTACTCCTTATGCAGTGCCAAAATACAATCACTAAGAAATAGAATAAAACTTATCCTCAAGGAGAACATACAAAAATCAGGAAGTGTCATAAAACAAAAGAGAAGTAAATTTTAAAGATTATGATTCATGACAATGAGAGAGTAAAGAGAGAGGAATGAAGAAGGTCAAATCTTTTTGCAAATAATTTTGAGAGGATGACAATGACGGAGCAAAAGAGAGGGTCAAACGATTATTGCAAATAATTCCGATTGAACCTGTTATTGCCTGCTAGGGTAGAATCCAACCCTAGCATCAACTGAACTAATTTGAAGAGATGAGAAGGAGAACAGTAGGGCGATTGGAGTTTGCGGAGAGGCGATCGGCGCCAGAGGAACGGCAAGGGTTAGGTCGTCGAGGAAAGGGTTTTGGAGTGATAGGATCCAATCCCAAAATGGAAGATATTAACAACACAAATGAAGGGGATTTGGAAGAAACAAAGCACTTAACTAGATTAGAGATAACAGTGGTTCACAAAGAGACAATAAAACAGTTCACCTAAGAGCCAAACTCTGAACAGTGACCCAACCAGTAGAGCAAGACAACCTTCAGATGCTCAGCCACCAAAAACACAAAGGATAAAACATATATACCGAAACCCTACTTCAGACAGCTATTTATACAAACATAGCTGCCAAATTACATAACAACCCAGAGTCATAAAGCAGAAAAAAAAAACAAGACCAAGATAAAATAGACATTCCGCCACAAGTGCCATTCCATAATGCTTTGAATGTACCACGGAGTAGGGTGTAGATTTGGGGATAGTGGCTGTCGGAGAACGGAGATTCACGCTCGTCGCTTCCGGAATACTGATTTTACTCGTAAGGACATCTCAGATGTCAAAACAGAAATCTGTGATGTCTAAAATAAAATCTGAGATGTCATTTTCGACATCTCAAAATCCGGACATGTCTGGGCTCCGGACACAATTTTCCTTGGGCTTGGAAGGGTTCGTGAAGTGAGTTTTCACTTTTCAGTGTGCATTTAATCGATCGTGGGCAAGCCTGGTGCGAGATCCGTTATAGGCCTTCAGAATCGAACAACTACACCCAGCCTCCTTTCGCTCGGACAAAGGCACGGAATGTGCCATACAATGCAAAGCTTATTTCAATGTCTTTGTCCAAGTGAGAGTGAAGAAGCATGAGTCTACAGATAGCAGAGGGCTGATACCCGAACTCAAAGTACAATGCAAGTGAATATACGACACAAGCACATGAACTTACGATCAACTCTAAAATAGTAAAACGACATGAAAGTATGCACGTGATCCAATATAATGCGACTACAATGTAAGTGTAAATGAATTAGTCTGATAACAAATTACAATAATTAATTAATTAAAATAAATACGGTTCGAGCAGGTGCACATTTGTTCACATAAAATTGAATTGGAAAGCAAACATGAGTCCACAAATATTAGAGGCGCAAATAATTTAAAGCGTGTGCACAATGAACCCTGCAAATCACTTGATTTCACAATAATAAAAGCATATAATTTTAACATCCAACAAATAAGTCCAAGTACACAATAGTAGTGAAAATAAACATCAAACTTTGACTTACACATGGAGGCGGCAGCGGAGTACAGCCATATAAGGATTTCCCGAGTCGTTGCGAGTTGTAGGAGGGCTAGATGGGGTTGTTAGGGATGTTGGGCTCTGGTATGGGTTAAGGGGGCAGCGGAGTACAACCATATAGGGATTTCCCGAGTGATTGAAGGTTGTATGAGGGTTGGATGGGGTTGATAGGGTTGCTAGGCTCTGGTATGGGTTAAGGGGGCTTGTAAGAGGGTTGTTTAGGCTAGGGTTGGCAGATAAGGGTTGGAATTATGGAGAATAAGGTTGTACTGGTGAGGGCTTAGGGTTTGGGAGAGATGGCCGAAAACAGGGCTGGAGGCTTCAGGTGACAAGAGAATAGGGGTTGGTGGTTGGCCAGTGCATGGAGGGGAGGAAAACAAAGTGTAGGTGGAGTGTATCTTGCGTATAGGAGTTGTGGGTGGACTGTAGGTGCAAGGGTAGGAGGATTTGGCGCGTGACGGCTAGCTGGAAGTATAGCCTCGACACTGGTGATTTGCAGAGGAAGAAGGTTTGCGGTTTCTGGCATCGGTGGGGAGGGAACCTGCGGCCTATAGAGGCGACAGGTAGAGCGAAGATGACGCGGCTCCACAGAGAGCCATGCCTGCGACTGGGAGAAGTAGAGAGCGTTGGAGATCGACACCTTGAAGTCCAACAAAGCACCATTCAGCATCCACCGAATGAAGAGGACCGACGGTTTATAAATTGACGCAAAACCACGATGCCTTCAGCCCCCCCCCCCCCCCCCCCCCCCGTGCATGCTTAAATACAAGAAAGGTAAAATAGGGCATCCCAATTAGACGTCTCAGAATGTTCAAGCTGATTGGAAGCCAAAACAACTAAAATATATATATATAAACTCGGCTCGAAACGCTAGTCCAGACGCATCTGCAGACTCGGACCGGCCGAACAAGAAGCGGATCACTCTAATCTCCATCAGAGAGGAGAGCGAGGCTAGGAATGATCGTCAAGTCGTCAGCGCACGATGCATAAGGGAGGAAGCTAGTGAGGGAAGTACTGTCACGCGGGGCACGGTTGACCCCTCATGCACTATCGCTCATATACCTAAAACCACATCATGTAAAAAAAACTCAAATGATTGCCTCGAGCATTTATGTCAGCTTTGCATTTCACTCAAGTTTCCGCAATTGTTGTGAATACTCTTTTTTTAATTGATGTTTATGCTTGAAGGATGGCCTGAAACATTTTTGAGGCAACCCATACTTTGGTGGAGAAATACTTTGTTGTTTTCCATCAAATTTCAATCTGATGTGATTATCCTTAACTTCATTATAAAATTTTCTCCCTGGATGTTATTTTCAAGATTGTCAGGATCGAGATCCTAGGCAACGTTGCAGATGTCGGATGTCAGGGACACGTCGGTTTGGGTTTTCATGTCGGTTTTTTATATATCGGGGGATATATTGGGGATATTTCATATATCGGATTTTAATATTTAATTAATTATATATTAATTAAATGTTATTTTTTATACATGTTATCACAGCATTACCTATTCTACAACTTGTTAAATTTTTAAATATTAAAAGCTATATGTAACATTTAACATGCAACACTTTAAAGATGAAAATTTGTAAAACTAGTGATTTTAATATCAAAATTTCAAAAATCAAATTTCAAACATACCTCATTCTTCATCATTTAAAGACTCATCTATAGTCGGTAGAGTAGATAGAATATGATCTTCATCTGATGAACCCTCTAGATCTCCCTCGTCCACCTCAGATACTTTTTTTTTCTCTTCTTTGATAACTAATTGTCACTTCTTTGCTTGTCGCTAGTCTTTGAGGCCTCCTTGCATCATAATCAACATCGACTATATTGTCAAATTGCGTCCATGTCAGCCCCTCTCTAGGAAAGACTTCATCAACGCCGTCTTCATTTTCATCCTCCTCATGATCAACATTCACCGTCCACTCTTGTACCATTACAGAATCAACATTCTTATCTATCAATGGATCTCAAGATATCTCTGAATATTTCGACTTCAGCAAAACATTGAACTTTACAAATACTAAATCGTTCAATCTTTTGTTATCAAGTTAATTAATAAGCATGCATCATCATTGATTTATCAAAAGACACAAAGCAGCAAAGCAACTAAAAATATGATTGGATATACATGCATCATTGATTGCAAAATGAAGTTGGATAAATAACTATTAATAAGGGTATTTCAAATCATTTGTTGATTTATAAATGGGTCAAATAAAAAAAACAGCAACTAATAAGGCAAATAAGGTCATTGATTGCAAAATGAAGTTGGATAAATAACTATTAATAAGGGTATTTCAAATCATTTGTTGATTTATAAATGGGTCAAATAAAAAAAATAGCAACTAATAAGGCAAATAAGGTAACAGGACAGCCACCATGCTACAACCAGCAAGTTAGCCACAAGGCAACAACTAATAAGGCAACAGGGCAGCCACCTTGCCACAACCAGCAAGTCAGGCACAAGGCAACCATCATGCCTTGCTGAACTAATAAGGCAACAAGGCAGCCACCAACAACTAAACAGGTCATTGATTGCAACAACCCATAAGGCAGCCACCATGCTGCAACCGGCAAATAAGGAAACAGAGAGCAAGGTAGTAGGGCAGTTGCCCAATAAGGCAGCAGGGCGCAGGGCAACAAGATACCATAGCAGCAGCTAGCACAACAACTAACACCAAAAAAACCAAAATGCAGAGCGATAGAAGGGGGAGGTAGGGAGAAGACTGCACCAGTTGAGAGAGTACCGAGATCGAAAGCACCAGCGAGCTAGAGAGGGAGAGCACCAGAGAACCAGAGAGCTAAAGAGCACCAGCAAACAGGGAGAAGAAAGAACCAGAGAGATAAAAGGCCGACAGCGCGCGAGAGAGGGAGAGCACCAACTAGCTAGAGAGCACCAGAGAACCAAAGAGCACCAGCGAGCAGGGAGAAGAAAGAACCAGAGAGATAGAGTGACGACAGCGCGCGAGGGAAAGCTAGGGCAGGAGCAACGGGGAGAGCTAGGGCAGGAGTGGCGGAGTGAAATGAAATGAGCGGGATCGGGGAGAGTTAAAACAGCGGAGTGAAATGAATTGAAATGAGGGGGGGTCGGGTTTAATAAAAAAAAAAATTTAAAAAAACGGGCGAGGCCCGTTATTTTCAAAATGCCACGAACAAATTTTAAAATAGTTTCGTGGCATTTTACCTCCCAAACCTTCATGTCGGCCGACATGTCATGTCGGTCGATAAAATTGTTAAAATAGCTCATGTAAAGGGCCCATTATTGGGCTCATTTATTGTTTTATCTTCTCTCCTCCTTTAGTCCCACATCTTGTATAGGATTTTCTTCTCTCTTCTTCTTCCTATATATTTTTGTATTCTCTCCTTGTATTTACACACACAAGTAATACATACAAGATTTTGAGCTCTTTCAACAGGTATCAGAGGGAGCGGTCTTTCCGGTGCGGTCTCATTCTCTTTAACCGCCAGATCCGCCCCCGCCCGCCCCTCTCTGCTTCTCCTGCGGACTATGAGCCTACCCGCTCCGGTCTCCTATCCGCGGGCTCCTATCCGCGGGCTCCTATCCGCAGGCTCTGCAGTTTGCCTCAGCATTCCTCTTCTCATCTCCCTCTCCGTGGTTCCACCCTCTTCAGGTCCTTTTATAGCCACCATTCTCTCTAATTCGTGGGGTCCACTTCTTTTCTATCCGCTGCGGCTTCCCCTTCTATCCGCTGCGAGTTCCTCTCCCTCTTGCTTCGTGCACGGCCTCTGCTTCTTTGTCCGCTGCGAGTCCGCTGCGGCTTCGCCTTCTGTCTGTTGCGGCTTCGCCTTCTGTCCGCTGCGGCTTCGCCTTCTGTCCGCTGCGGCTTCGCCTTCTGTCCGCTGCGGCTTCGTCTTCTCTCTGATTCCTTCTTCTCGCTTGCATTCTCTCGCGGTTTCCTTCCGCGATCTGACCGCTGCTGGCTTCACCAAGACCGGGGCGGTCTCTCTTTTGTTTTTGCCCTCTGGTCGCGAACTGACTACTCGCTGGTGTCCGGCTTGACCGTGCGGACTGCTGCCTATCCGCATTCTGGTCGTGGTCTTCCTCAGTCATTCTCGCGACGGCCTCCTTGTCTTCTCGCAGGCGGTTTGTCCTCTTCTCGTCGCGGCCTTGCTCCCTTCTCGCAGCGGCCTCCTGCCCTTCTCGCAGCGACCTCAGCCGGCTGCCTCTGCGGTCTGCCCTTATGGGCTCTTCCGGTAACTCCTCTGGCTCGACGGCCAGCCCGCCTGCTGACCGCCCGGCTTGTCCGACTGACCGCCCGACTTGCACTACAGAAGTCCGTGACGAGCTGCGCATCACTACCATCTCTCTTTCTGGAAAGAAGAACTTCGTCCCTTGGGTACATTATGTTAGACGGGTTCTTCAGGCCAAGGGCCTTCTCCCTCACCTTACTCAGGCTCCTCCCACCCCTCCTACCGATGACTGGCTCCGCAATGATGGCCGAGTTCAGACCTGGATCTTGAATTCTTTAGATGGTGAGCCATATCAAATGGTTATGTATCATGAGACTGTCAAAGATATGTGGACTGAGCTACACTCCTTATATTCTGGACGGGACAGCCTCCAGCATCTCTACGACATCCTCACTGACCTCTTTACTCTTGACGATGGAGGGGCTTCAGATATGACCTCCTTTGTTGCTCGTGCGAAGACTCTTGCAGAAGCATGGATCCAGCATCAGCCCTTCACCAATGATGCTGCTGCTCAGCGCGCTCAGAAGGAAGCCGTCTGTACTGCCATCATCATGGCCCGTCTTCCCCCTCACCTTTAGAGCATTCGTGCTCAGGTCCTGGCGTCCTCTACCACACCATCCTTTACTGATGTGTGCTCCATGATTCTCCGAGTATCATCTCCTCCAGATACTACGGCTCCTCCGGCCCTTCTTCAGCAGGCACCTCCGCTTCTACCATTCCCTCCTCCTCCTTCTACTCGGGGGGGTCGTTCGGGATCTCGCGGCAGTGGTCGTGGTGGTCGGGGTCGGCCAAAGTGTTCCTTCTGCGGGAAAGATTGTCATCTCGAGGCAACCTGTTACAAGAAAGTTGGTTATCCTCCTCGCCCGACGGCTTTTGTTGCTACCGATGTTGGTCCTCCTGATCTTGAGAGTGTCCGTCTTCAGCTCCAGCATCTCCAGGGATTGCTCCACCCACCATCAGCCTCCATTGCCTCCGTCTCTAACACAGGTACCGCTTGTTTCTCCACCGGCTTGGGCTGGATTGTGGACTCTGGCGCTACTCATCACATTACTCCACATCGACCTGCCCAGTATCTGACTTCTCCTTATCCACAGTCTATTACTGTGGCAAATGGAGCTACTGTTCCCGTCTCCGGCTCGGCAGATCTTCCTCTCACCTCCTCCATCTCCCTTCGCTCGGCTCCTCACGTCCCGAGTTCACCGTTCAATTTACTTTCTGTTGGACGGCTTACTAATGATCTGGATTGTTCTGTTATATTCACTTCCTCTTCTTTTGTTATACAGGATCGGCGGACGCAGAATAACATTGGTAAAGGCCGGCTGCGGAATGGGCTCTACCTTCTCGACGACTCTCCCACCATCCTCTCATCCGTCTCTTCAACAGATTGGCATCGTTGCCTTGGGCATGCTCCTCTACCGGTCCTCCAGCGGGCTCTCCCCGATGTTTCTTTTACCCCCTTTCAGTGTGACTCATGTATCCTCGGCAAGCAGACTCATTCATCTTTTTCTTCCCATTGTACTCGGAGCGCTGCTCCTTTTGATTTAGTGCATTAGGATATTTGGAGACCATTTAAAATTACTAGTATTTCTGGTTTCCGGTATTTTATAACGTTTATTGATGATCACTCTCGCACTACCTGGCTATACTTACTTCGTGATCGCTCCGAGCTTCCCCGTGTCTTTCAGGCATTTGTCCTCGAAACCTGTACGCAATTCCACACGACCATCAAAGTACTACGAACTGACAATGATCGTGAGTACACTAGTCACGAATTTCCTGTTTTATGTTCTGAGTTCGGGATTCTACATCAAACTTCCTGCGCTTACACGCCGCAACAAAACGGTGTTGCCGAACGCAAGAATCGTCACTTACTCGATATTGCCCGTTCCATCATGCTTCAAATGCATGTCCCCAAACCATATTGGAACTTTGCGGTCTCGACCGCCTGTTTTCTCATTAACCGTCTCCCTTCCTCTATTCTCAACTATGCTACTCCGTTTAGCATACTCTTTCCCTCCACTGCGGCCTTTCGTCTCCCACCTCGTGTATTCGGTAGCCTCTGCTATGTCCACCGTTTGGGGCCTTCCTCGGATAAGTTGGATCCCCGAGCGGCCAAGCATATCTTTGTTGGATATTCACGCACCCAAAAGGGGTATGTATGTTATTCTCCTGCTACACGCAAGATCTCCGTTTCTGCTGATGTCACTTTCCGCGAGGATCAACCATTCTTTCCTGCTCCCTTACCTGATTATCTCCCACCCACACCTACTCCTCCATCCATCCCCCGCCCGGTCATTCGCGCAACTACTCCTCCGACTGTCAATCCCTCTAAACAGACTGTCGTTCCCTCCAAACCACCAGTTATCCGCGTCTACACTCGTCGCTCTACCACTTCCGTTGCCCCTCTGTCGTCGGTCTCTACCATGGATACTCCGCGTCCAAATGATCAGGTATCGCCTTCCACTGCTCATCCGCTGGCAAACTACATCTCTCTTCATCGCCTCTCTCCTCATTTACAAACTTTGGCTACTTCTCTCTCTTCGGTTGCTATTCCTAATTCCGTGCAGGAGGCACTTCAACATCCAGGATGGCGAGCGGCCATGGAGGAAGAAATGTCTGCTCTCTGGTCTAATCAGACATGGTCTGTTGTTCCCCTTCCACCGGGCCAGAAACCGGTTGGGTGCAAGTGGGTCTTTGTCATCAAACATGCTGCCGATGAGACAATTGACCGTCTAAAGGCCCGTCTTGTGGCTAGAGGTTTCACTCAACAGGAGGGGCTAGATTATGAGGAGACGTTCTCTCCGGTTGCGAAACTTAATAGTGTTCGCGTCCTCATTTTTGTTGTTGTCCATCGTCGGTGGCCTCTCTTTCAGCTGGATATCAAAAAAGCTTTTTTGAATGGGGATCTCCAGGAAACTGTCTACATGCAACAACCACCCGGGTTTGAGACCACGGGGGAGTCTCAGGTCTGTCATCTTAAAAAGGCTCTATATGGTCTCAAACAATCTCCACGGGCATGGTTTGAAAAGTTCAGCAAGGTCCTCTGTGAGATTGGCTTCACACGGAGCTCGACCGACTTCTCGCTCTTTACTCGTCACCAACCAGCAGGAACGGTTATTCTGTTAGTATACGTCGATGATATTATCATTACTGGAGATGACTCTCAAGGGATACAGGCAGTCAAAGTCCATCTAAACTCAGTCTTCCAGACAAAGGATTTGGGACCTCTTCGCTATTTTTTGGGTCTTGAGATTGCCAGAAGGCCGGATGGGCTCACTCTCTCTCAACGAAAATATTGTTTTGACTTTCTTCATGATACGGGTCAGTCCGGCTGCAAGCCAAGTGATACTCCTATGGATGTAAACCACAAACTGTGTGCCCAGGCATCTGAGTCCGATCTCCTTCTCCAGAATCCTGAATATTATCGATGTCTTGTTGGAAAACTGATATATCTCACGGTTACCAGACCGGATATTTCCTTTGCTGTTGGTCTTGTCAGCAGATACATGCACTCTCCTCGAAAATCTCATCTTCAAGCAGTGGAACGAATTCTCAGGTATCTGAAAACCGCTCCTGGTCAGGGACTTATCTACAGGACCTCCTCTTCTGCTCCAACATTAGTGCCATATTCTGATGCTGATTACGCTGGCTCTCTCGATGACCGGCGATCTACGAGTGGTTTTTGCACTTACCTTGGCGGACATCCTGTTACTTGGCGAAGTAAGAAACAAGCGGTCGTTGCTCGATCTTCAGCCGAGGCAGAGTACCGGGCAATGACATCGGTTGTATCAGAATTGACATGGCTTGAGAGTCTTCTTACTGATCTGGGTGTAAAATTACTATCACCGACTCTTCTCCTTTGTGACAGTCAAGCCGCCATACACATCGCAAAGAACCCGGTCTTTCACGAAAGAACGAAGCATATTGAGGTCGATTGTCACTTCGTACGGGAAAAGGTTCAAATGAAGAAGCTTGACCTAAAGCATGTCCCAGGATCGGAACAAGTTGCGGATGTCTTCACGAAGGCTCTTTCTAAGGCACTCTTCTATCAATGCCTGTCCAAGCTTGGCGCATACGATTTGTACGCTCCATCTTGCGAGGGAGTGTTAAAATAGCCCATGTAAAGGGTCCATTATTGGGCCCATTTATTGTTTTATCTTCTCTCCTCCTTTAGTCCGACATCTTGTATAGGATTTTCTTCTCTTCTTCTTCCTATATATTTGTATTCTCTCCTTGTATTTACACACACAAGTAATACTGTAATACATACAAGATTTTGAGCTCTTTCAACAAAAATCCTAGGTGAGATCGTTTTGATGTTGGATCGGATCGGATCATATGATCGGATCGAGGATCGCGAGATCCTACAACATTCATAAATTAAGACTAAAAATATAAATTGAATTGTGTATCATCCAATTACATGTTCAATTAACAAAAAAATCAATAAATTGAGTAGTATGTGAATAATTATATTAAAAAAATTTGAATAACTAAATAAAAAAGATAACATCATACTAAGTTCACTTTTAGTTTCAGCTCGTAGGACACCCAATGTCTAGTAACAATAAAAACAAGTTTGGAATGATGGATTGGTGGAAGCCTAAAAACAGGAAGACGAACCCAAAATGTTGGATTGCTCGTGTGTTGGAAGTAGAAAGCTTGAATTGCTCGTATATTGGATTTCTAACCGCTAGATTGCCCGTACACTAGAAAGAAAAAGAAGACATTGACCTGAAAGTAGAAAGCAAGAAGCCACTAGATTACCAACCACTGGATTGATCATATGCAAAAATATAAGATAAGACACTGACACCACTTGAAATGGAACCGGACAAGGAAGGAAAAGGAAGACATCGTCTGGATTGGAAGCGACCAAAGATGTCGCTCTTGCCCTCCATTTGCAGACAAAAATCGGCACTTGAGATACGGCAAAGCAACATGATATGATTCTGTAATGGGGTATGGGGCGACAATGCGGCATTGGGATAAGGTTAATCAATGGGTTATGGGTGTTGGACCAGTTGAATGAGTTCGGGATAGGGTTGAACATGTTTCTAGTTACCTTTGGCCAGACCAGTAGAATCGGGTCAGGATCACGATCATAAAGATCTGAAGATCCGGATCGCGATCCCAATCGTAGATGTGCCGATTTAGATCCTAGATAAGATCCAGATCGATTTACAAAATCTGAATCGTAGGATCGTAAGATCCTATGATCCGGATATGATCCGGATCGCGATCATGATAACCATGATTATTTTATATTCATTTTGATATCAAAACTATTTTCTACCATATTTTTGTGTTGGTCATCACGATATGGCCATAGTCTAGTATTTTATTGCTTATTTCTTTTCATCATGTCTTCTGTAAGAATCCTTGAATCTGGAGTGGCCTCCTTTTTGATCAAGTGACTACTGACTCATTGAATTGATATTTGGGGAATTTAAAGAAATGTGCTTTTTAGAGGGATATTAGATCAGAAGATTTAGAAGTTCGGCCCATGTCGTTATAAACAATTGGTGCTGATTTTGACACCACAGAATCAATGTTCTTCTCTTGGCCTACTTTTTGTTGACTATTTTTTATTTGGAATCTCCAATGTAAAATGGAAGCCTAATGAAGTTGTTTGTAGATGTTTTGGATTTGATGGTGTGGACTGAAGTGGTGGCATTTTCATACTCTTTGATTGAAGACGATGGTAATTATGAGGTCTGCCATAAGGATTACCTTATTATAATTCTCTATCTATTCTTCTACATGTTTTCCTTGTCAATACAACGGAGTTTGGTATGGTATAACTTGCAAAAAGTTCATCTAGGACTTCTAATAAGCCTTTTATTTGATCTGATGATATGCTTTTTATTTGACATAAGAAATGAGTTTCAATATCTATTTTTCTACAGTCAGTTATCAAATGCACTGTATATACACCTAAGCAATAGAAACAAAAGGCATGTTCAACAAAAATCAATGTCTTTAAATGCAACTACAAAAATAAAACCTATCTTAAACCATTTGCCACGGAAATGTAAAGGCAAGAAAATATAAGACTGTTTGTATATTGCTCATGATTTAAAACCAATCTTAACAAACATTTGCAACATAAATTATTACTCCTAAAGTTATAATCTTTTATAAAATGGGTTTAAAATTCCGAAAATGATAATAAAAAAATTGCATGCGAAGAAGATACAATGGAGAAAAGTAGGGATATGAAGGCTCACATTTGAGCTGTGCGGTTCCATCATGTGGAGATAAGGAAGGGGGAACACAGAATGGGTAAAATAAGGCCCACATCTAAGTTGCGTTGTTCCATCATATGGAGATAACAAAAGGGAAATGCAAATTCCATCATATGGAGATAACGAAGGGGAAATGTAAATTGCTTACTCATCGGGTAGAGCTGAATAAGCTCTGCTAAGAGCTGAGGGAAGCATGTCCAAGAAACCGGGAAGCATGGTCAGGAGGCTGGGAGCCTGGGAAGCAGGATCTGTAGCAGAAGAAAGCCAATCAAGCACCGATTCAAGAACAGGGGAACGATGACAATGAGAGCAAGGTCGATAATGAGCAGAAGCAGTAGAGTCTTGAGCCGAACAAGTTTTTCCTCAAAATTGGAATATGACGTTATCACTGTTGTGAATATCCTTCGACATGACCGACATAAAGGTTTCATGAACAAAACGACACGTTTTTGATATTTTTTTACAAAACATCCTTTTGAAATATATCCTCTGATATGTTTGTTATTACCAATATATTCACTGATATATCGGCTGATATATCCTGATATTTTATCGATTGATTTTTTTCAATTTATTTTAATTATGTTTGTGGTCAAATAAACAATAGACCAAAATTATTTCATTGTATAGATTGTTTTTTCCCTTCCTCTGATTTTCTTCCTTGCCCAAGTCTATCACCGACGTCAATTATGCATGGTCTTTGAATTATGAACTAAAAATTACTTATCTTCCATTGTCATCGACAACGTCCCGATATTCTGCTTACTCTTGTTTTATTCACCCGTTATACCGTTATTACTTGTGTAACACAAAATGTTCATATTAGTTTGATAAATTTAAGGGTTCAATAAATATCAAATTATTAATATATTAATATGTATATATATTAAAAAATGATTAAATTTATAAATAATTACATGCATAAATAATTAAATATTAAAACCCGATATATGAAATATTCCCGATATATCCCCCGACATTAAAACCGACATGTCCCCGATATCCGTCATCTACAACCTTGGACATTATGTTAAAATGGAACACAAGAAAACCTGCAACTTCTTGACCGAGAGAAGGGAGGAAAGCTAACTGTCTTTATTATGAGAATAGAAAAACTAGCTACAAAGATACAATATACCAGCCTTATATAGGCTACAGAGAAAATAGAAAAGTAATGGAAAATAACGAAAAGGATAATCCTAACCGAAAATACAACATAACAAACTAACTGACTAAGGCATTATAATGATTATTTCCAGCCCCCCCCCCCCCCCCCCCCCTTCAAGTTGGTATTTGCAAACAATTGCAAATACCTAACTTGCCAAGCAAGAATTGTAATTGTGATCGTCCAATGGCTTTTGTAAAAAGGTCTGCTAGGTGTAACTTTGTAGAGACGCGGCTTGGTGAGATCATTCCAGATTGCAGCTTCTCTCTAACCAGGTGACAATCAAGTTCTATGTGTTTTGTTCTTTCATGGTAAACTGGGTTTGAGGTTGTGTAATGCAGCCTGATTATCACAATATAATAGGATCGGTGTCAAATTGTCAACCTGAAAATCTTTAAGTAGATTTATTAACCAGGTCAACTCACAACACACATCAGCCATGACAATGTACTCTGATTCAACAGAGAATTTGGACACTGTATTTTACTTTTTGGTCTTCCATGAGATCAAAGCTGGTCCTAATTTTACACAGAAACCTGAAATTGATCTTCTCGTCATCGGACAAGCCGCCCAGTCAGCATCGTAATAAGTTTCAATTTTAAATATTTGATTTGCAAGAAAGATCAAACCTTGTCCAATAGAGCCTTTAATGTATCAAAGGAATTTATAGGCCATATGTAAATGAGTATCCTTCCGTTTTCCCATAAATTAACTAAAGATATGAACAGAATATTGCAGTTATGGTCTAGATACAGTAAGATATAATAATTTTCCAACCAAACATCGGTAATGAGCTGGATCATCAACATCTTTTCCATTTGAATCTGTTAATTTATGGTTCTGTTCAACGGGGATTTGACTGGGCTTGCATTCAGTCAAGCCAACATCTTTCAGTATTTTATAGGCGTAATTTTGCTGAGTTAGGTGAATACCATCTTGGTTCCTGGTGATTTCCAATCACAGAGAGAATTTTAGGTCCCCTAGATCCTTGATTTTGAATTTGTTGTGTAGAAAAATTTTGAAATCTTCAAGACTTTTAGGATTGGTGCCAGTCAGAACTATGTCATCGACATAGATTAATAATGCAATAAAACAATCAGTGTTTGTCCTGGTGAAGTGGGAGTGATCTGTTTGTGATTGGAGAAAACCTGCAGCTTCTATTGTTGTGGAGAATTTGGCAAACCATTGCCTCGAGGCATGTTTTAGGTCATATAAGGACTTCATTAAGCGGCAAACAGGTGTTTTATAATCGCTTATAATGCTACAACCTTGTGGAATGTGTATGTAGACTTCCTCTAACAAATCTCCTTGAAGGAATGCGTTATTAACATCTAGCTGGAGCAATGACCATCCTCGAGCAACAACAGCAAGTAAGCTCCTTATAGTAGTCAGTTTGACTACCGGTGCAAAAGTGTCCCTCAACTTGTGTATACCCTTTTGCGACTAGACGTGCTTTGTGTCTCTCAATTGAGCCAACTGACTTGTATTTGATTTTGTAAATCCATTTGCAACTTAGAACCTTCTTTCCAAGAGGCAATTCAGGGACCCGCCATGTTTAATTTTCTTCCAAAGCAGAAATTTTTAGTGTCATTGCTTCTCGTCATTTAGGATCCTGAAATGCTTCAGCATATGTTTTTGGTTCTTCAAGGAGCATGATTCCAGCATCTGTGGGTTTTGCTAGAGAGCAAAAAAAATCCTTTTGCCAACGTGGTGGTTGAATTAGGGCCTGTTTGGGAAGGCTTTTCAGAAAGGAGAAGGAGCGGTGACAAAAGAATGGTAGGAAAAGGAGCTTTTGGAAAATGTCTATTAGAAAAGGAGAACTGTTTGGGTGAATTTCTTTTGCAGAGCTTTTCAAAAAGGAGAAACGCTTTATAAATCGTTTGACAAATCTCCGTTGCGGTAACTTTTTTTATTAAAAATGTGCGTCCGGGAGAAAAGACGCAATTATTTCGCCGGGGCAGGTTTTTTTCGCCCGGGAGCGAATTTTTCGTCGGGTGGTGGTTTTTCTCGCCCTGGCGTGAATTTTTCGCACGGGCGTGAATTTTTTGACCGGGCGCGATATTTTCGCCCGGGGGCGATATTTTCGCTTGGGCGCGAATTTTTCGGCCAAACCCTATATTTTCGGCCGGGTCCCAATTATTCGGCCGGGTTCCAATTTTTCGGACGGACGCAAATTTTTTGAACGGTCGCGAATTTTCCGGATGAGCACGAATTCTTTCGGAAGACGGCAAATTTTTCGGACGGGCGCGAATTTTTCGGACGGGGACTAATTTTTCGACTAGGCAGGAAAATTTTGCCCGGACGCGAATTTTTTGCACGGACGAGAATTTTTCACCCGGACGCGATATTTCTGCTCGAAAGCGAAAAAAATAGCTTACAAGCGAAAAAAATACACGACCGGCCAAAAAAATCACGAACGGGAAAAAAATAACGTCGAGGCAAAAAATTCGCTCACAGGGGAAAGAAATAGTGCCCAGGCGAAAAACCGCTCCCGATCAAAAAAATCGCGCCCGGGAGAAAAAAATCGCGCCCAGGCAAAAAAATTGCGCCCGGGCGGAAAAATTGCGCCCGGGCGGAAAAATTGCGCCCGGGCGGAAAAATTGCGCCCGGGCGGAAAAATTGCGCCCGGGCGAAAAAATTGCGCCCGGGCGAAAAAATCGCGCCCGGGCGAAAAAACCGCGCCCGGGCGAAAAAACCGCGCCCGGGCGAAAAAAACCGCGCCCGGGCGAAAAAACCGCGCCCGGGCGAAAAAACCGCGCCCGGGCGAAAAACCACGCCCGGGCGAAAAAACCGCGCTCGGGCGAAAAAATCGCGACCGGGTGAAAAAATGCCCCCGGGCGAAAAAAAACGTGTGCGGGCGTAAAAATCGCCCGCGGGAGAAAAATCACGCGATGGAGAAAAAATCGCGCTGGTGTAAAAAAGTTGCGCCCGGGCAAAAAAAATCGCTTCGGTGCAAAAAAATCAAGTCGGACGAAAAACCGGCTCGGGCGAAAAATACACGCTCGGGCGAAAAAAAATCATGCACGAGCAAAAAACCGCACTCGGGCGAAAAAAACTCACCGGGCGAAAAACCGCGCGCCCGGGCAAAAAATTCCAGCCCGGGCAAAAAATGCCAACCAGAGCGAAAAATGCTAGCTCAGGCGAAAAATCCGCGCCTGGGCGAAAAATTCGGGCCCGACGAAAAATTCGCGCCGGGCAAAAAAATTACGCTCGGGAAAAAAATCGCGCCAAGACAAAAAAATCAAATTGTAGATTTTTTTAAGAGATAAATGTTTTTGAATGAGAAAGTGCTTTTCGAAAAGGTTGAAAAGTAGGTGACATGTGACTTTTCCAAAAGATGAGCAAATGGAGTTTTTTGCGATAGCTTTTCCCACCGATAGACAATCCAAACGGTCTATTAAGTGTGGTAGCGTTTTCCAGAAAACGAAAAGGAGCTAAAAAGCCCTCCCAAACAGGCCCTTAGTCTGTTGATCTTCTAGGCTGTGGAAAAGAAGAGGGAGACTGGAAGTTTGGAGTATCTCGAATAACAGGGGTGTCTACTGTTGTTGGTATAAGACTGTGATTACTCCATACAATATAAACTGGGTAAAACTAATTTAGTAGCTGGTTCTCTTTCGCGATATTTGGATGACACAATTACCTACGGTAGTTTGCAAAATCTCACAGCTATCACTACATCTCAATTAGATGGGTTATTGCAGGATTATAAAAATGATGTGTTTTCACAAAAATTGTTTACCAAATTACCTAATAATAATACTTATCCAAATTGGGCAAAACATGGAGAATATCTATATTATAAACACTGACTTTAAATTCCTGAAAATTCTCCAATAAAAGCATTAATAATTACAGAAGCACATAATACATGTTTTTGGGGTCATTCAGGCATATGTGGCACCATGCATAGGATGCAGCAACAGTTTCATTGGTTAAATTTAAAAATAGAGGTCACAAAATAAATTAAGAAGTGTAAAATCTGTCAACAAGCTAAACCTGCAAATCATTCTCCTTTTAGATTATTACAACCTCTACCTACCCCAACAAAACTATGGTCAGATGTAAGGATAGATTTTATAACTCATTTGCCAACCTCCAATGGATTTTCCATAATTTTAGTACTTGTCGATCGTTTTTCAAAAGCTGCTCACTTTGGGCCTATGAAACTGCCATTAACAGGACCTCTAGTTGCTTCAGTTTTCTAGGATAACGTAGGAAAATTACACAACTGCCTAAAACGATAATTTCAGACCACGATCCGGTTTTTCAAAGTAACTTTTGGAAGGATATCTTTAAAATACAGGGTGCACAATTGAAATTTAGTTCAGTGTATCACCCTCAAACTAATGATTTAACGGAAAGGGTGAATCATTGCCTTGAACAGTATTTACGCCTATTTACTTTCAAACACCCGAATAAACGGTCTTTTTATTTAAGACCAGCTGAATTTCGAGGTTATGTTCGGTAGCGCACCTCCTGGTTTACTTTCGTATTGTGCAGGTACCACACAAAATAGAAGGAGTGGAGATGATGATGCGGACTCGGGATGAGCTTATACAGGATTTGCGTGATGATCTAAATAAATCGCAGCAAAGAATGAAGATGAATGCTGATAAACACAGCACAGATATACAATTCCAAACAGATGACAGGGTATTATTGAGACTACTACATCCATATCGGCAATTATCGATCAAACGACCAGCAACACGCAAACTAGGCTTGAGATACTATGGCCCATTCAGGATTACAGAAAAAATAGGGCAAACAGCTTACAAATTCAGTTTGGGAAAGAGCAGAAAACTTACGGCGGGCGAGCCGACGGCAATCTCCCAGGCCAGGAAGATGAAAATCCCAGTTTCCGCTCACTCTGACGTTTTCCCGAGCACTGGGGAACTAGGTTTTCTAAAGGCACCGTTCAGATCAAATCTGCCATTTGAGGGGCTGAGAAGTTGCCGGCTGTAAAAATTAATATTACCGTTATATTTGTAATTATTATAGAAGAGTAATTATATATGCAAATCCATTTTGACTATAGGATTATGTGTAAACCAGAAAATTTTACGTTCAAATCAATTTGTTATGTGCAAACCAAAAAAATTTACGTGCCGGAGAGGCAAGAACTGGAGGTGGGGGAGACATTTGCCGGCCAGAAGGTTGGACGAACTGCCGCACTGAGGAGAGTGATGTCACGGTTTCACCAAACAGTGGATGAACTGCAGCACTGAGAATCGGTGAGAGAAGGAGCTCGCTGGTTTGCTGGAGGGCCTTGGCGGGAGAAGTAACCAAGCAGTGGATGAACTGGAGGGAAGATATCCAATGCCGGCGAGCTGGAAGCACGAATCGACGACCCGGAAGCACAGAGCTGCCGAAGAAGGTTGAAGCCTTCTCGTCGGGGGTTTCGCCGAAGCTGCCGAAGCTTCGTCGGGGGTTTCGTCGACAGTTGCAGGACGGATTAGATCCCGTCGAAGCTGTCGAAGAAGGTTGCAGGCGGATTCGTCAACAGTTGCGGCGACTTGGAGGAGCTTCGTCGGGGGTTTCGTCGACAGTTGCGGTGACTTGGAGGAGATTCGTTGGGGATTTCATCGACAGTTGCAGGAGGGGTCGTCGTCGACTTGGAGGAGCTTCAGCGCCGGCAATACTGGAAACGGCGAGAGGGAGCGGCGGTGACGGGCTTCCGTCGGGAGGAAACAGCGGACGAACGCCGAATTAGGGCTGGCTGGGAGAAATCGGGCTGCACTTAGGTGATCTCACGATTTAGGGTTTTTAGTCTTACTTGAGGATGTCTTTCTTTTTGTTGGTTTGCACATAGTGAAAATAGGGGTGCACTTAAACACACTCTTATATAAATAGCCTGATAATTTGTCTTCTTCCCCCTCGTCTTTCCTTTTCCCTGCCATTAATGGCTTCATCTGTTTCTTCCTAAAATTTGCTGAGAAGTTGCCAACAACCATGCTCGGGAGGATGACATTCGCGTTGATGGGATAAACATTGGAGAATGAGAAAATAAATAAATAAGGAGAAATACCTTTGGAGAGGAGCTTAGGGGCGACCACCAGTCCCCACGGCAAGTCTTCTCCTCCAAATATACGACGACCGGCGGTGGAATAAGGTAGCGCCGCAGCGGGGCGAAGACGAAGCTACGCGAATTGGAGGGCAAAACGGGAAATCCAAAATTTTGAGCGGCGGACAAACATTTAGCATTGTAGTTCTTGGGAGCTCATTTATTAATAAAAAATAAATTTTGAAGGCCAAACTGCCGAAGATGCTTTTCTTATTTTACTTTATCTTATTTTCTTGTTTAATTCCTGTAACCATTTACTTGCATATTATTATTTATTTATTTTATTATAATTACAAAGCAAGCCTAACACAATTGCTTAACGTGAATATATGTATAAAAAAGTATTTGGTAAAAGCTCTGGAAATGGAATTCTTTTCAGTACAAGAACTACTACGCTCCCATATTGGCTATTTATTCGCGTTTTATAGGTGGAAACGATATAGGTTGGAAGGAGATGGAAACTTCAGGTTAAGCTTGATAGAAAAAATCATTCTTTTACTCTGGTTTTTGGTTAACTTTTATAGGTGGAAGATGAAGACATGCACAAGGGAAGACTTAGGTGTAACACAGAAAAAGCATTCAAATTTTATAATATGTTTTTCACGCCATTACAGAGCAACAGATGGAGGTTATATAGCATCTTGGTGCCGGTTACAAAACATTTAATAAAGCAGATAACAGGTAGGGATTTTTTATTAAATGCAGCACTAACTCTTGATACATTTTCAATGCAGAGATATAATACTAAGCCGCCTGGATATGGAAGGATCGGTTGATCATTGATGGCGGTTCAGATTTCAACTTCTACACCCCCTCTAAATCTGGACCGTTCTTTACTCCAAGCCTTTCCCGCAACTCTATAAATCGATGTCTTGGCAATGGCTTGGTCATTATATCAGCTAGCTGGTGTTGTGAGGGACAGTACTCCAGCTCAATCATCTTTTTCTCGACAATCTTTCTGATGAAGTGAAATCGGATGTCGATATGCTTACTGCGAGCATGAAAAACAGGGTTTTTTGGCAAAGCGATGGCCGAAGTGTTGTCGCAGATGATTTTTACTCCCTTCTTCGCTTCGACTTCTTCTTTTTCTTCATTCTTGCATATTTCCTTCTTTAGTTGGTCAAGCCAGATGGCTTCGCATGCAGCAGCGTTGAGAGCCATGAACTCCGCTTTTGTTGTGGATAACACCACGGTTGCTGCTTCCTTGATTTCCAGGAGATAGGACTGGATCCGAGGAAGAAAATAAACCCTCTTGTGCTTCGCATGTCTTCCAGATTGTCAGCCCAATCTGAGTCGGTGTAGCCCATGAGAGTTCCTTTTGCTTCTTTCTTAAAGAGTAAACCGAATGTTTTTGTTCCCTGCAAGTAGCGCAGAATTCTTTTTGCGACATTAAAGTGCGTTTTAGAAGGGGTGTTAACAAACCTGGCAAGGATGTTGACTGAGTTTTCGATGTCTGGCCTTGAGTTTGTAAGGTATATGAGAGAGCCGATTAAGCTTCTGAATTCTTCTTTGTCTGCTGATTCTTCTTCCTCTTTCTTAGCAGTAAACTTTTCTGGGCGTGACATAGGGGAACAGAAGAATTGCATTCCTCCATGTGAAACTTCTTTAGAAGAGATCGAGTGTACAGCTTCTGTGATATAACAAATCTGCAGCCAAGGTGTTTGATTTGTAGCCTCAGAAAATATTTCAAGTGTCAAAGGTCTGTCATTTCATATTTCTCCTTCATCTTTTATCTGAACTCATCAATGAGTTTGAGGTTGGTACCGGTGACAACAAGGTCATCTACATATAGGCTCACAAAAATGCTTTCATGTTGTTCATTCTTTATATATAAGATTGGTTCGTTAGGGCAAGGAACAAATCTTTCACTGATGAAATAGGCATTAATATTATGGTGTCATGCACGGGGGCTTATTTTAACCCGTAGAGGGCTTTGTGAAGCTTGTAAATTTTGTTTTTCTGCCCCTTTACTTCAAAGTCAGGTGGCTGGTTTACATACACATTTTCGGCTATTTCACCATTAAGAAAAGCTGATTTTACATACAGTTGAAAAATTGGTAAATTATTTTGGGCTGCAAAGGCTTGTATCAAACGAATTGTTGTCATTCTCGCTACGTGGGCAAATGTCTCTTCAAAGTCTACATCAGATTTCTGTGTAAAACCTTTTGCTACCAATCGTGCTTTATATTTGTGCAAATTTCCATCTTCATTGAGTTTTGTTTTAAAGATCCATTTGCGGCCAATTATGTTGTGGTTGGGGGTGTGTCTACTATAGACCATGTGTGGGTTTTTTTCTATTGCATCTAGCTCCTCCTGCATGGTTGTTCTCCATGCTTCTTCTGCAAATGCTTCTTTAAAGGTGGTAGTTGTTGTTGCAAAGCATGCTTCCTCGGTTGCCTTATATATATCTTCAAGTGTTCTGGTTTTAATGGGTTGTGATGATCCATCATCTGAGTTTTCTTGTTCTGATTCAGGTATTGGTATGTTGTCATGGAGGGGGTTAGGAGTGACCTTTAGCTCAACCGACAGCATGGGGGAGGATTGATGTATTTCTGAATCTGATGCCCAATTCCAGTTGGATTATTCATGAAATGTGACATCCGTTGAGATGATTATTTTGTTATTGTTTGGTTAAGTAACCTATATCCTTTGCTTTCACTGTTATAGCCAAGGAACACACATTTCTGTCCACTTGCTTCCAGTTTGTCTCTTCCTTCTTTGCTTTTGTGTGCATAGGCAATGCAACCAAATACTCTCAGATGAGTCACAACAGACTTTATGTTATAGATTATTTCATATGGGGTTGTGCGGGGTAGTGCCTTGGTGGGTATTCTGTTTAGGATATAGATGGTTGTGTTAGTGGCTTCTCCCCACAGCATCTTACGGTAGGAGGCATGTATCATCATGGTTCTGGTCATTTCTACTACTGTCCTGTTGTGTCTTTCAACAACTCCATTTTGCTGAGGAATTTGGGGGGGTTGTGAGCTCTCTTCGAATTCCAGCATTTTCACATAGTTTGTTAAATTGTGATGAAAGGAACTCACCTCCTATATCTGTTCTCGCAGTCTTTATTTTTCTTTCTAGTTGGTTTTCCACTTGATTTTTGAAGTTTTTGAAGTATTGATATGCTTCAGATTTTTGGACTAGGTGAAAGAGCTACATATATCTGTTGAAATCGTCCACAATTAGTAGATAGTATCTTTCCTCCAAGTGATGTAACAGGAGCTGGTCCCCATAAATCCAAGTGAAGAAGGTCAAGTGGTGCACAGCTTCTTTGAAGAAATACTTTTGGAAAAGGATTTCTATGGGTTTTTGCTTCAGCACAGACAGAGCAAGTTTGGGGTTTTAGTTGTTTCTTTGGTAGTCCCTCAACAAATTTTTCATTTTGTATTTTTTGAATGGATTGGTAACAAATATGACCAAGCTTATGATTCCAAAGGGAGGAAGCATGACTGGACTGGGAATCTGTGGCAACACTCGTCAGGTTTAGGTGGCTGCCCGGTTTCAAAATTAGGGTAAAGATATTGTTGTCACTCATGTTGGTTGAGGCAACTATTGTATTACTCTTTTGTTCAATGATGTCACAACTTCTTAAATTAAAGACGACTTTAAATCTTTTGTTCATCTATTATCCTACACTCAATAGGTTTTGAGAGAGTGTTGGCACAAACTGTACATTGGAGATAGGTTTAGTGGCGTCTTGTGGTGTGATTATGTAACACCTCTACCCGTCACGTGTAATATAATAGAATGTCCGGCCGGAATCCCACATCATATTGCACAAACAGGCGGAGAAGTTACTAAATAATATCAAAGACCATCGAACCCTAACACAGAGCATTCTAACGAAAGCTTCATGGTTGAAAACTTGAACTCAAGTATCACAAAGATTGCCCACTATAAGAGAATAGTAATGCATACAAAAGACATAGTGTGGCCTTAAGGCCTTACAGTTCCTCTTTAACAGTGTGGTTTCCATACATCGACGTGCAGGCCGGCCACACATGAACAAAACACGACAAAAAGCATAGCCTTCAAGGGCTAGCAGCAGCAGCAGGGACATCAGCCCTTTACTTCCCGCTTGGTCCTCCATTACCTGCACACGGACAATCCACCAAGCGGTGGCAAACAGGGAAACGGTCAGCATTCAGCTGACCAATTATAATGACCCTGCCCATGGCATGGGGCAGCGGAATTCCTTCCCTGCAAAGCATTTTATTCACACAGCATAAATGTATAACAATCCACCAAGGACGTGTACAACTGTATGGGTCAATACATATCACAAACGCCGGCACGACGACCAGACATTCCGTGTACTCAGGGCACATTATTGGTGTACCGGAAAACCAGGGTCCCACCACCGTTCAGAGGTCCCAGACATGACGGTCCATTATGAGCATTCCTAGTCTTTACGGCGCGCAGGCCAAAGACTCTCGCTATGTGATCCTAGCAGGGCCTTAAGCACCCACGGTTAGACAACCATAACGCGGGTACAGATCCACCTTTCCCGTTGCTCAAATTCGTCAGACTCAAACCTGGACTGATGCAGGTACGGCTTCACCTGTCCTGTTCGCCACACAGGCATTTCGCAGTTGCAGCCCAACGGCTCAACTTCACAAAAATTGACACTCGCGGCCACAGGAATTGAACACCAAGTACCAACTCTCAAATCTTCTTCCTGGATTTCCTCCAGTACTTTCTGTTGCTCTATGCCATAAGTGTCCATCAAGGATTTCACACAGATTTCCAAACAAAGTATCACCAATCCAGACCAACTCGTCTGGATGGGCTTCACACAGTATGTCTAACCGTACTCCACACTTCCGGTTCTAATGCAACATAATAAGGGATGAAACACAACATCCCAAGGGAATCACTTCGACTTCCACCTTTTGGTGGAGGATTTCATGCATATGCAGGAAAGAAAAACTTCACTTATCCAAGAAAGAAATCGTTACCCTAGGAAGACGCTTCGGAGCCATGGAGAAAAACAAGACTGATGAACGTCACCGCAACGGCCTTGCCTTCGCAGATCTGGCCTCGGCTCACGATTTGGACCACCGTAGCACCACCGGCGGCCGGAGTTCTCTTCTTTTCCCCTCCCTTGCTCTCCCTTCTCTCTCCTTCTTAGAAAGAGAATGATAAGTATGGAATGAGAAAGAACTCATCCATTCTCGTACTTAACCCTCCAGGAAACACCCAGGGCCATTAGATCTTCATCAAAGGAAACGAACGACTCAGAATTGCTCTGAAAAGTCTATTTTTAGGCTGACACGGCTTGTGACATGCTCGTGTCACAGGTCGTGTACTGGAAGCGGTACACGAACCAACTCAACCCGAACAGGACACGGCCCTGTGACACGCCCGTGTCATAGGTCTTGTGCCCTGACATGGCTTCAGACACACCCGTATTCACCAAGCCTTATTTCCTTAGAAAAATCCAGAGAAGGACACAGCCTAGGACACGCCTGTGTCCTTGGCCGTGTGGGGATCCCTGACCAAATACAGAGAAGGACACGGCTTAGGACACGCCCGTGTCCTTGGCCGTGTGCCCCAACACAGAGCAGGACACGACTTGGTACACGCTCGTGTCTCAGGCCGTGTTGCCCAGTCTAAATTTCACTTTGGGATTTTGGGGTATTACAACCCTCCCCTATTTATAAAAATTTCGTCCCAAAATTTAATCACAGTAAGGAAACCCAGCAATCACCAGCATGTTATAACTTCAACATGTCCGTTATAACAAAAGACGCATTATACAAAAGTTTAAACAAACAACTCGGGAAACTCAGCTTGCATAGTCTGCTCCCACTCTCATGTTAGCTCCTCACGACCACAATTGTTCCACCGGACTTTGACCATCCCGATTGTCTTGTTACTCAACTGTTTATCGGCTCTATCTTCGATCTGAATGGGCCTAACCTTCGTCGTTAGCCCACTGCCAACTGATACTTGATTTGCATCAACCACCTGTGATGGCTCTTTCACCGCTTTCCACAACACCGAGACATGAAGCATATCATGCAAACCACTCAGCTACAACGAAAGTGCTAACCGATGGGCAGCTTCACCAACACGCTCTACCACTTCAAACGGTCCCAGATACCTCGGGCTCAGCTTTTTCAGTCGTCGTATCCTGGACACACCTTTAAAGAGTTTAATCTTCAAGTATACTCAATCGCTCACCGCAAACTCCACGTTTCGGTGTTTGGCATTGTATGTAACATCCCTCAAACAACTAGACCCCTAGAGATAGTTTTGTCATGACTAGGTGAAAACTCTAGAAAGTCCATAAAGGCCAAGTGAGCCTAGGAATGTGGATGAGACCACTATGGTCTGCACATAGTAGATTTCTGAACCTTGATTTAAGGTGATCATGGGGATTCACCAAGACTCCAAGACCCCACCCATACCTTCATAACCCTAGTGAGGGGTCAATGGGTCACTAAGGACCCATGGAAGGCAGTCAAAGGAGCTAAGTTGACCAAAGTCAACTATAACCCTAATTGGGTCAAACTGACCTGCACAAGGGTCAATTGGAGTCCCTTAGCAAAGTGGACCCCACTCATACCTTCATAACCCTAGTGAGGGGTCAATGGGTCACTAAGGACCCATGGAAGACAGTCAAAGGGGCTAAGTTGACCAAAGTCAACTATAACCCTAATTGGGTCAAACTGACCTACACAAGGGTCAATTGCAGTCCCTTAGCCAAGTGGACCCCACACATACCCTCATAACCCTAGTGAGAGGCCAAAGGGTCACCAAGGACCCATTGGGACCAATCAAAAAGGCTAGATTGACCAAAGTCAACTCTGGACCTAAAATGGTCAAAGTTCCCTAGATAAGGGTCAAGTGACCTTCAAGGGCCAATCCAACCCCCACCTTGACCCTAGGGGAGGCCAATGGATCGCCAAGGATTCATTAAGGAAACCTCAAGGACCAAATTGACCTAAGTGGGCCATAGTCCAAGTTTGGGTCAAGCTAGCCCAAATGGGCTAACTCAAGCTCAAGCCCATTTTGATTGGGCTAACCTTGTTTTGATGAGTGAAATGGACTTGTGGGCTGCCATTGGGTTAGGTAGGAGCCAAAATTCAGCTTGGTGTGTAGGAGAGAGAAAGAGCTACCATGGAGGAGAGAGAAAGAGAGGGAAGAAAAGGGAGGAGGACTTTGGGCTCCTCCTTCCCTTCCCCAACGACTCCATTCAACTCACTAGAATAAGGGGAGCAATTCCACTTCAACCAGCTAGCTTTGACTGGTGTGATCCATGCTTCATCCCCCACCTACCATGGCCGAAATTTTTGACCAAGGAAGCCATTAATGGCAATGCAGCCTACAGCCACCTAACACCCCAATTCTCCTCCTTAAAAGATTCACTGGAGTCCAGGGATTGATTCCCACACATTTCCTGAAGAAGCCAAGGGTTTTCACTGTGTTGTTGAATAAACCCGACCACCACCACCACCATGGCATCCCGGCGATCCTCCCGATTTCTGGCTGCCAAAAAGGTCCTCCTCCACTCCTTCTTGCATGGGCAGATCTTAGGAATCCTTAGGGCCGAGGTTCGGGCTCAATTGAGCTCGATCCGATTCTCAAAATCATGGTTTTTCCATGAAAATTCATCTTGTCGGGTTCACCGGAACAGTGCTCCCCGGCGGCCGTGCCGCCGCCTGGAGATAGCCACGACCACCACGAAGGTGTTGGCGACGGTGGCCGGATCGCCGGCGGCAGCAGCTGGAAGACGGCCTAGGCGGGATAAATCTGGGCCGTCTGCTGGAGGTAGAAGATGACGGGATTCCGTCCGTTTTGCGCCAAGATTCGTGCAGATAGATAAATATAAACTATAGCTTTTGTGTATTATGATTTCATTTATGTCACAGATTTTGCATTTAATGTTATTAATTTTTAAAAATACTTAAAGGCCTTTTTAGAGAAAATGTTCAACACATAAAATGTAGCCCTATGGGTCTACTATCATACAAAATTGGTTTGAACCAATTTGGGTGCCTGGTTTGACCAGGGCACCCATTTTGGTGGGGTCTATACATATGGCTAGGCAGACATTAAATTGAATTCCCACACCTCATCATTTGCCCAAATGAGTTGAAATTTTGACAGGGAGTCACCCTAACCCATATCTAAACCCTGCCCAAAAATGGGAATTTTTGGTGATAATTTTTCTATAGTTTTGTTAATAATTTAATTTATCTAGGGTAATTTAATTTAGGGGTTAAATGAACTCCAAATCCATCCAAAGTTTTGTGGGTGGTGTATGGTGTCAATATTAAGCTCTGGTTAAAATTTCATTAATTTTGGAGGTGATTTGAACTGAAATCTTGCAAACCCTAGCCTTGCCTTAAAAGGGCATTTTGGTCCAAAAATGTATTTTTGGCTTAGAGTGTCCAATTCACCTCAAAAGAGGTTCAAATTTGGGCCTCTGACTTTGCATGACTTTTTGCACCTTCCCATAAAAAATGGGGATGATTGGAATTGATTTGGCCCAAGATCCTAGGTCAAACCCTGAGGAAGGGCTTTTGTACCTTGTGAAGGGCATGCGGCCAAGACAATTTGTATGACCATGAAATTTTGTAGGGAGGGTACTAGGGTAATTAAAACCCTCTGGTGAAAATCTTAGAGGATTTTGGAAAGGTTGGGACTCACAAAACTCTAACCCTAATTTAGGGCACAAATATAGTAGGGTTAGAATAAGCTAGTTAAACTCCTTCAAATAATATTAAATTTTGGTAGAATGGACATAAGGATATAATGAACCTCTGGTAATTTAATTAAAAATTTTGGGTTAATAATTGTAGTACTTCCTTTGTAACACAAGGGGATGCCCTAATTAATAAATTAATCATTTTGGTCCCTCTGTCCCTTGGGAGGTCATGAAAGTTTGGAAGAGAAAGTTTTAAATAAATTGTTCAATAATTTATTTGAGGCTCTTTACTGATAAATAAATTATGAAATTTGACACAAATCATTTATATGCCCTTAAAATCATACTTGCATTTTCTATGAATTTTTGGAAGTAATATAGTCTTACATATCTCTTTAAATGAATTATTAAGGAATAAATTGAAATAAAATTTGGGGCCAAAACCTTACTGAAAAAAATTGGATATTTTGGAGAGTAAGTTGAATACTTAATTTTAATATCATATAAAATTGGTGGAATGATATCTTGTCTGAAATTGGTACTTCATGTTCAATATTGGAACTTTTAGTCACTATAATAATTAAATAAATTATTAAATAAATAGGAAAATTGTGGATCTCTGGTTTTAGGGCTTAAAGATCATAATGGATCTCCAATAATTATTATAGGAGTACTGGATGATTATTTGATGTACTTCCCATTTTACATGACATTTAACATTGGTGGTCTGCATTTAGTAATTTTTGAAAGTTGTCCATTAATTTGTTTGAAGTTTATTACTTCTTAATCACTTATGAGATTTGACTCAGAGTATTTATATGCCCCTACAATCATGCTTGAATTTTCCTTGACTTTTTGGAAATAATATTGTCCTACTTATCCATTTAAATGAATTATTGCAAGTTATAATTGAAATAAAATTAGTGGCCTAAACATTGCTAAAAAATTAGGAGACCATGGACCTTAGGCTAAATGTTCACATTGGGTATAACATAAATCTGGAGAAATTTTATCTTGTCTAAATTTGGTACTTCCTGTTCAAACTTGAAGATTTTGGCCACTATGAAAATTTAATAAATTATTAGATAAATAGGAAAAATTGTGAATCTCTGGATTTGGGCAACAAAGGTCATAATAGACCTCCAATAATTATTATAGGAGTACTGAATGACCATTTGATATACTTTCCATTTTACATGGCATTTAACCTTAGTGGTCTGCATATAGTAAATCTGCAAAAAATATGTTGGAGTATAAAGTTGGGTACATGAGTCGGGATTAATGGGCGTAGGTTTGGATAAATTAGAATGAGTTCATCATTTGAGTTAGGATGAGTAAGGGGTTGGTTTTGGCTAAATGTTAGATGGTGCTCGGGATCGACGAAAGATCGTCTAACCCGTAGGAGGAAGTGTCAAAATACTAGGGTTAGATCCAATGCAATAGTTAAGGGATATGGGATTGGGTATCAACCAATAAGAATAAGTGCCTTGTGAAAGGGAACTTTGGGCTTCAGCCCATCATAGCTCCTAGTGCCCTCGAGAGCCCTTCACGGGGAATACCTTGGGCAATCCTGGGCTAAACCTAAGTCGTAGGCATAAAATAAAATGAAGAGCAACTAGTAAGTTTAGGGTTTCACATTATCACACCCCGATATCTCGGGAGATAGATTGGGTCACTCGGGCAGTAAGCCCAGTGGTTATGGTGATGGGCAGGTTAGCCCGACGAGCTTTGGCTTGGTAATGGTTTGTGATGGGCAGGATAGCCCGGCGAGCTTTGTTTCGGGGGTTGATTATTGACGGACGTAATGGTCCGGGGAGCTTTGGCACGGTATTTGTTACATAAGGTTGCATGTGCATAAAGTATAAGGTGGTGGGTCTTCGATGTTGGAGGGTCGATGCACCGACGCCAACACGTTGACTCGGCAAGTGTGGTGTAGCACTTGGCCAAATAAAGTCCGGTGCGCCAGCCGACAAGAGTACGCAGAAGCTCCGCTTAGTGCACCAGCGTCGAGGCGTACGATAGGTCTGACTGGTAGTGTTATTACCGGTTTAGAGGTGGGCGAGGCCCAACCCACCGCTTCCGTTTAGCACTACGGGGGTATCCTGGGAGGTTCGACTCTAGAAAGGGGGAACTAAAGGTCTGTGTACATAGAGTTGAGTGGGTGAGTTGCACTTGCATGTTCACGCCATGGCATAATTGTATTTCATAGCATAACCATTACCTGACATGCACCTAATGTATAAGTGGTATGAGACACTCTATACATTAGGCCCTACAAAACGACCCCTTGGCTTATAAGTTCGCGCGAGCGTGCTTATAAGTCAAGGTTCTTATTTAGTACTACATATTTATGCTTGCTAGTAAAACTGACACCATATTGTATAAATCGGTATGAGACTTTTTATACGACAGGAGCCCTGCAAGAGATCCCTTAGCTTATGTGTATTCACATAAGTTGAGGTTACTTTCTTATTCAATTCTTATATCATTATTATCATCTCTTATACCTTAGAACTGATAGATTAGTTCCGCTATCATCTGCTATTTGATATTCTCCAACTTCATGTCCTTTCCTTTCCTTCTCCCCGCTCGGTACTTAGGAGCTATGGTGGAAGGGGCGGGGGACGATAGGACTTAGTCTTTTAGACTAACGGTTTTTGAACCACATCATTTTAGGGGACCACGGAGCCCAGCATGGAGGAGCAGCCCCGGAGGTCGGCACGCTTGGAGATCGGACAGTCTAGTACCGGAGTCCAGATAGCAGAGACTGTGAGTCCCGACAACTAGTAGTTATATTAGTTTGCTTCCGCGATGAGCGATTTATAGTGAGGACATGATGTACCAGGCATAAGCCCGAAATTTTTGTTATATGTCCTATCTGTGGACACTCCCTTCGTGGTGCTTATTTACTATTCATGTGTGAATTCTGTGGACTTGCTTAATTTATTACAACAGTTGTGATCGATTTGGCCGGCAGGATCGGCGTTTTGTAGTGACGACCTTCCCGGGTGCAAAGGTGTCACCGCAAGGCGGCGGTTCTGGGCCTAAGACCCTAGTGTTTTAAAAGAAAAAAAAATGGGGGTCTTACATTGTAATACTTAACTTGTCTGTCTTGAGCCACCAACAGCCTTTCACTTATCAACGTATAGTTGAGTTGGCATCATCCACCTCCTTTCGCTTGGAAACCTTTGTTTCGCCAATCTCCACCCAAGCCAAAGGTGTACAACATTTCCTACCGTATAAAACCTCAAAGGGCGCCATCTGAATACTAGCTTGGTAGCTATTGTTGTAGGCGAACTCAATCATAAAGAGATGATCTTCCCAACTCTTTTTGAAATCCAGAGTACACATTCGGAACATATCCTCCAACGTCCAGTTGGTCTTTTCGGTCTGACCATCCGTTTGAGGATGAAAGGCCGTACTGAAATGTAATTTTGTACCCAACAGTTGGTGGACTAATTTCCAATCACCCGAAGTGAAATGCTCATCTCGATCACTTACGATGCTACGGGGCACACCGTGCAATCGTACAATAGTATACACATACATCTTTGCCAACTTTTCAACTGAATCGTCCTTCCGATTCGGGATGAAGTGCGACACCTTGGTTAACCGGCCCACAATCACCAAATCTACATCATTTATACGTTGTGATCTCGGCAACCCATGCACGAAATTCATGGAAATATCATCAAATTTCCACACAGGGATATGCAACAACTTCAGAAAATCTCCTGGTTTTTGGCATTCAGCCTTTACTAAGGCACAGGTTTGACATTTAGCAACATAGTGCGCTATGTTCTTTTTCATCCCTGGCCACCAGAAAATTTTCTTCAGATCCTTATACATCTTCGTGCTACCGCGGTGAATCGAATACTTTGTGAAGTGGACTTCATACACCACTTCTTCACGAAGTTTACCCCTATCAGGGACACACAAACGACCGTCCTTTTGAAAAAGGCCGTCATTAAACGAAAACTGTGCATCTGCACTTTCCGCTGCATAGCGTTGTAGACTTTCATCAAGTGATGTTGCTTGTCGAACTCGATCCACCAGGTCACACTGTACCTCCGTCCAGTTTAAGCACGCATTTGTAGTTGAATTCTTATCAACACAAGAAATATCTAATGTTTCCAGTTCTCGAATTAGGCTTTATCAGGAGTATAATGAATCTGGAAGGTGTAGTCACCAAGAAACTCCATCCACCTTCTCTATCGCATATTTAGATCCTTCTGGTCCAACAGATATTTCAGGCTCTTATGGTCCGTGAATATATTCACTTTAACGCCATATAGGTAGTGACGCCACAGTTTAAGTGTGAATATCACCGCCGCCAATTCCAAATCATGGACGGGGTAATTCCGTTCGTGCACCTTCAACTGGCGTGAGCCATATGCTATCACCTTTCCGAACTGTAGAAGAACGCAGCCTAAGCCACTCCCTGAAGCATCACCGTAAACCTCATCATCTCCTGAATCACTCAAATGCATGAGAATTACTTTTAAAAAAAGCGCTCGATGATTTGCAAAATCTTCGTAACACTATGAGCTTAAGATCTCTCTTCAGTAATTCTCATCATTTATTTATTTGAAACTTAATTCTCAAATTATTACATAATCGTGCGCCACAATTACTTTTTTTTCCAAAATATTTGAACGTATCAAACTTCAAAGCGCGACCTTTGACTCCGAAAAATTGAAAATTCTTCATTTTATCTCCAAAAGTTTCCCAATTTTTATACAACATCAAAGAGGGCTTGATTTGAGCATAAAAAAGTCTTCCAAAATTTTCCAATCAATTTTGGGCCTATAATTTGGCCAAATAAATATTATTTAGGCTTTTTAAAGCACCACATTAATTTATAAAATTTCCTAAAAAATTTTTGTAGATAGCCTTCATCAAGGGGAATAACTTTAAAGCTCAAAGATTTTTCCCTAGAAGTATAGATTTTCCTCAGAAAAATCCCCAAATTTCTGATTTGGATTTGGTACGTCCGCATTTAGCCAGTTTAATTCAAATCTTGCGACTAAGATGGAGCCGAGCAGCGGATAAGGTCCTTTTCTCCCCATAGCAAATCTGGCGCCAATACAATGTGGGGGCGTTGATGCTGAGGCGAGGCCGGGGATTAATAAAATCCTCATCATCTGATCTTCATCAAGAAGATCAGACGACAACTAGATTTCCCAACGGTGCAGAGATGGCGGTCTCTACCACCGCCGACCAACAGTTATCTGGATCCAGTGCCACCCGTGGTTAGCTCGTCGGGGGCCGGTGAGTCATTTGATGGTGGTTCGGTGGCTTGGCGGTGACGGCCACCTCCAGAATTTTCAACCCGAGAGCAGGGTGGCACGACTTGCTCTGATCCCGGCGATGCTGCGCCACCCTGTCTCTCTGGTGGTTTTCAAGCCACATCACCACCCCCAACAGGCACGTAGTCTTTCCTCCGGTGGTAGCCCGGCGGCACTACGACGCCGGTCGCCACCGGAGAAATGAAAGCATAGCTCGTCACAAAATTATTACTTTTCAGGTGTCGTCGGAGACGAGATTTCCGGTGGCACAACTGCCTTCCACCGCTAGGGAGGTATCCCTCCAGAGGTGCAGCACCCTCCTAGCGCCACCACCGGCACTAGACAGAGTTCACAATACCCGAGCTTGGAGTTTGGCCTGGGTGGCGCTGGTGGCGCTCGAGCGGCCGGGAAGTGAAGACAACACGTCGAGGGAGTGGGGAATGAGGATGGAAAAGGTTTCCAGCTGAAGTTGGGGGGATCAGGATGTAACGTCCCGATTCATGCTAGGCCCCTCCTGCGTACTTCTTAGTCGGGAGAGCTGACTTGGGTCCAGGGAGTGCAGACGACTAGGCTTACACTCGTGTGGAAAAGAGAAATTGGTGCAGAATAGGACACGGGTAGAGACACGGGCGTGTCCCTACCCGTGCGCATTGAGTAGAACTGGAGAGGCGTTGAGTGGAACTCAACAGGGCGTGTCCCGAGAAGGACACGGGTAGAGACACGGGCGTGTCCCTACCCGTGTCGAGAGGCGTTGAGTGGAACTCAACAGGGTGTGTCCCGAGAAGGACACAGGTAGAGACACGGGTGTGTCCATACCCGTGTCGAGAGGCATTGAGTGGAACTCAACAGGGCATGTCCCGAGAAGGACACGGGTAGAGACACGGGCGTGTCCCTACCTGTGTCGAGAGGCGTTGAGTGGAAAAGGTGTTGAGTGGAATCGATAGGGTTGGTCCCGAGCAGGACACGGGTAGAGACACGGGCGTGCCCCTACCCGTGTGCATATCTCCAGGAAGACGGTCGTGTCTCCCGAGCAGGACACGGGTACGAACACGGGCATGAACACGGCCGTGTTGCGTGACACGGGTAGTGGATACGGGCGTGTCCCTAACCGTGTTTGTGTCCATACGACGCGATAACCGTCGCCGCCGCTTCACCCGAGCGTGACACGGGTAGGAACACGGGTGTGTTTTTACCCGTGTTGGTCCTATTTATATAGGATTGGCCGTTTTCTTCCTCTTCCCAAGCCTTCTTTTCTGTGGAGAAATTGCTGAAGGAGGGAAGGAGTTGCTGGAATCAACTATACTCCGTGGATAGCCAACGCCGCCGAGGAGAAGAAGATGCCATCGAGAAGGGTGTCGAGATCCTTTGTCGGAAACAGCGGAAATGCCGGAAATGATGTGAGTTTCCTCCCCTCTCCCTTGGTGCTAGATCTGTAGTTAATCCTAGGCGAGATATCGACTCAAAAGAGTCTTGATGTGTGAGACGGAGACTCCTAGGATGAGGCCATGCTAGGACTTGTGTTCTAGGGATTAGTCATCTTCAACCTCTCCTTCTTTCAATGTGATGATGGAGATGGTCTCGTGAAGAGAATTGGTCTGATGAGGGTGAATAAGGGAGGAGGATTTCTGTTGTGATTTGGGAAGATCCGTTAAAGGAGGAAGATAAACCGATGTCGTTCATTCCGTCTTAGAATGCATGCAGAAATCTGTGTTCTATGCAAAACGATCTTCGTGGCCTTTTTAAGATGAGACATGGCCAGATCCGGGCTTCCGACTAAACACAAAAGTCATAGGCATTGGAGAGATCTTTCCAGCGAGTGGTTACACATCTTCAGATGAGGTCTGTAGCCACGGAAAAGTCTGATCGAAATTGACGGCTGATAATGTAAACATGCAGAAACTTTAATTTGGAAGTAGCCGTCCTAGAAGCCGATTTCAAGTATGATACAACTAAATCTGGGCTTCCGACTAAACACAAAAGTCGTAGCCCTTAGTAATACCTTTTCAACGATGGGTTACACATTTTCATCGGATTCCCGTAGCTTCAGGAATACCCGGTTGAAGTTCTGTATTTTATATGATTACTGCATACCTTGTCTACTCACTAGTGAACCTAGGGATCTACCATCCAACCATTTTGTTCAAGTAGGTTTACTTTATCATTCGAATTAAAAGATCAACCAACAAGTCACAATAATCCTTCAAGTTATCTACCCTCAATCTCACTACCAATCCTAGTATGGATTACATAAGCAATAGTGATAACTTGAAGGATTATTTTATATGATTACTGCATACCTTGTTCTATTGCTTATGTAATCCCTACTAGGATTGGTAGTGAGATTGAGGGTAGATAACTTGAAGGATTATTGTGACTTGTTAGTTGATCTTTTATATTCCAATGATAAAGTAAACCTACTTGAACGAAATGGTTGGATGGTAGATCCCTAGGTTCACTAGTGAGTAGACAAGTTGGATTGAATAAACAACTAGATATGTGAACCGGTAATGTGAGCTCGAAATGTCTGAAGAGGATTGATTAAGGTTAGTGCATGGATATATAAAGGATTGATAGTGCGTGAATGTTTGCCGCACCTGATCGTATGTGATGATAAGGGATTTGGTAAGGAACCCTTGTGAGTTGTTGAGCTCGAGATGTGAAATAACATGTGGTGTGAGTTGACACGTGGTGTCGTAATCCTGAGTTAAGGATAGTGTGGCAGGTCTACGGGCTTGTCAGTCGTCACACCGACGGGAGTTGACGGTTAGACCTTGGGCGGTTGGGCTTGGTCCTCGGTGCTCATTCCCGGGGCTCCTTTCGTGCCAAGTGAACGGTTGGGCTTGGTCCTCGTGCACATTTCCGAGGCTCCTTCCGGGTCACAACATAGGCTAGTTCGGGGCTAGGATCTCGGTGCACATCTACCCGAGACACCCGATGAGCCATAGTACGCATGTGAGCTCCGCTGTGTGTTCTTAGCGTTGAGGCGTACGGAGGCCTAGGCCAGGTAGTGTGGAGACCATACAAGTAGTGGAGATGCCCGCTCTACTGTTACCGTCTGGCAACGACGGTTGACGTCTGAGAGGTTAGCTACCTGCTCGAAAAGTGGGAACTATAGAGTCTGTGTCGACACAGCAATTGCTTGTGCATGTTCATGGGTGAGTCATAGCCTATCATTCATTGTATAGCATTACATCGCATACTCATGATCCTCATCGTATAAGTTTGTATGGGCACTCTTATACAATGAGTTACTTTTCTGTTGAGCCGATCCTCAACTTATATGTCTGTATGAGCATTCATATAAGTTGAGTTACTTTCAGTTGTAGCTTACTCTCCCTCATACTCTGCTATAGTTGATAGAACTTCTAGAGTAATGATATTTCATTTATTGTGCTGCTACACTATTACAATGTTTACCGATTACACTATGCCACCTGTTTGTACTTATGCTTACATGCTTTATATATATTGTACCTATGTCTATTTCTCCGCCCAGTGCCGAGGAGTCGCTGAGGGAGCGAATGTGAAGCCACTTAGTCTTTATGACTAACGGTTGCTACGTCTTCTTTTTTAGGAGGAAACCCCGCAGGCGGAGCAGCAGCAGGTTTTGCAGCAGTACAGCCAGGCTAGGACAACAGGGCCTGAGGGGACGGTATGGTCGTTACCGTCGGTAACTGATGTGAGTGTGAGAGAGACTTGATGTAGCCCCTTTTGGGCAAAATATTTTACGTACTCTGATTATAGAAGCTTGTTGTAGCTTCTTTACTTGTTATATTTGGAATATTTAATGCTTTGTGTGGATTTTGACTTCTATCTTTATATCATGGTTGGGTTGGCAATGTCTGATAAAGGTAAAGGCCGGCAGAATAGGCGTCTTGTAGTACAGGCTAGCCCGAGTGCTAGTGCTACCGCAAGGCGGCTGTTCTGGGCATAAGACCCCTCTCATGCCGTGTCTTGTGTTCCGGGAGGGGGGGTCTTACACGGGAGCTGCTTGGAAGGTTATCCATTGGAGGTGGCGGAAGGTGGCCGAAATAAGCTTGTGTTTTCCGGCGAGGTAGAGGTTGGGCACGGGTGGGGGAAGCTCGACTGAGCTGGTGTGGGGTTAAGAAGGGGAGGTGGTACTAATTTATAGCCAGGGAGGAGGCCCCTTTCTCCTCCCTCCCCAGTGTGGGACTAAACCGAGAGGAGGAGGAGCTCCTCTTCTTCCTCTAGCCATCTGGCTATCTGGCCTCCACTATGGATGGTAGTAAAATACAAATGACAAGATCTGAAAAAGAATCCTTCATGGGTGGGCCTTGGGCTTTGAGAAAAGAGAGAAAGGAGGGGGAAAATGGGCTTGGGTGTCACCTTGGCCCATGGTTCTTCCCCCAAGTGGGGTTGATGTTTTAGAAAAGCCTATAGAGCTGGGGGGAAAAGATCCATGAGTGTTTGGTGGGTTGGGGTGGTGGAGCCCCTTTTGAAAAAATTCCAGAAATAAGAATTTTTGTGGGTTTGACCAAAGTCAACCCTAGGTTGGTCCCCCATGTTGGTCAAAACCCAAGTGAGACCAAGTCATCGGGGAACGAGTCAAAGTTGGGGTATTGTGGTATAATTGATGCGTGCATGCTTTTGTGTGCACGATAAGGCTTGGTTTGACCACGGTTTGACCACCCGATATCAAAATTTACTAGGATGAATTCTATTGTCTTCGTATTGGCCATATGAGTCCAAAGCCACTAATTGGGGTCAAATAAGAGTTTAATTGCTCAATAACTAAAACTTGCGCGTAACTGATAACTTCTCAAATGAAGTTATCTAAGCCTATGTTTTCTACTTCCTTGATTATTGAAACTAATAGTAATGAGTTTAAATGATTAAAAATATGATTAAATATAAATTTAGGGTATATTATATTAATTTGGTCATATTCCATGGTTTTCATGCAAGAACCGTCAAAAAAATCAACTCCAAGAAGCAAAACTGGATACTCAATTTTTGCATAAGGCAGTTGTTGCAACAACCAGTTTTCGATGTTACGGTAAGGACGGGATCCGAAATTTAAATTTCAAATTTAAATTGCCGCCACTTTTAAATATGGAAGGATGTGTTTCTTCAAAGGGGGGTTGATGTTTTTAAAGTAAAAGCCAACCAGATTAAAGGGGGGAGAGATCTATTGGAGATTAGAGAAGGAAGGAAAACCATCTTTTTCCCCAAGGAAAATATTAGGGTTTTGGCGCACCGGTAATAAGAAAGAAGGTTTTGGATCGATATTCGTGAGGGAAATTCTACAGTATTTAACTTTTCATCATCATGTAAAGTAAGATTTTTCTTATTATGTGGTGTGTTTCTCCAACCGCAATGAACTAAACTTTTAAGCCTTGTATGTTGAGAGTACTTTGCATGTTGTGATATGGTAATTTAATTTTCTTTTTTTAATGAAAGTTTAGAGATCTATCTTTGTTGGATTTATGTTTTTAATCTATGGAATGTTGGATCAAGTATTCTTCTTTTAGATGACATGACGAAATTCGAGAGAGGAGTTATGCTATCTTAGTGTTGAATCTTTTATTTTGCGTGACGAAATTCGAGAGAGGAGCCGCGTAAATCCTTAGCCAAGTTCCATCTTCATACTGCGCTGCGAAATTCGAGAGTGGAGTAGCGTAAGTGCAACATAATTTCAAACATAGCATAAAGAGAGAAAGAGATTTAATCATGTGCTAGCAACATTGATTTGTGTGTTTATGTTATTCTTCTTCACCTACGTTAGAGATAATTAGAGGAAGTAGGGTAAACAGATTGCTGAGATCGAGAGATGATGACGTCCACTTTCAAATCGTTGCAGAATAGTTGATTATGCATTTCATAAGAGATCAACCTAAAAAACTCATCACAGTAGACAAAGAAAATCAACGTACAAGACTATTTTCCATATTTGATAAAAGTAATTTTACAAGTTATTATTATTAGTTTGTTATTATTTCTCTTAAAATTTTATATTCAAAAATCCACTTGAAATTATCCTCTTGGATTTAAAGAACAGATAGAGCTAGTAATTGCGAGCATTAAACTATTCACTTCCTCGTGGGAGCGATCACTTATCTCATCACTTTATTACTTGATTCGGCACGTGCACTTGCGTGATTACGTACATCTATTTGTGGCGTATCAGTAGCGGCGAGCTACGAAACTCGGAATGATCATATTCGTCATATGACTTTAAATTGCAACGCAAAGAGTCCCATCGCACTCATATTGACTATACAAGATCGTAAGAACTGACGTAACTCAAATCAGAGTTCTCTATCTCAATATCCCCAATAAGGTTATCTCTTACCCCTTATGGGCCTTGGGTAGAGGTTTAAGTCATTTTTATTGGCCCAACAAGGGTTCTAGTGAGCTCAATAAAAGTCGAGATGTTACAGAACGTGTGTCGAGCGAAATGTGCTTGAGGTGGGGTGTACGGGGGGGGGGGGGGGGGGGGTCTGTGCGCAGGGCCTTGTGTGTTGAGGTGCGGTGTGTGTCAGGCAGAATGTGCGTCGGGCGGAATGTATGCGGGGTGTGGTGTGCTTAAGGCGCGGTGTGCAACAGGCGGAATGTGTGCGCAGCTTACGCAAGGCGCGGTGTGCGTTAGATGGAATGTGTGCGCGACATGGTGTGCGCCAGGCGGAATGTGTCTGGGGCGCGGGGAGCGTCGGGCGAAATGTGCGCGTGGCATGGTGTGCACAAGGCGCGGTGTGCGCTAGGCAGAATGTGTGTGGGGCACTGGGGCGTGGTGTGCGCAAGGCGCGGTGTGCACCGGGCGGAATGTGTGCAGCACATGGTGTGTGCAAGGCGGGGTGTGCGCCAACCGGAATATGGGCGGAGCGTGGTGTGCGCAGAGCATAGGGGGTGGTGAGCTGAATGTGTCGGGCATGGTGGGCGCAAGGCGCCGTGTGCGCCAGGCAGAATGAGCGCATGACACGAGCAAGGCGCGGTGTGCGCGAGGTGCTTCGTTCTCCGTGTGGAAAGTGCGCGGGGCACGGTGTGCGCAAGGCGCAATGAGCACATGATGTGCTCAAGGTGTGCCCAAGACATGATGTGCGCAAGGCGCGGTACGCATAAGACTCTGCGTACACATTAAGCAATGTGCGCAAGGGGAGGCATGCTCCGCGGAATCCCAATGTGCTTAACGTGGGCTCAAAGATCTTCGAAGGCGCCTGAAAATCTTCGAAGAAAAATGAGATCTTCGAAGGAGTCTTCACGAATCTCTCTTGCGTGTAGGAGGAAAGACCGGAGGAGAGAAAGATTGAATTAAAGAAGGGCCATGAGAGTCCTATTTATAAGCTTTCGAGGTGGTTATAGTCGTCACGTAGTTATCTCAACCCACCACTTTATGCGCTATTTATAGACCAATTTCTTATATTTTATAATGTCTATTTTTATAAAATTTACTATTTGCATCTCATGATAGATAGTTTTACTAATTGCACCATATGATGGAGAATTTTACTATTTGTGCCCAAATGTTGAAGGATTTTACTATTTGTAGCACATGATGAGAGATTTTACCATTTTCACCCCATGGTGAAGAATTTCACAATTTGTATCACATGATGATCAATTTTACTATTTGCACCCTCATGTTGGAGGATTTTACAATTTGCACCACTGATAGGAAATTTTATTATTTGCACATCATGATGAACAATTTTACTATTTGCACTCATATGTTGAAGAATTTTACTATTTGCACTCATATGTTGGAGAATTTTACTATTTGCATCCAGTGATAGAGAACATTTACTATTTGCACCCGATGATGGAGAATTTTAATATTTGTACCTCATGATGGAGAATTTTACTATTTGCACCCCATGCTGGTGAATTTTACCAATTGCATCTATGATTGAGATTTTTTACTATTTGCACCATGTGATGAGAAATTTTACTATTTGCACCCACATGTTGGAGGATTTTACCATTTGCACATTGTGGCAGAAAATTTTACTATTTGCACCCCTATGATGCAGAATTTTACTATTTGCATTCCCATATTGGAGGATTCCATGGCAGAGAATTTTACAATTGCAGTCCCATGTTGAAGGGTTTTACTATTCACATATCATGATGGATGATCATGGTCGTTTCTTTCTTGTTGCGGGGGCTAACAGAGCAAACGTCGTCGGCGGCCGTTTGTTTACCCGCCGTCCGGTGGCGTTTTCTCCAAACTGAGACGGTGAAACGCCGAACCAAACGAAGCCTGAGGCTCTGTTTGGCGCAGTGTTTTGGGAGTGGGGGCCGCAACATTTGAAAACGCAGCGCCAAACTTATTTTTTGGGAAGACGACTGTAGTCGTTGCCGCTCCGAAATTGCGATATTTCGCGTTTTGGAGTCACGGAAATTTCTCGTGATCAACAAATCCCCCCCCCCTCCGCGCTCATTTCCGCCTTCGCCCTAGGGAAATTTTCCCCAACCGAAACCCCCACACCCGCCCGCAGCCATCTTTCGCTTGCGATAGGCTACCTCCGACTGTCCTTCTCCGACGACTGGGCTCTCTCAACACGCCGATGACCCTTCTCTTCTTCTACAGGTATAGATCGAACCTTTCTTCCACATTTCAGGTATTTTTGGGGGAAAAATCTTTAAAAAGTAGACTGTTATTCTGTTAATTTTAAAAATATTTTTATTTTAAGTTATTGTTTTTTGTCTTTAATTACAACAAAATAGACTACACACCGCACAAATGTTTTGTCAAACAGCTTAAACTTTTCTTTGTTTGAAACAACACTGTAAAAGCTGTACTTCCAAACAGTTTCATAAATTCTGTCACCACTCTGCAAAATAATTGATAATTTCAGCACTCCTTCCCATCACTGCATCTCCAATCGCTGCAATTGCTCCAAACTGAGGCTAATAGTTAAAATTTATAAATAGTAAAAAAATAATTTTCTTATAGCAATACTTTTTAAAATTATACTGCATATTAACATAAGATGATCCAGATAAATATTTTAAAGTAGCAGAGGCAAAACCGTAATAATAATTGAAATCCTATAGTTTTATTGATGCCCCAGGGCCCAGGCAATGGAAAACGGGAAATATTGAAACAAATCATAAGAGAAACAAATTCAATATGTATAAATTAGGCCTAATAAGTTTAAACGGTTTGACAGAGTGGGGGCAGTCGTAAAGGCATGAGCTAAATCGTCATTTGATAAGGACTATTTAACAAATATCATCCTTTTGAATATAAAAGTGAATAAAATTTTTTAGGTGGACATTAACAAATGACAATTTAACTGTCATTTTCATGACCACCACCACCATGCCAAACAGAGCCTTGTTTTGGCATAGCCGTGGCAATTGTAACTTGTAAAGGCATGGGCTAAACCGTCATTCATTAACGACTGCCTAAAAAAGTTCATTCATGTGGATGAAGTTTCTTAGGTGGACGTTAAAGAATGACAGTTTAACCCACATATTCACGACCGCCACCACAATGCCAAACGGAGCCTTAGGCTCCGTTTTGGGGACTTATTTTCACCGGTCAAACGGTTACGACCGCATGAACCGGATCATTAATTATGATCCGGTTCATGCGGTCGTAACCGCTTAACCGGTGAAAATAAGTCCCCCAAAACGGAGCCTTAAGTTTAGGGTTATTTAAACTTGTTTATTGATGCCCTTAGTTGACTAAATTTTGGAAATATTAGGCCCTCCGGTTCCTCTCTTAGGCTTCATTTGGTTCGGCGGTGGCGGATCGATCCGGCGGGTGGAAACGGAGTGTTCGAACTGGAGGGGGGAGGTGGCTGCTCCAAACGGAGCTTTTTTGGGCGTTTCTCAAGGCGGGCGGGTGGAAACGGAGCAAACGCCGCCGGAGGTTCATTTGTTTACCCTCCTTCCGGCGGCGTTTGCCCAAAACGGAGTATCAAAACCCTCAAACAAATAGAGCCTTAGGCTCTATTTGTTTAGGCGTTTTGCTGCTCCATTTAGGGCAAATGCCGCCGGAAGGAGGGTAAACAAATGAACCTCCGGCGGCGTTTGCTCCGTTTCCACCCGCCCGCCTTGAGAAACGCCCCAAAAAGCTCCGTTTGGAGCAGCCACCTCTCCCCTCCGGTTCGAACACTCCGTTTCCACCCGCCGGATCAACCCGCCACCGCCGAACCAAATGGAGCCTTAAGCTAAAGATACTTTTTTAAAGCTGAGGCCAAAGATACTTTAAATAATAAAGAATGATAAAAGCAACGACAACGCAATCAGTGACATAAACACATTTTTTATTAGCACGAGTGATTTCTGAAATGCTGCCAAATGGGAGAAGAGAATCAGATTTTAATTTAGGCTTCATTTGGTTTAGCGGTGGCGGTTGTAAAAAGAGCTGTTGTAAAGGCAGGTTTGTAATGGGAGCTGTTGGAAACTTGATGCTGGAAACGGAGTTCTGTTTGGCTAGTCTGCGTTTACAGAGCTGTTCGAAACAGAGAACCGTTTGGCAATTCAGTGGTGGCGTTTTATATAAAAAAAAAAATTTCTCCAATCTATATAAATTGCAGAAAATATATGTACGTCGAGATATGCAGCTGGACAACATACATAAAAACATCCAAATACATGCAAATATCAAAATATCCAAAACATGGAAGACATATGTTGAATACGAAGATACCCAAAGTACGTTCAACGACCATGTAGTTGTTCGGCAATCGAGTCACGCAGCGCCGACATCTCCTCAACACCAACTCGAATTCCTCTAACATGATCTCCACCCGAGCTTTCTTCATTTTGCCCTGATCTTCTTTGACGGCCCGCTGGGTAAATGAAAAGCTCGTCAATATCACAAGCCTGAAAATGGTCATCTGAGCGGGATGGGTGCCTGCGAATATAATTATGCAAAGTCATTGTCGCAATCACAATGTCCCTTTGTTTCGCCAAACTATAAGGCGGCATATCCCTAAGTATCTTCCATTTTTTTTTCCAAACTCCGAATGACCTTTCTATAACACTTCGTAATAATGAGTGTGCTCGATTGAATATTTCTAAACGTCCTTGTATAGGCCTACTGCCCCTTCTGAAATCTGGCAAATGATACCGTGTCCCTGAATATGGTTTCAAGAAACCACGTTGGAGAGGGTATCCCGCATCAACGACATAATATTTGCCTACAAGTTTTAAATTTAATTTATGTCAAACAAAGTAATTAAAAACTACCGAAATCTTAAGAAATACAAGTCTCACCTGGTGGAGGATATGAAAAGTTGTAACTTGGATCCATAAGGGCACGGTGAAATATACGGCTGTCATGAGTAGATCCTTCCCAACCCGCAAGTACGAATGTGAAACACATATTGAAATCACAAACCGCCATAACATTTTGTGTCGTTGTCCCATGACGGTCAATGTACGAAACTTGTTGATCAGCAGGAACACGAGCATCAACATGAGTTCCATCGATAGCCCCGATACAATCTTTAAAGAATGGCATGTATCGAGAATCATTCGAAATTTGGGGGGGAATATCACGGAAAAGATGATCTACCGGCATAATGACATCTGCAGATAACCTCTTAATAGCAGCGAGTCCCTTTGAGAAAAACCTGCTTATAGTTTCTGTGGAGTGTTGGAAACGTTCGCCTGCAATTTGCATTGGAACATTATGACCTAAAATATGCAATGTAACTGCAAGTACTTCTCGGGGTAAAGTTCTCCTTGATCCTTGCAGCCCATATTATTGTGTGAGGAGTGTTAACAAATCTACAAATATGAGCTTCGACATTCTAAATGAACTGAAAAATCTATGAGGGTGTCCATCCAGAAGTTCACCAAGCCATCTAGACCCCGTTTGGCTTGATGTCATGCAAGCAACATTTGATGAAGAACCAGCCACACATATGGCTGTCATTGATGCTAAATATTGTTGTCCACTCACTGCTCTATTACGACAAATCCGATCAGCTACTTGTCGCTGAGTCCCCTCATTAGAACTGTCAGTTTGATCAGATGAAGACATATTAATCTGCATTAATTGTAAATATCGAGCAATATTAGACATTAAACATAGGAGAATATAGCTAATCAGTGGAAGTAATAAAATATTACATTTCCGATCATGAAATAAACATTAAACATAGGAGAATATAGCTAATCAGTGGAGTAATGCATAACACTAGTCAAACAATAAACATTATAAGTAGCAAAATATAGCAGTTCCGATCATGCAATAAACATAAAACACATCGAGTTCAATACAATAGCAAAGAAGATAATGCATAGAGCTATTCAGTTTAGCAGATCGATCATTTCTCGGCACATCGAGTTTCCAGCCATTTGAGTTGCCGATCCTTTCGAATACTCATAAAGGTTTCCCGATTTCCCTTATCCTTCAAGAAAATGGTGCAGAAGTCGTATAAAGCATAGTTGTTTTCTTCCATGACCTCCTCCATACTTTCGAGCTCGGTAATGGCTTCAGGGATGGTGTGCGAGGACGAAGATATCTGGATGCGGAGAGGCTCCATCATGCAACGCCCAATAATGCGAGATGTTTCCGCTATCTGCTCCATCGTCGAACTCCTGCTTCTCTTGTATGTCTGCTTGCGTTTTCCCTTATCTGGTATCTTCTTTCCTGCTTTTGTAGGAGACGGTAACTGGTCCACATCTTGGGAATCAGCCCCAGCAGAGAGGTCGTGCTCATCAATCGATTCAGGCAAAAAATTTCTAGAATTTGGAGCCCAAGCAAGAGCTCCAGTAGCTACGACCTGGCTGAACATCATATCGAGCTTTTCTTCTAACTCATGAGATATCCCAACGAATTGAATCTTCCGTGCAGTAGGATGAACCTGAAATGAAAATAAAACAGAGTTAGATTAATGAAAAAAAGAAGAAGTATTCTAATAAAAAGAACTACTCTAATTACCTTGAGACACACTTTCCACCAATCCTCAGAAGCAGCAATAGTTTTGCGTATAGGATCCCATCCCAAACCTGTCTTACGACCCTTGAGGTCACGCCATAACTTCCAGTCTTTTTTCAGCTGATCCCACTTGTTTTTCATTTGGGTTCGATCATAGGACTTCCCCGTGCGAGCTAAGAAATTCGTTGTCAGGTTAACCCACCCTTCTCTATTGAAGTGTGTGGTCGGGCGATTACCCAACTCAATTTCTTTTAAGCACAAGTCATAGAAAATCAAAACATCGCTAGCCTCCCAATTGACACTAACACCACCTTCCTTATGTTTACCCATAGTAAATAAATTGTATTGAAAAATAGGAACAAAAAATTAAAAAAACATAGTCCTAAAGCGTATACATCACAAACACACTCACAAACACATACACATCACATACAAACTCACACACACATCACACGCACACTCACACACACATCACACACACAGCACACATCACACACACACACTCACACACAGCACACACTCACACACAGCACACACTCACACACACATCACACACACACATCACACACACACTCACACACACAGCACATACAAACTCACACATACAACACACACACACAGCACACATCACACACACACATACACATACTCACACAGGACACTCACACACACTCACACAGCACACTCACACACACACATCACATACACACTCACACACACATCACAAACACAGACACATCACATACAAACTCACACACACATCACACACACTCACACACACATCACACACACAGCACACACACACACTCACACACAGCACACACTCACACACACATCACACACACACATCACACACACACTCACACACACAGCACATAAAAACTCACACATACAACACACACACACACACACACATCACACAGCACACACACACAGCACACTCACACACACTCACACAGCACACTCACACACACATCACATACACACTCACACACACATTACAAACACATACACATCACATACAAACTCACACACACATCACACACACACTCACACACACAGCACACACACACACTCACACACAGCACACACTCACACACACATCACACACACACATCACACACACACACACACACAGCACACTCACACACACACAACACATACACACTCACACACACATCACACACACACTCACACACACACCACACATAGCACACACACAGAACACATGTACATACACACACACAAACACACACACACACACACATACATAGCACAAACACACACAACACACACACACAACACATGTACATACACACATACATACACATGCACACATGTCACAACACAACACATACACATACACAGCAGAAGTACACACACAACACATAAACACACTCACACACAACACATACACACACAACATACATTGCACACACACAACACATATAACACACACACACATCACATACACACACATTACACACAAATTCAACATCCTTGCTTGACAAGTACACACACATTGCACATTATCATTTACCCTAAACCGAAACAATCCAGCAAAAATCACCAAAAAAAAATTTGAAGGGGAGGGGAAGGTATACCTACTGGTGTACTCTGCTGCAGATCGGGGGAACACAGGAAATCTGGAGTTCTGCGCACAAAACAGGAGGGGGGAGAGGGGAGTGGTGAGATATCTGGCCACAAAATGGGTGGGGGGAGTTCTGCGCAATGCAACAGGTAACAAAGGATATTACCTGTGTCGAAATCCCTAGGCCGCCGGAGATGAAGGGGCACACACCCGGAGAGGGGCACACACCCGGAGAAGAACAACCCTGCGCCGAAGAAGCACTGGATACAAAGAAGACGCCCTGATGCAGCCTTTGCCGTCGCCGTCGAAGGCCTTTGCCGTCGCCGTCGAAGGCCTTTGCCGTCGGATAAGAAGCACGCAAGTCCTTCACCGCCGGAGAAGTAGCACGGGAAGCGATCCAGAACCCGGATGCGGCCAGATAAGAGGAGGCGGGATCGACTCGCTCTAGCGGCGACGGGAGAAACAACGGACACTGCCCTAGATCGCTTCAACTCCTAAACGCGATAAAACGACGCTCAGCAGCTGGGTTTCATCCCGCGGAGTTTTGAGTTATCGAGAAACGCCAGGCGGATCAAAACGAAAGCGGAAAACCAAACGGGTTCAGCTGCCGAGCGGTGGCGTTTTGACCAAACGGAAATGCTAAACGGGTTACCAAATGAAGCCTTAATTTTCTTTCACGCATTCATAAAATCAACATCACCCATCATCATCATCATTTGTGTGAATAAAAATAGAGTACTGTTATTAACAAACCCACTTTGATTATTAGAAATCAGAAAATAAAATAGATTCTGTCATTTTTTGTATTTTTTCTCTTCCCAAAAAATACTACTAGCAAATCAATCTTATTTTTTTGCAATTTTGAATTCTGAGCTCCAAATGTTTCTCATTTGAAAAAGTGATCAACATGAAAGTTGTAGATTTTATCGAGATCTACAACTTTAATATTGACCATTTTTTAATTTGAAAGCGTTTAGGCCTCCAATTTAAGCCCGAAAACAGATACACACAGAATGAGTCGTCCGTACAGATTTTCGGCGTGATTTTTTTTGGGACACAAATCGAGGGTCTAAACTGTTTCAAATCAAAATGTGTTCAACATTAAAGTTGTAGATATCGTCGAGATCTACAACTTTCATGTTGAACACGTTTTTATTTGAAGCCGTTTAAACCCCTTATTTGACCCCCAAAAAAAGTCACGCCGATCCCGGGCGTCCGTACATATGTTCGGCGTGACTTTTTCTGGGGTCAAATTGGGGGTCTAAATATCTTCAAATCAAAAAGTGTTTAACATAAAAGTTGTAGATCTCTTCGAGATCTATAAGTTTCATGTTGAACACTTCTCATAAAAATGTACGTATAAGATGCGGTTCAAAAAAACGCGTATATTTTTATATACACTTAACTTGTATATACAACACACCTTTATATGAATTAGAAATCAAATATATTTCTAAATAAAATTTAATCTTGAAAATGGATATTTAAAAAAAATGAATGTTTTAAACAAAATTTAATTTTTTTTAAAAAAATTTATGTTGGTTTGCTAGTAACAAAATGATTTTCAAAAATCCATTTTGAAAAATGAGGGTTTGCTAATAGTACTGATTTGCTAGAAATCAAATTGGATTTGCTAGTAACCACACCCTAAAAATATGCAAAGTGTATAGTTTACTCATGTCTTGTGTCAACTTGATTTGGGGCGGCACACTTGTGCTAAAAAATAATGCATAGTTGAGATAAGAAGACCACTAGCTCAGACAAATTCGACGAATAAAAGACGGCTTGGTTAGCTATATATTAAGAAGATATGTATTTTTATGATATGTATTTTTTATAAAATTTACTATTTGCATCTCATGATAGATAGTTTTATTAATTGCACCATATGATGAAGAATTTTACTATTTGTGCCCAAATGTTGAAGAATTTTACTATTTGCACCACATGGTGAGAGATTTTACCATTTCCACCATATTGTGGAGAATTTTACAATTTATATCACATGATGATCAATTTTACTATTTGCACCCCCCATATTGGAGGATTTTACAATTTGCACCACTGATAGAAAATTTTATTATTTACACCTCATGATGGACAATTTTACTATTTGCACCTATATGTTGGAGAATTTTACTATTAGCACTCATATGTTGGAGAATTTTACTATTTGCACTCAGTGATAGAGAACATTTATTATTTGCACCCGATGATGATGAATTTTACTATTTGTGCCTTATGATGAAGAATTTTACTATTTGCACTTCATGATGAGGAATTTTACCATTTGCATCCATGACACCATTTGCATCAATGACACCATTTGCATCCATGATTGAGATTTTTACTATTTGCACCATGTGATGAGAAATTTTACTATTTGCACCCACATGTTTGTGGATTTTACCATTTGCACCCCGTGGTGGAAAATTTTACTATTTGGACCTCCATGATGAAGAATTTTACTCTTTGCATCCCCATGTTGGAGGATTTCATGACAGAGAATTTTACTATTGCAGCCCCATATTGGAGGATTTTACTATTCACATCTCATGATGGATGATTAAGAAGATAGTGGGGTGCGATGTCAGCTGCGCACGGATTCTTCACCTTTTATGAAATTTTCAACTAAAAAGTCTCCTTGCACATTATTAGTTTGTATTTAGTTGTTTGCACGCATGATACGTTCTCGAGCTAAAACGATTCATTTCGACCAAACCGTGAGACGCGCAACATTTTTTTATATTTTGTTGCATGTATAAAATGTCCAAAATCATCAAATTTTTCTGGCACTAATTTTTGAACAATTAGATAAGTTATTATCATTATTATTTTACATGTTTTGCTAATGACAGAAGGATATTATAATAGTCATTTTAAAGTACACATAATTTCATAATAGTCAAAGTTGTCTAAGGCTATATTTGGTTTGGCGGTGACGGTACATCTGGTGGGTCAAAACGCTATTTTGGAACTGGAGGGGAAGAGGTGGGGGTCGAAACGGAGCGGATCGGGGCCGTTTCTTCCTTGCTGCGGGGGAAAACAAAACAAACGTCGTCGGCGGACGTTTGTTTACCCACCGTCCGACGGCGTTTTCTCCAAACGGAGGCGGCGAAACGCCGAACCAAACGAAACCTAAGGCTTTGTTTGCCGCAACGTTTTGGGAGTGGGGGCCAAAAACTTTTGAAAATGCCGTGCCAAACTGATTTTTTGGGAAGACGACTGTAGTCGTTGTCGCTCCGAAATTGTGATATTTCACGATTTCGGAGTCGCGAAAAATTCCTGTGATCAACAAATCCCCCCCCCCTCTCCCCCCGCCCCCGTCCGCGCTCATTTCCGCCTTCGCCCTAGGGAAATTTCCCCCGACCGAAACCCCCACACCTTCCCGCAACCATCTTTCGTTGGCGATAGGCTACCTCCGACCGTTCTTCTCCGACGAATGGGCTCTCTCAACACGCCGATGACTGGGCTCTCTCAACACGCCGACGACCCTTCTCTTCTTCTACAGGTATAGATCGAACTTTTCTTCCACATTTCAGGTATTTTTGGGGGAAAAATCTTAAAAAAATAGACTGTTATTCTGTTAATTTTAAAAATATTTTTATTTTATGTTATTGTTTTTTGTCTTTAATTACAACAAAATAGACTACACACCGCACAAATGTTTTGCCAAACAACTTGAACTTTTCTCTGTTTGAAACAGCACTGTAAAAGCTGTACTTTCAAACAGTTTCATAGATTCTGTCACCATTCTGCAAAACAATTGATTATTTCAGCATTGCTTCTCATCACTGCTTCTCCAATCGCTGCAGCTGCGCCAAACTAAGGCTAATAGTTAAAATTTATAAATAGTAAAAAAATAATTTTCTTATAACAATACTTTGTAAAATTATACTGCATATTAACATAAGACGATCCAGATAAATATTGTAAAGTAGAAGAGGCAAAACCGTAATAATAATTGAAATCATACAGTTTTATTGATGTCCCAGGGCCCAGGCAATGGAAAACGGGAAATATTGAAACAAATCATAAGAGAAACAAATTCAATATGTATAAATTAGGTCTAATAAATTTAAACGGTTTGGCAGAGTGGGGGCGGTCGTAAACGCATGAGCTAAACCGTCATTTGATAAGGACTATCTAACAAAAATCATCCTTTTGAACATAAAAGTGGATAAAGTTTTTTAGGTGGACATTAACGAATGACAATTTAACCCTCATTTTCATGACCACCACCACCGTGCCAAACAGAGCCTTCGTTTGGTATAGCCGTGGCAGTTGTAACTTGTAAACGCATGGGCTAAACCGTCATTCGTTAACGACTGCCTAAAAAAGTTCAATCATGTGGATGAAGTTTCTTAGGTGGACGTTAAAGAATGACAGTTTAACCCACATGTTCACCACCGCCACCACAGTGCCAAACGGAGCCTTAGTTTAGGGTTATTTAAAGGGTGTTGTTATAGACAAACAAACATTGGCTATATACAAATCAATATTTTGAAATTTTTAGGTTTTTTTATATACTATACACAAACCATTTAAAAACCTAAAACTAAGTGAATCTCTCATTCCAACCCTAGCCCTCTTCCGCCCCGCTTCCGCCCCGCTTCTGCCCCGCGTCCGCCCCGCGTCCGTCTCCCCCGATTCGCCCCCTCCGTTTCCCCCGATTTTCCACCTCCGTCAACAATGGTGGCCTCGAATTTCGCCCGCGACCCGCTTGATAGCAAGCCCGTCGGCACTCCTCCTACAGACGAGGAGATTTCGGCCCGAGTTGTCCCTCCAACAGCAACCCGTTTGATGTTTTCATTTTTGTTTGATTTCCTGTTTGAGAGGGTGAAATTGTTTATTTCTTTTCGTTACTGCTGCCTTGAGATTGTGAGAAAATGGAAAAGATTTTTGTTGCAGTTTTTGTTTGGATGTTGAAGATGAACAGTTAAATTTGGCGTTACTGTTCAATTTTGTTTCCTTCCTGTTAATGAATGTCTAAGTGTGACTATTGTGAAAGGAGTTGATACCTGTCTATTTCCGCGGGAGACTGAAATTGGTGAAACTATTTTCTTTTATAACTCTTGTCTAGAGCTTCTGATCTAGTATATAATGAAGTGTTCTAAGTCAAAAGGTTAGGATTTTTTGCACGCTTAAATAATGTTTTAATGTATTTGGATACACTTCAAACGTGTCTAATTTTTTATTTTTATTGCAGGAACTAATATATTGACGTTATTGATCGGAAGAAATGACATACTTGCATAAATTTTTTGGGTTTCAATGCACTCCTTATTTATATCTTGAATTTTAAAAAGTTTGTAATTTCTATCTAATGAATTCATTAATTTTGTTTTAATATGATATAGTGTTTACAAAAGAGAAACATTTTTTTTAAAATTTTTGAACTGATTTGTATATAACAATTTTGTTTACGGATAACAATGTCTGATTTGTACTGATTTGTATATAGTGAAATTTTGTATATAGTCAAATCCGATTTGTCTATAACAACATCATATTTAAACTTGTTTATTGATGTCCTTAGTTGACTAAATTTTGGAAATATTAGGCCCCCGGTTCCTCTCTTAAGCTAAAGATACTTTTTTTTAAAGCTAAAGCTAAATATACTTTATATAATAAAGAAGATAAAAGCAATGACAACGCAATCAGTGACATAAACACATTTTTTATGAGCACGAGTGATTTCTGAAACGCTGCCAAATGGGAGAAGAGAATCAAATTTTAATTTAATTTTCTTTCACGCGCTCATAAAATCAACATCACCCATCATCATCATCATTTGTGTGGATAAAAATATGCAAAGTGTATAGTTTACTCATGTCTTGTGTCAACTTGATTGGGGCGGCACACGTGCGCCAAAAAATAATGCATAGTTGCGATAAGAAGACGACTAGCTCAGACAAATTCGACCAATAAAAGACGGCTTCTTTAGCTATATATTACCTACTATCCAATGAGTAAGGCTTCGTTTGACAAGGTGGCGGCGGTCATAAATGCAAGGGTTAAACTTTCATTTGTTAAGGATCACCTAACAAACATCATTCGTTTGAACATAAAAGTGGATGAAGTTCCTTAAACGGGTGTTAACGAATGACAATTTAACTTCCATATTAATGACTGTCACCACCGTGCCAAACAAAGCCTAAATTACTCAGTTCACGGCAAACTTATGGCCAAAACTCAACGAGTATACTTTGTATAGAAACAGTCAGCAATAGATATACTAAGAGGGTATTCTATAAGTAAAGTGGTTCACCCTAAGATATGCTATATTCACAAGCACAACAACCTGTTTTTCACTAGATCAATAACTTATAAGGTTGTATAAAGTGAGCGGCTTCCGGATTTCTGAATCATCCTAAGGTTGGAATTGGATCGACAATAAGTTTATATAACACTCTATACATTTACAAATTATCTATAATAATTACTTGTAATAATTTATTAAGGATGTCGCATGATCACTCTCAGCTAACTAAGAGCAGAAAACCACTAGTAAGAGAACAAGCAAGAGCGAACACTTGTATTATTTTCACTACTTTACAAGATGAGACATACAATCGCAAGACATGATTTCACTTTGCAATGGACGAAGATTAGAAAATAGACAAACACAAAACAAGCAATCTGCAAAACTGAGACCGCCTAGCTGTCAGACCGCACCTCTAGCCACGAGGTCACGCAAACAGAGCTTATTGACATGCTGGAAAACAAACTACTAAAACCGCGCAAACTACCAACCTAATCGCATGAACAAATCTACAGACTGCTCGCCTGAGATCTGCCAACGAGAAAACTGCTTGCCTGCGATCGCCAACCCGCGATAACACTGGTGATATCTATGATCTCTAGACGACAGCCACAAACCGCCGATTGCTTCCGCAACTTCCACACTAAGGCTACCACTAACCAAGCCGCCAGTACTAGTCGCGTAGTCGTCCAGTGCTAGCTGCACGGTTTGCAAAGATAGACCATGAGACTTCTCTACTACTTGTCACGTGGTTTAGAGAAATCTAACAGCAACCTTGCTCCAAACTACACTTCTCAGCAATCCAGAACACAAATGATGGGATCGGGACCCCTATTTATAAACAGGGGAGGTGTATGACAAAAATCCACTATTGTCTTGTGATAAAAGATATCGTCGGCGATAGCCGGCGACTAGACATCCTAGTCGCATAACCTGTCGACCTCAATTCAAAATTTTTACACTCCCCCTTGAAGTGAGAGTCAGAAATCACACCAAGCATTCAATCAATCCCCGCAGTCGCTCGAACAACCCCTTCCACAGCGACTTCGTGAAAATATCCGCGACATTATTCTAGCTCCGCACATACTCAACCATCAAAGATCCCACCAGCATCTTCTACCGAACAAAGTGATGATCGATCTCGAAGTGCTTCATCAGCGCATGACACATTGGAAGCAGCCGCCGGAGCAATCACGCGGAAAGTGCCGAGCATGGAGCTGAAGTCACGGAAGCGGCGGCGCCGAAGTCGCCCCCCCCCCCCCCCCCCCCCTTCCCGCTCTGATACCAAGTTGAAAAAAATAAACCGTATTTTCATTAGGGCACAAACATGACTATTTATAGCCTACATAATACTCTCAATATTACAACATATACCCACTTGAGATTGGAATTCATTGCTGACACAAGCTTTGCCAAAGTGCTTCAAAACAAGCGCAAGATACTTACCTCCGACTATTTCATAATTTGAGCTTGATAATGAGAACAGTGGCATTGTCTTTGCAAAGGAGTTTGAGAAATTTTGAAACATGCAGTGATTAAGAATTGAGAGTTATTGAGGTCTGGAGAGAAAAAGAGAGAGTATTTTTTACTCTCTTTTTTGAAGTAAACAAACCTATTTATAGAATAGAAAAGAGTATTGTTGAAAATTTCAGTCAGTCAATGCCCAGCCAACCTAATTGGTCATTCCAACGGTTATCTAGTCATTGGAATTGACAACAATGACCAGATAACAGTTGAGAGATTAAGGTCCAACAACTGACTGACCCACTAGGCACTAGCAAACAACTGTCTTTACGGGCAGTCCTACTGAAGTAGGTGTAGGCCACTAGGTGCTACCGCCTGGCTCAAAGCCATCCAGCAATACTCAGCATGCCCATACAGGGGGAATGCTAGGGGCCTAAACCAGATCCAATCAAAGTTATGCCATCTGTCTTTTGATCAGACGGATCCGGGCGAGCTTCTCAGGCCCGTCTTTGTCCAAAGGACCTACCTTTACGAACAACTTTTTTGGTCTCTACCATAACAACACAACTTAATTTCAAGCACAAAAACCATTCAGCTTCACATTCTAGGAGAAAGAATCTCTCACCCCAACCCCCATAAACTCTCGAGCATTCTCAATATACCTAGCTATAATACAATAATGGAACACTCCCTGGACAAATCTCTATTTAAAAACAAAATTAGGGACCTCACATGATTAATGAGCTCACCATTCTTTTTCACTCTTGTTTATATAAAAGTTAAACACGAGTTGCTGAGGGAGTATAATGTTCCTTTTCTCAGAGAGATCTATGGCGCTGCACATGGATGGGATAGCCCTTTAGCATCCTCGTGGTGGGGAAGAACACCAGCTTATCCTTCTCTGCAACTTCCCAACTATTACCATGCACAAGTATTCAAAGTTCAAACCTTTAAAGAAAACATCATCAAATGGCAAGCATCATCTAGGAGCTGCATCAAGTACCTGAAGCAGGTGACAAGATAGTGGAGGAAGACGGAGACCTCTACTCGACCGAGCTCGTATCCCGGACATAAACGCTGGCCGCCACCGAAGGGGGTGAAGGTCGGCGCTCCAGCTGATTGCTTCCCGCTGTCCTTGCTCATATTGCCCTGGAATTCAAGGAGCAGGATCGAACTAAATTTATTCAGATGCGGCACTGAAGGTGGGAGCTTAATTACATGCTTTTCAGGCTTTGAAGGCCCTTTAATTACTGTTTCTTTCTTGCTATTCAGATGCGGTATCTAAGTGCTCGTTTAAAAGGTATTGTAGAGTAGAAATTTTCGTTCTAAGCCGCCCGTAATTAAAAGAGAATTGGATCAGTCGGTTCTATAAATGTGGTTACCAGCCATCTCCAGGGATTGAAGGTGCGAGCATCTTCGAAGTAATTTTCGTCGAGGTGAACTGCCCGGAAAGAAGCGAAAACCTTGCATCCCTTTGGGATCTTGTAACCTGCAATTAGTAGGCCAGGTTGTCATGACAAGATTACATTATATATTCACATGCAACTAAGGCTCTGTTTGGGAGGGCTTATTTTTACCGATCAAACGGTTACGATCGCATGAACCAGAACTTAATTAAGGTCCGGTTCTTGCGGTTGGAATCACTTAACCGGTGAAAATAAGTACTCCCTTAGGTTCCATTTGTGAATGAAACTTATCTTTCGTGTATAGCTGTTATAAAATTATTATAGTATATATATATAGATACATATACAGATATTGCAATGGGATACAAACAAAAATAAACATGGATAAAGAAGAACAAAAATCATACTAATAATAAGCTATTGACATGAGTCATATATATCTATGGATTTAAGGTAAATTATGAGAAATTAGATTATGATAGAGAGATTAATGCTCCGTTTGGTGCCGCGTTTTTGCTCCGATTAGTTTGGATAAAAACACCACCATCATATAATATATGTTTGGCATGACAATGGGTATGATCACCATCAAGAAAAAAAAACTAATTTTGAACATAAAAGTGGATGGAGTTCCTTAAGTGAGGTTGGGTGTTCAAGAAGACCGCCATGACTGTGCAAACGGTGTAAAAATTTTAGAGAAGTCGAGAAAGAGGTCGCATAAACACTCAAACACAACCAAAATCAAGTGGAATTCAACACAACAAAAGCACAAGAGAGTTAATCTGAAATTCAAAAATCTGATTTATAGAGCGAGACATACATTGCGAGACATGATTTCACAATGTACCTGATGGAAATAGAAAAGTACAAGCAAGAGTAACCGCGCGGTTTGCAAACTCTAACCGCCCAAGCCGCACAACTGCCAACCGGAAGCCATGTCCGCCAAAACTGCCTAAGTCGTCAAACCGCAACTAGCCGCGCGGACAGCTTGTTATTGAATGCTGATGAAGTTGAACAGAACCCGCTGATACACCGTGCGAACTGCTCAACTTAATCGCAACCCTGAGGAAGAGACTTCAGGCAGCCGAGACTACGACCTGCTGTATACCGTTGACGGTTAACCGTGAACTGTTCCACACCAAACTTTCACTAATTACTTAACCGCCTGATGCTAGCCGCACAGCCTGCACAGAGTCAACTTCATTTAGTCGCGCCGGTTAGAAAATCTTAATCACAAGATTAAAGTGCGAGCTAAGTTCTCACTGTTCTTGTTATTTATGACGAGTCGGGGACTCCTATATATAGGTGCGAGGAGTGTCAACACCGCCCAGAAAGATAAGATAACCGTCCGTCAATCTGCGACTAGCACCACCTATCTGCACAAGGGCGTACACCTGCATCAGTTCGCCACAAAGAACCATCTATCCGCATAGGCGGAAAGAAGGACATCTCCACCAAGCTGAGCAAATAACAATACCGGTCCGTCAAGCTGAGCGGATAACAATACCAGTCCGTGTGGACTTGATCAATCCAGCCAGGCGTCTTGAACCACCAACGTGCCAATGCCGAACTGTCGGTCTCTGCAACAAGACCGCATAGATCAGCGGACACTGATACCAGACCGCGCAGTTCATCGGTCTCTGCTCTAGATCGCTCAACACAGCAACCCAGTCATGCATGTTGATCCTATCATCAGCGACAGACTGTGGGACTTAGACACCAAACCACACTGAGCAACGGTCTCCGCATCCAGTCCGCGCAAACTGCAGCCAGCGACTAGAACAAAATCCGTGCCTAGTCGACCTGCCAAACTCGGCGAACTCCAGAAGCAGACCGCTCAACACAGACGATCTCGGCGAACTATGCAACAACCATGACTTGTCACAAACCCGTGTCCAAATCCACTATACCAGCGGACTCTGACTATCAACCTGCCCGAGAAGGCTCCAACGAACTATACGGTTAGCTTCCACATACCGCGCTAATCGTCTGCCTTCTTGCGAGCCAGAGATCCTGAAAGCTTAAATGGACTGTGCGGTCTCACAATCCAGACCGCCACAGCCGCGGTTAGACAAGGCTAACCGTCCGGTTACATTCCAGGGTGCTTGCTGATCTAAACCGCAGAAAGGAAGGATAGAAGCCGAAACCGGCTAACCGTCATTTCCTAGCTGCCAGCCCGCGACGGACTCTGCGGTCTGTGTGGTGTTCCTTATCAAACTACCCCTACTCCACGTCACTCCTACTTCAACAATTTCGACAAATGGACCTTAAGAATAACAACACTCAAGTCTTTATCCCACTATAATGGGGTCGGCTATATGGATCCTTTGTCGCCATTGTGCCCTATCTTGTCATAATCTCACTAATGCCTAAGTACATCATGTCTTTCCTTATAGTTTCATTTCAAGTCTTAATCGGTCTACCCCTTCCTCATTTAACATGCCTAGTGACTAGACTCTCACAACGCCTAACAGGTGCCCCTAATGGTCTCCTTTGTACGTGTCCAAATCATCTTAGTCGAGCTTCTCGCAACTTCTCTGCAATTGGTGCTACTCCTGTCTTACCCTGATACATTCATTCCTAATTTTATCCAGTCACGTGTGTCGACACATCCACCCAAGCATTCTCATCTCCGCAACTCCCATTTTTTTGCTCATGTACACCATTCACTGCCCAACACTCAAAACCATAGAGCATTGCGGGTCTAATTGCAGTACGGTAAAACAAACGGACCTTAAAAATAAATCCTAAATTTATAAATCCCTAGCTTCCAGATTCTTTGAGTTCATGAGAGTATTGGTTTAGATGACAAATTTTTTGTTATGTAAGGTTGACTTAAGTGGAAGTTTGTTTAAAATTTTGATAAATACAGAAGAATCAAATCAAACCGAATGAAGTTAACTCATGATGCATGTCTAACCAAACAAACAACCTGATCAAACCAATTAAGATATTTTAACATCAGTGCATAAGCTTTGAAACTTAAGTATCTAACCAAACAAACAGCCTGATCTTTTAAATATCAAACTTTATGCAGACCTGCATTGAATAATCTTCATGATGCATAATAATGTATAAGCTCTTTACATCTTTTGCCCATCCCCTCATTCTCATTTGTCAACCCTTTAAACTCTGTAAAGGCATAAACTTTGAAACTTTTTATTCACCACGTACTTTGCAATTGCAATGACCTCTCATTCTTGCATATGATTCTAGTTGAATTAATTAAATAATACAAACACTATCTGCAATTTCCATTTCTCCTCAATTGTAGAAGATGCAAGTCCATTTTATTATGGACATTGTTGAGATCATAGTCCCGAGAAGCTCAGTCGTGTGACTCTTGTCCAATGATGATGGCTCATCACCTAGGCTCCGTTTGGGGGGACTAAGGCTCCGTTTGAGAGGGCTTATTTTCTCCGATCAAACAGTCACGATCGCATGAATCGGGCCTTAATTAAGATCCGGTTCATGCGGCCGTGACCGCTTGACCGGTAAAAATAAGCCCTCCCAAACGGAGCCTTATTTTCACCGGTCAAGTGATTACGACCGCATGAACCGGACCTTAAGGTCAATTAAGGCCCGGTTCATGCGATCGTAATCGCTTAGCCAGTGAAAATAAGTCCCGAGCCTAACTCTCAAGTAACCAAATTTTATTTTTTTATATATAAAGCCGGTGATTTCTCTAAATAAACCAATTGACTGGTGAAAATAAGATTTTTTTACTTATCTGATAAGCAACCAGTATTTAGAATGCATTGAGTATAAACGTTGCACTCCCTAAATAAAAATGTGCAAAAAATTGAGACGCTCAATGTACCTTTGTAATGAACGTCGGCAACGGTTCGCCGGAACACACCGCTGATGATGTTTCCGACGCGCAGAGTCTCGTTGATGACGCACTGAGTAAAAGGCATCGTCTTGTAATCGCTCCACTCCAAAGCCTCCTGCACGCCCTTCTTCCTCTCCCGAATCCCCACTTGCTCTTCCTGCAATAAGATTCACCCCGATTTCTTACACAGTTTTCGCCCAAATTTCTTCATTTCAGCAGAACATAATTACAAATTAAAAACTGCAGTCCTCACCTTGACGAGAGCAAGGGCGGAGGGATTATCGGTGAGGAATTTAACGACCAGAGTCATCATCGCCGGCGTCGTTTCATGGCCAGACACCAGCAGCGCGAGTAAAAAATCCACCATCTCCTCCTCCGTGAATCCTTGCTCGGCCTCCAGAAGTTCATCAACCATGTCTTTCTTCCTCGTCTCTGTTTCGCAAACTATCTCTCTCATCTTCCTTTCCTTCCTACTTTTCACCAATTCCATTAGCGCCGCCGCAACTTTCTTCCGAGCCTAAACCAACATATGAAAATCCCCAAATAGTCAATAAAGAGGGATTTTTATTTTTGAAAAAAACTGTGGACAAGTAAGACCTTTATGGCCCTGCCGTAGGCGTTCAAACAGAGGAAGGAAGGCAGGGGAACAGAGAAGAAGCCGTCGGTGAGAGCGTTGTAATGGCGGCTGAGATAATCTGTCCATTCCCCTGGCTTCTCGCTCATGAGCTGCTCCACCGTGAGCTCGAAAGCGATCTTCTTCGCTTGGTCGAGCAAGCGAACGCTTTCTCCCCACGATCGGAGATTGAGTCGAATCAGGTGATCGATGCCGGGGAGGAGGGATGAGCGGATTACGCCGGCGGAAGCGAAGCGGGTGAGTGTGAGGGAGTGCATGCGCTTGTGAAGGGAGCCCTTCATGAGAACGAGGGATCGGCGACCGAGGAGAGTGGAGATGGAGGAAGGGTAGCTGGATTCGAAAGTGCGGCCTTCGCCGGCGAGTACGAGCTGGTTAAACTCCGGGTCGGCGGAGAAGACCGTGAGCTCGCCGAAAAGGTGCGTTGTGAAAAGGCGGCCACCGTGACGGCAGAGGCGGTCGTCGACGAAGGGTTCGGGATTTCCGGAACGGTAGGCAGTGATCATGCGGAGGGATTCGCCGATGAAAGGAAGGCCGGTGCTCCCCGGTGGGAGTTGAAAAGCGTGCTTCTTTCGAGTTCGTCGGAGAAGGGTGAAAATGAGGGCGGCGAGGAAGAGGGAAGAGGAGAAGAGGGGAAAGGAAATGAAGGAGAAAGCCATGAGGATAGGGAGGGTAATTTTGGTCTGACGGGTTTTAATGGAGGTGGAGTGTCGGTCAGGTGCGGGGAACGAGCGATCATCTTCACTTCACCCCTGTCACCGGTTTTGAAATTCGGAGGAATAAGGGAATAATTTTGGAATTATAAATTAAATAATTTGATAAGGGTTTTAGGACTGCAATTTTTACTATATGCACTCAAAAATTATATATATATATATATATTTTAAATTCCTATTAGCAAGCAAAATCTTGCACCTTATTCACACTTTTGGAAATCTCAATCCCTCATAACGTCATAGTCCCTATTGTGCGTCTCTTCATCCTGTCGGCGATTTCTTCTCCTCTCCTTCGTTTTCACTGGCGACTTCTCCTTCGTTGTTTTCACCGACAACTTGTCGCTCTCCAGTTGATCGGGCGTGATTTCTCCTCCTCAGGGCGGCTTTTTCGTCTCGGCCTTTTCTTCTCCTCCAAGCAGCATTTTCATAAGAGTTTCTTCTTGCATTTCAGATTTGCTACCATTTATTTCAGATTTGGTATAAATCTTCTCCTTTGAATGTTCTGCTATATGCTTTAGATTTTATTTAGGTTTCTTAGGGTTCGTTCGTTTCAACGACATTGATATTGAAGTATTGACTTTCAATCCAATATCAATACACATGGGAAATGACATTGAGTTTAAATCAAATTCTTTTGTTCGGCCGCATGATGACTTTCTGTCATAGGAATTGACATTTATCACTTTTTATTGTTCGTTTGCAGAAAGATTTTCAATCATAGGAATTGACATTGGTCAATGCACTCAATTAAAAATAACTTACGCGGATTTTTCGCTTGTCATCAATTATCGTCCGAACTCGATATTTTTCGTCATGACGCGATGTTTTTGCCCGGACTAAAATATTTCGGCCCAAAAGCGAAATTTATTGTCCGAATGCGATTTTTTCGCCGCGATGCAATTTTTTCGCACGGACGCAATTTTTCCACCCGGACGCAATTTTTTCACTCGGATGCTACTTTTTCGCCTGAACGCGAGTTTTAATCCCGGACACGACTTTGTTCGCCTGGACGCGATTTTTTCGACCGGACGCGACTTTTTCGCCCGAACGAGATTATTTTCGCCCGGACGTGATTTTTTCACCTCGACGCTTTTTTTCGCCCGTGGACATTTACTTCGCCCGAGCGCGACTTTTTTGCCTGGGCGCGATTTTTTCGCCCGGACGCAACTTTTTCGCCCGGACGCAACTTTTTCGCCCGTACGCGACTTTTTCGCCCGGACGCCACTTTTTCGCACCAACGCGATATTTTCGCCCGGATGCTATTTTTTCGCCCGGACGCGATTTTTTGTCCCTGACGTGTTTTTTTGGCCCTGACGCGATTTTTTCGCCCCAACATGAAAAAATCGTATTCGGGCGAAAAAAGCGCGCATTGGCAAAAAAATCGCATCCGAGCGAAAAAATCGCGTTCGGGCGAAAAAATCGCGTCCGGGCGAAGAAATCGCGTCGGGGCGAAAAAATCGCGTCGGGGCGAAAAAAATCGCGTCCGTTCGAAAAAATCGCTTCCGCCCGAAAAAATCAGGTCTGGACAAAAAAATCGCGCTCGGGCGAAAAAAAATGCGCCCGGGCGAAAAATATCGCGCCTGAGCGAAAAAATTGCGAAAAAAGCGCATCGGGCGAAAAAATCGCGCTCGGGCGAAGAAATCGCGTCTGGGCGAAGAAAACGCCCACGGGCGAAAAAAACGCGTCGTGGCAAAAAAATCGTGTCGGGGAGAAAAAATCGTGTCCGGCCGAAAAAATTTGCGCCTGGGCGAAAAAAGCGAGTCGGGGCGAAAAAATCCCGTCGGGGCGAAAAAATCACATTCATACAGAAAAAATTATTTTTTTTTTGAAAAGCCGATGTTGACAATCTCAATATCCACACTTGGAGATAGACATTGAACCAATGAGTTTTTTTTTTTAGGTGAATATCAACGACTTTTCACCAAAAAGCCAATTCCACTCTACAATTATTTATATGAACAACGAAAATGGCTTTCATTTTCTCAAATCCAATACTTTAATATCAATGTCGTTGAAACGAACGGACCCTTAGAGTTTTTGCAAAATAATTTCAAATTAGTTATGCTGCATCTTCTACTTTATGCAGATATTACAAATGATAGAGAGCAATTGTTGGAAATTTAACGAGAGAAATAAAATTGCACATATTTTTGCATATAATTTTGACTATGTTTTTGTTGAGGTATATTGAAATATGGTTGACGGGTGCTTAACGGGTTGCAGTTAGAATCCGATTGGAGTCCAACAACCCATAGTCAGGTATTTAGGGTTTGCCTATAAATACTCATGCTAGGGGCAACGAGTAGGTCATTCCAAACTTGACGGTCACGCGGATGCTTCGAGCACTCTAACATTCTCGAAGGTTTTTCGTTTTGCCCTAGCTCCGCTCCCGTAGCCGTCGTTCAAGATTCTCCCGTTCGCGATTTTCTCCGTCGCTGGCTTCATTGCTGTTGTAGATCGGTATCAGATCGAACAAGGATTGCGCCGCCTCGGTGGACTGTCGTCGATCGCGAAGAAGAATCTAATCCCGCTCGGGATTTCTTGCGCCGCTGCCGTTCGCGAACGATCAGCCAGAAGAGATCTTTTCGCCGCTTGCGATTTCTCTATCGCTGATCCAGATCGGGGAAGAGGAACAGTCTTCTTGTCGATCTCGGGAAACTGTGTTTTCTCCCGCCGTCAACACTGCCCTTGCCGTTCGCGAAAGAGGTGCGGCCGATCACGCACAAGATCGAAAACGTCGACCGCCGCTTGCCATCTAGAGGAAGATTTATTCTGCCGCCGTTGTTCAAAAACTCCGGTCGTTCTCGTTTCTGGGAGATTAGGTTGCGTCTCTTTTCAAAGCAGATCGCAATAAATCTCCAGATCACCGGAAATTTCTGCTCGGTTTTCTATTTCTTTTGCTCCTGTGCACTGTTGGAGAAGATCGTTGCTTCTTCTTTGATCATTACCGATCTAAAGCAGCCCACCGGTGGAAGAACAAGGATAGCACAGTGATTTAGTGCTGACTTTTTACAGCAAGATTAATCTCCACGTGGGCCTCCTGAAGGAAGATCTACAATAGTCGTGCATCTTGTTGCTTGACCAGTGAGCTCAAATAAAGAAGAACTAAGATTTTTTTTCCTTTGGTCGATTGAGGCAGAAGATTGCAATCAAGGAGTTCAACTTCTCTTTTCCTTTGAAGAGTCTAGCCGAGACAAGTCTACCTTCATTTATGTTGACCTGATCTCGGTCTTTAGTGGAGTTCTCGTCTCCTCTGCTTCGCTTGGAGGAAGTTGTGACTTCAGTTGTTTGCTGATTGATATCTAGTCTTTGGCGACTGTGCTCAGCCGAAGGAGAGGAACAAATCATTTTCTCTTGGATTTGATCTGAAGACCGTCGTCGGCTCGCTCAGGTGATTTCTTTCTTATTTTACTGCTCTTGTTCTAGGTTGCTAGTGACGCTCCAAATCTCTTAGTAGGATCCCACAATGTCGAAAGGGAATTATCCCGTGCCGATGATCAAGCTGGAGAAATTCTCAAACTCTGAGTTTAGCACCTGTAAGAGGAACACACAGTTTGACATGAAATACCTGAACATTTTTCTACACAATGCAGACCGATTTCGAATCCTTTAAAGGACGAGAAGATGAGGATCAGTGGATCAACGACGAAGACTTCTGCCGTGATTACATCCTGAATTGTCTCTCCAACAGGCTGGCAGAAACATACAACAAGTTGAAAACTGCAAAGGAGATCTGGGAAGCCTTGGAGGAGCAGTTCAAGGAAGAGGAGAACATGTCCAAGACGCACCTGGTGGACAAATTTATGGCTTTCACCTTCACTGAGGAAAGGGAAATCCTTCCACAGGTCGCTGATTTTGAAAATCTGGTGGACAAGCTGAACAGTGAGAACATTCCTCTACCAGATGCGTTCGTTGCAGGAGCAATAATTTTCAAATTACCCTCGGCATGGTATTCTTTCAAAACTGAAATGTATCGGAAGAAGATGCAGGTGAGCTTGAAAGACCTCAAGCGCTTCATATACATTGAGGATGAGAACTGGACTAGGCATGCCTAAGAGACGATTAGCCAACAGACCTTAGCTGCTAATATGCTCACTTATCCTAAGCGTAAGCCTAAGCCTGGCAAGACCAAACCACTGACCAGTGCACCCGCAGTTGCTGCTACCAGCAAGAAAATTAAAAAGTTCAAAGGCAAGTGCTACAACTGCAACAAGTGAGGTCACTGTGCTTCCGAATACAAACAGCCCAAAAGGGGTGAATCCAGCACACTCATGACTGATAATAAAGCCAATATGGTTTATCAGACTGCGCCTACCGACTTTGTTGCCATGGTCAGAAAGGGGAAGGATAGTTCAGAGTGGTGGCTCGATTCAGGTGCTACATGCCACGTCTGCAACGATTCCGTGCTTCTGAAGGATGCTAAAGTTGTTCAAGAGACTGTCACTGTTGCAAATGGTATTGTTGATGATGCTCTGAGGGTTGGAAATGCTACTCTAACTGTATATTCAGGTACACGTTTTATTTTGAAGAATGTTAAATTTATACCCTCGTTAGCTGCTAATTTAAATTCTATTAGTTTGTTATGCGATGTGGGTATGTCGTTTAACATTAGTGGTGGTCGAGTAACTCTTATGGTTCACTCGCATTACTTTGGCTGTGCTTATGTAGTTAATGAAATGTATAGGCTGAGTCTAGCAAACGAGATAGTCAATCAGGTTAGTTCAAATTTGATTGATCCTAAGACTTTACATGCAAGACTAGGACACGTGAACTATAGGAAACTACTTTTGCTAGCTAGAATTCATAACATTCCCTTAGACACAACCATTAAGTTTGATAAATGTTAAATTTGTGCTCAGACAAAGATCACTAGAATACCTTTTGGTCAGGTTTCTAGGAGTACACAATTGCTAGAGTTAATACATTCTGATATTTGTGACTACAAAAGTTTTGTCACCCGAAGAGGTCGGAAGTATCTGATAATTTTTATCGACGATTACTCTAGGTTTAGTCACATTTACCTTCTTAAATCCAAAGATGAAGCCTTTGAAAAATTCCGTATTTTCAAAAATAGGGTTGAAAATCAACTAGACATGAAAATTAAGAGCCTAAGGAGTGATAGAGGAGGCGAATATGTCTCGGGGGAGTTCAGAGATTTTCTTGCCAGCAATGACATAATTCCTGAAACGACTGCCCCGTATTCACCACAATTCAACGGTATCGCTGAGCGAAAAAATAGGACTTTAACAGAGATGTTGAATTCCATATTATTGACTGCCGGCATGCCTGCGGCCTATTGGGGCGAAGCCGTCCTCACGTCAAATCACATTCTTAATAAATTACCTCATGCAAAGTTGACTAAAACACCTTTCGAGCTTTGGTTTAAGAGACCGCCTAGATTTGACAATCTAAAGACCCGGGGCTGTATCGCTTACGTTATAATACTAGACTCTAGAAGAGCTAAGATTGGACCTAGGACGAAAACTTGCGTCTATCTAGGATGTGTAGAGGATAGTGCTGCAGACAGATTTCTAGATCTCTCAACGAACACTGTAATAGAATATAGAGATGCAGTTTTCTTTGAGAATAAGTTCCTTAAGGATAAAAACCTGACGATTCCAGGTCTGCCAGTCACTAATACTGAGACTATTGTTGAGCCAGAAATGAGACCTCTGACACTAAGCCCATAGACACTAGTGAGTTAGAATCTAAAAGGTTATCTAATAGAGAACGAGTGCCTAAAAGCTTCGGTACAAACTTTGTGACTTACCAAGTTGAAGCTGATCCATCGACCTACAAAGAGGCGATGCGGTCTAGGGATTCTCTGTTATGGAAAGAAGTCATAGATGATGAGATGAACTCTCTCCTACAAAACCACACTTGGACCTTGGTCGATTTGCCCAAAGGGTCTAGAACCATCGGAAGTAAGTGGGTTCTGAAGAAGAAGCTCAATCTTGATAGGAGTATTGCCAAATACAAAACACGTCTAGTTGCCAAGAGGTACACTGAAGTGAGTGATATAGACTACTTTGATATATACTCACCTGTTTTTCACATTGCGACAATTAGGATACTTCTCGCGTTAACATCTATTGAACATTTTGTTGTTCATCAGATGGATGTCAAAACTGCATTTCTTAATGGAGATCTGACTGAGGAGATCTATATGCACCAACCTGAAGGGTTTGTCGTAGAAGGTCTAGAAAATAAGGTCTATAAGTTGATTAAGTCATTCTACGGATTGAAGCAAACACCTAAATTGTGGCACGAGAAATTTGACACTTGTGTAAAAGACATGAGCTTCAAGTCTAGTCTATCAAATAAATGTCTGTACATAAGAACGAGTTCAAATAAAATCGTAATTATATGCTTGTACGTTGACGATATGCTAATTCTGGGCACTGATCAGTCTGAGGTGGAAGACGTGAAAGTTGCCTTGACGGCTAAATTTAGCATGACAGACTTGGGAGTGGTGAAGACCATCCTAGGTATGGACGTGAACTTTACTGAAAAGGGTATTACCCTAAGTAAGAGTCACTACATCAGGAATCTACTAGAAAAGTGGGGTTACGTTAGTAGCAAAAAGGCAGAGACTCCATACGACTACAATAATAGACTGAAACCAAATGAAGGTTCACCTATTAGACAGTTGAATTACTCCAAACTCATAGGTAGTCTCATGTATGCTACAACCTGCACTAGACCTGACATAGTCTTTACGGTCGGCATGTTGAGTAGATTCACTAGCAACCCTGGGAAGGACCACTGGGACGCCTTGGAAAGGCTAATGCGATACTTAAAGTACACTGAAAAGTATGCTTTATGTTACAGTGGATATCCTCCAGTGCTTGAGGGTTATTTTGACGCCTCCTGGTGCTCAGAAATTGCTGACAGTAGATCCACTAGTGACTATGTGTTTACCCTAGGAGGAGCAGTAGTAGCTTGAAAGTCTAAGAGGCAGACGTGTATAACACTATCCTTTATGGAATCAGAACTCTATGCTCTCGCCTCAGCTAGAGAAGAGGCAGAGTGGATAAGAGACTTGATAATGGACATTCCAATGACGAGTCTGAAAATGCACTCGATCTATTTCGTTATATTGTGATAATCAAACCACAAAAACCATTGCTATAAATACGTTGTTCAATGGAAAGCGAATGCAACTAAGGATGAAACAGACCTAGTTGACCTATCTCACTAGTCAGGGGATAATCTCTCTTTTGGACGTGAGATCAAAAGATAATGTAGCAGATGTCCTTACCAAGGGCTTATGTAAGGTTCTAACAACTAAAACATCGGGGGAGATGAGATTAATGTCCATTTAGGAGGACTTAATACCTTTGCTTATGTTTTAATATTTAGAACCGTTGTCTGCCTACATTCAAGCATCTAGAGTTGAGTACACTGAAGTATTTCAGATGCTATCTGATGAAAGCCAGAGGTGAATAGTTGTCAGTCATTCTAAACTTGATGACTTACGCAATTATTTCATTCGAAGGCTGAATTGGGTATCATTCCAAAAAAGAATACTGAAGTTGCTGATATGAGTCCTGATATTATGATTATTAATTATATCATTCCAAACTTGATGATATGATCGTCACAGCTTGTTGTATCATTTCAAACTTGATGATATAACACAATTGTGAAATGATAATAATAATCATAATAATCGATGCAACATGGTTTGATTCAATGAAATCAATTTTCTAATTTTGTGTAAATTAGATAAAGATGCTGATATGAGATTCTTTCATTCTTGTTAGAGTATTACGTTCTTTTACTGCAGAACTAATCACTTTACTTTTGATGGACAAATGTTAGAATTCATAGAAATTTATCTCATGATATTCTTATTGTGTTTGTTTGCAGATCACATGGAGATTGGAGGAGAGAAAATTGATTTTGACCCAGATGAAGATGATCTATTGTTTGCATAGATCAATTTTCGATTTTTGAGTTTTCTTTCAGATTTCCTATTGCTATGTTTGAGACTGTGTTTGGAGTTTAGCATTTTGTTATCTAAAACTCATATTTATGTTTTTCTGAAAAACTCATTTTAGTTGTTATTAATTATTGTTTAACTAACCTGTACTGTTCTAACACCTATTTACAATATATGAAGAGATTGTTGAGGTATATTGAAATAGAGTTGACGGGTGCTTAACGGGTTGCGGTTAGGATCCGATAGGAGTCCAACAACCCATAGTCGGGTATTTAGGGTTTGCCTATAAATACCCATGCTAGGGGCAACGAGTAGGTCGTTCCAAACTTGACGGTCACGCGGATGCTTCGAGCACTCTAACAGTTTTATGTTTTGATTGTGATATATATTTTGAATATTGTTGTGGTTCGCTTGTGGCTTCTGGTAGACCAGGTCTCTTGAACTGTCATATCCTGTAAGGCGGCCTAGCGGGCGAACAATCAGATGTTCTCGGATTAGTGCGAGAGAGATTTGATTACGTGGAAATCCCGCAATCTTGGTGAAAAACCATGTGGTCGATTCACTGTCGATCTAACTTCCACTACTTCAGAAGCTGTTACAAAGTTGTTTTGTTGGAGGCGAGTGTGACAGACCGTTACTCGTTACACTTTTTAGAGTTGGGAGAATGGGGAGAGTTCTGAACACTGCGGGATCTCTGTACGCTTCAAGGTTCTTCTCACTCCTTACGAAATTCGCTCTAGTAGTCGCTTGACGACTTGCTGCTCATTCCTACGTCTAGCGCACAATTGGGGACTTCGTCGATGATTGGTAAATTGCTTGCTCCCGAACCCTTGCCTTGGTCTAGGAGAACTCCGTTCGCCTAAGTGATGATCGTCCAAATTATTTGCGAGTGAACCACCTGTTGAAGGAAGGCGAGAGAGAGAGAGAAAGTGTAGAGAGAAAGAGACAAGAAGAGAGGCCGGAGTTAGTGAACTGAAGAAAAGATCTAGATGAAGAGAAAAGGGGGTCTATATATGCGCCTACGGGGGTGGTTCAGTAATTTCACTCAATAACTATCAGACGGACCAATAGAAAAGCTCGGATCCAGGAACACAGATCACCATTTTTTAGGAAAAGACGATCATACCCATGGGTCAGAAAAAAGCCCGCCCATGGGACTTGATGGCCTGAGGCCGACGGTCCCCCCTCCACCGCGGAGAACGGACAGGAGAGGGCCAGTCGCGAGCAACCCAGGTTCGTCCGCCCCTATGCCGGGGAGGCCATGACCGGGGCCGCCCCGCGACGGGGCGGTTGACCGGCGGCTCCTCCCTCCTGCAGGGGTCACAACCAAGGCCTCCCACAGCGGGGTGACCATCTGATGCACCCATTTTGTGTGTGTGGTGGTGGGGGGGGGAGGCCTCCCATAGTGGGGAGGCCAACCGACAGCCCCCTGGGGGGGGGGGGGGGGCTGAGGCCGCCCACGGCAGGGCGGCCAACCAGCGGCCCTCCATTAGGCGGAGTGGCGCGGTCGAGGCCGCCCACGGCAGGGCGGCCAACCGGCGGCCCTCCATTAGGCGGGGTGGCGGGCCGAGTCCGCCTACCGCATGGCGGCCAACCAGCGGCCTCCTTTGGGGGGGGGGGGGTGGCGCGGTCGTGGCCACCCACGGCAGGGCGGCCAACCTATGGTCCTCCTTTAGGGGGGTGACACGGTCAAGCTGCCCACTACAAGGCGGCCAACCGGCAACCCCCCTTTAGGGGGGGGGGGGGGTGGGTGGTGCGGTCGAGGCCGTCCATAGCAGGGCAACCCACCAGCGGCCCCCCTTTGGGGGGGGGGGGGGAGGCCGCCCACGACGGAATGGCCAACTGATGCCCCCTAGGGGAGGGGCGATGGGGGCGCGACCGAAGCCGCTCACGACGGGGAGGCAAACCGACAACCCCCTCCACTATGGGGCCAAGGACGGGGCCGCCCGGGCGCAACCGACCATGGGAGGCCAGCCACGGTAGGGAGGCCGACCATGGCCTCTTGCACCGACTTGGAGGGCGAGGTGCGGCCAGCCGTGGCCTCTTGCGCTGACTTGGCGGGAGAGGGGCGGTTTGTGCGCGGGAGCACGATGGTTGGGGATCCACGCATAGTGGTTAACGAGCAGATCAGGTTTGTAAATAGTGCATACGACGATTATCGTGCGTAACTTCCCACTACGCAAGTAGGGGGAGTGGGAAATCCGCCAGATGCAGCCCATTTTCTCTATAAATTTGGTTCAACCCCATCAAATATAAGTTTTGACTTGTTTTGGCAATTAAAAGATTTCTAATTATTGTTTTTTTTTTCAAGTTAAAAAATTATGTGCAAATATTGCATTGTTTGTGGATATTCAATGTCTCAAAAGAGTGTGTGAATAACAGCTAGTGCGAATAATCAAAAATGTGGTGCAAATATCAGCACCCTATATTAATATTCATTTTTTTTTAAAATATAAAAACAAAAGAGGAAAATTTATACTTTTTCGGTTTATTTTAATCGTTAGATCTAAAATTGAAAGGTCTGATCTAGGGTCTAAAATTGGATCTAATAGATCCAAAGGCCAGCTTAATTCAGATGTTTTAGGCTTTGTTTGGCGTGACGTTTCGGGGGCGGGGGGCCGCGGATTTTCAAAAAGTCCCGCCAAACAAAAAATTGGGCGGGACAACGGAGGCATCCGCCACCGCTAAAAATAACGGTGGCCCGATATTTTAGAGTCGCAGAATTTTTCAGCGACTCAGAAATAGCAGCAGTGTTGCAGCCTTTTTAAAAAAAAACACTGCAATCGCTGATTAACTTAAATATTGTTTAACTGCAGCGCTGTTGTCCTTTTAATTTTTTTTAAATAAATTATTGTTATTAATACATAGTTAATAAATTAAGTTGATATAATACATAGTTAGGTCATTATAAGTTATATATTATTAAGTTAATATTATAAGTTATATATTATAATATTTTATTTATATAATATTTATAAATAATATATAATTAATAAATATAGTATTATCTAAATAGTATTGATAATAAAAAATTAATAAATAGCACTGCAAACACTGTTTTTCCAAACAAACAGATTCACAGATTCTGCCATCACTATGCAAAACAACTGATTATTCCATCACTGCTTTCCACTACTACTTCTTAAGTCGTTGCAGCCGCGCTAAACAGAGTCTTAGGCCATAATAACATTTGAAGGGGATTGCCACCGTCAGTGGGCTTTCCCTTGCAGATGTCGTCATAGGGTCTTGCCACCGCTGACGGAGCTCCAAAGCACCATGATCTGATCGCCGAGAAACAGAAATGGACGGCCGTCGTGGATCTGTTGCCAAAAAAAATGGATGGAAGGGAGGAGTAAGTTTCATATTGAAGGCGACGGCGATGGGAAACAAGAGAACACATGGTTAGCATGATTTGCAACACAGAGACATGATTGTGTATGGTCGGAATCGGCGGCAACGCGGGAATGAGCGTTGGCCCTTATGGAGACGACACTGGGGAGGATGGCCGACGACGTAATGCCGGCGGCATTGATGTGTAGAGTGCACTAGTGCAGAGCAGGAGGCGAGGTGAAGTACTGGTTTTTTAGCTATGACCACCACCTGTCCAATTTTCTTTGGCTTGGGCTTCAATAAGTGCAGTTAAGTGATTTTGATGCGTCTTTGTGGTCGTTTGACTGCTCCTAATTATTTGATCTGATACACAGGACCTAAAATGTCGGTATGAACTATGAAATATGATGCTTAATTTTTATTAGGAAAATTCAATGATCATAATATTTAGATTAATGCGATTACATAGGACTAAGATCACTAGAAAATCTTTTAGTATGATTACTATGAGTACATGGGTGACTTTAAAAGTTTTGTCACCAGAGGGGGGTAGGAAGTATATGATCACTTTTATAGAAGACCGCTCTAGATTCTGTCATATTTACCTTCTTAAAACTAAAGATGAAGCATTTGAAAAATTCCGTCTTTTCAAAATCAGAGTAGAAAACCAACTTGACATAAAATTAAAAAGTTTAAAAGTGATAAGGGAGGAGAATACATATCTGGTGAGTTCAAGTATTTCTTCTATCTCAAAGAATTATAACTGAAACCACTGCTCCTTACTCATCCCAATCAAATGATATAGTTGAGCAAAAGAATAGAACACTAATAGAAATGTTAAACTCCATGTTTTTGACTGCTGACATACATACTGTTTATTGGGGAGAATCAGTATTAACTGTACAAAACATTCTAAATAAAATCCCTCATACTAAGTTAGAGGTTACACTCTACGAGCTTTGTGATAGTTTGTTGTTGTTGGTAGTCTTAGGAAGCGTTTGATTGGGTGGATGAGCTGCGGTGCGACTGGGCCACAATGCTCTTTAATGCATAAGCTAAGTTTGGTTGAGATGTTATTGTAAACGACGTTTACTAATAAACGCCGCCTTTAAGCTACCAGCCATCCGCGCTGAATATCTCCAGATTGTCCGCACCGCAGCGGAAGACAGAAGGTGGAAGGTTGACACGGAAGGCGGAAGTTGGAAGGCAGAAGGTTGACGCGGAAGGTGGAAAGGGAAGTTCACCATCGCATCTCTTCCTCACATGCGTCACAGTGAAGGAACCACTTGCCCTAGCTACCTATCGTTTTCCTTTCCCTTTCTCCCTCCTCTCTTTATTCTCTATAGAAGGCGGAAGGGCAAGTTCACCATCACATCTCTTCCTCGCGAGCTTCTTCCGTCTTCCTGCCATGGATGTCAAAACCAGAGGTTATTTTCTCAGCTAACTTTAATTAATCACGATGAATATTTTCTCAGCCTGCCATAGTTTCAAATACTATTCGTTATGACTTATGATTAATTACGATTTAATCGGAGCCAAATAATCACCATTAACCTAACTTTAAATGCTTAATTGGGGCCAAATAAACAACCCAGAACTTTAATTGTTATTCGTTATGATTAATCACGATTAACCCAACTTTAATTGCTTAATTGGAGCCAAATAAACAGCCCAGAAGACCCTTATCGGAAGTGTCAGCTTTGATTTGAATAATTGATATATGATATGTTTTCGATACTTTATATCTTGAATTTATGTTAATGCAAAAAAGATTTTCTATTGTCAAAACTTCGTTTTGTTTCCAAACAATTTTTACAAAACTCCGTTTTGAAAACTCCATTTCATTCAAATAGTTTTTTTAACAAAACTACATTTTCCAGAATCAACACTTTTTCTGTCAGCAGCTTTCCATCAGCAACATCCCAACCAAACAGAGCCTAACTCACCTAGAGGGGGAAGGGTGAATAGATGGTCTTGCAATATTGATGGTTTCATTTCAGTTCAGTATATAATGAAATAAGAAACACAACCAAACAACCATAACACATAACACACACTATTTTATAGTGGTTCTTCAGAGTATGAGTATATCCACTGTCCCTCTGCATCTATCTAGTAGTGTACTAGACTCAGCAAACTCCTCCAAATTTCAGCTCTAAGAGCTTATAACTCAGATTCCTCAAAATCTCTCAAGTCTACTCCAAGACCCTACCTCAAGCTCAACAACCCTACCTCAGGCACACCGGCCCTACCTCATGCTCACTATTGAAGCCAGAAAAATCCCTACTCCAAAATTCGGATCAAGACAACTTAAGGTTACTGATTCTGCGGTCTGACGCCACCATTCAAATGCTATCACAGGAAAGATAAAACTATCTGTAAGCACATCCCAAGTGCTCCAGCAGGGAGGTCCCATCACATATCCGAAAGTTTGGGAGAAACTTCCCCTCCGCAACCAAAAGGCTGAGCGAGGTACTAGAAAGTCATGGACTTGGTGAGTATCCACTTGGAAGGACCTCAACCTCTTCCAAAAGTATTATTTCTAGTACCCATGGAGGTTTATTTATAGAAAAATCTTGGGGGGATAGACGAGTATCCAGCCTCTGTTAGTGAGTAGTATGGATCTACTCGCCTATACTCGCGAGGTACTCACTCATACTCGCCCAAGCTCACCTCTACTCGCCCAATGATCTGCGAATAACCGTCTTCTTGGGTATTTTTGATCTCGATGAATTACGGGTTAGACACTCACCAGCCATACCTCAGGCTCACCAGCCCTAACTCAGAGTACTTCAACTCCTACAGCTTAGAGACCTAGTTGGTCTCCTACCTCAAATCCACACAGAGATCCTACCTCAGGCACAATAGCCCTACCTCAGGCAACATCCCTACCTCGGGGTCAAAATCCCTACAACTCAGGAAACAACCCTTCCACTTAGATCTATACACTAGATCCTATAGAAATTATTGTATATGTAAGATTACAACAAAAGACTCAGTAAAAAATAAACCTTAAACTTTTGAGTTTTCAATTGCTTTTGTCGTGAAAGAAAACTTCTTGAAGCAGCCCCTAAATGATGAGTTGTCTTTAGTCAAAACAGATCCAGGGCTCTTCTACTTAATCTTCTTATATAGTAGCAAGAAGATCTATCTAGAGTTATGAAGCTTGAATCTTCCTTGCTCTTTCAAAACTTCTTCATAGAGAGCTTACTCTGTGAAATTGCACCGCTGCTTGTTTTTCACAATTCAATAGGATTAAGCAAAGTTCAGAAGTTCTTGTTTCATTGCCCTAACTTTTCTTTGTATACTTTTGATATTTTTAATGGTCTTTTAATTAGAGAATGTCATGTCAAAGTATAGACAAGAATAGAAAGAACTGACAGGTCTTTATGCGCCACCGCCAATTTTGAAATCCCGCCACTGCGCGTGCTCAACGGTAATAAAAACCATGGCAGCACAATATCGTTGAGAAAATTCATCCTTTTCAACAGTATCTACCTTAGCGCTAATTTATGTCGCTTTTTGTGTCTTCTTCACGATATCGTCTCGAATCTTTCCACGACCACGCCGATACCGTAGAGAACCATATACTAATCTCAACGGTATTCTCCTTAGTGCTTGAAGTTGCTTCTACAGTTACTTTGAGACGATGTCATCTTGAAGCACTCCACGTTCAAGACGGTATCGCCGAGAATCCTTCATATATCTGAACGATATTGCTCCATTTATACTAACTCTTCTCTAAACCTATAGTAGAGATAACTCCTGCATAGATATAAAATATATATTCTATCAAATACAATATGCACTTAAAATTGCAAGTGATGCTTCTTCAAATCCTGTAATATTGAGGGTAATATTCCCAACACTTTGGTTTAAGAGACCCCCAAACATAAATAGACTTAAAATTTATGGCTCTATAGCCTATGTTAGGGTTTTCGACCCAAGAAGATCTAAGATTGAACTTAGGATCAACACATGTGTCTACCTAGGTTGTGCTGATGATAGTGCTACAGATAGATTTTTAGATATTTTTAATAACATCATTATAGAATCTAAGGATGCAGTGTTATTTGAAGATAAATTTCTTAAAGATAAGAATCTATCTTTCCCAGGTATCCAAACAACTATTACTGAGGAAAACTCTGAATCAGTATCGAGCACCTCCTATTCAGTTCATGTAGACAATCTTAGAAAAAAGTCTAGAAGAACTTCTGTGAGAGAAAGAACTCCCAGAACTTTTTGTAGTGATTTTGTCACCTATCACGTTGAGGCTGATCCATCCACCTATAAGGAAGCAATGAGATCATGAGATTCACTACTCTGGAAAGAAGTCATTGATAAAGAGATGAACTCTCTACTTTAGAACAATACCTAGACATTGGTTGATAAGACAAAAGATGTTAAAACTATATGGTGTAAGTGAGTTCTGAAAAAGAAATTAAATCCTGATGGTATTGTAGCTAAATATAAAGCACGCCTAGTGGAAAAAAGTTTCATACAAGTTAGTGGAGTAGATTATTTTGATATATACTCACCAGTGTGCCACCTAACAACCATTAGGATCCTCTTTGTCATTGCATCTATTGAGAATTTTATTATTCATCAAATGGATGTTAAGACTGTGTTCTTGAATATAGATCTGACCGAAGAGATGTACATGAGTTAACTTGAAGGTTTTATTATAGAAGGTCATAAAAATAAGGTCTGTAAGTTATTAAAATTACTATACCGACTATAACAAACACTTGAATTATGACATGAGAAATTTGACTATAGTGTAAAGAACATGAGATTCATGTTGAGTCTCTCTAATAAATGTCTTTACATACGTTATAAATCAAATAAAGTCGTCAAAATATATTTGTATGTAGATAATATGCTAATTATGGGATTTGATCAATCCGAAGTGGATGATATAAAATCATGTCTAATAATAGAATAAAACATTAAAAACCTAGGTGTAGCTGAAATTATACTAAACACACAAGTGAGCTTTGGGAAAAATAATATTTCCCTAAGTCAAAGTCACTATATAAAATCTATGTTAAATACGTGAGGATACAATGAAAGTAAAATAGTAGAGACACCACATGACTACAATAACCACATAAAGCCCAATGAAAGAGCTATATTAAACAGTTAGATTATGCTAAACTGATTGGTAGTCTCATGTATGCTTTGGTCTGCACTAAACCTGACATATTCTTTACGGTATGCATGTTAAGCAAATTCACTAGTAATCCTAGCCAAGACTATTGGAATGCCCTCGATAGGCTAAAGAGATACTTAATACACACCTAAAAATATGATTTATGTTATAATGGTTATCTTCAAATTCTTAAAGGATATTCTGATGCATCATGATGCTCAAAAATAAATGACAGTAAGTTCACTAATAGTTTCATATTCACATTAGGAGGAACAAATGTAACTTGGATGTCTAAGAGTCAATCATGCATTGTTCTCTCTTCGATGAAATCCGAACGGTATGCTCTAGCTTCATCAGGAGAAAAAGCAGAGTGCATAAGAGATTTGGTGAATGGCATTCCACTTATGAGCCTGAACTGAGTTCTATTGTAGTTTACTATGACAATCAGGCTATAAAAATGATTGTTATGAACATTTTGTTCAATGACAAAAGAAGGCAACTAAGGATGAAACAAGCCTGATTGACCTCCATCACAAGTCAAGGAATTATGAACATAATTGATGTGAGGTCAAAGGATAATATTACAGATGCCTTGACAAAAGGATTAAATAGAGTTCTTACAATAAAAATATCGGGAAAGATGAGATTAAAATTTATAAAAAGATAAATTTATAAAAATATCAGGAAAAATGGGAGGATTCTAACCGCAGCCTCCCCCCTCCGGTTCCAAAAGCCCTCCTTCTGCTCTCGCCGCCTAAGAAAAACGTCAAACCAAATGAAACCCAAAATATGGCCATCTTTTGTTAAAAACCAGGCCGGGCCCAAGGCTCTGAATGATATACGGGAATATTGGGTAATCCGGATCTGACCGACTATAGTCGAATGACAACAACATCCTCAACCAAATCTCTGTAGAAGGCTCTGAATTATCTACGAGAATATTCCGTGGTAGGTTGTTGAGCGCCAGGATAGAACCACTGACCTCCTTTATAAGAGGGTACTAACGCCACTTCTCATACCCAAGTGCGCTGGCCATCTTTTGTTAGAAACCAGGTCGGGCCCAAGGCTCCTAATGATCTACGGGAATATTGGGTAATCCGGAACTTGCCGACTGCAGTCGAATGGCAATAACATCCCCAACCAAATCTTTGCGGAAGGCTCCGAATTATCTACGGGAATATTCTGTGATAGGTTGTTGAGCGTCGGGATAGAACCAGGCCGGGCCCAAGGCTCCGAATAATTTACACGAATATTGGGTAATCCAGACCTGACCGACTGCATTCGAATGACAACAATATCTCCAAACACTCCGAATTATCTACGGGAATATTCTGCTGTAGGTTGTTGAGCACCGGGATAGAACCCCCGACCTCCTTTATAAGAGGGGACTAACACCACCTCTCATACCCAAGTGCGCTTGGGTATGAGAGGTGGTGTTAATCCCCTCTTATAAAGTAGGTCGGTGGTTCTATCCCGGCGCTCAACAACCTACAACAGAATATTTCCGTAGATAATTCGGAGCCTTCCACGGAGATTTGGTTGGGGAAGTTATTGTCATTCGACTACAGTCGGCCAAGTCCGAATTACCCAATATTCTTGTATATCATTCGGAGCCTTGAGCCCGACCTGATTTCTAACAGGTGGACTCAAAGCAGGCAATACCTCACATGAGTTAGACTGAGCATTAGTGGTGTGAAGTTATGCTAATTAATAAAGTTGTTACTTTTATCAGTCTGGAACCTTCAGATCAACATTTTGGTTTTAAATAATCAATTTTGGGGCTGAAAATGACATTTCCAATTGCAGATACTCAAGCCCCACCTAGATTTTCACCAATGCATTCACAATCATCATGGTTCTCCGACCACTCTCTCAAACAGAGACCAAATATGCTATGTTATAAACTTGCTTAGCTATCAAAATTGTTACTATTTGTTTGTGATCTGCAATCAATATGGTTGTAGTGTGATGTTATCAGAATACAAATTGTTCAGCAGAATTAAAATTGGTGCTAAATGCTCATTAATTAATAACATGTTATAACATATTTTATTATTAACGGATGCTTAATCCCAACAAAAAATTGTGGTGGAGACCGTTTTAGAATGATAATTTTTTACATTGGTAATCAGTGGAGAACTTGCATGTCAAGACTTATGAAGAAGGTTCATGTGGATAGCGCTTAGCTAGAGTACAACCTTAATCATAAAATAGAGCCAATAGAAGCTATTTTGACTCATTTGTTGGCTCTCTTTGTCATCATCATATCAATGTAAGATTCTTATGGATAAATACATCAATACAAAGGATGTTGAGGCCCACCAAAGCAATCAATACTCGATTATCATTCATAAATGTTGATAAGAATCCTCTCATTATCAAATAATTCATAGATAAATCGAGTAGTTTCGGTATCTGCAACCCATCACCCTTACAAATAGAGGTGCACCCATTAATATATATATATATATATATATATATATATATATATATATATATACCAGAAAACAGGAAATTAGCTCGAACTAAAATGAAATATTATTGCGCGAATCGTATATTTTGGGATTACATGAAAATTGTAGATCTCATCGAGATCTACAACTTTTTTGTTAATTATATTTTGATTTAAAGCCGTTTATTCCCCTGATTTGGGCCCCGAAAAAAATCACGCCAAAATCTGTACCGACGACTCGTTGCGGGCGTGAATTTTTTCGGGGTCCAAATCTAGGGCCTAAATCACTTTAAATCAAAAGGGACCAACAAGAAAGTTGTAGATCTCATTAAGATGTACAACTTTTATGTTGATCACTTTTTTAAATAAGAAATATTTGGGGCTCAAAATCTCAAAAAACTAACCTATATTTGACTATTAACACCTCAAAATAACCCATATTTTTTAAATAAAGGCATTATTTCAATGAATCATATGTTTCATTAGCCCCCCCCATCAATACAAACTATGCTCCCCACTCTCGATCAATTCCTATTCACAATTTTAGGTTCCACTCTCTGCTTTGGAATAAGAGAAATTGTGTGTTGCCATTTCGTGCTTCTTCATGCCCAATTTTTGCCGGACAAAACCGTACCTTATATCCTGCTCGAGGTCGGCACTCGACATTTCCTGCATGTATTGTTCGGTAGCTCGAAGTATCTCAGGTGATGATCAAAGTGGAACTATCTCCCTGTTGCCCCTAGCTTAAGGTTTATAGAGAAACTCTAGGTTTAATACGGGTATCAGATATCCAGGTATTCGAACCAGACCCGTTATGCCTCCAAACCCGTTATGTACCCAAATATACATTAACAATATCCTCATATATTTGTGCTATATAACGTTTACGTTTCAGAGTGTAGGAAAGTAGAAGGTACTAAATTTCAGACTTTAAACATTATCTAGAAAAGAAAGCATAATTGAACATAATGAAGTTTTGCATAATCATAACAACAAATATCTAAATATAGAAGTGCATCTCAATAATAAAAGTCTAAAATCATAGTAAAATAGATCAAACATGTAACAATTCTACTCAAAAAGTAGTTCATCATCCATATCAAAGTCTACTTTCTCTCCTCTAACTTTATTTGTGTCTGCAAGGAATTTCGTGAGTTTAAACTCTATGAATTCATAAATATATACAGTGACGTTTAAAGTAAGTTAACTCTACCTAAATGAGCTTAGTACTTGTAGCAGTGGCGAATTAATACAGTCAGCATCTTCATTCAGTATAACTAAAACCAGTCAAGTTTTGATTTTAATAAATCAAACATTATTATTTTACTTATTTATAATCATTATGTACCTTATCATCAAATGTGGACTGATATGACACACCATTACATGCAACATTGTCAAGTATGGAATAATGTGTAATGATCATCAATGTTAGATTAATCTTTACAACGATTTTCAATTCCCAATTGAATACTTCTCGAATCAACTTACAATGAGAAATATGTTTAGTCATCAAATGTGGAATGACTAACATCTATGTTGAAGCCAGGAAAATTCCCGACCTTAGAAATAGGATCAAGGCAGCCTAAGGTTACTGATTCTACGGTCCGACGTCACGATTCAAGTGGCTAGCACGAGAGAGAGGAAACTATCTATAAGTACACCCCAAGTGCTCCAGCGGGGAGGTCCCACCACATACCCGGAAGCTTTGAAGAAGCTTTCCCTCCGCAACCAAAAGGCTGGGCGAGGTACTAGACTGGCATGGACTTGGCGAGTATCTACTTGGGGGGACCTCGCCTCTTCCAAAAGGTGCCATTTCCAGTACCCCTGGGGGGATATTTATAGAGAAATCCTGGGGGGGGGGGGGGGTAGGCGAGTATCCAGCCTCTGCTAGCAAGTATCTAGGGCTACTCGCCCATACTCGCGAGATACTCGCTCAAACTCGCCTCTGCTCGCCACAGCTCGCCTCTGCGCGCCCAAGCTCGCCTCTGCCCGCCACAGCTCACCACAGCTCGCCCAATGGTCTGCGAATAGCCATCTGCTTGAGTACTTCTGATCTCGACGAATTACGGGTTATACACAATCCCCGCTTTTTTCGAGCTCGACACGAGCTCGAAAAAACAATGTTGACCCGAAGTTCGAAGAGATGGCGCTAGACGATGCGCTGCAAGAGGTCCTTTCTAGGAGAGGAGCTCAACTGAAGGAGAAAAGAAAATGTCGACACCGCCCAGAGGTAGAACCCAACTGAAGGAGGTGGAGAAGAGTCGACACCTCCCAGGCCATTCGCTAGGCGAACGAGCTCAACTGGAAGAGGTGGAAATGGGGCGGACATCTCATATATAAAGCATACCTGGATATGAAGAGAAGGTCGATACCTCATAAGAACCAAGTTCAATTGAATTGGAGAAGAGGTCGACACCTAACAGGAGTCGAGCTCAACTAGAGGTAGAGAGAGAGGTCGACACCTAGCAGGAGTCGAGCTAAACTGAAGGTGGAGAGAGAGGTCGACACCTAGCAGGAGCCGAGCTCAAATGAAGGTGGAGAGCAGACACCTCACAGGAGTCGAGCTCAACTGGAGGTGGAGAAGAGGTCGACACCTCGTAGGAGACGAGCTCAACTAGAGGTGGAGAAGGGGTCGACACCTAATCAGGAGGAAGCTCAACTGAAGGTGGAGAGTCGACACCTCATAGGAGCCGAGCTCAACTGGAGGTGGAGAAGAGGTCGACACCTAATCAGGAGGAAGCTAACCTGAAGGTGGAGAGTCGACACCTCACAGGAGCCGAGCTCAACTGGAGGTTGAGAAGTGGTCGGCACCTCGTAGGAGACGAGCTCAACTAGAGGTGGAGAGAAGAGGTCGACACCTGGCAGGAGCCGAGCTCAACTGTAGGTGGAGAGTATAGTCGACATCTGACAGGAGCCGAGCTCAACTGAAGGTGGAGAAGAGTTGACACCTATCAGGAGCCGAGCTCAACTAGAGGTGGAAAGAGTCGACACCTCTCAGGAGCCGAGCTCAATTAGAGTTGGAAAGAGGTCGACACCTAGCAGGAGTCGAGCTCAACTGAAGGTGGAGAGTCAACACCTCACAGGAGCCGAGCTCAACTGGAGGTAGAGAAGAGGTCGACACCTCGTAGGAGCCGAGCTCAACTAGAGGTGGAGAGAATAGTCGACACCTGGCAGGAGCCGAGCTCAACTGGAGGTGGAAAAAGAGGTCGACACCTCATCAGGAGGAAGCTCAACTGAAGGTGGAGAGTATAGTCGACACCTGGCAGGAGCCGAACTCAAATGGAGGTGGAAAAGAGTCGACACCCTAACAGGAGCCAAGCTCAACTAGAGGTTGAGGTCGACTCGGGAGGCAAGTAGTCAGTCCGCAGGGGAGAAACCCGTACAGAGATCACGGACTACGACATCACCCCAACGAGGAACTTGATCTCCTCGAGGAGGTTCGATGGATGATATGCAGGAGAGGAGCTCGTGCAAGGACACAGACTTACGTTTACCTTGTCACTCGAGGGCTCTTGATTTCAATCGAGGAGATCGGCCGATCCCCGAGGAGAGGAGTGTTGAAGTTGGTGACCGGGCGGTCTGGCGGTCTGTCTTGGCGGGTTGAAGACCGGGTGGTCTGGCGGTTTCCCTTCAGCAGGTTGGTTGATGTGTTGTTGCTGTCTGGTAGCCAAGCGGTCTAGCTGTTTGTCTCAGCCGGCTTTTAGACCGGGCGGTCTAGTGGTCTCCACTGGCGATCTCTCTTTCTCTCTGGTAGTAGCCGTGCAGTTATCCCTTCTGTCTAACCGCGCGGCTTGTGCGGTTTGTTCTGTATAGTCCGCCTAGTCCTGTAATTTTTTAGTCCCACATCTCTTATTTGTATTCTCGCATATCTCTTCCATTCTATATAAGGGAGGGCATACCTTTGCAATAGATACCTTTTTCTGATAATAAAGTTTAAGTTTAAACTGTTTCCGGCTTGTTTTAGTTCAATTCTAACATGGTATCAGAGGACTCGATTTTCTTCGCCTGATTCTGTGCGCCCTCTCTGGCCGCGCGACCTGTCCGCGCGTCTTGCTTCTTCTTCTCGCGACCTGTTCTCGCGGCTTGTTTCTTCCGGTCTGTGCCCTGTTCGCACGGCTTCCTTCTCTCCTTGTCGTTTCCCTTTGTGTGCGCGACCTCTTTGTTTCTACTTCTTCTCGCCGCGACCTGTGCTTAGTCGCCGCGCCCTCCGTTCTAACTGCTCCTCTTCTCTAGTCGCCCAGGCCTGTTGTCGCGACCTGTTTGCCTTGTTTGCCGTTTTTGCCTCCCAGCGGACTTCTCTCTGTTCGCGTGGTGTCTCCTTCTTCTGTTCGCGCGGGCTGTTTTCTAGCCGCTGGACTTCTTTCCCTCTGCTTGTTTCTGCGGTTTGGTCGTGGCTTTTCTGCCCGCTGGTGTGCTGTCATCATGACCGCTGCAGCTCTCTTTTTTCTAACCGCTGCGATTTCTCTATGTTCGCGCAAGTTCTTCCTTGTTTTAGCGGCATCTTTGCCCTTCTTCCTTTAGCCGCTCCTGCTTGTTAGTCGCCGCGACCTCCGATTTAGTCGCGCGGCTTGTGCTTCCCTCTTCTTCCCCTTTGCCTTGCTCTGCACCTTGGTCGTGGCCCTTCTTGCTGCTGGTGTGCTGTCACCGTGACCGCTGCAGTTTTTATGTTCCTCCCTTCATGGCTTTCATATACTCCTCAGAGACATTCGCCTCGGTGGTCACGTCTTCTGGTAGTGCCCACGTTGTTACTCAAGGAAAATGGCTGATCGATACCGGTGCTACTAATCATATGACCGGAAATCTCCAGTGTTTTTCTCTCCTAGAAACACATGATCGGTTGCCCCCGATTATTCTCGCTGACGGACCTTCATTATCGGTCCATAGGACAGGGATAGTTCATGTCACTCCGTCTCTTCGCTTGGCGGATACTCTCTATGTGCCCACATTCCCGTGCAACTTATTATCTATTACTTCTCTGTGCAAGCAATTACAATGTTCCGTCACATTTACTTCTACTTCTTGCTCTTTTCAGGATCCGGACTCCCAACGGACGATTGCTACTGGGACTGAGAGTGACGGCCTATACTTCTTGGACAATATTTCCGCTTTCTCCACCTTCTCCTCCACCTCCACAGATATTCTCCAATGGCATCTACGCCTTGGTCATGCTCCTCCACGTCTTCTTCGTCAACTTCTGCCCCAACTTCCTCCACAAAGTCCTCCGCTCAACTGTGAGGCCTGTCAGCTTGGCAAGCATCACCGGTCCTCCTTTCCTCCAAAACACGTTCGTGGATCTACCCGTCTATTTGATCTCATCCACTCCGATGTTAGAGGTCCTTCTCCTACTTTTACTATTGGTCGGGGTAGTTCATATTTTGTCACGTTCATTGATGATTTCTCTCGCTGTACGTGGGTGTATCTGTTAAAAGATTGCTCCGAATTATTCTCTGTATGGACGTCCTTCTATCTCATGATCAAAACTCAGTTTAATGTTTCTATTAAAGTTTTTCGATCTGATAATGCCAAAGAATATATCAGTCATGACTTTTCTACCTTCTGCATGCAAAATGGGATTATTCATCAAACTAGTTGTGTCTATACTTCACAACAAAATGGTGTGGCAGAACGCAAAAATCGTCACCTCCTCAATGTCGCTCGCACCTTGATGACCCAGATGCATGTTCCTCGCTCCTATTGGGGCTATGCTGTTCTCCTTGCCTGCTACCTTATCAATCACATTCCTTCCACGGTTCTACACGGAAAAACCCCATTCTCCATTCTATATCCGGGCAAGGAACCGTTTCCTCTCCCTCTCCAAATCTTTGGATGCATTGCCTTTGTGCATGCCCCTTCTGCCACCCGTGATAAGCTCTCCCCTCGCTCCACCAAATGTGTCTTTCTGGGGTACTCCACCACTCAGAAAGGCTATTGTTGCTTTGATCCCGTCCTTCGTAAGCAGTTCGTCTCTACTGATGTCACCTTCTTCGAGAATACCTCACACTTCTCGGCTGACTCCTCTCCTCTTCTCCCAGCTTCTGATTCTCCCGCTGTTCCCTTCGTTCCCTCGTCTCTTACTGCGATCTCAACCCCTACACTGTCTTCTTCCACTCCTCTCACTCCGCCTCTTTCTCCCTTTTCTCTGCCACCATCTCCCTCATCTCCGCCGCCGTCGCTCTCTAATCCCGGGCCAGCTCTCTCTGCCACGGATGCTCCGGATGCCGAGGGACCCGCTGACCTGGATCTTCCTATAGCTCTTCGCAAAGGGGTGCGGACGTGTACCCTACACCCCCTTGCTGCTGTTGTTATATATGATCGTATTACCCCTTCTCGTAGGGCTTTTGTACTGGCTATCTCTGCCACTGCCACACCCCGCTCCTACCAGAAGGCCCTTGCTATTCCTCATTGGAAGATGGCCATGGATGAGGAAATGGCCACCCTAACTGAGCGGGGTACCTGGACTCTTGTTCCTCCTCCCTTCGGTACTGATGTTGTTGGCTGTCGCTGAGTCTTTGTGGTCAAATTTGGCCCAGACGGCACTGTGGATCGTTATAAGGCTCGTCTTGTTGCTAAGGGGTTTACTCAGACCTATGGGGTTGATTACTTTGACACCTTCTCCCCCGTGGCTCGTCTCAGCACTATCTGAGTCCTTCTCTCTGTGGCGGTAAATAGGGATTGGCCGATTTCCCAGCTGGATGTCAAGAATGCCTTCCTTTCTGGTGATCTTCAGGAGGCCGTCTACATGGAGCAACCTCCTGGGTATATTGCTCAGGGGGAGACACGAGTATGCCGACTGAAGAAGGCTATCTATGGCCTCAAGCAGAGCCCTCGAGTTTGGTTTGACAAGTTCAGCGGCATCGTGGCGGCTGTTGGTTTTGTGCGAAGCTCTGCCGATCACTCTCTCTTTATTCGCAAAACCCCCTCAGGGCTGGTTGTTCTTGCTGTGTACGTCGATGATATTCTTCTCACTTGCGATGACCAGGAAGGGGTAGCCCTGACAAAGCGACATCTTCGTCAACATCTGGTCACGAAAGATATGGGCTCTCCAAAGTACTTTCTGGGGATCGAAATCTCTCGGATGTCCGACTCATTAGTTCTCTCCCAGCATAAATATGCCCTTGATCTTTTAAAAGAGGCAGGATTAACTAGAGCAAAACCTGCCAGATGCCCCATGACAATTGGAGAAGACAAAACCTGGACAGATGATTCACATCCTCTTTCAGATAGTTTGCGGTATAGGCGTCTGGTTGGTAAGCTCATATATCTCACAGTGACCAGGCCCGACATTTCCTATGCTGTTGGCAAGGTGAGTCAATTCATGCAAGCACCTAGGGAGTGATATATATAGTCCGCCTTGCGGATCTTGGAGTATGTCAAAGCAGCGCCTGGGAAAGGATTACTTTTTCAGAAGAATGGTCATCTGAGGGTTGAAGCATACTCAGATGCAAGTTATGCTGATGATAAAGGGGATCGCAAGTCAACCTCGGGTTTTTGCACCTTTGTTGGGGGGAAATCTGTTGAGTTGGAAGAGCAAGAAGCAGTCTGTTGTCTCCAGGTCCAGTGCAGAAGCTGAGTATCGCAGTATGGCGTCGACCACTTGTGAGTTAAAATGGCTACGGGCTCTCATGCTAGATTTAGGAGAGGTCTACAACCATCCTCTTCCTATGTTCTGTGATAACAAGGCTGCCATATACATCTCCAAAAATCCGGTCTTCCATGAAAAAACCAAGCACATTGAGGTCGACTATCATTTCATTCGTGAAGAGATCTTAAAGGAATAAATTTGCACTCCCTTTGTCACTTCTGATAAAGAGATGGCTGACATCTTCACCAAGCCAGTTTCTGCCTCGTTTCTTCATATTTGTGACAAGCTGGGCATGATCGGTATATATGCTCCAGCTTGAGGGGGAGTGTTGAAGTTGGTGACCGGGCGGTCTGGCGGTCTGTCTTGGCGGGTTGAAGACCGGGCGGTCTGGTGGTTTCCCTTCAGCAAGTTGGTTGATGTGCTGTTGCTGTCTGGTAGCTAAGCGGTCTAGCTGTTTATCTCAGCCGGCTTGGAGACCGGGCGGTCTAGCGGTCTCCACTGGCGATCTCTCTTTCTCTCTGGTAGTAGTCATGCGGTTAGCCCTTCTGTCTAACCGCGTGGCTTGTGCGGTTTGTTCTGTATAGTCCGCCTAGTCCTGTAATTTTTTAGTCCCACATCTCTTATTTGTATTCTCTCATATCTCCTCCATTCTATATAAGGGAGGGCATACCTTTGTAATTGATACCTTTTTCTGATAATAAAGTTTCAGTTTAAACCGTTTCCGGCTTGTTTTAGTTCGATTCTAACAAGGAGCTCGTGGGAAACCGGACTTACGACATTGCTGCCACTCGAAGTCTTGATTTCATTTGAGGAGATCGGCTGATTCCCGAGGAGAGGAGCTCGTGGGAAACCGGACTTACGACATTGCTGCCACTCGAAGTCTTGATTTCAATCAAGGAGATCGGCCGATCTCCGAGGAGAGGAGCTTGTGGGAAACCGGACTTACGACATTGCTGCGACTCGAAGTCTTGATTTCAATCGGGGAGATCCTGTTACTTGGGAGATGTTGAGAGTTAATCGCGTGGATATCTCGGTGAGAATGTAATCTTTTTCTTTCGGAGAGATGCTCTTGAACCTGCCAAATCGGGGGGGGGGGGGCGGCGTTCAGACCTGTTCCTAAGAATTCCTCCAGTCGGAAGAGAGATGCACTCGGGGAGACATAGGCCGACATGCAAGGGGGGAGTTGATCTCGGCCAACAATGCAGAGGCTCGGTCTTATAAGAGCGCTTAAAGTCCTGAAGCATCGTCCTATCATCCGTACTAGGCTATTCGGTAGGAACAGGTTGAAGGCACGTATCTCGATTTGGTAGTGAAGATCGCTTCCAGCTACGCTTTATGGCCGCGAGTGCCAGCGTCGGACGGGGGGTGATGTTCATCGAGGGTCATTTTCGAACGCACTCGGAACCAACACACCGCCCTGGGCTCGTCCCTGCCCTTTCTTCGGCAGGTTATCCTGCTTTGGCAAAAAACAGAGATGCGTCCTGCTTCACGGGACCTACGGTCGCTAAGAGCGGGTCTTTTAGTCTTCTCAAAGACCGATGATGCCTTTATACAAGGTATCAATTTGCGAGGTCGATCCCTTATCGAGTTCAGGAGGTTAGCATCCAGATCTGTTCTTGATAGTTCCTCCAGTCGGAGGAGAGATGCAAGCAGGGGTAGCTAGGCCGACATGCAAGAGGGGAGCTGATCTCGGCCGTCAATGCAGGGGCTCGGTCTTACAAGGATGCTTAAATCCCGAGGCATCGTCCCATCGTCCGCCCTGGGCTAAATAGGAGAAACAGGTCGAGTGCAGGTTTCCTAAATCGATCGTGGAGTTGAACTTCACAGCTCCTAGGTAACTTGAGATGAATCAACACAAAGAAGACAACTCACACTAACCCGTGACTCCGGGGGCGAGGAAATGCATAAACAACTTGGAAACAATATTACAGGTAAGCAATACATGTTACCGCTGGGGTCAGAACTTTTTCAGCTCATCCTTGCTCCGGGTATTTGAGGAGATGAAATGAATAGCATTGTTGTCCTGGTTGCTGAAGTGATAGCCTCGCGTGTATAAACTCACAGAATTCGAACACCATAGTTGTTGAAGTAGTGATCTCACGAGTATGGAACTCATGGAATTAAAAAGATAGCAACCTATCCGTTGAAGAGATCACCTCGCGAGTATGAAGCTCGCGAAATTATAGGAGAGCATCCTAGCTGCTGACGAGCTCACCTCGCGAGTATGAAACTCGCGGAATCGAAGGAGAGCACCTATTAAGCATGAAGAGCATCATGAATAGGAGCTTGTAGAATACTAGCTTGAAGATGTCATGAGTAGATTGTCTCCTGGAATGCAGGTTGTCGGAGAAGATTATCGCAAGTAGGAGGAGATCATTGTAGAGCATCTCGTACATTTTTCCCTTGCGGTGGGCTCATCGTCATTCACCCTGCTTGTTAGTCATACAAAAAGTACTCACGGGCTTTACCAAAGAATCCGTAAGTATGAACATGTATGAAAAACACCACTATTGAAAAAGGAGATGGAAGTAGGCGGAGGTTAAGTGTCACTTCTGACATTAGAACCCATACGCAGAGTTTTCGGGGGTTGCGCTGCCCGGTCAGCGCACGAGGGTCAAGGGGGCAGCGCCCAGATTCTGAGCTATCCCAGCCTTGCGAGTAAGTCACCAACATAACTCGCTTATGGGCGAGATCCCTTGATACTCGCCTCTTCAGTTGATACTCGCCTCAGCAATTTGATACTCGCCTCTTGAACTTGATACTTGCCTCAGCAACTTGGTACTCGCCTCTTCACTTGCTGCTCGCCTCAGCAACTTGGTACTCGCATCTTCACTTGTTGCTCGCCTCTAGGAGAGTGCCATTCCTGACTATGCTCGCCTATAGGTCGTCGTCATCAATTCGCCTCCATGAACTCGCCTATGAGCGAGCTTACCAAGAACTCGCCCACCTTGCCGAGAACTCGCCACCTTGCCGAGAACTCGCCCACCTTGCCGAGAACTCGCCCACCTTGCCGAGTGCTCGCGAGTTGCTGTCTTGGGTCTCCAGCTCGCCATCTTAAGCCATGAAGTCTTCTCGCAAAAATTTCTTCCTCGGCTACTATCCACGCTCACCGCACCAAGTGTTGAAGCCAGGAAAATTCCCGACCTCAGAAATAGGATCAAGAAAGCCTAAGGTTACTGATTCTACGGTCCGACGTCACGATTCAAGTGGCTAGCACGAGAGAGAGGAAACTATCTATAAGTACACCCCAAGTGCTCCAGCGGGGAGGTCCCACCACGTACCCGGAAGCTTTGAAGAAGCTTCCCCTCTGCAACCAAAAGGCTGGGCGAGGTACTAGGCTGGCATGGACTTGGCGAGTATCTACTTGGGGGGACCTCGCCTCTTCCAAAAGGTGTCATTTCCAATACCCCTGGGGGCTATTTATAGAGAAATCTGGGGGGGGGTAGACGAGTATCCAGCCTCTGCTAGCGAGTATCTAGGGCTACTCGCTCATACTTGCGAGATACTCGCCCAAACTCGCCTCTGCTCGCCACAGCTCGCCTCTGCGCGCCCAAGCTCGCCTCTGCTCGCCACAGCTTGCCACAGCTCGCCCAATGGTCTGCGAATAGCCATCTGCTTGAGTACTTCTGATCTCGACAAATTACGGGTTATACAATCTAACTATTTCAGATTTTCATCAAAAAATTATTTGGGATTTTCAGTCTGCTATTTGATGCTTGAATATTGCGACTATATGTTCTTAGTATCAAAATATAAATATAGGAGGAAAATTTCATATTTCTATGAATTTTAATCTCATCTTCCTCAATGCTTTTATTATGATAGTTCTATTTAAGTCTTTTGTCAAAGCGTCTACAATATTATCCTTTGACATCACATCAATTAGGGTCATATTCCCTTTACTTGTAAGGGAGGTCAACTAGTCTTGTTTCATTATTAGTTGCCTTCTTTTATCATTGAACAAAATGTTCGTAGCAATCGTTTTAGTAGCCTGATTGTCGTAGTAAACTGTAACAGAACCCAGTTTCAGACTCGTTAGTGGCATGTCCATCACCAAATCTCTTATTCACTCTGCTTTTTCTACTGCTGAAGCTAAAGCATAGAATTCATATTTCATAGAAGAGAGTGCAATACATGATTGCCTCTTGGACTTCCAGGATACAACTGCTACTCCTAGTGTGAATATGAAATCACTAGTGGACTTACTGCCGTTTATTTCTGAGCATCATGATGCATCAGAATATCCTTCAAGAACTAGAGGATGGTCATTGTAACACAAATCATATTTTGGGGTATGCTTTAAGTATCTCATTAGTCTTTCGAGGGCATTCTAATGGTCTGGATATGAGTTCATCTTTTTCATTTTTTGGTTACATCTTAATGTGTTCTTCTTTTATGGTTGTTCTTAGAGATTTTTTTATTACCAGAAATCGTGTGTTACCATCTCTTTTGTGCTTCTTCCTGCATGATTACTGTACAACCCCGTATCCGGCGGGTGAGGTTAGCCGAGCCCAGCCCAAGCCCAGGGCGAACTGGACCCTGGGCGGCGAGTCCACCCGACGCTTCTTCCCTGGCATTATAAGCCCAACTCGCCTTCGTGAGTCCAGCCCGTCTCGACGCCCAATCTGACTTGCCTGGGCGGCCAGATGGCCAAGTTCGTCGAGCTCAACTCGACGAACTCGGGCCGTTCGTCGAGGTCACAACGGGCGAGTAGAGTCTGCCGGGTTAGAGCTCGCCGAAATGCCGAGCTGAGGCAGCGAGTGCTAGCTCCACCGGGCACTCGCCGCCCTCGGCGAGTAGGGCTTGTTGAGGGCTACTCGCCCATTGATCTGTGAGGTATTTTTACCAATTTTCCCCTGCTTGCCTGCCCATAGCCAGTTAGAACAGCAGAGTCTCGCTGTTGGAAGACCTAGGTGAGCTGCACATAGCTGCTCCAAACAGCAGAGGTTGGCTATTTGCAGACTGTTTTCAGAAATCTATAAATAGGGCCCAAGGGGTACCTCAGAAGACACGCTTACTTGTCTCCCAGTCTTCTAGCGCTTTCTGAGGTACCTTAGCCCGACATTTGGCTAAGGAGGGGAATCACTCAGTGATCTTCCGGGTGTGTGGAGGGTCCTCCGCGTCGGGCCCTTGGTCCAGTTCCTTGTTCCTTTTCCTTGTTGTTTTTCTTGTAGGAGCGAAGTAGGTGCGCGACCACCCCTTCCCCAAGGGCGAGTGCCGCCAAAGCCGTGCAAGTTTCAAAGAAGTTAAACACTTACTGTGCACACCCGGCTCCTCCAGGCCGATGCGAAGAGGGGGATCACCTAGAATCTTGCCGCAACCATGACGGGGAGCCTCTGGAGAGAGACGAGTGAAGCCGGGGGTAGGGATGATCTCAGCACCTCTCCCCGCGGATGGAGAAGCGAAGGGCTGCTGGGGAGAAAGGCGAGTCGGCGACCTCGGCCTCTACAAGTCCAGCCCCGTGGTTCCGAAGCTGGGGAGCGAGGCCCGCAGACGTGCGTCGGACGCCGGGTTCCGCGGGCTGTCGAGAGAATCCTTGGCCTGCGGTACGTACATCTCGCCGCTATGACCTCGGCTTCCCTGGTCGGCGGAAAGGACGATGACATCCTTATCCCGGGGTGCCGGAGTCGGCCGAGTGGAGGAATCGGCCCGGTTGTTCAGGACTGTCTTGAGTTCATTATAGATGGGTTCGACATCTTTCGAAAGGGGCTTCGCCTTTTTAGCCGAACTAAACTCGGCGAGGTCGCGAGGTGGGGCGTTTAGGTCGGTCAGGCCCGCGACACGAGCTGCAGTCTCCGCCCGAGATCGAGCTGAGGTGGCGAGTGCTAGCTCCACCGGGCACTCGCCGCCCTCGTCGAGTAGGGCTTGTTGAGGGCTACTCGACCAGTGATCTGTGAGGTGTTTTTACCGTTTTGCCCCCGCTAGCCTGTCCATAGCAAGTTAGAACAGCAGAGTCTTGCTGGTTGCAGACCCAGGTGGGTTGAACATAGTTGCTCCAAATAGCGGAGGTTGGCTATTTGCAGGCCGTTTTCAGAAATCTATAAATATGATCCAAGGGGTACCTCCGAAGGCATGCTTACTTGTCTCCCAGTCTTCTAGCGCTTTCTGAGGTACCTTAGCCTGACATTTGACTAAGGAGGGGAAGCGCTCAGTGATCTTCTGGGTGTGTGGAGGGACCTCCGCGCCGGGCCCTTGGTCCAGTTCCTTGCTCTTTTTCCTTGTTGTTTTTCTTGCAGGAGCGAAGTAGGTACGCGACCACCCCTTTCCCAAGGGCGAACTCCATAGAAACCGAGTTTTCGGTTTCAATAATTACAAACAAGAAACAACAAAAACAAGAAAACATAAAATATGCGAGATCATCACCTGAAACGCCCACAACTAATTACAAACGAAGTGGAATTTGAGCCAACAACTCTGGATGGTCAATGAGTGATAGCTAGCCGATTGAACATCGATGATCACTAAGGGTCCGTTCGTTAGGTCGGAATTGGAGCGTTGGAATTGGAATTCAATTGACAATTTCAAATACAGCGTTCGGGGGACATAAAAATACATTGGAATTGGAATTCATTTAAATTCTCATAGGAATTGGTTATACAGAAAACATGTCTTCCTCAATTCCGACCTCGTCAGATCTTCATTCGCAATTCCCATCCCTAACAGTGCACCCCCGACTCTCACAAAAAGACCTCAATGCCAACTCTGTTGTTCGCCTGTGGGGGGCTATTTTTGCCCACGAGCAAATTTTTCGACCGTCTGCATATTCCCCCCCCCCCCCGACGCGAATATTTAGCCCGAGCACGCATTTTTCGGCTGGAAGGACATTTTTTGCCAAGGCTCGCATTTTTCGGTTGGGAAAAGCATTTTTCGATCAGACGCTCATTTTTCCGCCCGGGCACGCACAATTTCCGCCCGGACGCGCACTTTCCGCCCGGGCGCGCACTTTCTGCCGGGGCGCGCACTTTCCACCCGGGCGCGCACTTTCCGCCCGGGCGCGCACTTTCCGCCCGGGCGCGCACTTTCCGCCCGGGCGCGCACTTTCCGCCCGGGCGCGCACTTTCCGCCCGGGCGCGCACTTTCCGCCCGGGCGCGCACTTTCTGCCCGGGCGCGCCCTTTCCGCCCGGGCACGCACTTTCCGTCCGGAAGCGAACTTTCCGCCCGGGCGCACAGTTTCCGCCCGGGCGCGCACTTTTCGCTCAGGCCCACACTTTTCGCCCGGGCCCGCATTTACGCTAGGGCGCGCATTTTCCACACGGGAGCGCATTTTCCGCACAGCTGCGCATTTTTCCTCTCGGGTGCGCATTTTACGCCTGGGCCGCGCCCGTGCACGTATTTTCACGCGCAGGCGCACATTTTCCGCTCGGGCGCACATTTGTCTGCGGAGCGCATTTTCCGCCCGGACACAAATTTTTCGGTCGGGCGTGATTTTTTTCGTCCAAATGGATATTTTCGCCCGAGCGCATTTTTCCCCCAAACACAGTTTTTTCGCCCGGGCGTGAAGTTTTTCCCTGGGCGCGAATTTTTCGCCCTCCTCAAATATTTCGGCCGGGTGCGAATTTTTTTGCCCGAAAACAATTTTTTTGCCCTGGCGCGTTTTAAAAAATCGCACTCCGGTGGAAAAATGAGCACACGGGCGGAAAAATTCTCGCCCGGGCGGAATACCGCGTTCCCGGGCGGAAAAATGAGCGCTCGAGCAAAAAAATGCGCGTCCGGGCGATAAATTCCCGTTCGGGCAGAAAAATGCGCGCCCGGGCAAAAAAATTTAATATGTCGTCGAATAGTGAAATTACTAATTTCAATTCTTGTGATAGAATTTTTGCATTCAGCCAAACATTAAAATTGGAATTGACTTCGATTTTAATTTGTGCGGATATTGAAATTGAAGTCAAGGGTAATTCCTACGGAAGTAACTTAGCAGGTTCCATACATGGCTCCACACTTATGAAAATTTATGCTGTTCTATGTCAAAAAAACTTCTCAATTTTCTTTGGTTACTTCCAGTGAGAGTTGTTATTGCATTGGTTATCTAAGCGTTGATACTTGCACAGTTCAACATGGTAGCTGATCTTAAACATCCCTGGATGACTGATTTAAGAGAATATTATTTAAAAAACATAACTTAAACATTTGGAAGGATTGTTGTTGCTGATTAACTCGATGCTCCGGTCAGATTGGATTAATTTAGACCGTCTTAACCCGCCGAGCGGCCGAGCACACACACAGTCAATGAAAATGAACAGTCGACACAAGATATGATGACGTGGAAAAATCCCTTAAATGGGTAAAAAACCACGTGACCGGGTCTGTGCCGGTCAAATTTCACTAGCTCCTGGTGATTACAGTATGTTTGGGGAATCGGGACGACATGCCGGTCCCGTTACAGCTTGGGGAAAGAGAGAGGCTGTGACTCCCTGCGAGCAACAAACTGCGCCGCGGAAGTGATTTGGACGTTGGAGTGTGCGAGATGATCCTGGTGCTCTGGTGCTGGTATGGTCGCACGCGCGCTTGCTGGCGACAGATGTCTTCTTCCTTTGGCTTCCTCGGGAACTTGGGCGTTTTTCTGCTGGCAACGTGCTGGTGGGGCGCTCGTAGCCGTTGGTGGCCGCTGGAGGTTCACGGCGACTGGAGGCCGACTCGGGAGAGGAGGCAGGAGAGCTCTCACATGAGGAAGAAGAAGACTGCAAGCAAAAGGTGAGAAATGAGGAGCCTCTGGGGGTCCTTTTATAGCCTCCAGGGGGAGGTCATGGTGGGTCCCCCACTAACTAGGTGGGTTAGTGAGTGGTTACCCATGGATCGGACGGCTACGGAGGCCCTATCACAATTGGACGGTGGAGGCACGGGCGGCGTGCAACCGGCCGGCGGTGGTCAGCGGGAGGCGGCCGGGGGCCGGCCGGCGGCGACCGGCGGCGGGAGGCGGCCTGCGGCGGGAGGCGGCCAACCGGTGACGGCCGACGGCGGGAGGCGGCCGGCGGTGGCTGGCGGCCGGCGATGGTTGGCCGGCGGTTGACGAGTGCCGTCCGGCGGGCGGCGGTGGTCGGCGGTGGCCAGCGGTGGTTGGCGTCGAGTGGCGGTGGTTTCCTCCTTTTGTGATGGGAGAGGAATTAGTGGAGAGATAAAAAGGGAAGTGGGCCCTCCCTCTTTCCTCCTATCATGATGGGGATCATGGGGAGTGGGTTGACTAGTCAACCCTATGATCCCCCATTTTGAACGGCTATGTGCACCCCAAATGCTTTAAAAATGGGTTAATCACCATCAATTGCCCCCCAAATCCTTGTTGTTGAGGAACAAAATAAAGAAAACAACTTAGGATTTTTTCCCCTCTAATCTCCCTCCTCCTTGCCCCATGACTTCTTCCGGAGAGAAGGCGGAAACGACGAAGAGCAGTGCTTCGAAGGAATGCACATGAGTTTCATGAAGGGAGAGACGACCGGTGATGGCGTCGAGTTGCGTCAAGAGAGGTTTCCGCCTCCGCGGAACCGAGGCGCGCGGCCGGGGTTACACCCCTAGCCTCCCGCGGCCGTGCATGCGCTTAAAGGGAAGGTGGCGGGCAGCGTGCATGGCCGGCCGCGGGTGCAGGTGTTGGCACACCTGACCCCGCGGTGGCCAGCGCGCGACTGCTAGCGCACGGGGGCGCCCGCGTGCGCGTGGGACCATGCGCACGTGTGCGCGTGCGCGCGACCCCATGCGGCCCCGCGCGGGCGCGCGGCCCCGCGCGGGCGCGCGGGCGCGCGACCCAGCCCGGGCGCGCACGCGCGAGACCCTGCGCGCGGGCGCACGCGAGGGTGCCGACGCGCGCGACCCTGCGTGCGGGTGCGCGCGCGGCCGCGCGGCCGCGCGCGCCCCTATGCGCGGGGGAGCGCGCCCGACCCTCCGCACGCCCGACCCTCCGCGCGCACGACCCTGCTGTTGCGGGTGCGCGCGCCTGACCTTGAGCGTGGATGGGCGGGCCGTATGTGAGCTGTACATTTGGACTTTGCGTGCGCATGGCGAGATATGCACAACTGTGCTTTGAGTGCGCAAGGCGCAAGGTATGTGACATGTGCACGAGGTACGATGTGCACGATATGTAGTGTGTACGATGGATAGTGAGTGATGCGTGCACGATGCACGCTGCATACGCGATGTGCGCAAGGTGTAACATGCATGGCACACTAAGCGCCCAAGGGAATTGATCGCTGAGATGTGGAGTTTCTGTTGCCCCCCGAGTGTATCACCGAGTACTTCTTGTACAAGGTCGGAAGGGGAAATTTGCTGCGGCGAGGTTCCCGGATGCAGAGACGGTGCTTCCAGAATGGTACCCCAGTTGGCAAAGTTCATTTTGTTTCGCGTAAGTTTGACGTGTAACGTTGTTTTGCGCGAGACTGACTTGTGGCCTTTGCCCGCACGAGACTTACTCGTGACTTAGTTTGCACGGCTCCTGTCCGCGGCTTAGCTTGCACGATTCAGGTACGCGCCTTTGTCGCGAAAGGGGGCAGACCCCTGTAAGGTTGCACGATGAGTAACGTCGGAGAATGTAAATACTCAATCCGACCGTCGTAGGTGCTCAATCCGGGCGCTGGAGAACGTAAGTGCTCAATCCGGGTGCAATTGCGAGGGGGGTAGGCCCTGACGATGGCACGAAGAGTGACATCAGAGAATGTAAGTACTCAATCCGACTGCCGGAGAACGTATGTGCTTAATCCGGGCGCCAGATAACGTAGGTGCTCAATCCGGGTGAAATCGCGAGGGGGGCAGGCCCTGACGATGGCATAAGGAGTGACGTCGGAGAATGTAAGTACTCAATCTAACTGTCGGAGAACGTAGGTGCTCAATCCGGGCGCCGGAGAACGTATGTGCTCAATCCGGGCACCGGAGAACGTAAATGCTCAATCCGGGCACCAGAGAACGTAGGTGCTCAATCCGGGCGTCGGAGAACGTAGGTGCTCAATCCGGGCACCGGAGAACGTAGGTGGTCAATCCGGGCACCAAAGAACGTAGGTGCTCAATCTGGGCGCCAAAGAACGTAGGTGCTCAATCCGGGCGCCGGAGAACGTAGGTGCTCAATCCGGGTGTCGGAGAACGTAGGTGCTCAATCCGGGCGCAATTGCGAGGGGGGCAGGCCCTGACGATGGCATGAGGAGTGACGTAGGAGAATGTAAGTACTCAATCTGACTGCCGGAGAACGTCGGTGCTCAATCCGAGCGCCGGAGAACGTAGGTGCTCAATCCGGGTGCCGGAGAACGTAGGTGCTCAATCCAGGTGCAATCGCGAGGGGAGCAGGCCCTGATGATGGCATGAGAAGTGACGTTGGAGAATGTAAGTACTCAATCTGATTGTCAGAGAACGTAGGTGCTCAACCAGGGCGCTAGAGAACGTAGGTGCTCAATCTGGGGGCCAGAGAACGTAGGTGCTCAACCAGGGCGCTAGAGAACGTAGGTGCTCAATCTGGGGGCCAGAGAACGTAGGTGCTCAATCCGGGCGCCAGAGAACGTAGGTGCTCAATCCGGGCATCGGAAAACGTAGGTGCTCAATCCGGGCGCCAGAGAACGTAGGTGCTCAATCCGGGCGCCGGAGAACGTAGGTGCTCAATCCGGGCGCCAGAGAACGTAGGTGCTCAATCCGGGCGCCGGAGAACGTAGGTGCTCAATCCGGGTGCCGGAGAACGTAGGTGCTCAATCCGGGTGCAATCGCGAGGGGGGGGGGGGGGGGCAGGCCCTGACGATGGCATGATGGGTGAAATCGGAGAATGTAAGTACTCAATTTGACTGCCGGAGAACGTAGGTGCTCAATCCGGGCACCGGAGAACGTAGGTGCTCAATCAGGGTGCAGGAGAACGTAGGTGTTCAATTCGTGTGCAATCGCGAGGGGGGCATGCCCTGACGATGGCATGAAGAGTGACGTCGTAGAATGTAAGCACTCAATCTGACTATCGGAGAACATAGGTGCTCAATCCGGGCGCCGGAGAACGTAGGTGCTCAATCCGGGTGCCGGAGAATGTAGGTGCTCAATCTGGTGCCGGAGAACGTAAGTGCTCAATCCGGGTGCAATCGCGAGGGGGACAGGCCTTGGCGTTGGCATGAGGAGTGACGTCGGAGAATGTAAGTACTCAATCTGACTGCCGGAGAACGTAGGTGCTCAATCCGGGCGCCGGAGAACGTAGGTGCTCAATCCGGGTGCCGGAGAATGTAGGTGCTCAATCCGGGCGCAATCGAGAGGGGGCAGGCCCTGACGATGGCATGAAGTTGAGGGGCAAAGTTGGTGAAGAACCTGCTTGTTCGGTTTGTAAGCACCTTAAAATAAATATGATATTGTACTTAGAAATAAACATGGTTTGCGCGAGCCTGAGCTCGTGACTTTTACTGTTCTAAAGTGACAAAAACAAGATGATGAAAATTGCAGACGATAAACAACATTAATAAAAGATAAAAATGCAGAGGGATGGATTCGACGCAAATTCCAGGCTATAGGTGTGTCATAGAGGGTCATCCTGCATCGGGGAGAGCGTCCATCCTAGGTATCCATTGTCGGGGGTCCGGCGATGGTCTCTATGTTGTCCACCATCTGCCTTCCTCCACCGTTTCCTTATGCTGGGATCTGTGCTTGTCCTTGCAAAAATCTCCCGAGGAGCCCCTGGCGGACAAGACATTCAATTTCATCTTTTAGCCTGGCACACTCTTCAGTGTTGTTACCCGTTGCACGGTGGAACTTACAGTATCTTGTCTGGTCAGCCTTGGGGTTTGGCCGCGGTGCTCTTGGTCGTTGGAATGCCAGATCATTTTGAATTGCATACATCACATAAGTGTGGGTGGTATCAGAGGGCTGTATTCCTGAAGTGGATGTTTCCCCCCATTCCGTGGAAGGTCATGTTGACGGCTATCGCGGCGACGCTCACTCTGATGTCGTTCTTCTTGTCTTGTGAGAGTTGCTTCCTCTTCTTTCTTCCTTTTCTGTCTTCCGTCAAACTACTAGCGGTGCGCTTCAATAGCCTCGTCGGCTGCTATCTGGGCCTCAACCCGGTGAACGAGATCTGGATAACTGGGAACGGTCTCCCTCATGAGTGCTGAATACAATCCGCTGGGGCGGAGTCCTCCAAGGAAGACGTCTCTGAGAAGTTCAGGGTCGACACCTGGAATTTGACGTGCCTTAGAGGTGAAGCGGCAAAAGAAGTCCTTGAGGGATTCTCCTTCATTTTGTCGAATACCTGAAAGGTGTGAGGGTTCGCGAACAATTCTCCGATTTGCGATAAACTGGTCAGCAAACTGCCTGGTCAGCTCTGCGAAGTTGGTAATGGTGCCAGTTCTCAGGGAATGAAACCATGTATGGGCCTATCCTTTGAGTGTTGCTGGGAACACTTGGCAAAGCAACTGGTCTGGAGCGTTGTAAATCCTCATGATGGTGGTGAAATGATTGACATGTTCTAGCAGATCTTCGGTCCCGTCAAACGTCTCAATGTTCGGGAGCTTAAATCCATTCGGGATTGGATGGTCCAGGATCTGGGGTGCCAGAGGGGAGCCTTGGCAGAGTGGTTGGCGGGTATGAATAACTCTTGCACTATCCTGATGATATTCTTCATCGATGAGTTCTCTAATTTCCTCCTGAGTGAACCTTTCAAGCAGAGGTAGACGAGCTTCATTGGCGGAATCGTGGCGGAGATGGTCCGCTCTCATTCTCCTCTCGGCCGGGTGAGCGGAACTTGCGGCGTCAGAATAATCCTCGGGCTCTTCTTGGACCCTTTCCGGGTTTGGTTGCAGCGGAGGATTTGCTGAGGCCGGCGACATCAGGGGAACAGGAGGTGCTCCCATGTTTCGGAGCAATGCAAGCATTTCCGCTTGTTGTTCTTACATTTGGCGGACGCGCCCCTCTAGGGCGGTGATGGGGATCGTGCTTGTTCGATGTGTCCGCCAAGTGCGGATCCTTTAGTGGGGCAGGTACTTCTCTTCTCCATTGAATCTGAGCTTTGGAAGCGGTAAAGATGAGAGACTTGTCTTCTAAAGGATGTTGGGAATGTTTCCCACAGACGACGTCAAACTGTTGCGGACTAACTAGATGCCCCGGCCAGACCAGATTAATTTGGACCGTCTTAGCCCGCAGAGCGGTCAAACGCATACACAGTCAATGAAAACGAACAGTCGACACAAGGTGTGATGACGTGGAAAAACCCCTTAAATGGGTAAAAAAATCACGTGATCGGGTCTGTGCCGGTAAAATTCCACTAGCTTCTGGTGATTACAGTATGTTTGGGGAATCGGGGCGACAGGCCGCTCCTGTTACAGCTTGGGGGAAGAGAGAGGTTATGACTCCATGCGAGCAACAAACGTCACCGCGAAAGTGACTTGGACGTTGGAGTGCACAGGATGATCCTACTGCTCTAGTGCTGACATGGTCGCACGCGCGCTTGCTGGCGATGGATGTCTTCTTCCTTTGGCTTTTTCAGGGACTTGTGCGTTTTTCTGCTGACAACGTGCTGGTGGGGCGCTCGTAGCCGTTGGTGGCCGCTGGAGGTTCACGACGACTGGAGGCTGACTCGGGGGAGGAGGCAGGAGAGCTCTCACCTGAGGAAGAAGAAGACTGCAAGCAAAAGGTGAGAAATGAGGAGCCCCTGGGGGTCCTTTTATAGCCTCCAGGGGGAGGTCATGGTGGGTCCCCCAACTAACTAGGTTGGTTAGTGGGTGGTTACCCATGGATCGGACGGCTATAGAGGCCCCATCACAATTGGACGGTGGAGGCACGAGCGGCGTGCAACCGGCCGGCGGTGGTCGGCGGGTGGCGACCGACGGGAGGCGGGCGGGGGCCGGCCGACGGCGAAGGGAAGCGGCCTGCGGCCAGTCAGTGGCGGCCGGCGGTGGCCGGCGGCCGACGATGGTTGGCCGGCGGCCGGCGATGGCCGTCCGGCAGCCGATGGCCGGCGGGCGGCGGTGGCCGGCGGTGGTTGGCGTCGAGTGGCGGTGGTTTCCTCCTTTTGTGATGGGAGAGGAATTAGTGGAGAGATAAAAGGGGAAGTGGGCCCTCCCATTCTCCTCATATCATGATGGGGATCATGGGGAGTGGGTTGACTAGTCAACCTCATGATCCCCTCATTTTGAACGGCTATATATGCGCACCCCAAATGCTTTAAAAATAGTTTAATCTCCATCAATTATATGTATATAGAGCTGTCATGATTCCGATTCGATTCCAGTTCTAAAATCATGAATCGAACCACTAAGGTAATAATTTTTCAAATTAAAACCAAAACCTTATTTGGTTTGACCGGTTCCGGTTCTGGCTCCGGTTCCAGCTTCATTTTTGGAACTGTCATGTCAACGGTTTCGGTTACGGTTCAACAAGAACCAAAACCAAACCGGTCACTAACGGTTCGGTTCGATTCCATGCGGTTCGGCCGGTTCCAATCAGTTTCAACTAAAACCAAATTCAAACTTGGCAGAATGAAATAAAAGCGGGCTGCAAATAGTAAAACTCAAAACAACATCGAAATAGAAATAATTATGTTGTGCACTTCTCGACAGTCTTTTCCACGATCGTTGAGATAGTATTCAGCGCCTTTCTACGCGTGTAGACTTGCCACAACATCTAGTTGGCTTGCACACGTCTCGTCGGCATGCTCAATAGTAACAATCAACTACAATTAGTTGTCTTTCATGATTACTAATAAATAGTTGTTGTATATCTTCTAAATTTTTTACATAAAATATTTCAAAAAATATGTAAGTAAAATTGAAAATACATTATATAACTATATAAAAATCAAAAGTGCAATGTAAAAATTGACTCCAAACCGCACCAATGTCAAATTATACCTCACAGTTTTTATGCGGTGAAGTTTTGTTCGGTCCAAAATCGGCCTCCTTTAGTGCGATTACGGTTTGGATTTAAACTGTACCAGCTTCAATCGTCATAGTAAGTATAAATATTATAGATAAAGGGCCCTAGATAAATTATAAAAATATAATATAATAATAATAATAATAATAAACGGGTTGCGGTTCGGTTCTACTTCGGTCCGGTTCGGATCGGATCTAAAAATCTTGAAAGCGCTTGAGACTTGTATGTTGTGGTTCCGGTTCCGATTCCGGATAATAAAATGTAAGAACCACACCCGGACCAATATTGTTCACGGTTCCAAAATTCAAACCGGAACCCGAATAATTTGCGAACGGTTCGTTCTTTTTATTTGCGGTTCCGGTTATGTTTTCGGTTTTCAGTTTTAAATGACAGATCTATGTGTCCACTCTTGCGCAGAAGCATGGAAGGACTTGGTGTCCATTCTCATTGAAAGTTGAGACAATGCCTTTTTAGGCGGAAACCATTGATGGCGTCTGTGCCTCAGAATGTTCGAATGAAGTGAGCATTCATATTTATGGAGAACATGAGGTCTGGGGGCCTTGGAGTGGAGCAGTGCTAGATGGCTGAGCGGGCCTTGAGATGACGGCCATGAGGGCATGTCCGTCATGACGGGACAAGCATGTTGTTGGGCTCTGCCTTGTTCTGCGCGAGGGGCATCGCGCAATGTGAAGGATGCGGGGTTATTCCGTCCCCTGAACAAGTGATGCCTCAAAAAGTGGTGTCGACGGCGAGAAAGTACTTGATCACATCTGCGTCGTGCACATGCTTTGTCTCTTTTATTTGTGTTTTGTCCTTGTTGTCGCTGGCATGACTTAGCCATGTAGCTTGCTTTTGCGCTATTAGGGCTTTTGTGGTGGAGATATCCTCGCGCCTTGAGCTTTTCGCGATACGGTGGTTTGGGAGTATAAGATGCTTTACGATCATCTAATGTCGCGAGCAGTCTCTGGCGATCATCCTCGAGCGTTAGTGTTGGAGAATTGTTGCTTGATTTCGATGAGGGAGGACGCTTACCGCCTTGCGTTGGTTGCACAAAAGGACTCAGGGGTCTGCTTATTTTGAGAGGCGGCAACAGAGCTTGGTTCTTGCGCGCTTCAGAAGGTCCCGAGTCCTGTTCGTCGGAGGTGGGGAAGCAACTTTTTTAGTTCGCGCTTTAGGAGAACCCAGTCCGTTCGTGGCGAGAAACATTTGTTCGTTTGCGCCTCAGGAGAATCAGAGTTCGCCCGGGTGAAGACGACGAAGAACTTTTGTTTGTTCGCACCTCAGGAAGGTCGGGGTCCATCCAGGTGGAGGTGACGAAGAATATGTGTTCGTTCACGCCTCAGGAAACCGGGGTTTGTCCAGGAGGAGGTGGAGAAGAACCTTTGTTCATGCATGCCTCAAGAAAACTGAGGTTCGTCCAGGTGGAGGTAGCAAAAAATCTTTGTTCGTTTGTGCCTTAGGAGGATCCGAGTCCGTCCGGGTGAAAGTGCGGATGAACCTTTGCCCATCTCGCCTGAGAGGTACTGACGCTCCTTTGTCCGCCTCGCCTGGATGGTGTAGAGGGGCTTTCGTCAGTCTTGCCTGAGAGGTACAAAAGGGTTTTCGCCGATCTCGCCCAAGAGGTGTAGCAGGACTTTCACTGATCTTGCATGGGATGTGCAAAAGGGCTTCCGCCGATCTCGCTTGAGAGATGAAGAAGTATTTTCACTAATCTCGCGTGAGTGGTGTAGATGACCTTTCACCGATCTCGCCTGAAAGGTGTATAAGGACTTTCACCGATCTCACCTGAGAGGTGTAGAAGGGCTTTCGCCGATCTCGCCTAAGAGATGCAGAAGGGCTATAGTCGATCTCGTTTGGGAGGTGCAAAGGGGTTTTCGTCGATCTAAGAAGTGCAGAAGGGCTTTTGCCGGTCTCGCCTTTGGGGTATCTGTTCGCTGTGAAAGGGAAAACAATTATTTCATTGTCTGAATGAAAAATACAGGTGCTCTCGAATTTCTTCTTGTGACTTATTCTGGGGAAAATAGGGAAAGCAACATATAGCATAGGGCGTGCTGGCTTAAGCTTCGCCTAATCCTTCACAGCCCGGGTCTTGGCCAGGATGTGCCTGTTGAATGTAATAGAGTTATGATGCCTCCTGATCACCCCACACAACACCTATTCCTTATGGGGTGACAAACTTTATGGCCAGGTGTGGGATAGAGGGGATTTCCTCGAAGAGTGTTTGGAACAACAGACCAAAGATTGCATTGTACGCTGAGCTAGAGTCGACTGCCACGAACTGAATGTCTCGGGTTTCTTGTCTTGAGAAGTCCCCTAGGGTGATGGGGAGAGTGATCATCCCTCGCACTGGTACTGGTGTGTTGTCAAAACCATATAGTGGTCCAGTTGCTAGTTCGAGACGCTCTTAGGAGATCTTCATGTTGAGCGGCGTGAATACAAACATGACATCCACCGAGTTTTCGATGTCGATCAGTATTCGCCTGACCCTAAAGCAGGGATCATCGATTCTTGCGCTAATGATGAGGGGATCTTGGTGCGGCGTGCACACTCCCTTTAAGTCTTCATCCTCGAAGCTGATAGAGGTATTTGATAGAGGCCTTTGGTCTTCTGAATCCTTCTCGTGCTGTGCGACAGAGAGGACTTGGGTATTGGGGAAGGTTAAGCCAACAATGGTCTCGACCTCCCTAACAATTTTCATGTCCCCTTGCGTATCCTGGCATGTCGGAGGCTGATCCTACCTGGGCTGGTGTGGCGGGGGTCGGTTGGGCACTTGATTATACAAGTACCTCCCCAGATACCCCTATTGGATGAGATGCTCTATCTCCTCCTTTAATCGGGTGTTGTCCTCAAAGTTGTGCTCGTTCTCACAGTGGAACTCGCAGTACTACATCTGGTTTCCTCAGTTCAGGGGAAACGACTTGGGTCGTCGGAGCATGCCACTGTTCTGGATGGCTATGAGCACATGCATTCGAGCAGTACTCAGCGGGGTGAACTCCCGGTATCGGGAGAGCCTTGATCCTGGTGAGGGTTGTTACGGTGCTCGTCATTCCTATGGTGCACTAGGCACGCGGGCACCAGTTCTCTCTTTCGCTTGGAGGTTCCTTCAAATTGTTGGTGGTAAGCCTCTATGGCCTCGTCTGTCGCAATCTGTGCCTCAACCCGGTGAACGAGATCGGCGCAGCTCGACACTATTTCTCGCATTAGGACGGAGTAGAATCCACTTGGACGAAGCCCTCCGAGAAAGACGCCACGAAGGAGCTCTGGATCGACTCGTGGGATTTATTGTAATGGCACACCTTGTATTGGCTTACCAAGCACGTTACCGGGCTGCAACTCAAGCACCCCAATGCCTCTCGCTCATGTTTATCGACCACGCGCATTGTTGAGGCAGGGTCTCGACAACAATGTTTATCAGTCACGCAGCTCAGTTGGTGATGATGAGTGGTATTAAGACTCCTTATCAAGGGGGTTGTGGGTTCGAGACCCCGCCACAACAATGCGCTCGGCCGATAAACATGCACTAGAGGCTTTGAGTTTCTTGAGCTACAACCCGGTAATGTGCTTGGTAAGCTAATGCAAGGCGGGCCATTACATTTGTCACGCTCATAGGTGAAGCGACAGAAGAACTCCTTAAGTGATTCTCCATCGTTTTGGTGAATGTAGGAGAGGTGAGAAGGGTCTTTGACGATCCATCGGTTGGCTATGAATTGGTTGATGATGAGATGGGTGAGCTCCCCAAAGTCGTTGATCTCCCCCTCCCACAGGGAGTGGAACCATGTGTGTGCTTGCCTCTTCAGAGTCATGTGGAACATATGACACGATAATTAATCAGGTACGTTGAAGAGGTGCATGATCGTTTCGAAATGATTTATGTGATCCAGGGGGTCCTCTATCCCATCAAAGGCCTCAATGTGCAGCAACTTGAACTCGTGTGGGACTTGATGTGCTAGGACTTGGGGGCAAGTGGGGACCCATGGTGGAACGGGTATCGTGCATTCACAGTGTGGCATCGCTCTTGGGAGCACCCCTCTTCGATCGCATCTTACGGTCGTCTTAGCAGGCGTCCACGTCCATTGGGTGAGGGCCTAGCTCAGTGTCAGCTTGCGGCTCTATCCTTCGAGCGGCGTGCATGGAGCTCTCTTCATTGGAAAGTTCATTGGAGGGGGAACTTCGGGGCGAGTCGCGTCTTGAGGCGGGCGTGCTCATAGGCGACCACTGGTCGTGCTCTGTGTGTGTAAGGTGTATTGGGAGGATTGTCCACTCCCAGATCTCGTAGGAGGGTGAGTACTTATGCCTGGAGCTCCTCTATCAATCAGACACACTGCTCCACTGAGTCTATATGTGCGGCAACAGTTGCTCTATCCCCCGGCGGAGAGTTGCTTGCGGTCGAGTTGGCGGGGGCTAATCTAGCGCGCTCTTTCTGGGTTGTACCGTTAACAGTGCGTGCAGTCCTTGTCATTGCTGCTAGTTGGGGCATGTTTGTTGTTTCTAGGAAATTATATAGCATGGGAATACCTTTTCCATAGATGATGCCAAACTGTTGCGGGTCACTTGGTTTTTCCCTAGTTTGGAGAATCAGATCGCCTTAGCTCGGAGTTAGACCATACATGCAAATAGTCAATGAAAACCAGCAGCAAAAGACAAGGCTTTTTTTGACGTAGAAAACTCGGTAAGGGTGAAAAACCATGTGACCGGATCTGTGCCGGGCCAAAATCCACTATTTTTGTTGTAGTTTACAAAGAGTTGAGGCAATTCCTCAGAGGGTGACAGGTCATCTCTTCGTTACAAGCACACAATACCAAAACGGTGGAATAGAAACTAAGTCCTTCGAGCTTGGATGAGAGCGCTCCATTTAGGAACATCGCTAAATTTTCGGAGCCTCGATGGAAGCGCTCCCGCTGAGTCGAAGCCTTAATGAGAGCGTTCATGTGGAGAAGAATTTCACGCTTTGGAAGTCTTAAGGTGCTTTCACACTAGAGTGGGAGCAGGGCGAATTCCGAGCAGAGAAACAATCTAAGTCGCACGCTCTCGTCGGAAAACCTCAGAGCTCTCTCTAGCCTCTAAAGTTACTTGTCCTTAAATGAATATCTGATGACCTATTTATAATTTTTTGGAGTGATATGCTGGTAATTGCGTCAGAGCGAAATTTTTGTTGGTGAATGACATCGCTCCGTTTCGGTCACCTGGATCACCGATTTCAACGAAATGATGAAAGCACCCCCCGGGCAATCCGGGCGGGTTGTCTGGTGGCTACGGCAACGACAGAGGCGGCGGGGGGCAGTCGTCGTCGACGTGAGCGCGCGTCGGGTGCCCGCACAACGCGCACCCATCTTGGCGCACAGCGCGTGCACTCCAGCTTGGGCGCAATGCGCTCGTCGTGCTTGGCTTGGCTCCCCATTCGGGATGATTTCAGGACTCTGGGTGAGTGCGGCTTGGTGTATACGACTCGTTCGGATGAGCCGGCTTCCCTTCTTGTCTTTGGTCAAAATATTCCCAATTTGACTTGGGAAATTCACGGGGAACCCATCAACTATATAGAGCAATGTTAATACCACTCCTTGTTACCATAGTAGTATCTCATAATTAGATTAAAATTTAATACTGAATTGATCTAATATCACCCCACTCCATCCACACATCTCACCGCCAAATATCACACCTCCTCCTCGTTCCCCTCATCGACCTCGGCTGGTTCCTATTTGGACAGCCAGACTCCGCCGCTCAGGCGGCGCTACTCATCAATGAGAGCCGCAGTTACGCCAACAGCTTCACCGGTCGCTTCTCATCCACACAAAAACATCGCAGGGCCGACAATAAGACATTGGAGCCCCTTCACCTTGCCGCTTAATCTTTTCAATCTCTAACTCTTTATTCACTCTTCATCTCCCGGCCATCCGGATTTTGTTAATTAACTCATCTCTCACTTTTCTTTTTGCTATATAAGCTATTGTTGCTTCTTCTTCTCTCCGCCGCATGCCATCAGGGGACCATGCACGGCGTACGTGTAGTGAGGTGGGGGAGAATGGCTGCCGGTGAGGGCAAGTCTGGAGGAGAGTGAGACGAACGATTTGGAGGAGAGAGAGAGAGACAGAAATGGGAGAGAAAAAGACTTTAATTCATGCATGATCCTTAATTACACTGTCCTACTACATTTATACAAAGCTATTACCAATATGATCGTTGGACGGTGCCACCTGGCTCTACGATATTACATATATTTATTAGCGCTACACCGCCGGCTACATTCTATATTTATTAGCGCTACACCGTTGGCTACATCCGCTGCTCGTCCCCTTTTTTGCTGCCCGTCGGTACCAATGCTTCCCGAGGTCTTCTACCGCCTTTATATCACCATCGTCCCCATTGCTGTCTGATCCAAGCATTCCATGATTATTTGGGGAATCTGACTCAGATAATGATCCATGTTGATTTCCGGAGAGGTAAATTTGTGGATCATAACAAAAATCATTAGTAGGTTGTGGTAATTTATTTGGATGGATGACGTTCTTGGTTAATATCCAGATGTTTTCTTCCTTGTTTCTTTTTGTCCTTCTTACTTTGTGGGTTATTGTTGGAGCTTAGTCTTTTTCCCCGATTGTACTTTCTTGTTCGTAAGGAATATGATGAGTAGGTGAAATTAAAATTGGATTTGAGATGACAGTGGAATCAATTTGAAGAATGTTTTCCCTGTATGATTCCCTTATTGTTGAGTCTTTTTCCTGCGCAGAAGAAGGATGGTTAGGTTGTTTATTATATAGAGAATTGAGGATGATAGAACTAGTAGGTTGGAAAATGACGTCCCTATCTGATTCATGTGCGGACGGCTACTCGCATGTACATGGAAGATTCAGTCTTTGAATTGTTTTGTTGTCCAGTGTAGATAAATCCTCTCTGGTTGCCTTGTCTGGCAGCATTCCCTCCCAGTGAATCAATCCTTGATGTATTAGTTGTCCATTTTGCCATAATGTGCATTTTTTCCATAATTTTAAGTGGGAATCGTGATGAAGTAAAATTATCTGGAAGAGCTTGTATTTCATATGTTGCATTTTGATAGTATGGTTTCAACAAAGTTGCGTGAAAAATAAGATGGACTTTGCTAGTATTAGAAAGATCTAACCTATATGTTACTTATCTTTTTCTCTCCAGAATCTTATGTGACCCAAAATATCGGAGCTGAAATCTTTTGCACTTATTTGAGTACAGGGTCAATTGGCGGTAGGGATGCAATCTCAGCAAAACTAAATCCCCAGTCTGAAAGGATGTCTCTTTTCGTTTCTTATCTGCATATGTTATCATTTTCTTCTATGCTTGTTGTAAATGTTTGTGTAGTTGTAGCATTAATTGATCTCTGTGAATGTAATTTATTAATTCATGGGTGGCAGATACTTCCCCTGCTTGGCTGACCAAGAAATTGGGTGGGGGTCGGCCAAACGTTGTTTCAAAAGGTGACATTCCAGTGGTTGAATGCTAACTGGTATTGTAGTGATACTTGACCCAACTTAACAAAGGGGTCCAGTGTGCCAGGTGCTGGTTGCGAAATTTTGCAAATACAGGTTAATGCATCGATTAACGCGCTCGATTTGGCCATCAGTTTGTCAATGATTGGCCGAGCAGAAGCTAAGCTTTTTGTTGTTATTTTTAAAGAATGTCATCTAGAATGTACTCAGCAAAATGGAATCTCTATCCGAAATAATTGTTTCGGATGCTCCATGATTTTTTCCCACAGTAATCCCAAAATACCTAAGCCACTAATGGCCTAGTGTACTTAGAAGGGAGTAGAGCAAAATGTGCTCCTTTGGGTAACCTGTCAACCATTACTATTATGGTGGTGTAGGACTTCGAATTAGGGAGGTGTGTGATAAAATCAATGAATATATCTGCCCATATTTGGGTCGGGATCGGTAGGGTTGCACTTTGCCAAAAGGCAAATCGTTGCGATCTTTTGCTTTTTGGCATAAATCGCAGTGTTGAACGTAATTGTGAACATCTTTATGCATATTAGGCCAAAAATAGTATCGTACTAACCGATGATAAGTTGCTTGGACTTCTGAGTGACCTCCTACTTTTGTATCACATGCTTCGCTTATTAAGATGGTTTGAATAATAGAGTCCGGAATGTATAATCGCTTTTTTAAAAAAATCATCTAACCAAACCCAATCCAAGAATGATGAAGGTTTTTTAGATAAATTTTCAATTATATTTTTGAGAAAACATCATCCTGGTAAAATATGTAAATAAGCGTCTTTTATAGGGTTTCCAATTCTAAAGAGGATGTCTACCGTTGTGTTATCCTTTCTTGTTCTAAACTGTATAAAGTAGTTAAATCCAAACATTTTGATAAAAAATTTTGTTGTTCAAACATTGTTATGACTTGCGAGTTTAAATTATGTAGAGTTTGGTGATTCGTTGGGATAGTGAAATTGATCCTATTAAATAATGATGTCATTTAGTAACTGCAAAAGTGATTGCTAGAAGTTCTCGAATATATGTAGATTTTGTTTGATCCTTTGGCACAGGGGCGGATCTAGGGGGGCTCGGGCCCAGGTCCCCCCCCCCCCCCCAAGAATTTTGCAAAATGATTAGTTGATTTGGATTCCTCTCGTCGAGGCAATGGATTTTTACTACTTATACGTTAAAAACGGTGGCCGGATGAGTGAGAAACGGCTTCGAAAAGACGTTAAAAAAAATTTGTTGAAAGAAGTTGATGTCCGGCCCCCCTTGTTAACATTCCTACATCCGCCACTTCTTTGGCGAAAGCTTTTTGCTAAAGTATTCAATAGAATGTCCTTTTTGGGTAAGTACCACTCCTATTCCCACATGTGAAGCGTCACATTCTATAACAAAAGGGATAGAAAAATCTGGTAAAGATAGAACTGGTGCGATCGTGAGGAGGGTTTTAATTTGTGTGAAGGCTTGTGCACTTGTGTCCGTCCAATGAAAGTCATCTTTAACTAACAAATTCGTTAATGGTGTTGTTATTGTGGCATACTGACGTATAAATGTCTGAAATAGCCTCCTAATCCTAAGAAGGCTCATAATTGTTTTTGACTTGTGGGAATTAGCCACTCCGTTATTGCGGCTAGTTAGCCTGGGTTAGCAGCAATGCCTGCAAGGGTAATAATATGTCCTAAAAAGTCAACTAAGGTTCTGAGGAAAGAACACTTAAGAGGGCTTAATATGTAATTTTTGATCAAGTAGAGTTTGGAAAACTAAATGTAAGTGCGAGATGTGAGACGACTCTGACTGACTATAGACAAGTATATCATTAAAAAAATAACGACAGCGATATACGAAGAGTTTAAAATCACATTCATTAAGTTTTGAAATATGGCAGGTGCATTTGAAAGGCCAAAAGACATGATGAGAAATTCGTAAAACCCATTATGTGTTCGGAAAGTGGTTTTATGTATGTCTTTTTTATTCATCCTAACCTGAAGCCAGAGTGGAGGCCTAACTTTGAAAAAAAATTGCTCTGTGTAGTTCATTGAGTAATTCATCTATTGTCGGCGTTGGGAAACTGTCCTTAATAATATAACATTCAGAGCTCTATAGTCCACGCAGAATCTCCAATTGTCGTCTTTTTTCTTGATTTGTAACACGGGTGAACTAAAAGTAGATGTACTTTGTCGTATCAGTCCTTGATCTAGCATTTCCGCAATTTACAGTTCTATTTCATTTTTATGGAAGCAAGGATATCTATAAGGTTTGACCTTTGCAACTTTTGTTTCATCTATTTAAGAGATTTTATGATCAATAGGTCGAACGGGAGGCAAACCAACAAGCTTATTAAAAATTATCTGGAACTCAGAGAACAATGCTTATAATGGCAGATAGTTAGAATTTGGGTTATAAGGTGGAGTAATGTTGCTAGAACATTCGGTATGTTCTATCTATAAACATAGCAACATTGATTTTATGGAATCCAGTGCTACTAATTTGGTCATTTGGGAAGACGAAACCATTCTCGAATTTAGTGAGTGTTCTCCTTTAATTTTACAAGGGTGCCTTTATAAGTGAAAGACATGTTCTTCTTTGTATAATTCGTGGTAACGGGCCTCGGGGTTTCTAACCAATTAAAGCCTAAAGTTACATCCGCCCATGAAGATCATTGATGTATAAATCAATGATGAAATCTATTTCTTGTATTATTAACTTGACCTGACAACAAAGTTCTTATGCAGAACATGTTGCTACCATTTCGGACATGCATTCTAAACGTTGGAATAGATACAATAGGCAATTTTAAGAAACTATTGCCCACTTAGGTATGGAGTTATGGGTACTTTCATTATTTAGGAAGATGTGAACGGATGACTGACCTATTTATCCACGTACACTAAAAGACTTAGCTGGAAAGGTTCCCATAAAGGGCGTTAACACTAATTTCAGGGCTCTCTACTTGGTCAGATGTAGTTTTTACTATATTGTCTGATACCGTATCCAGTGTCAGGTTTTCAAAATCTTCATCCTGGTCCGCTTCTAAAATAAATACTGATGATTTATTCTTACATTTATGTCCGGGTGAAGATCGTTCTTCACAAGTAAAGCATTGTCCTCGTTCTCGTCATGCTTGTAATTCTGTTGGTGTGAGACGTTTAATTGGTACTCATCGGCCCGATTGTTATTATTTTATTGTATCTGACGATTCAGTCCTTGTTTTTGTGGTTGATGGTCTTCTAAATATTGGTCTTAAAAAAAATTAGCTAGCTTAAATGTGTCATATAAGGATTCAGGATAATGGATAATAACTTCTTGTTTAATATGTGGTTCAAGTCCTGAAATAAAATTGCACTTTAACACGTCCTGTGAAAATCATTTAATGATGAATAGTTAAATATCTGTCACACTTAATCAGTGACATTGCATGTTAATTTTAGGGCACTTAGAGCCATTTCCAGAGCTTGTGATTAAAATGAAAAATGTAGCTCTACCTCTTAACTTTAATCTGATACCAGTTTGTAAGACCCCTCCCCCTTACTAAGGAGGCTCCCGGTCTTATGCCCAGAACCGCCGCCTTAGAGTGACACTAAATCACGGGTTAGTCGACACCGCAAGACGCCGATCCTGCCGGCTAGCACGATTATAAAACCTGTTGGCCAATATGAGAAACAGAAGTATAGAAGTAGTGTAGAAATAAACTATAAACCAGTCCACAGTCACAGTACATACAATATAAATGAAATGAAAGTACATCCAGTCCACAATGAGTGCAAATAATATAAAGAGTAAAAAGGGCTTATGCCCTGTACATGATAATCAACTCTCTTCTCACAAAATCAAAGAGGAAGCTAACTATCATCCTCGAACTCGTCCCACCTGAGGGAACTCTGCAGTAGTGGTAGTAGATGGTAGTGACAACGGCTCCTCACATCCTGTCACCTCGTCCTAACGGTCGCGCTGGTGCTCCATCTCCTCGAGCTCCTAAAATGATTTGGTCACCGACCATTAGTCAAAAGACTAAGTCGTTTCCTCCGCACCTCGCCCCGCAACTCCTAGGCACCGTGCGGGAGGACGAAGCGGAGGACAACAAGGGGTATCAAAAGGAAAGCAGGTGACAATGAAGCTATACTACCAAGTATGAATGTAAGCAGTAAATCTACACTAGCAGTTCTATGTATACAACACAAGTGAAGTAAACATGTACAGTACTAAAAGTAAGTAGAAGCAGGAAATAAGTAAAGTACGGTACAGTAAATAAAGTGCAATAATCTACTTCTAATCTACCATCATAGAAGTACCCTAACTTATATGAGTGCTCATACAAATATATAAGTTAGTTTTTCCAAAAATTAACTTATCATATAAAAGAGCCCATACTAATTTATATGATAAAGATCCATGAAGCGTATGACCTAATATGAATGAATGCATGCAGGTTATTTATGAATCATGCAAGTGCAACTCACACACAACGACTCTGTGATCATAGACCTTTAGTTCCCGCTTTTCGGAGCTAGCATCACCCTCTGGTACCACCGTTGTGGCTACGACAGCAGTGGAGCGGGCGTCTCCACTCCAGTATCCTGATAAACAGAAACAGTAGATATTTGTACATGTTTAATGATTTTACCTAACAGGTCTTCATAATCGGATGGGCCAATGCGATCTTGCCATCCACTAAGCCACGATTGCAGGCATCAACCCTCAATAATTCATTATCTTTACAGTAGATGCCAACATTATGCGCTCCCCCTCTGAATCAACTTTCAGAGGCAGGAGATTCGGGCCAAAGATATGATAATTTCAATCATGTACCAGCCAATTTTGGCTGCCCTATGTTTTCAAATGGTGACCCGACAAATTGAATTTTTTAAATAGAAATGTTTTTCAGGTATCACAACGTTAACTCTCTAGATTTTGTTTTCATTGCCTCAATGCATGCACTTGGCCATACCATCATCTCAGTGGTTTCAAGGCCTATTACGCAATGGATTATGTCTACATTGGCAAACCTTCAAAAATGCCATTATGAAAGGATCCAAGTAGGCTTGGATGCGATGATTCACCAATTGTAATAATTGGAGCACGGAACCAGGGCGGTCCTGCACCTGGAAGAGGTTGTCCGTGGACGCCGGGCAAGGAAGCAGAAGGATCAAATTGATCAGAATTCTGAGCCACCAATGTTTCTGTTGATTCCTTGCGATCTACTGGTGCGGCAACTTGCATGAATTTTTGTAAATCGTCGCGAAAATCTTTAAATATGTTGTATAAGGTAGAATGTGATTCTTGTAATCTTTAATGTGATTTCTAAAGAGAGGCTTGTTGCTGGGCTTGGGTGGAAAGTGAGGAGTGTAAATTTTGAATTTCTTGAGAAAAAATATTCTGAGTATGCTTGATAGAATCACAAATTGAAGAATGTTGAGCCATGTATATGGCATGCCGACGATCAAGATCGGACCAAGTAACTGGTAAAATGAATTGCTGGAAAGATGTGTGGTAGGGGAGGATGACCTCTCCATGGAGAGGTTGTTCAACGAGAGCACCAATGTAGCGAGGTGGGGGAGAATGGCTGTCGGTGAGGACCAGCCTGGAGGAGAGAGTGACGAAGGATTGGAGGAGAGAGAGACATAAATGGGAGAGAAAAAGTCTTAAATTCATGCATAATCCTTAATTACACGATTCTCCTACATTTATACAAAGCTATTACCAATATGACCGTTGGACGGTGCCACCTGCCTCTACCATATTACATATATTTATTAGCGCTACACCGTCGACTACATTCTATATTTATTAGCGCTACCGCTGGCTACGGTACAGAAATGCTTCACCGAAGCACCCTCAAATTTTTTTGATTGAAAGGTTTAAGGAGGGAAGTTATTTGAAATAGGTTCTCCTTCTTGTTGGAGTCTGCGGCGCCGAGAAGAAAGGAGACCTTCTAGTTCCAGATGGGGTTCCCCTCCTCGGCTGGAAGGTTCTCCAGAGATTGTTCGAAATAGGAGCCGGAAAGGAAGGGGGTGGCTGTAAAAATGCATGGGGTGCTAACTATTATAATTGTTACATATTAAATTTAAATATTAATTATAATGTGCTATCAACACAAAGAAGGATACTATTAACATTGCTCTCTGTCTCTCTCTATATATTACTTTCATGACAATAAATTTGATGGATTATTAAATTTGAAATTTTGATTTTTTTATTATTCAACCTTTATCTCTTAGATTATTGATATTATAAATTAATCTCTCATAATATTAGAGATTATCTATAATCTAAGGGATCATATATGACAACAGCCATTAAATAATATTAGAGAAAATGCCTAGAGAGAGATGGAGGTTCCCTTTGGAACAACTTAAGATGATGAATAAGCCGCTAATTGAAAATTGATGTTTGCATAGAAATTTTATAAAATCAATGATAAATAAGCAGTCGACTGTTTAGATAATTTGGTCATAAGTGCTTATCTAAATTTCTCATTTATTCATAAAGGTTTGTTTGTTTGGACGTGTTTTTTTTCATCCGTGCACAATTTTTTTGCCAGGGGCGGTTTTTCGCTCGGGCGTGTTTTTTCGCCCGTCACGATTTTTTTCGTCCGGTCAAGATTGTTTTCGCCCAAGCTCGATTTTTTTCACCCAAACGTGATTTTTTTTGGCCCGGGCGCGATTTGTTCGCTCGGGCGTGATTTTTTTGCCAGGTCACGTTTTTTCGCTCGATCACGTTTTTTTCGCCCGCCCGATTTTTTTCAACCGAGCGCATTTCTTTTCACGCGGGCGCAATTTTTTCGCACAACTGCGATTTTTTCGCTCGAGCCCATTTTTTTCGCCCGGGCGCGATTTTTTTACCGACCGCGTTTTTATCCCGGGCGCAATTTTTTCTCACAGGCGCGATTTTTTCCTCAACACAATTTTTTCACCCTGATGCAATTTTTTCGCCTGGACAAAAAAGAAAAAAAAACTCCCGGATGAAAAAATCATGCCCGGGCGAAAAAAAACACGCCCGGGCAAAAAAATACGTGTCCGAGCGAAAAAATCAATCCTCGCCGCGCATGGGCGAAAAATCGCTTTCGGACAAAAAATCGCTTCCGGGCGAAAATAGCGCTTCCGGGCGAAAATATCGCACCCAGGCACAAAAATTGCGCCCAGGTGAAAAAACGCGCCCGGGCGAAAAAAACGAGCCAGGGCAAAAAAACCGCGCCCGGGCGAAAAAACCGCGCCGTAGCGAAAAAATCCCGCACAGGTGAATATCGCGCCCAGACGAAAAATATTGTGCATGGACGAAAAAAACTCTTCTGGGTGAAAAAAATGTGTCATAGCGAAAAAATCGCGTCAGGAAGAAAAGATCGTGTCCAGGCGAAAAGATCGTGACCGGGCGAAAAGATCGCGTTTGGGCGAAAAGATCGCGCCCGGGCGAAAAAATCGCGCCTTGGTGAAAAAATCGCGTCGGAACAAAAAAATCATATTTGGACAAAAAATCACTCATATGGCTTTTTTAAGAGATAAGCGCTTATGAGAAGCCATAAACTGGACTTGGATAACTTATTAAAAATCAACTTATCATCAATTTTAAAATAAGTGATTTTATATAAGCTGCACAAACAAACAACTATAATACTGCTTTTGCGTTTTAAAAAGTGATTATTGATCAGCATAAACTGTCCCAAACAGAACCGGTATCAGGATTTAATATCCATTTAAGGTTCGAGATCTGTTTCTAATTGATACGATGGGTTTACTTATCTAATCGACGGGTTTACTAATCTATTCTTTAGATATATGAAACAAATAATATCCATATAAGGTTCGAGATCTATTTCTGATTGATACGATTGGTTTACTAATCTAATCGAAGGATTTACTAATCTATTCTTTATATATATATATATATATATATATATATATATATATATATATATATATATATATATATATATATATGAGAGGCACGGGCCTCCGGCCCGATGACCACGCGCCACAGTACCCGGCCCCAAATGGTCACGCGTGACAGTACCCGGTCAGCGACGGCATGCTTCGCTCGTCCCGACGGGTCGCTGCGGGCAAACGGGCGTACGGGCAAGGGTCAAAATGGCTTCAAATCGAAAAGTAATCAACATAAAAGTTGTAGATCTCGGCGATCCGAACAACTTTCATGTTAATCGCTTTTTGATTTGGAGCCTCCGTGACCTTCGATTTGGGACCCGAAAAGTCTGGGCGGCGAGACTGGTACAGTAAGGCTACGATTTTTCAATTTTTGGGTCCCAATCGAAGGTCAAGGAGGCTCCAAATCAAAAAGTGATCAACATGAAAGTTGTTCGGATCGCCGAGATCTACAACTTTAATGTTGATTACTTTTCGATTTGGAGCCTCATTAACCCCCATAACCCCATGCCCGTACGCCCGCCAATCTTGTGGCTGATGTTGTTCTGATGTACATTTATGGGGCTTCACATGTGCACAAATGTTTTGGCATATATATATATATTCCCCACAAGCAGTCGTGCACGGGGGACCCCGTGCGGGCAACATTCGGCGTGGGTGCGACATTTGTCGAGGGGGCGACAATCGTCGTGGGTGCGACATTTGTCGTGGGTGCGACATTTGTCGTGCGGGCGACATTTGTCGAGGGGGCGACATTCGTCGTGGATGCGACATTTGTCGAGGGGGCGACATTCGTCGTGGATGCGACATTTGGAGAGGGGGCGACATTCGTCGTGTGTGCGACATTTGTCGAGTGGGGCAACATTCGGCGTGGGTGCGACAATTGTCGAGGGGGCGACAATCGTCGTGGGTGCGACATTTGTCGTGGGTGCGACATTTGTCGTGCGGGTGACATTTGTCGAGGGGGCGACATTCGTCATGGATGCGACATTTGTCGAGGGGGCGACATTCGTCGTGTGTGCGACATTTGTCGAGTAGGTGATATTTGTCGAGGGTGCAACATTTGTCGAGGGGGAGACATTCGTCGAGGGTGCAACATTTGTCGAGCGGGTGACATTCGTCGTGGGTGCGACGTTTGTCGTGGGAGCGTCATTTGATAGTGTTGTAACATTCGTCGTGGTGGCGACATTCGTCGTGGTGGCGACATTCGTCGTGGTGGCGACATTCGTCGTGGTGGAGACATTCGTCTTGGGGGCGACATTCGGCGATGGCGACATCTGTCGTGGAAGCAACCCTGGTCATGCGCGACGATATCATTTATGGTCTCAGATATCAATCGTGGACGGAGATAACGTTTGTGAAAACTTCCAAACATGTCTAGAATAAGTAATACAATGCAGAAAAAAATACAGATATATATTTATATATATTCATAATAGTACACTGAATACAGAAACAGAAGAAAACGTATAGTTCTTGAATATTAAAAATGTTACATTTATCCATACAATCTATGTATTTTGGCTCGATACATGTAATTTTGTGAATATTTCTTTAAACACCACATTTCTAGTGTACACTCCTTCGTGCTCCTCCAATATACCATTTTTAACCATTACTTTAGTGCTATTTGCAGAAACTCCTCTTGATAATGCCACATATAGTTGTCCATGGCTAAAAACATCATTTGGTAAATATACTCCAACATTTGAAATTGTTTGGCCCTGTGATTTGTTGATGGTTAGAGCATAGCTCAATCGTATTGGGAATTGCTTTCGAGTGAGCTCGAAGGGCATCTTAACATCCTCTGCGCTCTTCAAGGGAATTCGTGGTAGAAATACTCTGTGCCTTTTAAACTCCCCACTCAATACTTCAGCTTCAATAACATTTCTTGAAAAGTTTACACATGTAAGTCTTGTTCCGTTGCACAACCCAATTTTTGGATCAATATTTCTAAGAAGCATGATCGGTGAACCTTTCTTGAGATTGAGCTCGTGAGGTGGTAGATTCCCCGGATTTATTGAATTTAAGAATTCTGGCAAATATAAATTATGGGTGTCATCCACTACTGAGTCAAAAGAATAGTAAGTTTTACATTCTCCCGGAAATATTTCAAGACATTTTTCATTTATTTTATTGACATCTTCATTCAGTGGAGTTATTATTGCTCTGCTTTCCATGTAATTGACATCTGTTGGGGAACCAAGCTCGGGGAATATTGCATCGATTAATGTATTTACAGAGCGTTCATCTACCCAAGGTATGACCATGGAGGTTGGAATCTGAATCATATCATTTAAAATGGCTGGCTCATCACCGTTACCCACGCGTAGTAAGAACTCCGAGAAATGTGGATCGTCGTGAGCTCTCATGTTCATTGTTAAGCTAAGAATGCGAACATTAGTCCATAAATATGATTCAACAATGCTTGCGCTAATAATTTGAGATTTTGTTCCATTTACGACGACCGGTGTCAGCTGACGGAAATCACCACCGAAGATCATAACCTTACCGCCAAAGGGCTCATTGACGTCAAGGACATCCTTGAAAGATCGATCCACAGCTTCGAATGCCTTTTTATGAATCATTGGGGCCTCATCCCAAATAATTGCTCCGGCTTGTTGTATCAATTCACGCAAATCAGACTGCTTATTAAATCTGCATGTCGACATTATTTCATATCTGATAGGTATTTTGAACTTCGAGTGTGCAGTCCTCCCACCCGGGAGTAGGTTTGCTGCGATTCCTGATGAAGCTGTGGCTAGTATAATGAACCCTTCCTTTCTGAAAGTTGCCAGTAATGCTCGATAAAGGTAAGTTTTTCCCGTACCTCCTGGACCATCCAAGAAGAACATTGCATTTTGTCGTTTTCGTATCGATGCACTGATGATGTTGAATGCTGACAACTGTTCTGGATTAAATGAGTTTACTGAATTTAAGTCATCATCAGATATTAAAAACGAACGTTCATGTTCTATTAGGCTAGAGAAGAGGTGCAAACCCTCAAAACCTTCACTTATGGCCGGCAGACCAAAATCTTTTATTGTTTTCTTATGTTGTTGGAGAATGTCATCTAAATCATGAAGCAACTTGTCTTTCTGATAACTGCTATTTGAAGTGCTGCTTGAAGTATAATCTTCTGTCATACTATCAAAATTCTCATCCCAAAGATCTTGTACAGATGTTGGTTCACAATATAACAAAATCGTTGCAAAAAGCCTTCTCAACGAATTTGGCATTCTAAAACATCTTGCTTCAGCAAGGCAATCCCGAATGCTATTGTCCTCTTCAAGAAGTCCGTGTTGCTCTGCAGCCTGTTTAAAGGTTGTACATTGAACACCGCCCATACACTTTAGATCCTCAAAAGATTTTGGACCCTTAACGTGATTAAGTAGAAGTCGTAAGTAAAATCTTTCTCCTTCCATTGGGTTGACTGCATATATTCTACCAATAACCTTTTGAGTTGATACTCTCGGTATCCACTTGCGCTCGGCAGATAGATATCTGTAATATTTTGGAAAATCTTTATATAAGTATTTCTCACGCTCATGGTCGTCATTATACACACGAAAAAATTCAGTTAACATCGATTTGGAGTTTCTCTCATTTGCCAAAACAGTTGAAATCATTTCCTCGCTGCCGAAGTGAACCTGATGTTGATTTGGTAAATGGATTTGCAATCTCGAAACAGAAGGATACATCCTCATCATCTCAAACTTAAAAATTTTCCACAGTGCCTCTGGGGCACAAACCCAACGACCGTCAACATACTTGCTCACCTCATCATAATTAGGGGCAGAGCGAACTTCAAATGACACGCAATCATGTCCCTTGTAGACATACTTATACAAATACTTAATACTCTTAATACTACTACATATCTCCACATTGATGTGACAATCATACCTTAAGAGTAACCACGGGTTGTATGGAACGACCCATCTATTATCCACCACAACGCCACGACCAACTGTAATAGTTCTACTATTGTCATCCCGACGTCGATAGACAGGATATGAGTCATTTCCTTGAACAGTATACTCTGCAAAAGGCTTAGGATACCCTTTACTGCACACAAAATTCTTCATGCATTGTGCATTCGGTTTGAAGTGACCACATGGACCATGTATCATATGTTTCAGAACAGCATCATATAAAGGGCGATCCGCCTCTTGACTGGGTATCTCAGCACTAACCAAGGTATCGAACTCATCTGGAGTATTTAATTTATCTTCCGCATCAAAAATAACCAACATATGTACGTGTGGTAGACCTCTCTTTTGAAACTCGATAATGTGAACGTGCGCAACCACCTTTCCAAGGATACCTTTATTGAAGATCTCATCCTTTAAGTTTTCATATTTAGCTCGAAAGATTCTCGTAAGTAGATCTGGACGATCATGCGGGAGTTGTCCTGGATAAAGTTCATTTTTGATTTCACTCCAATTAGGATTGCACGTCATTGTTAAAAATATATCTGGTTTGCCATAGTGTTGCACGATTGACATTGCATCTTGATACCTCTGATACATATCTCGAGGGCTGCCAATGAAGGAAGACGGAAGGACGGTTCGTCGCCCAATATTTCCTAAGCAAACAGAATTATGAAAGAATTAACATAGAATAAATGAAAGACTTCACTGTGCGACAACATATGTTAGAACAGTTTGAGAAGCACGATTGAGCAAGTAAATATACCTGCATCATTTTCACCAGCATTTAAGCAATCTTGTAAACCTTGATAAAGCTCCGCACGAATTTTATTTTGATTCAGGCTAATCCATCTGAGTTTTTGAGTCTCAATTTTGATGTAATTATCCACAACATATTGTTGAAGTAGTCGTCCTCCGCGAAGAAGTATTGATGAATTATTTGTGCGTATCTGTAGTAGGCCACAAATTATATGAAATTAGGAGATGTAAAAATCTATTACACCAAGCTATTAACCAATAGTCGTGAAATTTATAACCTGGAGCAAGCATGCGTAGTAGTCACAACAACTAAGACGTAACCCCTGATCCGTCTGCAAAGCTAAATCCCAACCAAAAGTACCTTGCGAGAGCAGGAGTGGGTACTGTAGTGGATCATAAAAACCTGAGTACTCCCTGACTGTAGTCAAATGCCCGCTTGTAGAATGGACTTTGATGTCCCTATCGGTAGACTCAGCGAAATCTTCGGCTCCCACCAACACTGCAGCTACCTGAGATGCGGTAGGAAGAATATATTGTCGGTCGGTAGATGGTCGTTCACGAATAAGTAGTTGACACGACTGTAACTGCGTGTGTTGAGCAATTTGTCTAAAGGTTTTGACATATGGGTTGTGTGTATCAAGGATATCTTTGATCTCATTCAATATTTCAGTATCGAGTCCATTATTTTCCGCCAAACGATGTGATGTCTCATGTTCGGTGTCGTAGATGAACATTTGTAAAAATCGTGGTCTGTTCCCCGGAGTAGGAAGAAGAGATCCAATTTTGTGATATATAGCCCCGTGTGCTCTAAAAGTGTACAAACCCTGGTTGAAAGCTGGTAGTGTTTCGTCAAGTGTAACACCCATGGAAGTGAAAGAGAATACGTGGTTGTATGCACGTATATTTTGCCTGAAATGACGTCCTCTTGTTGTCTGATCAGTGTAAAGAGCCAACAGTTGTGGGGGACGGGAATGGCAGGTAAAATTACTTTGCCAAGTTTACAGCATAAATTTTTGGTTTCTTTGTGGAATAATCGAGCTGCACAGTGAGGGCAAATGGTTGGTTGTGGGAGCTGGAAGACACGGACGTTGTCGGAGGAACGGTAATTTCTTGCTATATTTCGACGTCCTGTCCGCGAAGTGGGCGCAGGACTACCATCTTCAATTTCATTCGGCTGATGTGGATGTTCTGGATTTGCTGGTCCCCCGTGCATGGCCGATGGCAAAATCAATGTTGGGTGCGATTGTATTCGCCTTGCATTCAGTGCACTCCGTTGTTCTGCAGTCAATGAATGTCTCCAATTATTAACACGCACTCGGGTTGACTCTCGAGTTTGCTCAGTTGGTGTTGTCGAAGTTAAAGGTCTCCCTCTTTTATGTTGGACTGGTCCACCCTGGCTTGGCAATGACGACTGACCTTCAGTTTGATGCTGGTCTGGATTATCCTGATTTTGATTAGTTATCTGTGAAGTTCTGGCAGAAGGATTATCTTCAATTTCATTAGCTTGATTTATAGATTCTGGCTCGTTGGGTCGGACCTCCACAACCACTGGTAAAGTCAATGAAGAGCGCGACTGTGTTCGCCTTGCATTGAGTGCCCTCCGTTGCTCTGTAGTCAATGACCGTCTCCAATTACTAACATGCACTCGGCTTGACTCTCTAGTTTGCTCAGCGGATGTTGCTGAAGTTGAAGGTCTCCCTCTTTTATGTTGGACTGGTTCACCATGATTTGGCAACGACGACGATGCCTCAGCATGATTTTGGTTGGTCATCTCCAAGTGTCTGCGATGTGATGTAATTAACTCATGAATTATCTGTTTTCTTGCAGACATGTAATCGTTATTTGCAATTTTGGGGTATTTTGATTGGCAAGTACATAAGTGTTACTTAAAAGAGGGTATCTAAGTAAATCTGAAACATAGATGCTACTGTAACTTTGATAAAAAAAAACCTAAAAGCAAATTCAAATAAAATTTAATTCCATTCAGGGTACACGGGGCAATGCCCCTACAGCCAAGCCGACCGTACCAGGCCTGCGAGGGAAATTATTAATCGTTTAAAAATTAGGATTGATATTGACATTGTTTCTAAGAATCATTTTGGTATTTGCAATCTGAAATTTAGATGCTACTGTAACATTTGAGTATCACCAACAGAGAAATTCCAGGAAAGGGAGCTCGCATTTAACATTTGAGTGAGCCAAACAAATAAGAAGGTATCACTGGGAGAGGAAAAGAGAAGGATATTGTACACCAAAGGTAAAGAGATTGTACCATGATGAACTAAAATTGTTATGCTCATAGTAAATGATCTGATTGTATGAATCACTGGTCGAGGAACCCAGTAGAAACACACAAAAACTGCTATAAAAACTGCTATAAAAACTGCTATAAAAACTGCTATAAAAACTGCTTTAAATAACTCTAAAACTGCAGACCATAAGAAAACAGCTCAAAATATTTACCCAATATGAGATGATGGTTGTATTAAAAAAATTAAGTTTTTTGTGCTAAAAAAAGTATGAAAAATCAGATTGCTCCAAAACTATATGATTTAGTGCTTTTATGTTTAAACAACTTCATAATTCAACGGTGGAGAAGTGAGTGAATAACTCAAAAATGAAATGCATGGATAAATTGGATTAGTTTTTATATAGCGGGAGTGAAAAGCATGAACGCAAAGTAGGTTATGTTGGCATAATAAAGAAATAAGGAGCACGCAAACGACAAAAATAAGTCATAATAATGAGGCATTCTATCGACAAATCGTGGGTATGTGAAACAACAATGGAGAAAACTTATCATTGCAGAAACAATCTCAAGGAGAAACAATCTCAAGCAGAAACTACAAAAAGATGAGTTAAGAAAATGACTAACAATCATGATGCAGGAATTGTTGGGGAAGGAGTGCAACTGCAGGTGCTTTCATCCTAATGCTGATTTCTAAACTAACAATCATGATGCAGATCCATGAGCAGATGTTGAGGTCTAATTTTGCAAACAATGTTGTTCTAATGACATCAGATCGGATCCAAGAGATTGTTAGTCAAAGAGCTCTCATTTCCTAGACATCAGATTAGATACAAAAGCTATTTACATGAAATTTGTGATATGCTTGATACAAATGCTTGATATAAAAGCATGAAAACCATAGAATGTGTTTGTAGCATAGGTTGATACAAAAGCATGAAAACCATAAATGTTTAATTTTCTAAACAAAAGCTTGATACAAAATCTTGAAAACCATATAAAAGCTATGCAAATTACAGATTGTAGAAAAATGCAAATTACAGATTGCAGAAAAAATTGTTGGGATGAGTTTAAGCTCACCTAACTCGTGGGAAGGAGGTTGCCAGAAATGTAGCAGCCAACTGAGCAAGCAGTGAGGAAATGTGGCAGTTCGTGCAATGAACTGAAGGAATGTAGCAGCCAACTTTGAAAAGTTCAGAACGATAGCAGATGAACAAATTATTGAGAAGATTTAAAGCTCACATAATGTAGCAGGAACTGAAGAAGTTACAAATTTCGCTAATCTGAAAAAATTACTGGTATGAGTTGTAGCTCACCTAACTCGTGGGAAGGAGGTTGCCAGAAATGAGCAAGAACTGAAGAAATGTGGCAGCGAACTGAAGAAATGTAACCCCCAACTGAGCAAGAACTGACGAAAATTTCAGAATGATAGCAGAACGATAGCTGAAAAATAGATGAACAAATTTTTGAGAACCCATGAACAATTACATGTTAGGAAGAAAACACAAAAAACAATTATAGGCTGTTTGAACAATTTCAGTATTAAGAACGCATGAACAATTTCAGTATTGAGAACACATGAACAAATTCGGTATTGAGAACGCATGAACCCAAGATGAAATCATCGGACAAACCTGCACCCAAAAAGCATAAACAACCAAAAAACCTGCACCAGAATTTTTGTTTCTAAACAACACCAAGATGAGCTTTCTTGGCATGTCTGATTTTTTCTTGGTGCTGATGTCACCAAGGGTTGTCTAACAAAAACCTACACCAAGATTAAACATAAAATAAACTGGAATGGAGAATAAAACTTACAGTGATTAAACATGAACAAAGCTTACACTGAGTAGACTGCAGTTTTAAATGATAAAAGCATGTACACGAATAATTTTAATGAAAAGGACAAAAGTTGAGCAGGTAGACAAATTGCGTGTGTGTGTGTGTGATCAGTTTCATGATTTCATCTCTAAATTTGTATTAAAAAATGTCCAAATTGCGTGGTATGTCCATATTGTATTGAAAAGGACAAAAAAGTTGAGCAGGTTGATAAAAACATGACCATATTGTATTAAAAAATTTGTGTTGAACCCCCACTTGGCCATGAACAAAAGCGATCTAGAGATGAAACTAATCATGAGGAATGATGAAAGTGTTGAATAAAGAAACAATAAAATAACTGCTAGTCATTATATTGATACCAAAATGACTGCAGGTTTATAAATTGTTTCTCACTAACAAAAATCTGCACCAAGAAATAATCAGAATCACTCAAAAACTACTCAAAAATAAAAACCTGCACCCAAAAAGCATAAACAACAAAAAAATCTGCACAACTAAAAAAGAAGAACCTGCACCCAAAAAAATAAAAACCTGCAACCAAAAAGCATAAACACCAAGAAGAAGTACTCAAAAAGAAAAACCTTCCTTCTCATCTGATCAAAAAGTAGAACACCTGCCTTAGCAAACCAACCAACCCCGCCTCCTCAAAGACTTTGAATAGAAGGGTGAGATTCATTACAAACAACATTACAAACCACAACCAAAACTAAGCATTGCATGCTCACATAGTGCTGCTATTCTTTGGGTTGGAGCAGAGAACAACTAAAAAAGAAGAACCTGCACCCAAAAAGCAGGTTGAGGAGTTTTACCGATGAAGCAGAGAACAACAAAAAAAATGTTGGCTGCACCCAAAAAGCAGGAGAAGGAGCTTTACCGTTGTTTGAGGCGAGCTTTGCTGACGGAGGCGAGAGAATGCGGGAGGAGAGGAGGATTTGGGAGATATGCTGGCGGGAGGAGTTGAGGGGAGAAGACGACCTGCTGGATAGGTCTTTCGGCGTGGGTGGTAGTCGAGGATGTGAGGAGTTTTGAGGCGAGCTTTGCTGACGGAGGCGAGAGAATGCGGGAGGAGAGGAGGATTTGGGAGATATGCTGGCGGGAGGAGTTGAGGGGAGAATACGACCTGCTGGATAGGTCTTTCGGCGTGGGTGGTAGTCGAGGATGTGAGGAGTCGAGGAGTTGAAGACTTGAGGGGAGAAAACGACGGAGGAGAAGAGGACCTGCTGGATCTTGCCGCCGACCGCCGGGTTTATGCCGGTACCTGCAGGATTTTGCGGTGAATTTGCCGAAATGATGAAGAACGGGATCGGCTGCTTTTGTCGAAATGATGAAAAGGCGTGTGGGATTAATAAATGAGCTGGCGGGTTTGGGAGCAGTGGCAGAAAAAAGAGCGGCAAAATTTATCATTTGGGAGCAGTGGCAAAAAAAGAGCGGCAAAACTTATCAAATGACTTTTTACTCCTACGAATTTTGAAACTAAGAATAATTTTTGAGGGTATTTTGGGTGTCCATAATATTACACCACATTCAAGGGCATTTTGGGCAATTTGAATGTTACACCAAAGCTTCAAAGCTCTTTGCTTATAGTATAAAGATATAAGTATTAATATTATTATTTTTCATGGCCACCTTATATTATCTATATTTCACACACACACAAGTGACAGGCACAGGCCTTCGGCCCGGGGGCGTTCGGTGGGGGGGGGGGGGGTGATTTATCGTGCGAGTGATATTTGTCCTGGGTGCGACGTTTGTCATGGGTACGAAATTTGTCGTGGGAGGGGGGCAATTGTCGTGAGTGCGACGTTTCTCCCGGGTGCGACATTTGTCGTGTGGGTGACATTTGTCGTGGGAGCGACATTTTTAATGAGTGCGACATTTGTTGTGGGTGCCACATTTGTTGTGGGTGTCACATTATCGTGAAGGCGAAATTTGTCGTGGGGGCGAGATTTATCATGGGGGCAACATTTGTCGTAGGAGGCGATATTGGTCGTGGGAGGATTACATTGATCGTAGCGGGCGACATTGGTCGTGAGGGGAGCGACATTGGCCGGGGGGTTTGTGTTTTTCCAACACTACTTTATTCATCTATAAAATAAAACCTAAAATGATAGTTCTTTTTAATGGGGGGGGGGGGGGGCGACATTTGTCCTGAGTGCGACGTTTGCTCTGTGTGCGACATTTGTCGTGGGGGGGGGGGGCATTTGTCGTGAGTGCGGTATTTGTTGTGGGTGCGACATTTGTCGTGTGGGCGACATTTGTCGTGGGGGGCGACATTTGTCGTGAGTGCGACATTTGTTGTGGGTGCCACATTATCGTGGAGTCGAAATTTGTCGTGGGGGCAAGATTTATCGTGGGGACGACATTGGTCATGGGAGGACGACATTTGTCGTGGGAGGACGACATTTGTCATAGAGGGCGACATTGGTCGTGAGGGGCCGACATTTGTCGGAGGGTTTGTGTTTTTCTAACACCACTTTAGTCATCTATAAAATAGAATCTAAAACGATACTTTTTTTTTAATATAATATAGATATATATATTTTCACATAAATGAGAGCTGATGTTAAATTAATTCTTAATTATCCGGCCTAGAAAATCATTATTTTTTTCTTTGGGCCTGTAAATTTATTGTTTTTTTCCATTGGACTTAAAACGATACTTCTTTCTAATGTAATATAGACATTGGCAGTGGAGGCGAGATTTATCGTGGGGGAGACATTTATCGTGAGGGGACAGCATTGATCGTGGGAGGACGACATTGATCGTAGGGGGCGACATTGATTGTGAGGGGGGCGACATTGGTCGGGGGTTTGTGTTTTTCCAACACTACTTTAGTCATCTATAAAATATAACCTAAAATGATAATTCTTTTTAATGTAATATAGATATATGTATTCACATAAATGAGAGCTGATGTTAAATTAATTCTTAATTACCGGGCCTAGAAAATCATTATTTTTTTTCCTTGGGCCTAGAAATTTGCTGTTTTTTTTCCATTGGGCTTAGAAATTAGATATTTTCTTCATTCGGCTTGGGATGCCAATACTATATTAAAAGAAGAAAATCACACTTTGTTGAAACATTCAGCTTTCTAATTTTACACCTCTTTACAAAATTTTCAAATTTAAACATTTAGAATTTTTCAATTTCCAAATTTTTATAAATATTTAATATTAAAAAAATATGCTCTCATAGAGAAAGCCAGCGCAATTAGGAATAAGAGTGAAGTCCCATACATATTGAAGAATCGCGAGAGATCCCGAGAATAGGTCATTATTATTCATATGAATTATTTGATAATGAGAGGGTTCTTATCAACAATAATGAATGATAATTGGGTATTGATTGTTGTGGTGGGCCTCAACATCCTTTTTGTATCGATGTATTTATCCATAAGAATCTTACATAGATGTGCTCATGACAAAGAGGAGCCAACAAATGAGTCAAAATTACTTCACACACAACTTCTATCGACTCTATTTGGTCTCTGTTTGAGAGAGTGGTCGGAGACTGGCGGTGATTGTGAATGCATTGGCGAAAATCTAGGTAGGGTTAGGGTAGCTGCAACCCGAAATGCCATTTTCATGACCGGGCTTTAATGGTCACCAATGTTTCAGCCCAAAAAATGATGACTTGAGGCCAAAATGTTGATCCAAAGTTCCAGACAGACATAAGTAACAACTTTATTTACTAGCATAACTTCAAACCACCAATGCTCAGTCTAACTCATGTGAGGACCAGTGAGGTATTGCCTGCTTTGAGCTCACCCTAGGACCCTCGTGATTTTATCATATAAAAAGCATCCCACATTGAAAGGGCTCACCTAGTTATATGTGATCCAAAGATCATTTTCTCTAGTTTCAGGTGCGAGATTAATTTATACTCTAATCATCAATCAAAGACTCAGCGCTCCTCACGATACACGTTGAAAACGAGCCAAAACAGAACTGATCGCTCAAGCTCAGGTAGATTCAAAAACAGAACCATGGGGAGTTCATTGTCAGTTTTAGGTGCAATTGAATCAAATAGAACCGTATATGCTGCAAGCATAGAATTTTGTATAATACCTATGTGTTGCTCAAAATGTCCAAAATACAATACAAGGATAAAAATACAAATGCAAGATTTAACAGGATATAATATAACTATTCCCATATGATATAGTCTCAATAAGATTACAGAATAAGTTCCCACAGCTAATGGCTCTCCCAAATCTTGTTGCTCAAAAAGCACACATCAAATTTTGATAATATATCATAGGCATGTATCATCATCTGAATTCATCAAAAAGTATCAATTCAGGTTATTAGATAAAACCTCTCCTAATATTCAGGCTAAACCGTTTTCCATCATAATTCATCCAACCCAAAGATAACTATAATGTCCTGAAGTTCTTTGTTATGTTGTAAAGTTTTTCTTAACCATTTGCACAGTTCCATAATGCTCCTAGCCAAAGTTTCGAGATTATAACATAGTTGACGTTGAATCCAAAAGATCTACTGCTAGATAAATACCTTTGGCAGCTAATCCCCGTGATAATACGGTAGCATCATTTAGGGTCTGTTTGGGAGGGCTTTTAAACTCCTTTTCATTTTTTGGAAAACGCTATCACACTTAAGAGACCGTTTGGATTGTCTATCGGTGGGAAAAGCTACCGCGAAAAACTCCATTTTCATATCTTTTGGAAAAGTCACTTGTCACCTACTTTTCAACTTTTTCGAAAAGCACTTCTTCATCTAAAAACACTTATCTCTTAAAAAAGTCTTTAACTTGAATTTTTTTTCTTGGCGCGATTTTTTTTCCTGGCGTAATTTTTTTGCCCGGACGTGTTTTTTTCGACCGACGCAAAATTTTCGCCTGGACGCGAAATTTTCGCCCGGGCGCGAAATTTTCGCCCAAGCGCGAAATTTTCGCCCGGGCTGGCATTTTTTGCCCAGGCTTGCATTTTTCGCCCGGGCGCGAGATTTTTCTCCCGGGTGAGTTTTTTTCCCCAGAGTGCGGTTTTTTTGCCAGTGCATGTTTTTTTCGAACGAGCATGTTTTTTTCGTCCGGACGTGATATTTTCGTCCGAGTGCGTTTTTTTCATCCGGGCGCGATTTTTTCGCCTGAGCGCGCCCGGGAGCGAATTTTTCACTCGGAAGTGAATTTTTGGCCTTGACATGATTTTTTCGCTCGTTCGTAATTTTTTCGACCGGGGGATATTTTTTTCGACCGGGCGTGATTTTTTCGTCTGGTCTTAATTTTTTAAGCCGAACGCGAATTTTTCGCTCGTGAGCGATATTTTTTTGTCGGAGCACGTTTTTTTGCCCCGACAGGTTTTTTCTGCCCGGGCGCGATTTTTTCGAACGTGGGCAAATTTTTCGCTCGGACGCGAATTTTTCGCCTCGACGTGATTTTTTTGCTCGTTCGTGATTTTTTTGCCCGGTCGTGTATTTTTCTCGCCTGGACGCTATTTTTTCTGCTCAAATGCAATTTTTTTGCTTTCGAGCGAAAATATCGCGTCCGTGCGAAAAATTCACGTCTGTGCAAAAAATTCGCGACTGGGCGAAATTTTCCCGCCCAGTCGAAAATTGTGTCCGTCCGAAAAATTCGCGCCCGTCCAAAATATTTGCGGTCGTCCGAAAAATTCATGCCCGTACGGAAAATTCACGTCCGTTTGAAAAATTTGCGTCCATCCGAAAAATGGCACCCGACCGAAAAATTGGGGCCCGGACGAAAATATAGGGCCCGACCGAAAAATTGGCACCTAGGCGAAAATATCGCGCTCGAGCGAAAAATTCGCGTCCGGGCGAAAAATTAGTGCCAGAGCGAAAAATTCGCGCTGGGGCGAAATATTCCCGCCCGGGAGAAAAAACCGTGCTCGGGCAAAAAAATCCCGTCCGGGCGAAAAAACCGCGCCCGGGCGAAAAAACCGAGCCCCGACGAAAAAATTCGCTCTCTGACGAAAAATTCGCTCTCGGGCGAAAAAAACCTGCCCCGGCAAAATAATTGCGCATTTTCCCCCGGACGCACATTTTTAATAAAAAAAGTTACCGCAATGGAGATTTGTCAAACGATTTATAAAGTGCTTCTCCTTTTTGAAAAGCTTTGCAAAAGAAATTCACCCAAACAGTTCTCCTTTTCTGATAAACATTTTTCAAAAGCTCCTTTTCCTACCATCCTTCTGCTACCACTCCTCCTTTCTGAAAAACCTTCCCAAACAGGCCCTTAAAGGTGCAAATGTTGTGGCAGGAGTGAGGTCAGTCAAATCAGAGTAGGACCAGTCAAAACAAAACTCCTTTCTCAACCGAAAGACAGACAAAACACGAATACAGATGAATTCAAATCAAATTATGAGAAGCACTTATTCTCGTGGAATAAATTTGATGCTCTTCTTACATGATTTCATTTAGATATTAGTCCATAGTTTGCATTAAAAAATTCAATCTAATTCACAAAATAACATTAGCAATACAAAATCTACATTTCAAAATGTTTATAATTTTAACAACAGACCCTAAACATTGACACTGGAGTTAGTACAGGTATAATCAAATAAAAAAAATTCATCAGCATCTACTTTAAAAGAACAGTGATTGAATCGTCACAACCATTTGTTTCGTAACGGGCTTGTGCTTGAACGGCTCTTCGGGCAACATCATGAAAGAGTAATTTACCGCAAAACTTGGTTAACGCACGACACGAAAGATCTTTGTTTGAAGAACAATCTACCTACAATCACTAAAACGTTTGAGTTAGACTACTTTTTCATTATTTTCCTCCCTGATTTCTTCCAGCTCTTTTTGTCCAGCACGAATGAGACCTTTAACAGTATCAAAGGTTGTTAGCCTAATGCTGCAAGAACAAGAAAGAAGAAAAAAGAGTAAATCTTCAATACTTGAAAAGTAGAATGACACTAAACGCTGCCAAATTATGTATAGTTAAGAAGAATGTGAAAGATAATGTAATTGTAGTATAAATATTTGAGATTATTGCACATAAAATTACGAAAAATCACACAATGAGGGAAAGAATAAGAAGCTATATAAGATATATCCTGAACTTACTAAAATTTTAAGTTGAAGACAAATGTTACATGATCTTTTCAATTCACATTCAGAAGCACGACAAAGGAACCTCAAAATTGAGAACCGGGGAAGAATATCATGACAACTCGACATAACAGTAACCCTGATAAACCTAGGTCTGATATTTAATTTTTATACAATCATACTGTTAAAGAAAATTATTAACTACAAACCCTCAAAAAAGGTGATTGTTTTAAAATTAAAATAAAAAAACTGATCGCCTTCTGAAAAAAATGATTGCATTTGAGAAATACAATCGTCGTATTTCTCAAATGCTCAAATACAATCATATTTCTTTAAAAAGTATCTTTTTTAAAGGGGTTTTCTGGAAGGTCGTTTTTATGAGGACTTGTATTCTATAATTCCTCATAAAAACTAAACATCAGACTTACTCTTTAGAATTGGCACTTTGCACCCCCGAATATTAAGTTTTTGGCACATTTCACCCCGAATCTTTAAATTTGACACAATGCACCCTCCAAATACCTTTAAGGTGACATTTTGTAGCCTAAGTTGATTTTTGAAGGGTATTTTTCACATTACACGCTCCAAATACTTTCATATCCTATCATCTTAATACAACTTTTTTGACTTTATCTAATGTTTGATGAATTGATCCTGTAAATTAAAAAATTTTAGTAGATCTCAAAATTTGGCGGTGCAAAATACCCCTCAAAACTCAGCATAGGGTGCAAAATGCAAATTTAAAGGTATTTGGAGGGTGCATTATGCCGGATTTAAATATTTGAGGTGCAATGTGTCAAAAACAAGATATTTGAGGGTGCATAGTGCCAATTACACATTATAGTATTGGACCAAATAATTTCTCAAATGAAAGAGAGGATGCAAGCTAGTAGAACATGAGTGAACCATCAAAGTGAATCATCGATGCAGCAGCTTCGTAGTGTGCTATAGACCTAGAATAGAAGTCTGGTTCTGATGACAAATCTGTGAACGAGAGAGCGAAAGTCTCGAGTTTCTATGGGTAGAGCAGAAAAAAGACGAAAAAGGGTTAGTGCAAACATGGTAGCTCCGGTGCCACAAAACAAAAGAGTAACTGCAAATTGTATATGTAAATATGCCACAGTAGCTAACAATCTGTGTTGGTTGAGGACTACAAGGACATATAAGAAATACTTTGCATAGTAAATTTGAGATTCAAAGGGATATATTCTATTAAATTGTAACTCCGTTTGGCACGGCAGTGGCCATCATGAATGTGGTGGTTATGAACCGTCGTTCATGAACTCCGGACCTCACCTAAGAAACATCATCCACTTTTTATGTTCAAAATTAGTTTTCTTTTCTTGGTGGTAATCGTAACTGTTGTCATGCCAAACATACATTTTATGACGGTAGTGTTTTTGTCCAAACTCACCGGAGAAAAATCGTCACGCCAAACGGGGCCTAAGTGTGTTTTTATTGATAATAATATATCAAGAAATTGAACATAAACTTGAGACTGAGTATCCAAGAGACTGAACCTGCTGTTTGGCAGGCTTTTGAGCGCATTAGGCAAAAAGCCTCTATATAATCCAATGAAACCATCATGTTCCAAAATACCTGCATTGGCATGGAATTTTCATGTAATCCATGTTAATAGGATTAACATTAAACATACAATCTATACTTTAATTATGCTATAATGATACTTCCTCATCATGTTCAAATAAAAACAAGAATAATTTTTTGGTGTCAATTGTTTGTAGAACACACTAAGTTGTTCTTTTTTTCTCGAAGATGGTTTAAGAATACACTTCAAAAACCCCTTGGGCTCATAAGTGAAAATTCTTTGTAGTGCTAATTGGTTCAAGGTGCGTAGAAGATGAAGGGTTGCCACAAACTAAACAATAAATTTTAACTCTAAATATTAAATACTAAACTTTAGATTGGCCATAGACTTGTACAAGACTTGCCACAAATTTTGCAGACTTGCCGCTTACTTGCTATAGACTTTGCATTCTTACCACAAACTCTGTAAATATGCAATAAATTCAGTAGCCTTGCCGCAGATTTGTCGTACATTGCCATAGTCAACATACTTGCCACCTCAAGCTGATGTAGCGTGATGTCAATAGCTAAAGCACGAGTGAAGAAGGCAAGCTGGTCAAATTCCTTCTTCCCCCATTAGATTGGATAACTCAGACTTCAAAGCCCCTAAAAAATTTAAAATCAGCCCGCAGACTTGTATTTTCGTCTTTTTATACCACATCCATGCCTATAAACACTCTTAAACATTATTAGTCCTCTGAGGTAAAAGATGCACCACAAAAAGAATTTACTGAAGTATTTGAATTTAAATATTAAGACGAAAGACCAACATCTCGGAGAATCAATTTGGATTCATGCCAGGGAGGTCGATCATGGAAGTTATACATCTCTTGAGGAGACTCATTGACAACTATCGAGAAAGAAAAAAGGATTTGCATATGTTGTTTATTGATCTTGAGAAGGCTTATGATAGAGTTCCAAGAGAGATCTGATGGAGAGTCTTAGAAAAGAAAGGTGAAAATATATCACACAATCAGAGATATGTATACAGATTCAGTGACAAGGGTGAGGACATCTAGAGGATTAACACATGAATTCCCTATCACTGTTGGCTTACATCAAGGTTCAACTTTAAGCCCTTATCTCTTTACCCTTATCTTAGATGAGCTCACCAGACATATTCAACAAGCAATACCTTGATGTTTCTTGTTTGCAGATGATATCGTTTTGGTTGATGAGACGCACGAGGGTGTAAATGCAAAACATGAATCTTGACGAGATACTTTAGAAAAGAAGGGTTTTAGGTTAAGCAGGGCAAAGACGAGTATATGAAGCTTAAATTTAGCAATACAAGGACAGATGACTTCGTTATTAAGTTGGGTGATCAAGATATTTACCGTAGTGAGTGTTTTAAATATCTTGGATCGATAGTTCAAAAAGACGGAGGTATTGATAAAGATGTGACACATAGAATCCAAGCAGATTGGTTGAAGTGCAGAGGCGCGTCAGGGATCTTATGTGATCGTAAAGTACCACTAAAACTTAAGGGCAAGTTTTACCGCACTGCAATTAGACCCACGATGCTCTATGGTTCTGGGTGTTGGGCGGTGAATTGTGTACATGAGCAAAAAATGGGACTTACGGAGATGAGAATGCTTAGGTGGATGTGTGGACACACGAGATTGGATAAAATTAGGAATGAAAGTATCAGGGATGTTAGAAAAGCCCATGTAAAAGGCCCATTATTGGGCCCCTTTCTTTATCGTATTTCCTTCTTCTCTTCTTAGTCCCACATCTTGTATAGGATTTCTTCTCACCTTCTCTCTCCTATATATTTGTATTCTCTCTTTGTACTTACATACACAAGAAATACATACAAGTTTTGTGCTCTCTCAACATGGTATCAGAGGCAGGTTCCCGGTCCCTGCGGTCTCCCATTTTCTAACCGCCCAGACCGCCTTCCTCCCCTGTCCGCGGACTGCTCTGCGGCCTCTCCTTTCCTACCCGCTTCTATTCGCGGAATCCTCTTCTCGGCGGCCTGCCTGTGTTCTACATGCTTCCTCTCCCTCTCCCTCCCGTGGTTCCACCCCTCTCTCTCTCTCTCTCTTTTATAGCCTTTTTCTCCCCTAACCTGTGGGACCCTCTCCCGGTTCGGCCTATCTTTTTTTGTCCGCTGCGGCCTCCTTCTTGCCGCGCGGTCTCTTTGACGCGCGTGTCTTTTCTTCTTGTCGCGCGAAGGCCGCCCCACTCTTGCCGCCCGACTTCTCCTACTCGTTGCCTCCTCCTTGCCGCTTGAGTTCTCCTACTCGCGGCTTTTTCTTGCGACTTCTCCTACCCGCTGCCTTCTCCTTGCTGCTCGAGTTCTCCTACTCGCGGCCTCTCCAACCCGCTGCCTCTCCTTACCGCTCGAGTTCTCCTTCTCGCGCGGTCTCTCTCCCTAACCGCTGTGCCTAATCCCGTGTTCTGTTCGAGCCGACCTCTCTTGTCGCTCATTCTCTGCCCGCTAGTGTGTTCACTGTGACTGTGCGGTTTGCCTATCTGCACTCTAGTCGCGGCCTCCCTTTCTCTCTCAATGCTTGCCGCTACTCTTGTCGCCTTGACTACCCGTTGCGGCCTCGTCTATAAACCGCGTGGGCGTGTTGTGCAAGAGTTCTCTCCCGCAGCGCCCTCTTCTTCCCGCCGCACCCTCTTTTCTGTTCACTGCGGCCTCTCCGGGCTACATGGGATCCTCCGTTGAATCCACCGGCCAGGCGGCTAACCCCTCTGCAGACCTCCCAACTAACCCCTCTGCAGACCGCCCGGCTCCTCCTGAAATCCGCGATGAGCTGCGGATCACCACCATTTCCGTCTGGAAAGAAGAATTTCATCCCATGGGTGCACTTAGTTCGCCGAGTTCTTCAGGCCAAAGGCCTTGTTCATCATCTCACTCAGCGACTTCCTCCTACTTCCGACGATTGGTTGCGCAACGACGGTCGTGTTCAGACGTGGCTCCTCAATTCCCTAGAGGGTGAGCCCTACCAAATGGTCATGTATCATGAGACAGCCAACATTGTGGGATGAGCTCCACTCCTTATACTCCGGCAAGGACAGCCTCCGGCAAGAACAGCCTCCAGCACCTCTATGACATTATTACCGATCTTCAAGCTCTCGATGCCGGCGGGGCTGCGGACATAACATCGTTTGTTCTCGTGCTAAGACTCTTGCGGAGGCCTGGATTCAACATCAGCCTTCTACCACTGATCTTGCTGCTCAGCACGCACAAAAGGAGGTTGTTTGCATTGCTATGATGATGGCTCGTGTCCCGACACACCTTCAGAGTATCCGTGCTCAAGTTTTGGCTTCGGCTGCTACTCCTTCCTTATCTGATGTTTGTTCTATGCTCCTTCGAGTGACACCGCCCCCGGATACTCCTGCACCCTCCTCTCTGGCCCTTCTCCAGCGGACTCTTCCCCCTTACTTCCCCCACCGTCTTCTGCTCGTGGTGGACGTTCGGGCTCCCGCGAAAGGGGGCGTGGTGGTTGGGGCCGCCCAAAGTGTTCCTATTGCGGCCGGGACGACCACATTGAGGTTGTTTGCTACAAGAAACATGGCTACCCTCCTCGTCTGACTGCTGCTATTGCAGTTGACGGCTCTTCTGCCACAGGCATCGACCTTGAGGCCGTTCGCCTCCAGCTCCAGCAACACCATGGACTGCTCAGCCCTTCATCCGCTTCTGTTGCCTCCACCTCCACTGCAGGTATGGCTTGTTTTTCCTCCAGTCTGCGCTGGATCTTGGACTCGGGTGTCACTCATCACATCACCTCGCTACGACCGCCCAAGTTCTAGGATGCTCCTCATCCGAAGTGTATCACCGTGGCTAATGGGGCGATTGTTCCGGTCTCCGGCTGTGCTAACATCTCCCTCAACCCCTCCATCTCTCTTCGCTTGGCTCTTTACATTCCGGACTCCCCATTTAATTTACTTTTTGTTGGTCGTCTTACTAACAATATGGATTGCTCTGTCGCATTCACCTCCTCTGCTTTTTTGATACAGGATCGGCGGACGCAGATTACCATTGGTAAGGGTCAACTGCAAAACGGGCTCTACCTTCTTGATGCATCTCCAATCGTCCTTTCCTCCGTCTCATCCGTCGATTGGCATCACCGTCTTGGGCATGCCCCTCTGCCAGTCCTCCAGAAGGCGCTTCCTGATATATTTCTTCCTCATTTTCAATGTAAATCTTTTATTTTCGGCAAGCAGCCGCGTTCTTCTTTTCCCGCACATTGTACTCGGAGCTTGGCTCCTTTTGATTAAGTGCACTCCGATGTTTGGGGTCCTTTCAAACTTACTAGTATTTCCGGTTATCGCTACTTTATCACCTTTATTGATGATTACTCTCACATGACATGGTTTTACTTACTACGTGATTGCTACGAGCTTCTTTGCGTGTTCCAGGCCTTTGTGCTAGAGACTCGTACGCAATTATCCACTACCATAAAAACGTTGTGCACTGATAATGCTCGCGAATACACTAGCCACGAATTTGCCAATCTGTGCGCGGAGTTCAGTATTATTCATCAGACATCCCGTGCCTACACCCCCCAGCAAAACGGCATTGTCGAACGAAAGAACAGACACCTGCTTGACGTTTCCCGCTCTCTCAAGCTTCACATGCATGTTCCCAAAGTTTACTGGAACTTTGCGGTCTCCACTGCTTGCTTCCTCCTCAACCGTCTCCCTTCCTCGGTTCTCCACCATGCCACTCCATTCAGCCTCCTATTTCCCTCCGCTCCGGCCTTCCCTATTACACCCAGGGTCTTTGGCTGCACCTGCTTCATCCATCTTCTGGGTCTGTCAACGGACAAGTTGGATCCCCGGGCGGCTAAACAAATTTTCGTCGGCTATTCCCGTGCTCAGAAAGGTTATATGTGTTATTCCCTGGCTACCCGAAAGGTATTTGTATCTGCTGATGTTACCTTCTGGGAGGATCAACCTTTCTTCTCTCCTCCTCTACCCAAACCTCTACCACCGACAACTCTACAGCCATCCCTCCCACGACCTGTCATCCCCGTTACTACGCCTCTTCCACAGGTTCTTCCTGACCCAGCTCCCGCTCCGTCCAAGCCGAATGTTATCCGTGTCTACACTCGCCGCCTTCCTCATTTCGTTGCCTCTATGCGACTTCGGCCTCGACCTCGGCTTCTCCGTGCCCTGCTGATCCGGTGCCCGCCTCTACTGCATATCCGATGGCAAACTTTGTCTCTCTACATCGTCTCTCTCCCCACCTTCGAACATTTGCTACTTCACTGTCCTCAGTTTCTGTTCCTACCTCTGTGTAGGAGGCGCTCCAACATCCTGGCTGGCGGGCCGCCATGGAGGAGAAAATGACTGCTCTCTAGGCCAACCAGACATGGAATCTCGCCCCCCTTCTTTCGGGTCAGAAACCGGTTGGGTGTAAGTGAGTCTTTGTCATCAAACATGTTGCTGATGGGACAATTGACAGACTGAAAGCTCGTCTGGTGGCTCGTGGTTTCACCCAACAACAGAGGTTTGACTATGAAGAAACCTTTTCTCCTGTGGCCAAACTGAACACCGTTCGGGTCCTCATCTCCGTGGCTGTCCATCGTCGGTGGCCCTTACTCCAACTGGATGTTAAGAATGTCTTTCTGAATGCCGATCTCCGGGAAATAGTGTATATACAGCAACCTCCCGAGTTTGAGACCACGGGGGAGTCTCAGGTCTGTCGCCTTAGGAAAGCTCTGTATGGTCTCAAACAATCCCCACAGGCGTGGTTTGACAAGTTCAGTAAGGCTGTAAGGCCCTTCGGGAGGTTGGTTTTACTCGAACCTCGACAGACTTCTCATTGTTCACTCGTCACCGAACAACGGGAACGGTTCTTCTGTTAGTATACGTTAATGATATCATAATTACTGGAGACGACTCAAAATGAATACAGGAGGTCAAACTACACCTGAGCACAGTTTTTCAAACAAAAGATCTGGGGCCCCTTCGGTACTTCTTGGGTCTTGAGGTTGCAAAACGACCGGATGGTCTCGTCCTCTCTCAGCGGAAGTATTGCCTCGACCTCCTCCATGATGCTGGTTATTCAGGTTGTAAGCCGATTGACACCCCAATGGATGCAAATCACAAGTTATGCGCTCAGGCATCTGACTCAGATCTCCTATTCCAGAATCCAGAATACTATCGTCGTCTCGTTGGAAAATTGATCTACCTCATAGTTACCAGACCGGATATTTCCTTCGTTGTTGGTATTGTTAGTCGATATATGCATTCCCCTCGAAGATCTCATCTTCAGGTCGTTGAACGCATTCTCAGATACCTTAAAATGGCTCCTGGTCAAGAATTGGTATACAAAACCTCATCTTCAGCTCCAACATTGGTGGCATATTCTGATGCTGATTATGCTGGTTCCCTTGATGATCGACGGTCAACCAATGGCTTTTGCACATATTTTGGTGGACATTTGATTAGCTGGCGAAGCAAGAAACAAATTGTCGTTGCTCGATCATCACCTGAGGCAGAATACCGGGCAATGGCTTCGGCGATTTCTGAACTAACTTGGCTTGAAAGTCTTCTAACCGATCTGGGTGTAAAGCTCCCTTCCCCAGCTCTCCTCCCCTGTGACAGCCAAGCTGCTATACATATAGCCAAGAACCCGGTTTCCCACGAAAGAACAAAACATATTGAAGTCGACTGTCACTTCATCCGGGAAAAGGTTCAAATGAAGAAGCTCGACCTGAAGCATGTTCCGGAGACTGAACAAGTTGCGGATGTCCTCACTAAGGCTCTTTCCAACACCCTCTTCTATCAGTGCTTGTCCAAGCTTGGCGCATATGATTTGTACGCTCCAGCTTGCGGGGGAATGTTAGAAAAGCCCGTGTAAAAGGCCCATTATTGGGCGCCTTTCTTTATTGTATTTCTTTCTTCTCTTCTTAGTCCCACATCTTGTATAGGATTTCTTCTCACCTTCTCTCTCCTATATATTTGTATTCTCTCTTTGTATTAACATACACAAGCAATACATACAAGTTTTGTGCTCTCACAACAAGGGATTAGACAGGAGTAGCGCCAATTGCAGAGAAGATGCGAGAAGCTCGTCTAAGATGGTTCGGACACGTACAAAGGAGACCATTAGAGGCACCTGTTAGGCGTTGTGAGAGTCTAGTCACTAGACATGTTAAACGAGGGAGGGGTAGACCAATAAAGACTTGGAATGAAACTGTAAGGAAAGACATGATGTACTTAGGCATTAGTGAGATTATGACAAAAGATAGGGCACAATGGTGACAGGATCCATATAGCCGACCCCACTATAGTGGGATAAAGGCTTGAGTGTTGTTGTTATTTGAATTTAAATATTAATTTTTGGAATTATAGATCAAACAAAGATATCACTGATTATTAGCTTCATTCAATAGTCAATTATCCCTTTTGATAATTAGAATATAATGCTCAAGATAGGATTAGATATAGTTTGGATAGAATTATATTTTAACTAGAACCATAAGTGGAGTTCCATCATGAACAAGATCATGTCTTCATCCGATTAGTTAACCATTTGACTCTTCCAACTCAACGCAAGATGACACGGTGATCCACTACTTCTGCATCTTAGTCCGCATATTCCCATAAATATCTGGTGCAATTGCCCCTACACATCCTCAAGTTTCAATTATGTGCAGCATCCTGCAACCAAACCCACTTTTAGCTCAAGACACAAGCACACCTACCGCCACCAGATACCCCTCTCAATATCTCACATGTCAACCACTTGCCCGCTGTCCCCAATTTACCCTCGTTTCTCATGTTCAACCTGCAAGCTACAAATGTTCAGCCTGCAAGCTACAACACCATCCACCTCAACAATCCACAGCATTGCAAGGTTCAGATGAATTATCTATTCATGACATTCATTGTACTAGCAAACTATAGTCGTGCAATCGTTCTGCAAAGTATAGTGGAATGTAATGTAACTACCAAAAGCCCTAATGTAAATGCAGATGTGATTGAGAAAGTGATGCAACACGAGTCTACAGGTGGGGGACAACCGATGCCCTAACTCAAAGTGCAATGCAAGCGAATACATGACACATGTTAATGAAGTTACGAACAATTCTAAAATGACATGAAAGTATGCACGCGATCCAATATAATGCGACTATAATGCAAGTGCAAATGAATTAATCAGAATGCAATTTCTCAATAAATAATTATGTAAAATAGGGCCCAGTTTGAGCCCGGTCATTCACGTGATAATTGAGTCGGAAAAGCAAATATTAGTTCATGAGTAATTGGGTTGCAACACAAGTTTAAGCGTGCATCAAATCGATCCTGCAAATGTCGTGATTTCACAATAATAAAAGCATATAATTTTTCATCCAACAAAGCAAAGTTCGAATACATAGTTATAAAAACAAACAAGTCCAAACTAATGACTTACGCATGCAAGTGGCAACGGAGTGGAAAGGTGGGAATCCAACGACACATGACCTCTTCAGGACCGCAAGTGGCTGGGCAGCACTTTGGAGTGCGCGGGCGGGCTGGAATGAGGATGATGGGGGGTTTGGGAGTTGGCAGTGGACTGGTAGGAGGCTGGGCAACAGTTTGTGAAGCTCGGAAATGGCTAAACACTGGGCCTGAAGATGGCTGAATGCTGGACAGCGGTAGGGAAGGACTGGGGAAGGGTAAACATTGGATTTGGTTGACTAGGGACGAGAAGAAGGGCTGGGAGAGGGTTTGGGGCGTAGCGGGCTAAGGCTGGAGGGTGTGGAAAGCGGATTTTGATGGGGCTTTGGGGCAGAACAGCACCATGAAGGGGGTAGAGTAGGTGGCTTTAGTTCAGAGAAGGGAAAATCCAGGCGGAGGTTTGGACGGGGAAAAGTAGGGGGAAGGCTGCGTCGACGAGAACGATCGAGAGGTAGGAGGGAAAACAACGGAGAAAACGCCTGAGGAAAGGAGCGGGTTGGCGGGTGGGGAGGGAGGAGTGCTCACAGCTAGCGTCGTAGAGCCCACCGAGCGTGATCAACAGTTTCCAAGCAGGAAGCAACCAACGATGCCTAAATCGGCCCCTTGCATGCGTATAAATAGGATAATAAACCATAAATAACTTAGGGCACTCGAATCGGATGACTCAAATTATTCGGGTCGATCAGGTGACAAATACAACTCGAAATACATAAAATAATATATCAAAAAGAGTCGGAACGATCGTTCGGACACATCCGTGGACTCAGATTACCCGAACAAGAGACGGATCACGACGATCTACATCAGACATTCTAATTAAAATAACAAGTACAACAACACTCAAGCCTTTATCCCACTAGAGTGGGGTCAGCTATATGGATCCTTTGTCGCCATTGTGCCCTATCTTGTGTCATAATCTCACTAATGCCCAAGTACATCATGTCTTTCCTTAAATTTTCATTCCAGGTCTTTATTGGTCTACTCTCTCTCTCGTTTAACATGCCTAGGGACTAAACTCTCACAACGTTTAACAGGTGCCTCCAATTGTCTCCTTCGTACGTGTCCAAACCATCTTAGTCGAGCTTCTCGCATCTTCTCTGCAATTGGTGCTACGCTTTTATCCCTGATACATTCATTCTTAATTCTATTCAGTCTCGTGTGTCCACACATCCACCTAAGCATTCTCATCTCCACAACTCCCATTTTTTGCTCATGTACATAATTCACTGCCCAACAGTCAGAACCATAGAGCATCGTTGGTCTAATCGCAGTACGGTAAAACTTACCCTTAAGTTTTAATGGTGTACTTTACGATCACACAAGATCCCTGACACGACTCTCCACTTCAACCAACCTGCTTGGATTTTATGTGCCACATCTTTATCAATACCTCAGTCCTTTTTAACTATCGATCCAAGATATTTAAAACATTCACTACGGGAAATATCTTGATCACCCAACTTAATAACGAAGTCATCCATCCTTCTTTCACTACTAAATTTAAGCTATGTATACTCCGTCTTTGCCTTGCTCAACCTAAAACCCTTCTTTTCTAAATTGTCTCACCAATATTCAAGTTTTGCGTTTACACTCTCGCGCGTCTCATCGACCAAAACGATATCATCCGCAAACAATAAACACCAAGGTATTGCTTGTTGGATATGTCCGGTGAGCTCATCTAAGATAAGGGTAAAGAGATAAGGGCTTATAGTTGAACCTTGATGTAAGCCAACATTGATAGAGAATTCTTGTATTAATCCTCCAGATGTCATCACCCTTGTCACTGAATTTGTATACATATCTTTGATTATGTCACCGTATGATACATTTACACCTTTCTTTTCTAAGACTCTCCATAATATCTCTCTTGAAACTCTATCATAAGCATTCTCAAGGTCGATAAACAACATATGCACATCTTGTTTTCTTTCTCGATAGTTGTCAATGACTCTCCTAAGGATATGTATAGCTTCCATGATCGACCGCCCTGGCATGAATCCAAATCGATTCTCCGAGATGTTATTCTCCCGTCTTATTCTTCTTTCTATTACTCGTTCTCATAATTTCATGGTATGACTCATCAATTTAATTCCTCTATAATTAACACAATTTTGTATATCTCTATTATTCTTATACAAAGGTACCAAGATACTTCATTTCTATTGGTCTGTCATTTGTAATTGATTGAAGTAAAACCTATTCAGTAGCACATTCATTTAAAAAAAATTAAGAGGCGCATCTTAATTCACAAGAAATTGAGGCGCAACATTTCAAGCGCACAATAAATAAATCTTGCAAATCAAACAATCTCACGGAAAAATAGAATATGATATCACATCCAATTAAATATAATCCAAGCAAACAAAAATAAATAACACAAACATCAAACTATGACTTACGTAGCTCTGCGGAAATCCCAGGGTTGATGGTCCCTACTAGTGGCAGATGTTGAGTAGGCGCCAAGGGGGGCTCAGGTGGGGTGGATGACTGAGACAGAGGTGTCAGAGTGCGGTTGGAAGTAATAGAGGTGCTTGTGGACTATGGCAGGGAGTGACGATTAGGTGGAGAAGGTGGTGTGGGGGATGAAAGAGGTGGCTAAGCGATGGCGAAGGAGCTGTAGCAGGAGCCAGGAGGAGAGGTAGTGACGATTAGGTGGAGAAGGTGGTGTGGGGGATGAAAGAGGTGGCTAAGCGATGGCAAAGGAGCTGTAGCAGGAGCCAGGAGGAGAGGTAGTCGACTAGAGAAGTGGCGGCCGATGGAAGGTAATCAGAGGGGGGATGAGGAGAATCAAGGTTGGGGAGTCGGCGTGTCACGACAGGGGATTCTGCGGGCTGGAGTGCAAGCGTAAAGTGGCTGGGGGGTGAGGGAAGTTGAGGGATGTTGTGTGCAAAGGAGTTATTCCCTGTCAGATGAAGGCAACGAGATGCAGCGTCAAGTGAAATAGCAGGGTGCGGCGATGGATGAAACCGCAGGATGTGGCGATGAATGAAACCGCAGGATGTGGCGATGGATGAAACAACGATATGTCGTGATGGATGAAGCAACAAAATGCAACAATGTGTGAGAACGGGAACCTTAGGTGCAGCACCAAAAAAAGGCCTCTCGAAGTCACACCAGGAGGAAATGGGTCGGCGGTTTCAGAGCTGAGCCAAACTATCGATGCCCAAAACTATTGTCTACATGCGCATGTAAAAAAACACAACTAATAGGGCACCCAGATCTAATGGCTCATAATGTCTAAACTGTGTCAAATACATCTAAAAAAGAGCAGCACGGTGCACAAAGCATCCCCGTGCAGCGAGGGTTCGGGGAAGGGTTCCACCACAATGGTGAAATGTAGGCAAACCTTACCCTGCATTTAAAATATATATATAGATATGTGGGCTCGGATCGTCCGGAGCGGCAATAGATCACCCCCTCCTACGAGAATAAACACACATGGGTCAATCTCCATCAACTTCCCCTAGCTTGAAAATAATCATCTCTGGTGAATGAAAATGACCATACTCTTGATGTAACCTAGGGGTGAGTCGCTCAAGCTCTGCTGGGGAAATACAAGTATCATCTGAAGTAGGGCGACTGCTCCAATGAACAAGATACCTCACTGTATCTCGCCCCTCGGCGGTATTGAATTCATGGACAACTATCTGAACTATGCCCCCTGCTCTCACTCGTGTTTGTGTCTGTGAGTAAATTGTATCTCTGTCTGACAACTGAATTGGTGGTGCCGTCAGTGGTTCGAGTGGCCCTCATGGTGATACTCATCAGGTTGAGGCAACGGTGGAGTGGGAAGAAGTAAGGGATGATGTGGCTCATGCGTGGTAGTGAAGAAAGGATCCACCAAGCGCACTTCTCATAGTAAAGAGACAGGTCCTCGACATTGAATACTCGATTTATCCCCATATTTTGAGTGATATCAATCTCATGAGTTTGTACCAATCATTCGTATGACTGAATAGGAACTCATTCATCAAGCACTGAATTTTGTTGTTGTTCAATGCAAGGTTGTCAGGATCGAGATCCTAAATGAGATCGTTTTGAGGTTGGATCAGATCAGATGGTAGGATTGGATCGAGGATCACTTTACAAAATCTTTATCGATTTACAAAATATGGATCGTAGAATCATAAGATCCTATGACCCGGATCACGATCTTGATAACCATGGTTCCATGAGGAAACCTCTCAGATCATATGTGAATCATCACTTACTCTCCAGCTTCAAAATTTTGCTCCCTTCTGTGTTAATCTGCATGGAATTATAGTAATCATTACTCATTCCAATTTTCTTTCGGACTGACTCATGAAATGTATGTAAATGCTGAATTAAAGACTCTACAGACTCACTGGGCCGGACTTCTAAAGAGATTTGTACTAGGTCAATAGGCTTCCTAGGGTCATAACCTAACATGATGCGAAGTGGACTCAAACCCATGGTCCTATTATATGCAATTTCGACTACGAGCAAAACAAAATCCCAAGTGGCGGGGCTATCCCCCCAACTAAACATTGCAAAAGGGTCTTTAAGCTACAGTTGCCAACTTTAATATACTCATCCGTCTGTGGGTGATAGGCGGAGAAAAACTTCAGCGTCGCACTAGTCTTCTTCCACAATGTATTCCAAAAATAACTCATGAATCTAACGTCGCAATCAGAAACTATAGATGTTGATAACCTGTGATGCTTGAATACTTCTCTAAAAAATATGATTGTGACATGAGAAGCGTCAGTAGTCGTATGATAAGAAGTTAATGAAAAATGTTTGCTATGACAAAGATAGAATCATGCTTCCACTGAGTGCGAGGGGAGTGTATAAACTAGTGAGGGGTAGACTCGATAATGTCTAATAACCCTCGCGACGTCCTTCTCCAAGCTAGGCCAAAAGAAGTGGTTCTCAACTAACGCAATAGTCTTATCAAAACCAATATGTCCCATGGTGCAGCCCGCGTGTAACTACCAGCTAAGAAAATCTCGGAGGGAAGTTTGTGGTAAGCAGAGGCGGGAGCCAAAGAAGATATAACCGTCAGAAACCATACAACCATAACTTGCCGCTTTAGCTCGGCATGTTCAGTCAAGTTCATGTGATAATGGGGTAAGTTAGACAAATAGGCCTCCGAGATCAAATTAATCGCATGTTGGATGTCTCTCAAAGGAGAGAACTCCTCAAACATGATATCAAAATAGTCATCCAACAAATGGCAAGCGTCTGAATCAATAATCACAGTGTCTGTAGAGGCTTCATAAGCCACGGTGGTTGTCCAGCATACATAACCCCTATGTCTAAACCCTCACTCAAAAAGTCACCCTTTCTCAAGATATACAAAGTCTTGATGACCCGCGCCAACGGATGAGTTGACCTTACCTTTGGGGGGTCCCTGGGTTGGGTCGGAGAGAGGGTAACATTTTAACCTTTATCAAAGAATACACATGTGTTTGATCGGTCGTAAGTAACACATGAAATCATGATCACATAGCCAAGGTCGCCCTAACAAAATGTGTGCTACATTCATATGGATGACGTCACATCAAACTTTGTCCTCGAGGATGCTACGTGTATAGGAATCAGACATCATCAGGTAACATGGATGACAAACTTGTCCACTCAAAGGACTATATAAGGATATGGATGTGACTTAGTTGTGAGTTGCATACGACCAACCCTTTCTTAGCTACGATGTTTACACAACTACCGGTATCAATGGTTAACTTAAATGGAGCACTTGTGGTGGGAAAATGTGTAAAAGATAGTTGTGTTGAACCAATCTTCTAATCACTCCTAACTCTAGCGACCACTCGGCGTCGATCTCTCAGTCGTCCTCTATGATCGCTATAACCTCCTCAACATGAACATCCTCAATCTTAGCGTTGGGCTTACCCTCCTCCTTAATCAATAAATTTCTAGTGGAGCACTGTGCGACCATAGGTCACCTGCTAGTAGCATTGTACGCCCCCGACTTGAGAGCTCCAAGAATTACTGCTTTGCCTTCCACATCCGCGGGGGTGCGAGGATGCATTGTGGAAGTTGTCGAGGTAGGCCTTCTAAATGTGGAAGTATCAGGTTGAGGAGTGACCTGTCTCAGGCCCGAGGTGCACAAGTATTGTTCATATACAAGAGCGAGCTGAAACACTTGTTCGACTGTCTTCGGCCTATGGGGAATCAGTTCCTTTCCGATATTAAATCTAAGTCCGACCAAAAAGCGGGATGTGGTCGCAATATACTCCTCGCCACTAATTCATCAAAACAAAGCATGTACTCAACAACGAAAAGAGACCTCAATTAAAGAGCGTAAAGCTGGTCTAAAAGCTAATCTCGATGCAAGGCGGGAAGGTATTTGTCCTTGATCCTTGGTTTCAATTCAACTCATTTGGTGATGGGGTAGTACCTATCTCACTCAAGAGATCTCTATAGGCTCGTCCAATAAATTTTGACCTACCCATGTAATTTCATTTTGACAAAAACGAACTCACTCCTCGTCATTCATCTTGGACCACTAAAAGTAATGGTCCATGTCTAAGAGAAAATCGCTAAATAACTTTGAGTTTAGGTGATCGTCGAAGGATGGTGTGCCAATGCGTCGATCTGTATGTACCGATTAATGTCATCCACGACCGGGCTTGCACTGCTACGTGGCTCCAGGTGGTCATCATAATGATCTTCATGATCGTAATCGTGCTGTGCTAGTGGAGCACGACCTCTAAGAACTGGTGTAGGGAGTGGACGAGGTTCATCGAGAGGGCGGTAGCTTCTCAGAGGGGCTAGGCCTTGTCGATACTCGCAAGCTTGCTCAGGATTCCTTCTCACGGTAGGAGCGCGATCTTGGTGAGGCGAGTCTCAAGCACATCCCTTTGGGGTGGTGGAGCATCCTAGGGAACGTCTGGGGGATCATAATAACGAGGGGGTGGGGTCTAACCTTATGGGATGTCTAACTAATCGACTCTAGTGCTAACCCTAGAGATGTCATCCCTAATGACGTCAAATTGGGCTCCTATCTGGTCAAATCGATTAAGTACAAGTTTCTGTAACTCAATGGACGTCATTTCCAAATTCGAACTAACAGCTCGATCGTCAGTGATGTTCTGGTCAGACAAAGATGATATGAACAACCTAACACTATGTAGCATATAATGCGACCCAACCTGAGGCTCTGATACCAATTTAATGCAGGACATGTGAATGTGGATGCTCTAAGATGCAATTATTTAATGCAGGACATGTGAATGTGGATGCTCTAAGATGCAATTCTAAGTGAAATATAATGTGACTACCAAAAGCCCTAATGTAAATACAGATGCACTTGAGACAATCCGATAAAATAACAATAAGTAATTGATTAAAAAAAACCTATTCAGTCATTTACAAAAAATTGAAATAAGAGGCACGTGCTAATAAGCTAATTCACAAGAAACTAAGGCGTAATATTTCAAGCACAACGAATAAATCATGCAAATCAGACAATCTCACGGAAAGACAACATATGATATCAGACCCAATAAAATATAATCCGAACATACAAAAATAGAAAACAAAAAAACCAAACTATGACTTTGCGTGTAGGCAGCGGTAGAGCGCAGCACTGTGGAGATTCAAGTGCATATATTTTTCCAAATTGTTGTTCCAATAATACCTCCCACCTGTCCTCTCTTCAAAAGGACGTTCAACATAAGAAGTTCTTAAGGGTCAAAAGATGAGTTGTGTTCTCTGATCGACCACAATAATACAAATTGACTAGTTGATGCATATATATCAAAAGTCTAACTTGTTTCCTCACTAAGGGCACATATTACCTTTGAGGCCACAAATAGTGATCAAGGATATTCTATAATATCGTTTGGATGGTTCTATTTGATTCATGCCTATGATAGCATCTGAAGCCTCCTGATCTTTTTTTAATCTAAAAGTACATTAATAAATCATGTTGCTTCCTCCATGATGGGAACCAAACAAACTTCCAAAAAAGAGCTTCTACACAAATCTTCAAAGAAAAAGTTTTATCAACCCCAATAGACTTGCTGCAGCAAAAGAAGAATTATCTAATAACCATTATAGCATTTTAATGTTAATTTGAATATTATGATTATATTAATTTTAAAAAGAGTTATCCTCTTAGATAATTATTATATTTGTTGGGTCCATTGCCCACAATTTCCTAGATTTGAATAAGTCAATCATATCAATGTCATACACAAAGTTGTATTTGATGTATGTTTAAGTTCATGCATGCAGGTTAGTCTTTATAATATTGATAGGACAGATATTTCAAGTTTGTGAAAGGTGGACACAAAGATAGATGCTGGACAGGTAGGAATTTGCCTAAGTCCACAGGCGTTGAGTGAAGCTTACTCATTCAACGCAAGGTGCAGGAATTCGGTTAAGTCCACAGAAATTGAGTGAAGCCAGTTCACTCAACGCCAAATGCAAGGGAAGATGCTGGATAGGCTGGAAATCGCCCAAGTCCACAGGCGTTGAGTGAAGTCTACACACTCAACGCTAGGTAAGTAAAAGCGTTGAGTATAGCTTGATTAGTCAAAGCCTAACTATTGGCTAGACAGAAAAGTGGCTAAGTCAACAGGCGTTGAGTGTAGTCTACTCACTCAACGGCATACAACAACAAACTGTGAGACATGTTGAGGCAGTCAAAGCCTAAGGAAAAACTGGCTGAGATGTGGCCAAGTCCACAGGCGTTGAGTGAAGTCCACTCACTCAACGTCATAACATCAAAATCGTTGAGTATAGCTTAGTCAGTCAAAGCCACAAAAAATCTGTGTAAATATTTGACTAAGTCCACAGGCGTTGAGTGAGACAAGCTCACTCAACGCTATATGATAAAAAGCGTTGACTGAACCTTAGTCAGTAAGAGACTATGATTTCACAGAAATTTGGCTAAGTTCAAATGCGTTGAGTGTAGCTTACTCACTCAATGCCAGATAACAGAAGAATATATGTTAAGTAGTTTGGCGTTGAGTGATGCTTACTCACTCAACGCCAAATGACAAAATCTAAGTAATATGGCGTTGAGTGATGAAGACACACTCAACGCTCTCAACGCTTCCCAAGCAGGAAAATCGGCTGTCCAAATGCGTTGAGTAAAAGTTGCTCACTCAACGCCAGGTGACTAGAATCATTTCTAAGTGGTATGGCGTTGAGTGAAGCTTACTCATTCAACGCCAAGAGACAGAAAGATTTTTCTAAGTGTTTTGGCGTTAAGTGAAACTTACTCATTCAACGCCTAATGACTGGAATGTTTTCTAAGTGTTTTGGCGTTGAGTGAAGTTTACTCACTCAATGCCTAATGGTAGAGAAATTTTTCTAAATGTTTTGGCGTTGAGTGATGGTTGCTCACTCAACGTCTAGTGACAAAAATTATGTCTAAGTGTTTTGGCGGTGAGTGAGCTTACTCACTCAACGCCTATACTACTGATGTTTGATTTTGACTAAGTCCACAGATGGTGATGTCAGCAAAGTCAACAAGTCAATAAAATTCAAATTTGTTGTGGGAAAGCTACAGTACACGACAAATGTAGCTGCGTGCTTTCAGTACTGCAATTAATACAAAAGCAAAGTTGCAGCTGACAATCTCAGTAGGGCCCACAGGTAAAAAGAGCCGTTGGTGGGCTAATAATAAAAGGCGGAGATCAAGGAAGAGAAAATAGCTTTTGGAAAAGACAGCTGACCCTCTTCTTCTTCTTCCTCGCCATTGTTGCAGAGGCTGAAGAACTAAGTTCAACTCAGCGGATCTAAAAGCTCAACAAAAGTTAGTTGTTGTCTTCTTCATCGACATCAACAACAAGATAGCTGGTCCCATCTTCATCTGCACCAGCAAGGTCAGAGACATTGTCTCTGAGAAAAGGTAGCATCCAAGGTAGAAACTCTAGCTGCAGGATCTGAGATCTAAAGGCCATCAACAGATAGCTGGTGTTATTCCCACCTGCACCAGCAAGTTCAGAAAGCTTTCTTTCTGAGGAGGAAGAAGAAGCTGAAGTTATCTGGTTTCAGCCATCAAGTTACTTCACAGTTCAGCCAGCACAATCCTAAAGATCTACATTTGAAGCTGTAAAGAAGACATGACAGAACTTGTGGTTCAGTCCAGTAGAAGCGGAGCAGATCTGCAAGTTGTTTCCAGCACAAGCCAAAGCAAGATCTACTTCCTTGTTGCTGATAAGAAGTTGGGCTGGGATTCTCTCAATTCAGGTAGCAGCAATTAGCTGCAGTTATTTCTCAGTTCCAGCAGAAACACTTTCTGGTGCTGAGAAGAATTAGTTTGGACTGAGTATATCTCAGTTCAAGTAAAATTAAACTCAGGAAATATATTCCTGGAGTCAAAGTTGGGCTGAGTCTATCTCAGTCCAGAGAGATTGGCAAAGAGAAATCTCTCTTGTGTCAAGACCAACTCACCAACCTACTTCCACCTTGTAAGATCCTTCTGGATCTGAGTGGTAGGAGCAAATTTGCTCTGAGGTAGGATCCAAGTTTGGATCTGAGTTGTAGGACAGATTTGCCTAAGGTAGGATTCTCAACACTGTTGAGAATCTGAGAGTGAGGCTTTGACCTAAATTGTAGGATCCTTTGGATCTGAGGTAGGGCTTAACAGGCTGAGGTACGTAAGTCATTCTCATTGAGTTGTAGGGAACTTGTGTCTGAGCTGTAGGATCCTTTGGATTTGAGGTAGGGTTTAATAACCAGAGGTAGGAGAGTCATTCTCTCTGAGGTAGGATCCCTTGTGGATCTGAGGTAGGGCTGTCCTCCCAGCCTGAGTTGTAGGGCTTAACAGCCTGAGGTAGGTAATCTTTAGATCACTGAGTTGTAGGGTCTTGTGCTTGAGCTGTAGGTCTTGGAGGAGACCGAGTGGTCCTGCGGGATCGTGTTGTAAGCTCTTAGGAGCTGAGATTGGAGAAGTGTCTTGTCTAACTATAAGTTAGAAAGGTGGGAGGGAAAGTGGACGTACCCATAATCTGGGAAACCACTATATATCTTTTGTGTGTTTTTTGTGTGGTTTCTTTGATTGCAGCCTTTGCAGGTTGTGTGTGCCTTGAAAGCAGATAACTACTCACCCACATAGCACTTAAAGGAAGAAACTTAAAAGATAGTCACAAGAGACTAAGAAGCTTATTCACCCTTTGAAACTAAAGACTTTCAAGTGGTATCAGAGGGAGGTTACTCAAAAAGGACTTAACAGTCTGAGTTAACCTCAAAGGATGGCTAAAAGGTTTGCACTTGTGGGTTCAAAAGAGAACCATAAGAAGTGGTGCACAATGGAGCTTCAAGTCTGCAGTAAGGAGAATTTTAGGACTTGGAAAAAAAGAATCAGACAGATCATGGAAGCCATTGATCCTAGAGTCTTGACATCAATTCAAGAAGAACCCTTCATTCCCATGAAGGTCTCTACATCAGATGCAAGCATCCAGACCCCAAAGAGCTATTGAAATGACTGAGGATGAAGTCATCCTGGCTTCTATGGACAAGAGAGCACAACACATCATGGTAAGTGTCATGGATGACTCCACCTTCCAGATCTTGGTCCACTGTAAGACAGCCAAAGAAATGTGGGATTCTCTTACTGTTTATATGGAAGGGACAAAGAAAGTCAGTCTTTCTGACAGTGATTCAAACTCTGAAGAAGAAAAAGAAGCCTTCATTGGGCTACTTGCTGCAATTGCAGATGAAGCAGAAGACAATCCAGATGTTAGTCTAAAGATCAAGGCCCCTCTATCACATCCAGAAAGTGATTCAGAGGAGGATGATGAAGAAGAAGATGACTGCAGTTGTTATGGGCTAATTGTCATGATAGAAGAAGAATCCTGCCAGGATCAGCCTGGTCCAGATCAGGAACAATCTCTGTCTAGTTCTTCTTATTGCTCAGGTCATGAGACCGGTCCAGATTCTGATGCATCCTCATCCAGTGATGAAGATGACTCTGAATCTGAGATAGATGTCAATCAATTGATTGACAAGTATGGTAACATGTTGGATGCTTTAAGAAGAAGCAAGAAGTTGGCCAAAATGCAGGCTGAGGAGATTATATCTCTACAGCTAGCTGTTGCCCAGTAGTCTGAGATAGCATCCCTGCTGGATCAGAAAGTGAGGGAAGTCAGCCAACTGAAGGTCATCTCAATCATCCAAATTGAGACTTTAAGCCAGAAGAACAAGATCATTTTGGATCTTGAAGAGGAGCTCCTTAAGGAGAGAAGGATAGTGGCTAGTTTTTCTAAGCCAAGTATTGTGTTGTCCTTGATAGATTCCTTCTCTAATCAAAAGGGTAAGAAGGAGTTGACAGTCAAGGGAAGCACAAGAGTTGACTTTTCCAAAGGGAAAGGCAAAGATCTTGTAGTGTCACAGTCAACCTTTCACAAGGTAATCCTCCCTTCTAACAGGTATGACTAGGACTGCATGTATGGTCACTGTAAGAATGAGAATTTTTTTCGTAAGAATACAAGTGTATCTTATAATGGGAGAAGAAAGGGTAGGGGAATAAGTGTCTTTAAGGCTCCCCATGAAGAAGTACAAATGACCCATTCTGGACTATTTGTATTTGGTGCCTCAACCCCAACTCTCAAGAACAAGGAAGTGACTTTCACTCAAGCCCATCCAGCAAAGACTCAGACCAAGGGTCAGTCTACCAGTAAGCCTGACTTGGCTATTTCTGATGATATAAGCAGCATGTCATCTGCAAAGAAGACAACTGTAAATAGCATTCAGAGCAAGCAAAGGAAGCCTGCTGGAAGACTAACCTTCAGTCAGATCCTTGCTGAAAGGAACCTGAAGAAAGCTGTTGCTCCTCTTCCTTCTGTTCAGTCAGCAGTTAACCATACTACAGGACCTGCTCAGAAAAGGAGATACAATATCTATGAGTGTTGGTGTTGTGGCAAGGTGGAATATTTTGCCCTAGATTACTGACACAATCCTTCTGTGTCCAGAGCAAGAGTTAGCCTACCTATCAGAAATGCTGCTGGTAGGCAAGTTAGATTTCAGGCTAACAGGAACCTAGGACCCAATTCATTTTGGGCTCCTAAGGTAAGATAAATCTATTTTGCAGGATCGTCCAAGTGCTCATACCCCCATGTGGTATTTAGGCAGAGTTTGTTCCAGAAATTAGACTGGTACAAGGAGCTAGCTTGAGGTTCATACTCCAGTGAGTTATGAACTTAAGATCTTCAGTTGAGAAGTTGGAAATGGAGAAATAGAACATCAAGATTACTCCACTAACTGCCCAATAGGAAAAGGATGGTGTGTGCAGTCCTGAAGAAGGACAAGTGCTCGGGCCATGGATGAAGACCAGCTGAATCCATCCATTAAAGGTCAAGATGCCTGAGTGATAAAACTAAGTGTTGCACAAGTTTTGGGCAAAGGCCAGTAGGATCCAGCCAGCAGGACTGTCTGGTTGGACAAAGTTTTGCTGCCACACCAGCAAACTAGTAAGAAGAAAAAATGAAGGACAAGTAGGTTGTACTCATCACTGAGGAAAACACTAGAAGTAGCTCTTCTGCGAGCAGCAAGGAAGGGGCACATAATGGTCAGCTGAGAAGTTTATCAACTGGTATACTCAGCTGTCAATCTCTTCTCGGGAAACATGAAGAGATATGTATGCTCAGTGGTATGTATCATCTGAACCTGCAACAAGGTATTTCCATGTCAGTGGCTACCAATCAGAAATCTATCCAGCTAAGGTAGCAGAAGTGGTAATTGAAGGTGAAGTTGTACAAGATCTGTGCAAACTCTAAGGGAAAGCTTGTACATGTTGGTAATCTGGAAAGCTTAAGTCTTGTCTAAAGCATTGGTGTCTGAGAATCTTCAACTCCAAAAAGGTCAGAAGAATACTTCTGAAGTTCAGAATGTCCCTATGGACAATGCTGAGGATGAGAGGGAGACTATCCAGATGATTGCAACTGCTGTGAATGAGCAAGTTCACAAGAACAGCTGGTTTGCTCCAGCTATTGTTGATACAAGTCAACACATTCCTATGGGAATAACATTGTAAAGAAAGACTTGGTATTAGAATGAAAGGATGGTTCAAAGAAAGATCATTCAAGGTTCAAGTGGTCTCAAAGTCTAGCAGCTGCAAGAGAAAATTCAGCCTCATAAGAAGAGAAAGCTGGCAGCTGCACCAGTGGTATCATCTGCAATCAGCTAGGGGGAGAAGAGAATCAAAGCAAACCAACTCCTTCCTGACCATTCAGAAACCAAGAAGGGATTGATCAAGTGGTATCAAGTGGCATAGGAGAGTTGGGTTAGTGATATCAACTCAAGAGATATGATCTCTAGTCAAGTGGTATGAACACTATTGGAGTGGTATTAACCTAAGAAGACAATGATCAAGGGGGAGTAGGCTGTCTGGATTGCCAATGGAATCAAAAGTACATTGGGACTAGAACAACATGCAGACAACATTTCTCCTATTCAAGAAGGACTATGTGGTACCAGTGTGATGATCAAGAGGGCAAATCAATGTGATGATCAAGATAGTACTCAGTGGGCTGAACACTCTTATGTTGCTGATCAGAAAGCTGAAGCCAAAGACAAGTCTGTTGCTAAAGAAAAGGAGAAGATTTGGCTCAGTAAGAAGAGACTGTGCAAGGTGCAAGGGAGTTGTTGTGCACAGTTGCTGTAAATTGCTGTAAATCCAACATCAGCTCTATGGTATCAGAACCATAACCTCCAGATAAGTAGAACCCATTTATATTAAGATTCTATTAGTGCATGAAAGTGAAGGGATAGATACTACTCTAGAGGGGGGGTGAATAGAGTTATCAAATTTTGCACAGACAAAACTTAATGGTCTACCCAACTCCCTTGGAGTGAAGTGCGGAATGAAAAGATTATAGATATTGATTTAACCTTAAAGCCTAACACAAGTGATGTGCACAAACTCAAGCTAACTGTAATTACAGTTAAGGCTTGGAAAACCTAATCAGCAACTAGCAACCTAGTTATATCTAATCACAGCCACAATACAGGAATTAAACAATGGAATCCAGACGACACAAGGAAATTTATAGTGGTTCCCCAAACAACTTGGGTACGTCCACTCTTCTACCCACACGGTAGGAATCCACTCAGGTTTTTGATCAGGTGCCCTGCCACCAACAGGATCTGCTTCAGGTAGATCCAGAAACCCTTTAGACTTTTGATCAGGTGTCTAAAAACCAAGCACAGGTTTTTGATCAGGTGCCCTGCCACCAAGGGATACTTTTGAAGGGAGTAATAACCCTGTACAGGAGGGGGAAGAAGGTTAAGATGTCTTCTCTATTTTACAATAGATTAGAGAAGCACAAAAACTTGCACTGAGCTAGAAAGCTCTAAAGAATCAAGGCTCCCCCTGGCTCAAAGATGTCCAGGTGAAGTCTTGCTTCAGTGCAGAAAAACTCTTCAGAAAGTTCTGAAGGAAAAGCTACAGGAAGAAAATAAATAATAAAATCAAAAGATCTTCAAGCAGCTATCTTCTTCTTCTTCTTCTTCAAAGGAACTCTGAGTTTGAACTTCCTGAAAGCAGGAGAACTCAGGTTGAAGAAGAGTCAAAGATCTTAACACTTCTCAGTTAGATGGAAATTGCTGAGAGCAGTCAGCTTGAACTTGATGAAGGCTTGAAAGCTTGAATGAACAACTGGTTAGCTATTAGCTATATGACTAGTTTGAATCCTTCTTCAAAGGGTCCTTTATATAGCAGCAACAAGCAACGGCTCTCTTCAGTTTGAATCATTTGTCTTCTTCTGAGTCTTGAGACCTGGACTGTAAATAACACACAGCAAAACAAACTCTGCAGCAGGATATACTATAAAAGGAATGAACCTTTTTCTAAGAAACTGCAGGCTCAAAACAGATAACAGAAGGACTAGATAAAGTCACATCAAAGAAATACTCTTTATAGCAAAGAGAAGACTTTTCAGTCTAACGGCTATAAAGGGGCTGTCAGCAGATAAAGTAAATTATAAGGACAGCTAATAAGACAAACAACTTTATCTAAACAGATTTGACTCAGGCAAAAAGAATAGAGCAGATATTGCCTGGAAATATTATCACAATTCAACTGAAACAACTTGCCAGAAAATGTATTAATTAATTAAATAAATACAAAATATAAAGGCAGACAGAAAACGTCGAACGACCTTCGGAGATCGTCGACCGACGCACGGAGATCGTCGAACTATCGGGCAGATAGTCGAACGATCCAGATAGTCGACCTATCGAAGAAGATAGTCGAACTACCCCGGCAGATAGTCAAACTATCAGAGCAGATAGTCGAACTATCAGATAGTCAAACTATCAGGACAGATAGTCGAACTATCAAGCGCACAGAGATAGTCGACCTATCGAGCAGATAGTCGACCTACCTCAGAAAACAGATAGTCGATCTATCAACAGATAGTCGAACTATCAAAACAGACCAGATAGTCGATCTATCAACAGATAGTCGAACTATCAGATAGTTGAGCTATCAGGACAGATAGTCGAACTATCAGCGCAGAACAGATAGTCGAGCTATCAACAGATAGTCGAACTATCAGCGCAGAACAGATAGTCGACCTATCAACAGATAGTCGAACTATCAGCGCAGAACAGATAGTCGACCTATCAACAGATAGTCGAACTATCAGCGCAGAACAGATAGTCGACCTATCAACAGATAGTCGAACTATCAACGCAGACAGAGCGTCGACCAACTGATAGACGATCGTCGATCAGCCGATAGACGATAGTCGAGCGGCGTTCGACTATAGTCGAACGAAAAACTACTTAACCAAATTCTCAATCTGGAAAAGTGAGGACTCTACAGCTAGACTACTAACCATTGACCATAGATAATTCTTGGGTCAAGGAGCACAAAGGAGAGGACTAAACTCAAATCAAACTAGGGTACCAACAGTGCAACTCAATTTCTAGGTATCATGTCCCTCATAGCAGGACTATGCATATTGAGATTAAGTATCAATAAATTAGGGAGCATGTGGGAAAAAAAAACTCAATCTTGAGTTTGTCCTCACAAACAAGTATGTGGCTGTCATAATTATCATGCATCTAGATGAAGTCAAGTTCAACACCCTCTAGGTTGAGTTGGGTATATGGAACTTGGGATAGCTTCAGTTGCTCCTAATTTTATTTGTGTTGCAGGATTTATTTCTCTTGCAGATAGATAAGTGTTTGATGGGGGATCATGACTATAAAGATCATAAATGGTATCAAGACTTAAATGGACTCATGTGTCCATTAGTGATGGTGATAGAGATGCTCCTGTTGAGGGGGAGCAAGATCAGCAGCTGCTACCATGGATCAAAGATCATCACTACTGCTGCTGAAAGGATAGTGTTGCTGCAGGAGAAGAGGAGTGGTATTAGGCCAAGGGGATGAATGATAGGAGCCAGCTCAAGTGGATCATTGGACCACTCAAGTGTCAAGGGGCTGCACTGATGTGGTGTATCAGTTGTATCACCACAAGAGTATGTTGAAGTTCACAAATTCTGTGGTTACAACATCAGCAAGAGGACTACAATCTCAAGGTTTAGACTAGATTGTCTATCAGGAAGTATAAAAGATAATACTTCAGTTGAAGGGGAGCAAGTCCAGCACTTGCAAAGACAGATTCAAGTGGTTCAACTGCTGCTAGAGTGGCTTATCTGCACTCAAAAAGGGGGAGCAGATAATCTAGACCTCCCTGACTATTTACAGTAGTCAAAAAGGAGGAGGAGAAGGATATGAATCTGGTATCAGATCATAACAGGAGGAGGAGGATACAAGTGGTATCAGAACTATGAGAAGGTTATGATCAAATTGATAAAGACCAGGTAGCAACAATTCAGGTGGAGAAGGAGCAAGTGTGCCCTGCAGGCAAGAAAGTAACAGCAATTCAGGGGGAGCAGGAGCAAGTGTGTCTTGCAGGCAAGAAAGGAGAGATTGTTGGGTCCATTGCCCACAATGTAACTATAACTTCTTTTGTTATATGTTTTCCAAGTTGAGATATTTGCTTCATAAGTTAGTGTATGTCATTGACTCATTTGATTGAGGGTTTTGACTTCTTCAAATACGGGGAGATTGTTGAGTGAAGCTTACTCACTCAACGCCAAGAGGCAGAAAGATTTTTCTAAGTGTTTTGGTGTTGAGTGAAGCTTACTCAACGCCTAATGACTGGAATATTTTCTAAATGTTTTTGCGTTGCGTGAAGGTTACTCACTCAACGCCTAATGGTGGAGAAATTTTTCTAAGTATTTTGGCATTGAGTGATGGTTGCTTACTCAACGCCTAGTGACATAAATTCTTTCTAAGTGTTTTGGTATTGAGTGATGCTTACTCACTCAACGCTTATACTACTGATGCTTGATTTTGGCTAATTCCACAGATGGTGACGTCAGCAAAGTCAACAAGTCAACAAAATTGAAATTTGTTACGGGAAAGCTACAGTACACGACAAATGTAGTTGTGTGCCTTCAGTACTACAATTAATGCAAAAGCAAAGTTGCAGCTGCCAATTTCAGTGGGGCTCATGGGTCAAGAGAGTCGTTAATGGGCTAATAATAAAAGGCGGAGATCAAGGAAGATAAAATAATTTTTGGAAAAGACAGTTGGCCCTCTTCTTCTTCTTCCTCGCCATCATTGTAGAGGCTGAAGAATTAAGTTCAAATCAGCGGATCTAAAAGCTCAACAAAAGTTAGTTGTTGTCTTCTTCATCGACATCAACAACAAGATAGTTGGTGTCATCTTCATCTGCACCAGCAAGGTCAGAGACATTGTCTCTGAGAAAAGGTAGCAACCAAGGGAGAAACCCTAGCTGCAGGATCTGAGATCTAAAGGCCATCAAAAGATAGTTGGTGTCATTCCCACCTGCACCAGCAAGTTCAGAAAGCTTTCTTTCTGAGGAGGAAGAAAAAGCTGAAGTTATCTGGTTTCAGCCATCAAGTTACTTCACAGTTCAGCCAACACAATCCTGAAGATCTACATCTGAAGCTGAAAAGAAAACAGGACAGAACTTGTGGTTCAGTCCAGTAGAAGCAGAGCAGACCTGCAAGTTGCTTCCAGCACAAGCCAAAATAAGATTTACTTCCTTGTTGTTGAGAAGAAGTTGGGCGAGGATTCTCTTAATTCAGGTAGCAGCAACTAGTTACAGTTACTTCTCAGTTCCAACAGGAACACTTTCTGGTGCTGAGAAGAATTAGTTTGGACTGAGTATATCTCAATTCAAGTAAAAGTAGACTCAAAAAATATATTCCTGGAGTCAAAGTTAGGCTGAGTCTATCTCAGTCCAGAGAGATTGACAAAGAGAAATTTCTCTTGTGTCAAGACCAACTCACCAACCCACTTCCACCTTATAGGATCATTCTGGATCTGAGTGGTAGGAGCAAATTTGCTCTGAGGTAGGATCCAAGTTTGGATCTGAGTTGTATGACAGATTTGCCTGAGGTAGGATTCTGTTGAGAATCTGAGAGTAGGGCTTTGACATGAATTGTAGGATCCTTTGGATCTGAGGTAGGGCTTAACAGCCTGAGGTATGTGAGTCATTCTCACTGAGTTGTACGGCACTTGGCCTGAATTGTAGGATCCTTTAGATCTGAGGTAGGGCTTAACAGCCTGAGGTAGGTGAGTCATTCTCACTGAGTTGTAGGGCACTTGTGCCTGAGCTGTAGGATCCTTTGAATCTGAGGTAGGGCTTAACAACCTGAGGTAGGAGAGTCATTCTCTCTGAGGTGAAATCCTTTGTGGATCTGAGGTAGAGCTGTCCTCCCAGCCTGAGTTGTAGGGCTTAACAGCCTGAGGTAGGTGATCTTTGGATCACTGAGTTGTAGGGTCATGTGCCTGAGCTGTAGGTCTTGGAGGAGACCGAGTAGTTCTGCGGGATCGTGTTGTAAGCTCTTAGGAGCCGAGATTGGAGAAGTGTCTTGTCTAACTATAAGTTAGAAAGGTGGGAGGGAAAGTGAACGTACCCATAATCTGAGGAACCACTATATATCTTGTGTGTGCTTTTTTTGTTGTTTCTTTGATTGCAGGTAGTGTGTGTCTTGAAAGCAGATAACTACTCACTCACGTAACATTTAAAGAAAGAAACTTAAAAGATAGTCCCAAGAGACTAAGAAATCTATGCACCCCCCTCTAGCTGATTTAGCTATCCTTGAAACTAAAGACTTTCAATATTTATTCAAATAAGTATTTATCATTTAGGATAATTATTAGCATAAATTTAATATTAATGAAAGGATTACTTTTCTTTTTAGAAACACCCATATTTAAGTTAGAATTGTAACCCTATTACTATAAATAGGAATGCATGTATTATAATTGAATAATGCAATGATTAGTAAAATGAGCTAAATCTCAAATTCCTCACTTCTCTTTCTCACTCCTATCTGTCACTTCTTATGTACCTGACTACTTCTACTGCTCAATTGCTCTAGCTTTGTATCAGCAACTTAGATGCATGGATGCTTGCACGTATATACGCTGCGGGGTTCTAAATCCCTATGGGAGGTCCTTTCATTGGTAATATGTGGGCGCTCATAAAGTAACTGTTGAAGCCGGGAAAATCCCTACATCAAAATTCGGATCAATGCAGTCTAAGGTTATCGGTCCAGCAGTCGGGCTCGATGGCTTAGCACACTGGAACACAGAAATGAAAGGAAAAACTAAAAGGACCGCAAGTGTTGCGGAAGGAAGGGCCCACCTCATACCTGAATGCTTAGAAGAAGTTTTCCCTCCACAACAAAAGATGGCCGAGCAAAGTACAAGATAGACACTAGTTAGCGACTATCTGAGGATGGCGACCAAAGGGATGATCGTTGTGGCACTATTAGAAGTCCGAAAAAAAAGGTTCAGTCGAGATCTTTTGCGAGATTCCGAGGTTCATATTCGTGTACCCCTGGGGTCCTATTTATAGGAAAACCAAGGGGTGGCTCAACCCCCCACCGGCGACTACGCGACTTCCGGGGGAGCTCTCCCTCTTGGGCGAGTAGCTGTCCTAGTCGCCTACCCGGCGAGTATGCGATGGGAGCTCGTCATACTCGTCCAGGCCTTCAACTGTCTTCAATGCTGACTTTGATCTCTGTCTTGACTTGTTGACTTTAATTTCTTGCTGACCTGACTTGAGTGGGTCCACCCTCGATGAATATGGGTTGTACAGTAACCTCTCAATCATTTATTAGAGGATAGGTCTCCCTTGGAAAATCTTCCTCCCCATTCTACTGGACAGTGGACAGTTGTATGTGATCAAGTTAATTAAGAAAGTTACAGGTTAGAGATGATCAGGGAAGATCATCTCAGAAACTATTAATCATATAGTCTATATAAGAGCATGCATGATACTGAAGAAAAAAATACAAAAATATATCAACTGGAAAAACAAATCTTACCATGAAAAGCATCAAAAATAGATTCGTAAGGTGAGCCTCTCATTTGCATTTGTCTTCTCACAGTATCAAGAGGATAGCACATGAGCGTAGCAAGTGATGCAGACACCATGGCAGTTACAAGAGATGACTCTGGCCTCTTCCTATACTTTTCTGGAAGAGATTTCTTCATTCTAGAAACAACATAGCCAAAGATTTCTTGTCAATTAGACTGGCGTCACATTCTCAGACTATTCAGTATATAAGAAAGAGAGGAAAGTAGCCTCACAAGTCAAATATACAGAAGTTTACAGCAATATAAGGTGCAATTCCAATGAGGGATGGGCCAAGGCCACCATAAAAAGAAGATAAACCTTCTTCTCTTAGCATGCTTAGAGCAATCTGAAAAAAAAAACAAATTTATCACAAATTTCATAAAAGTGAAAAGAAAAAAATAATTTACCTGAGACATAGTTCTTGAGCCTGTTTCAACTGCTAATCTTAGACGCAGCACATCCAAAGGATAGGTTACCTGCAAAGGAATAACAAATAAAAGTATTTCTCTAATGAATGCATAATGAACAGTCCATCTTTTGGGGAAGACAAATTATATAAAGTAAAAATATGAGACCAATCAATAAACTTACAAAAGTTGAGGTCATCCCAGCACAGGCACCAGCAAAAAGTCTCCCAACAACAGACAACTCTCCATCCTTGTTGCTGAAGACTTTCTAAAATAAAAAATAAAAATAACAAAAACAATGCAAATATGTGGAAAAAGCAACATATAGTTTTTTTTTAAAAAAAAGAAATGGTAACATTATCAACAAACGACCGTTACCTTGTAGACCTCATAAGAAAAAAGTTGCACAGCACTATATGGGATTATGCGTATAATCTGCCATAATTTATTCAAATTTTGAGATGTGAATGCATAACCTTCTAAATGAAGAGCTTATATGAATATTTAAAAATAAAAGATTCAGTGACCTGTGGGAGATTCCCTTTCCAGTACCCTTTCACACCTTCCTCCTTTCCAATGAGTTTGAAAGCCTGCACAAAGTCCAGAGGCTCAAGATATATAATATGACATCAGCTTGTCTGTATAGATATTAGCAGAAAAAAGCATTTTTCGTATCATTACACAATTAATGTATTGTTAAGAACAAAATTTTACTTTAAAAACCATATCTCCAACCCTTGGATGAGCTGATGTGCAAAATGAACTATGAAGTGTAGCATAGGGGATAATAAAGGGTTTAGGATATGATTATAGAAAAAAATAAATGCACAATATTATGAAAAGTGGTACAGAAACTGCTAAATAAAAATACTTCTCTTAAGATGGATTTTTATCATGACTTGGGCATCCAAAGCTTTTTAATGGAAAGAAAAGTACTAAGCTGAGATGAATAATAACGAGGATTCATAAAACTGGCATTTCTAGTTGGGATAAACCCAAATGATAAACAGGTAAAAAAAATCATGAAATGGTCCCTATTAGAACATGCTTACATGCCAAATTCTTCTTCAGCAATTCATCATACGAGAAAATTTTCAATGCTATGAGATCTGTGGATGATTTATCAAAAACATAAAGCCTTTTTCCATGATTAATCAAACAAACAAAGCATAGTAGTTCCCCTTACACCAAGGCAGAAGGTTATGACTACTAAATTGCTAAGAATAATTTAAGAAAAAAAAGGGAATGCACAAAGCATCCCAGCACAGTGAGGGTCCGGGGAAGGGTCTCACCACAAAGATGAAATGTAGTTCAAACCTTACCCTGCATTTTTGCAAGAGGCTGCTTCCAGGACTCAAACCCGTGACCTCAAGGTCACACAGCAACACCTCAACTGATGTACCAAGACTCCCTTTTTAAATTGCTAGCACTAATATAAGTGGAAAATCTTCCACACAATAACAAAATCATGAAAGTTAAAATGCCAAAGAAAAACAACTGGCGATGTTTTAACTTCTAAATTATAATTATGAAGGTACTGTTTGGAGCTAATTCCAATAACTAAAATATATTGTCAAAAGAATTGTCATGAGAAATTTCAAACGAACCCCCAAAATAAATTTCCTACTTTTCATAAGGATAAAAAAAGTAAGTTTATTAAAGTATTCCTATTATACACTAAATTCTAACTTCCATGTATATTGAAGATAATGCTAGTCAAGAAGTTGCTACTAATCCTAATAAAATAGCTTCCTATTATGCCAAAAAGGAAAGATTCTTTGGCTCTCATTAGTTCAAGTAGGCATGAATGTTTCATGATGAACTGCATGTTAATCATCATCGCATTCCATCATTTTTGAAACACAACAAGGTTAGTATATTTTCTCGGTCTTGCATTTTTTGCATGGTTATGCAATTAGAATTATGATTATCAGCGAATGAGGTTCCTTTGGTCCTCTTGTCAAAGCATTTAAGAATACCATATCTTATACACAACCTTAGTTTTCTAAGAAAACAAATATTTTTCTTGGTAGCTCTCCTGCATAAGATAGGGTTAGTCCCTCACCTTCTTCTGTTCAATCCATTTGCTAAATACATGTGGCTTCATTTGTTTAGGCGTTTTCATGCCGGTGTTTGGAGCAAATGTTGTCGGACAGGGGGAAAACAAACGGGCGCCGGCGGAGCAAACGCTGCCGGAAATCTCCGTTTCCAGCCCCGCCTCCCCCCACCAGTCCCAAAGCTCCCTTCCCAGCCGCCGGTTGCGCCCGCCACCGCTGCGCCAAATGAGGCCACAATATCTTGGCCTAAAGTGATTTAAGAACTTTTTTCGAGTAGAATTCAATCTTCTGCATGCCCATCAGACTGTAGGGCGCAATAGAACCACAACATAACTGATAACTCGGTAAAATCATTTCATACAATATGAAAACAGAAAGAGACAGAAAACACGCTACCCTTAAACCAGAAAATTCTCGTAAAATAAATCAATCCAATTTCAGAAATTAGAGAAGTACCTCAAGGAAGCTAAGCCCTTTCTTTCCACTTGCTTCCCCTAAGCGCAATGTGTGAGTCTAGAAGAAGAAAGTAACAATGCAGTTACACTTTGATCGAGAGACGAGGGAGGGAAGAAATAATTTTGACAGGGAGAAGAAAAAAAACAAATGATTTTAGGTGATTCTGTGAGTTTGATTTATGGTGATTGTACTAAAGATGTTGTTCTCAAAGTGGATTGTCCATAAATGTTAATCCTTTAACTTGTAATTGGCAAAATGCATCATTGAAATCTAGGATTTTGACAAATTGCATCTCAAATTATTAAATATTACAAAATGAATTTCCCAATTAGAAAAAGGTTGGCACTTTGCACCTTGATGAGGTGTATTTTACAAGTCTTTTTCTAATCTAAGTTACATTTTACAATATTTAACAATTTAAAGTGCATTTTACCAAAACACTATAATTCTATAGTGCAGGCCAAATACAATGTTTTTTTAACTGCTCCCAATCAAAATGATAGGTGAAATCTAAACAGGATAAGAGGAAAAGGGGATGAATTCTGCAAGGAAAAAAGAAGAAGAAGAAATGGGAGGACTATAACCTGCATGAGAAGCTTGATGCGGTCGAGCGGGGCGGTTAGGCTTTTGGCCGATGTTCCGGCGAGGGCACCAGCGGAGAAGAGAGCTACGCCGTTGGGAACCAAAGCCAGCAGCGCAAGGGGATGCCTCAAAAGCTGCTCCGGCGAAGGAAACGCCTCCTTCTCTCCGTTCGAATTTCCACGCTCGGCAACGGCGGCGCTTCCGTCCATGGAAGCCGAGGAGGAGACGGAAGCAAAAGGCCGGGAAAGCTTCCGACCGCCGTCTCCCGTTTGAAGAGCAGGAATAGGCCGCCACACGAGCACGCCCTCTCTTCTCATCGCGCTTCCCGGCAATTCTTTCAGGGGACAGCCGCGACGGAAGAGGGGGGGAGGAGTTGATTTTTCTATCTGGATATTTGCTTGGCACTTGGAGAAATGTGGATATTTGGAAGATTTATTTAGGAAGGATTTCGTACGAGTCCAGAATAAACAAGGTTGCGGGTGGGACCAGGAAAATCGAAAAGTTCGAAACATTGCTGCTCTGAGCTGTTTTCCAGCGATTCCGAATTTTTTTTATATTTAATATTTTTTCATTTTATTATTTATTTAATTTAATCCGTTTCACATATTTTTCAAGATTGTGAAAATCGGACCGGACATTGAATCGGATGATGGAAAGGTTTAAGGTTGAACCGTGAATATATATTATTGCGGACTAACTCGATGCCCCGGTCGGACCGAATTAACTTGAACCGTCTTAGCCCACGGGGCGGTCGAACGCGCACACAGTCAATGAAAATGAACAGTCGACACAAGTCGTGATGACAAGGAAAAACCCCTTAAATGGGTAAAAACCACGTGACCGGGTCTGTGCCGATCAAATTCCACTAGCTTTCGGTGATTACAGTATGTTTGGTGAATCGGGGCGACAGGCCGCTCCCGTTACAACTTAGGGGGAGAGAGAGAGACTATAGCTTCCTGCGGGCAACAGGATACACCGCGGAAGTGACTTAGATGTGGGAATGCGCGGGATGCTTCTGGCGCGTTCGCTCGGGGCGGCGCGCGCTTGTTGGCTTCGGATGTCTTCTTCCTTCGGCTTCCTCGAGGTCTTGGGCGTCCTTTTGCTGACAACGCGCTGGTGGGGTGCTTATAGCCGTCGGTGGTCACTGGTGGCCGCTGGTGGTCGATGGCGGCTGCTGGTGGTTAACGGCGAGCGGTGGCCGACTCGGTGGAGGAGACAGGAGAGCTCTCACCTGAGGAAGAAGAAGACAGCCCGGAGAAGAGAAAAGGTGAGAAATGAGGAGCCCCTGGGAGTCCTTTTATAGCCCCCAGGGGGAGGTCATGGTGGGTCCCTCCACTAACTAGATGGGTTAGTGGGTGGTTACCCACAGATCGGACGGCTACGGAGGCCTCATCACAATCGGACGGTGGAGGCACGGGCGGCGTGCAACCGGCCGAGAGTGGTCGGCGGGAGGCGGCCGGCCGGGAGTGGTCGGCGGCGGGAGGCGGCCGGCCGGCGGCGGGAGGCGGCCGGCCGGCGGCGGGAGGCGGCCGGCCGGCGGCGGGAGGCGGCCGGCCGGCGGCGGGAGGCGGCGGGCCGGCGGCGGGAGGCGGCCGGCCGGCGGCGGGAGGCGGCCGGCCGGCGGCGGGAGGCGGCCGGCCGGAGGCGGCCGGCCGGAGGCGGGAGGCGGCCGGCCGGCGGCGGGAGGCGGCCGTCGACGGGAGACAACCGGCCGGCGGCGCCCGACGGTCGGAGGCAGGAGGCGGCCGGCGGTGGTTGGCGTCGAGTGGCAGTGGTTTCCTCCTTTTGTGATGGGAGAGAAATTAGTGGAGAGATAAAAGGGGAAGTGGGCCCTCCGACTCTCCTCCTATCATGATGGGGATCATGGGGAGTGGGTTGACTAGTCAACCTCATGATCCCCTCATTTAGAATGGCTATGCGCACCCCCAAATGCTTTAAAAATGGGTTAATCCACATCATATATAAAATATTGTAGCATGACACATATAAATAAATTTAAATATGTATTGTATAAATTTTAAATATAATATATGTATTTTTGTTTTTTAATATCTTGCATTCTAAATTTATTCATACACTTTAACAACAAATAACTAAGTGTTGAAGTGGTTGGTCACTCTATTTTTATAAAAAAAAAAATCAGGTGTGAATCCCTTTCAACTCAAAAATTTCATTTTTTATATAAATTACCCAAATCGGTTCCAACAAAACCCGGTTTTCGGGTTCAACCGGGCGGTTCGCCGGTTCGATAGCGGTTCTTAGCTAGGCCGGTTTTCATAGGTGGACCGGACCGGCCAGTGAACCGGGTCACGGTCTGACCGGTTGGTCCGGTCCGGTCCGGTTTTCAAAACGCTGGTATTTTTAGGCAATAATTATATAAAGACCGACTTCGGCTACGTGCCCGTTTAATTTCATAATATAGAATTATAGAAGTGCAAGTCAATACCTATATATGTTCACAGCTTTCTATGATATTTTAGTTTGGTTTGCATTTATTCTTGTACTGCATATAGTCAAAAATGATCTACATATAACATCACTATATTTTATTTTGTTTTTTTTTCTCATACTACAATTATCACTGATGCTTTATGCCTTTATTGTTCTGAGTGTTGAACAGTAAATAATGTATATGAGAAAAATGAGAGTTGCGGAGATGAGAATGATTACGTGGATGTGTGGACACACGAGACTGGATACAAGTAAAAATGAATTAATGTGCCATAGATAAGACGAGTGACACCAATTATAGAGAAGGTGTGAGAAGCTTCATTAAGATGGTTTAGACACGTACAAAGGAGATCATTAGAGACACTTGTTAGGCATTGTGGGAGTCTAGATACAATGCATGTTAAATGGGGGAGGGGGAGGTCAAAAAAAACTCTAAATATAACTATAAAGAACACAAAATGTACTTAGGCATTAGTGAGATTATGACGAAAGATAGGGCACAATGCATACAAATGATCCATAAAGCCAACCCAACTATGATGAAATAAAGGCTTGAATGTTATTGATGTTTTGTGTACGGCTCAAGGAGTCTTAATGAAACCCGACTAGTTCAACCGTGAGGGCTGCAGTCCAAGTGACTTCAACGCATTTCTGACATGTTTATCAACGCATCACGGTGTTTAGGGCTGATATCGAATCGAGTTCGAGCGATTTTGGCTCGGCTCGAAATCGAAATTTTCGACTCGAACTCGGCTCGAAATCGACTCGAAATCGAAATTGATTTTGAGTCGAGTCAGCTCGACTCGAAATGGCTCGATTCCGAGTCGGCTCGAAATCGAATCGAGTCGGCTCGAAATCGAATCGAGTCGGCTCGAAATCGAATCGATTCGGCTCAAAATCAAATTGAGTCGGTTCGAAATCGAATCAAGTCGGCTCGAAATTTTACAACTTTTCGCTTTATTCCTAATTTGCTCAAAATAAAATTGGGCAACTTATAAATTTAAGAAATGAAACACTTAAAGTTTTCATTCTTTTTATTTAACTTTAAATTTTGTTATTCTTAATCTTAAAATAAGAATATATTAATAAATACATAATTTTTTTAATTAATTCGAGTTGATTCGAATCATATTTCGAGCGATTCAGGGCTGGCTCGAAATCGACTCGAAATCAGATTCGAGTCAAATTGAATCGACTCAAATTGAGTCGAATCAATTTTAACCGATTCCGATTCGACTCAATTTTCGAACGATTTTCGAGCGATTTTCGAGTTTCGAATAATATGTTCAGCCCTAACGGTGTTGCATTGGGTCTCACACCCGCAACCCTTGATAAGGAGCTTTAATATCACTCATCATCACCAATTCAGCTGCAGCTCAGCTGGTGATGAGTAGTGATATTAAGGTTCCTTAGCTCAGTTGGTGATGAGCAGTGATATTAAGGCTCATTATCAAGGGTTGCGGGTTCGAGACCCAACGCCAACACTGTGCTGCGCTGATAAATATGCCAGAAATGTGTTGGGGTCACTTGGGTTGTAGTCATCACGGTTGAATCAGTCGGGTCGCATTAAGACTCCTTGAGCCGGACCTGGGCCGTGATAAAAAGTGTACTTTTTTGTCACGGCCCAGGCCCAGCTCAAGGAGGCTTAGTGGATCCCAACTAGCACAGTGAGGGATGCAGGCCAAGTGACCCCAACGCATTTCTGGCATGTTTATCAGCACAGCACGGTGTTGGCGTTGTGTCTCGAACCCACAATCCTTGATAAAGAGCCTTAATATTACTCCTCATCACAGACTGAACTGCAACCCTCACGATTGAACCAGTCGGGTCTCATTAAGCATCCTTGAGTCGGGCCTGGGCCGTGATATTTTGTTCTCTCCCTTCATATATTTATAACTTATTTTATATATAAGTTTTGCTCTCCATAGTTTATATTTTTAATTTTTTTTTCTATATTTATATGTAGACATCTCTCTCCTTCTCTATCTTTTTCAATACTAATTAAAACTTAAAAGGAGAAAAATAAAGGTAAAAAAGAAACTTCAATAATATGCAATGAGTCATTGTTCATTTGTGAACAAGCAATTCGGAAGCAATCTGTTGGGGTCCGCACAACGCTCTTGGTAGACCGGATCTTCTGAACCGTCCTAGCCTGCGGAGCGTTCGAGCATACCAACAGTCAAAGATTCACTGAGTGTTGAGACGAAAATTTGATGACGTGAAAAACCCGCAATCAGGACGAAAAATCACGTGGTTGGTACAGTGCCGACCTAACTTTCACTATATCAGAGTTTATTACAGAGCTTTCAGGAGGAGAACGAGGGCAACAAACCGCGCCTCATTACACTTAATGAGATGGGGGAGAATAGGCGATGAATGACGTTGGCGACCGTACTGTTTTTACGGCTTTCCGTTGTTCGCTTCTCAAGGGTGCGGGCGTTGTCTTGCCTTTGGAGTGGACTTGACGTGTTGGCGAGGATGGCACCATGCGTCCCATCTTCTGTTCCTTCGTGTGGCCGAAAGTTAGAGGGGTTGTTCTCGGAGCCCATGTGTGTCCCGCACCCCGCCTTGCTTTTTCTCCAACTTTGTCTCGAGACTCTCGACTTTGTGGCTTTGGCGGAACCTTGCGGAAGTGGGCTTGAGTGGAGATCCTGCAGAGAGAAAGGAGGAGTGAAGTGGAGTGAGAGTTAGGAAATTTCCTGAACCCAAAAAAGCCCTCTTAAAGTAAAATCCGGCCTATTTATAGATTTTTAAGAGGGGCGGTACGATAATTTCGCCCCCTATTTTCAAACCGGGCAATAGGATCGTTTGAAATGAAGCATGCGAATCGCCATTTTTGGAAAATGGCGATTCTACCCTTGGGCCAAAGGAGAGCTCGACTGCCAAGACTGGAGCCCCAGCGACAACGGAGGCCACCATCCCCATGCTCGGCGGGCGGCCAGGGGGGCCAGTCGCGACGAGGCCTCCTGGGGACGGGCAGCCTCAGCCAACCCTCGCGTGGGCCGACCGCGAGGAGGCTGCCTGGGAACGGGCAACCTCAGCCGGCTCTTGCGGGGTCGGTCGTACCGAGGCCACCCGAGATCGGGCGACCTTAGTTGGGCCTTGAGGGGGCGGCGATGGCAAGGCCGCCCTGACTCGGGCAGCCTCGGACAGGTTGGTCTGGATTTGTGATGATTGATTTGCGTGTCAAAGAAGACTTCGTGATTAAACGTGAAGGTTACAGAGTCAGGGGTGTTGCAAGTTGCTGGAGAAAGTACTGGAAGTGTTCTCTAGAAAAACACCCATGATTCATGATTGTAGCAGAATCGAAGTTCTGTTAGTATCGCCCTGCGGTAGTGCTACCGCTGGCGATAACTCATTGGCAGAGACCAGTGAGCAGTTTATTGTGATAGGTGTGGACCCAAGCCTGAGACAGACGTGTAGTTCTGTTTGGTACCGCCGGGCGGTAGTGCTACCACCGACGATAGCTCCCAGAGAGCTACGTTTGTGAGACCTGTCTTTTGGAGACTAGGGGACCAATAAGTTGAGTTGCGTGCTTAGAGTGCCAGCTCTGGTGGCCTTGAGTGGCTTCCTTGAAACATAACGCGGTTATGTATGTGAACGGGCAAGGGGAGGCCGACCCACGTCGTGGCTTGTGAGCCTGATGACTTGAGCAACAGGATGTGGTTGAACTGTACCCGCCCTATGACATACGACTAGGAGTGAGTCACTGGATTGTATGTCAAGGTAATAGAGTTCCTTTGACTTGGTGGTAGCATAGAAAAGAGTCTTGGACTTCGGGCTGGAAAGACTAGAAATGTTCAAATAAGTGAAGCTTGAATCTCAGCACACCGAAAGAGAATGCTCAAATGTGAAGTGTCATATATCTTTAAATATTAATTCGATCGTTTCCATCGAAATTTATTTTTACGAACCTCCAATATAATTGTTTATGTCACAATAAGATTCAACCAATATAGTTGATAAACTCGCAACAAATACTCTTCCAACATTTATTAATCGTAGAAGGGGTGATCACAATATCATCTGTTACCTAACCATCAAAACACATGAGTATTTCATTATTAATATAAGAGAATTCAACAAAACATCAACACATCACACTTGTGCGTCACAGTTTACCAAAACCGGATTTCTAAGACTTACATTCCACCGAAATTAATGTTAAACCTCATTCCGGAAAGGTATCTCCAAAGACTACAACTTTCGTGTTGAGAACGAGATCCAGATCTAAGTCTAACATGCCTAAAATCTGGTTTCAACCTAACTGTGCAGATCTGGATAGAACCTGTCCTGCACTTACAGCTTAATTATTTTCAGGAAAGTAATTTCAAACTCACTTTCAGGGAGCTACAGAGCTCCCCAAAAAATATGCAACCGCTCGTTGGAAAGGTCTTTCCAGGGTCTACAACTTTTATGTTGAGCCCGAGACCTGAGTTTTACTGGATCATACCTAAAAATAGGCTTGAAGTCCGTTACGCGTACAAAATAGATTTCTGTCTAAGTAATATAAGTAAATTCTTGCACAGATCTTAAAGACATATGAACAGTAACTATTCATCTTCTTCTTCTGGCCAACGTACAAGATGTGTCCAACTTTTCTCCTCTTTTTCTCCCTCAATAGAGCACCGTTCTTCACGAAATCAAGTATGTTGCCTTCGTATTGAAGAGAGGAAGTGATTGAAGAAATTTTTATGGCGATCGACGCCCTAGAACGAAAGTTCTAACATAGTCACTTCCTAGAAAACTCCATTAGAACTCACCAAATCAAGCTCTTTGAGTCTGACGTCTCTCCTAATTTTGGATCTAAAGATTTAGCACCAAGAGAGATGGTAGGAAGCTCACCTGATTTTCGGTCATGGATTGAGTTCTTCTCCTTGGCGGCATGGCGATGTTCGGCTTCTGGCGACCTAGCTCCGCACTTCGTTCTTTCAAGGAAGGGGATCGGCATGATGGAGAAGAAGAAGAGAATCTTTTTCTCTGATGAGGAAATAACATTCAATATGAAAGTCTTGAGGCGAGAGAAAAAAGGATGATTTGACTAGCCATTAATGGCTAACATGCTGAGGAATGACTACACATGCCAAATGTTACTCTCTTATTGGACCAAACCTAGTTATATTTAAAAACAAGACTTTAGAAAAGACAAGGGGCTCTACTGTGTCGTTCTGTACGAGTCCCGAAAAGTATTTTCATTCTGGATCGACACATACTTCTTCCCAGGCCGCAAAAAACAAGGCAGCGTGGAAGAATTTTTGCTGAGTCCACTCGACGATTCGTCGAGTTTACTTAGGGCTCTCTCTAATTCCGTCCGGACCTACCAGCCACCCTTGTGACCTTGGTCTCTCTTTCTTCTTTCTCAATTAAGCTTTCCTATCGGGTCTATGCCACCCAAGGTGACACAACAAGCGCGAGGGGTATAGCTCAAAGTGAGACGTTACAAGCTGAATGTAAAAATCGAACCTTGATGAACATGATCAATGTCATGTTAGTCGAGTCTGGTGCCCCAGAAAATCTTTGGGGAGAGGCGTTGCTCACCTCCTCCTTCATCCTTAATAGGATTCCTTCAAAACAAAATGATAAAATACATTTTGAATTATTTAAAGTAAGGAAACCTAACCTCCAAATTTTTCAAGTGTGGGGGTGTTTGACTAAGGTTTCAATTCCTGAACCAAAAAGAAAGAAAATATGACCTAAATAATAGACTCCATTTTAATAGGATATGTTTCCGATAGTAGTATTAATAGATTCCTTATAAGTAATTCTCTCATAAATGAAATATCTAATAACATTATTATATAAGCAAAAACGTAGTTTATTTTGAAGATAAATTCCAATAAAAATTAAACAACTCATCTCAACCTTCAACTAGTTCAAACCAACCATGCTCTTCTTCTTTAGACCTATTAGAAAATGATAAATGTTGGAACACCCTAATTTGGATTTGGGTCAGGATCACTATGTCTTTCAGTTTATTAGATTGACCCATCATGTATAGCTAAGGGTCATAGGTTGTGCTAAGTCAGAGGCTCTCAGAGATAGAAGAAATCAGCCAAGAGAAATCAGCCCAGAGAAATCAGTCAGAGAAATCAGCCTAAAGAAATCAGAACTCAACACTATGCTCAGGTCGACGATCGTCGAGCTCCGGTCGAAGATCGTCGAGCTCATCTCTGCAAGATCGTCGAGCTCATCTCTACAAGATCGTCTAGCTCAACTATGCTGGAACGTCGAGCTCTGGTCGACGCCTTATCTCTTAACCGTGGTCGACGTTTTATCTCAAGCTGAGATCGACGATTTATCTAAAGCTGCGTTCGACGCTTTCTGTCCAAAGCTCAGGTCGACGCTTTCCAAGCTCAACTATGCTGGAACGTCGAGCTCCGGTCGACGTTCCCTATGCTGGAACGTTGAGCTCCGGTCGACGATCTCCGAGCTCCGTTCGACTATTTCTGTCACAGGCCAACTCCAACATCTGCCTGCTCAGATCGACGATAGTCGATCCCAGATCGACGACCAGCAAAGCAGATCGACGATTTCTGCCAGATCTCACAATGCAAGTTTCCAGGCGGATTTTCTGGATATCTTTTGTCCTATTAAAGCCAGCTGTTATTATTCCAATACAGCTATATTAAAGGACTATTACAGGAATGCTTTTATGAGTATTATAGCCGTTGGAGTATCCAAAAGGAAGCAGTAATAAATGCTATTATTCAAATGTCCGATGCTCATCTATCAGGATATATATACACAGATTTACAGAGGAACAATATAGTAGCTAGTGAAGAAAGAAGAAAGCAGAATACAGTGAAAATAAATTACAGAAATCAGAGTTCTAGGAAGAACTCAACTCCACCTGTACAACTAAGTGCTCTTCTCAGATATGCTGTTCCAGGAAGCCTGAAGAGACAACTTCTCTACATCAGTCTGAAGGCTTACTGGAAGATCATCATCAAGGCTTCATTATTTACTCTCCAAGACAACTAACATTTCAGCCATTGCTGAAATCATCATTTGCTGGAGCAGTCATCCATTGAAGGCCTATCACCCTGTGCAAAGCTTCCACTCCTGAACCATTCTACATCTCAGGGGGAGCTTTGACATCATCAATCCACTTGTGCTTCTCTCATTTGATTGAGAACAGAGAAGACACCTTCAACTCTTATTTTTCTTTTCCCGCTGTAAAAGGGTTCTTGAACTCCCTTCAAAAGTTCTGCTTGGTTCTGAGAGCCTTGTCAAAACTCAGTGGTGGCAAGACACCTGATCAAAAAATCTAGCTTTGATTTTTGAGCACCTTATCAAAAGCTCATTGGTGTCAGGACACCTGATCAACTCATCCTGAGTGGATTCCTACCAAGGGTGGTAGAAGAGTGGACGTACCCAAGTTGTTGGGGAACCACTATAAAATTCTTGTGTCGTCTGGATTGCAATTTTTATTTCTTGTATTCTTGTTGTGTGTGTTTGCTCTAATCTCTAGGATAGATCTGACTTTCAATAAACTTAGAAGAAACAAAAAAAGTTAGAATCAAAAGGACTTTTGGAGATGACTACTTTACCTATCTAGTTGAAGGAAAACCTAGTTCATATGTGAAAGATATGACCTCATCTGATTACCTCTTTTGGAAAGAAGCAATAAACTTAGAAATTAATTTTATGCTAGAAAATAAAACCTGGATCCTAACCGATTTACCTCTCGGTGCCAAAGTCATAAGATGTAAATGGATCTTTAGGAAGAAACTAAATCTGGCTGGTTCCATAGATAAGTATAAGGCTCGCCTTGTTGCTAAAGACTGTTGAAATAAAAAACTTGGTCTCTCGTGGAGTTCGGAGTCCCAAGAAAGGGGTGACCTCACACCTACTACACTCAGGAGAACGTCACGAACCAAATGCTCAAGAAACTAGGAACAGACCTTCGGCTCTAGCGTGGAGGTCCCGCCTCACACCCGGAAGACCTTTGAGATCTCCCTCTCCCTAGTCAATGCTGAGCTAGGTACCTTGGAGGAAGAAAGAAGGAAGGAGATGAAGTGGTGAAGCACTCTCCTTTTTCCAAGGCACCCTTAAGGATCTATTTATAGATTTCCCAAACCTGGGGACCAAAAGGTCAGAAATGCCCTATGATAAATAGGTCATGGGCCAATAGAAAATATCCACACCAGGGGTAAATAGGTAATTCCACCCCGGGGGTACAACGGTAAAAGCATGGCCAAAAGAGGTCCGGGCGAGTTGGTTGTTGAGCGAGCACAGGTCGGGCGAGACCGGTTAGGCGAGCTAAGTCCGGGCGAGACCAATTAGGCGAGATCGAGGCTGGCGAGCTGCGGCTAGGCGAGACGCGGCCTGGGCAAGTAGGCGGTTAGGCGAGACCGAGGCTGGCGAGAAGCGGCTAGGCGAGACGCGACCTGGGCGAGCTGACGGTTAGGCGAGAAGCGGCCTAGACGAGTAGGCGGTTAGGCGAGAAGCGGCCTGGGAGAGTAGGCGGTTAGGCGAGAAGCGGCCTGGGAGAGTAGGCGGTTAGGCGAGAAGCGGCCTGGGAGAGTAGGCGGTTAGGCAAGTAAGGGCCTGGGCAACCCCTCAAAGGGGCCGGGGAGAGACAAATATTTCATCTCCCTACTAGTAAATTATGCAGGTTGAGCCTAAATTGGCCACCAAGAGTGTCAAACCCCTCAAAAAGCTTAAAAATGCATAGCTAGCCCCGCGCCTACTGGGGGACCCCACTCCGCGAATACGGGGTTGTACAAAGACTATGCTCAAAAAAGAAATAAATTATTTAGATACATATGCTAGCTCCTGTAGCTAGAATCACTTCTGTTCGTATTCTAGTCATCTTATCTTCGGTCCATAAGCTGATCATTCATCAAATGGATGTCAAGACCGCTTTCTTGTATGGAGACTTAGATGAAGAAGTCTACATGTCTCAACCCGAAGGTTTTGTGGTCAAAGGGCAAGAAACCAAGATTTGTAAATTAATTAAATCTCTTTATGGATTAAAACAATCACTTAAGCAATGACATCAAAAATTTGATTTTGTAGTCTCATCCTTTGGTTTTAAATCTAAGGAATTCGACAAATGTATCTATGCTAAACAAGATAGAAATAGAATTGTATTATTATGTCTCTATGTAGATGATATCTTAATATTTGAAAATTCAATTAAAAAAGTTAATGAAACAAAAAAATAATCTTTCTTCCAAATTTGATATGAAGGATTTGAGAGTAGCTAATATCATATTAGGAATGAAACTAGTTAAAACCGATTCTAATGCATCCTTATCACTTCTCACTCAATTGATAAAATGTTACATACATTTAATTTATATGATTCCGCTACCGCGTCTATTCTTTATGACGCTAGCATAAAATTTTGTAAAAATATAGGTGAACTTGTTGATCAACATAGATATGCACAAATGATAGGATCACTATTATACATAGCTAACCACACGCCGATTAAATAGATATACTAATAATTCAAGTGATGATCATTGTATAACAGTAACTAGAATATTTAAATACCTTCAAGGAACTATAAATTATAATTTAGTATATACGGATTTTCCCGAAGTACTAGAAAGATATTCAGTGTCAATTGGGTAACTGATTCTTTAAACGTCAAGTCTATAACAGGTTATGTATTCCTCATTGGAGGAGTTGCTATCTCATGAGCTTCTACAAAACAAAATGTGATTTCTAGAATTATCATGGAATCTGAGCTTATAGCTTTAGACACAACATGTGTTGAAGCTGAATGAATTAAGAATTTACTTGCTGAAATTCCTTTATGCGGAAAACCTATGTCTATTATTTTTTTGCATTGTGACAAAAAATCTATTATAGATTTAACTGCTTCTAATTGTACTAATTCCAAAGTGAATGAGTTCATGAGAATCAGGTACAAATCAGTGAAACAAAAAAAAGGAAAGAAGTGATATCACTCAACTATGTAAAATTAGAATTGAATCTGGCTGACAATTTTACCAATGGATTATCCCGAAGGGAGATTTTGTGTTCATCGAGGAGAATGAGACTTAGGTTGCCTTTGGCACAGCTTACCACAACTTATTTGCTCCGGTGTGGTTGGACAAAATCGTCATTGTCACAAAATGTATGTTTGGTATGACAAATGTTACAAAAAGGAAACAGGTTTAAGATATAAGATTTTGGCATGACAATGATGTACAACCCATATTCGACGAGGAGGGGCCCCACTTTAGCCAGCTCAACAAGTGTCAAAGTAAACCAGTCCAGACGAGTCAAGATCAAGACGCGAGCCAGCAGAAGACCTGGGCGAGCATGGCGAGCTCCCCACGCATACTCGCCCTGTAGGCGACTAGGCGATATACTCGCTCATCCCGTGCGAGTTCCTCGGGAAGTCGCATAGTCGCCAGGGTGGGGGGTATAAGTATGACCCCCCCCCCCTCTTTGGATTTCCCTATAAATAGGACCCCAGGGGTACGAAGGAGGGGACCGGAGATTCTCGGATAGTTACTCGCGAACTCTAGCTCGTGCATCTCCTTCGTACCTAGCTCGACCATTCTGTTTGTAAAGGGGCTGCTTCTTCCAAGCAGCCGGGTACGTGGTGGGACCTTCCTGCCACAGCGGTCTAGGGTCTTGTTTCTTTAGCTCATCCTTGTTCTCGCTTCTGAGGGCCGTCTGACTTCACTGCGAGATCGGTAGCCTTAGGTCGCCTAGTCCGATTCTGAGGTCGGGATTTTCCTGGCTTCAACACTTGGTGCGGTGAGCGTGGATAGCAGCCAAGGAGGAAAGTTTCGTGGTTGAGAAAGATGGTCAATGGTGGTGATCAAAGCGAGTTGGCGGACAACTCGGCGGGAGCAGGCACCTCGGAGCGAGGTGGCGGGTTTGTGACAGTAGCAGCTTTCGAGGAGTTCGCGAAGAGAATGGAGAGGGCGATACTCGTCGGTTTCGCTAACCCCCCCCCCCCCCCCCGAGGTCACGACGACTTCCCCCCGTCGCCTGACCCCACCGGGCGAGGAAGTTCTGACTCGGCGAGCAGGAAAGGAGCCTGCTTTGGAGAGGGAGGAGCGACCGATGCCGCCGCGTCAGCACCCAGCGAGCAGCCAGGGCATCAAGTTCCGAGATCCTGAACTCTCGGCGAGGTATGGGAATACTCGCCGATGGAGCGAGTACGAGCACTCGAGAGAGGAGGATAATCGCCGCCGCCAGGAAGGGAGGAGCCCCTTCTGCGATGAGATCCTCGCGGCCCCCGTCCCCGACAATTTCCGAGAGCCCGCCCTCACCTAATACTCTTGCAGAGATGACCCGGTAAGGCATCTTCAGTGGTTTGAGGACGTGGTCTCGATTCGCAACATGTCCGACGCCTTAAAGTGCCGCTTCTTCTCCATCACATTCAAGGGAAGTGCAAGAGACTAGTTCCACCAACTACCGGCAGGTTCCATCTACTGTTTCTCCGACCTTCGTCGGGGTCTCATAGCGAGATTCGCGACGTCCAAGAAGAGAAAGAAGGAGGCGACGGCCCTTTTAAAGATCGTGCAGGGGCAGCATGAGAGCTTGGGTCACTACATTGACCGGTTCCAGGAAGAGGTCTTGGAGGTGGAGGAGGTGGAAGGGTTTACCTTGATGGTTGCCCTCAAGTTCGGCCTGAAGCGACTTTTCAACATGGAGCTGGGGCATAGGCCGCCGAGGTCGTTCGAGGAAATGGTGGAGAGGGCGAATGTCTTCATTCAAGGGGAGGAGAGGAACAAGGAGTTCCTGGCAAGGTTGGACGGGGATAAGCCACTGGGGGAGAACAGGGGAAGACTGCTGGAAAAGGAGAGGCGTCCAGAGAAGCACGATGACAGAAGGCGGGAGGAGCCGAAGAGGAAAGAAGAGAGGAAGAGAAGAGAATAGCCCAGGAGGGTGGAGGAGAGGAGGCAGGAGAGGCCTCGAAGACAAGAAGAAAGGAGGCCCGTCGAGGCTCCAGAAGGAAGAAGGGAAGAAAGAAGATTCCAGTATTCGAGAGATCGTCCTCAGTGGAGACGGCCGATCCGCCAGGAGGAGTGGAGGGATAACAACCCAAGAGAGCAGGGAGGAGGAAGAAGGGAGACAGTGGCTGTCACGCGGCAGGCGAACAAGCGTCGGCGAAAGGAGTGTCGGGGAAGACAGCAGGAGGCGGCCATCCCCCTCTACTGTGATATCCATCGAGTAGAGGGGCATGAGACCTTGGCCTGCCCAGAGTTTTGGGAGGCAAGGAGGAGGTTGGAGGCGACGGAGGCAGAGAGAGCAACCAAGGCAGGAGGCTCTGGTCGGGCAAGTAGCCTTCCAAGCTCCGCAGAGGAGGAGGAATGAGGACAGGGTTGACCAGGGAGGTCGAGGAAATGTTATTCCCGGTCCGGGAGGCGGACACGTCGGGGTGATCAATGGGGGTGCCGGGCTTGGATCTTCCTACAAGGGTAGTCTCCACCAGATATACAAGAGGAGCGTCGTCTCGACGTCGCAGACTCCTCTGCTGCGGAACGAGATAACCTTCTCGGAAGAGGATATGCTGTGGAACGAGAACCCCTTCCACGACGCATTGGTGATACAAGCGACAATCGAAGACTTCACCGTCGACCGAATCCTCGCGGACAACGGGAGCTCGGTGAATGTCATTTTCAAAAGAACCTTTGTCGGGCTTCAGGTAGAAGCATCTAGGGTCCAGGCCGTGGATGGGCCTCTCTTTGGCTTCTCGGGAGAGAAGAAAGAGGTGGAAGGGGGAGTGGAGCTGCTGGTCACCCTCGAAGATACTTCGATCCGATGCCGATTTGTCATCGTCGACGCACCCAGCGGCTACAACGCCATTTTCGGACGGCCTCTCATTAATTATTTCAAAGCCGTCCCGTCGTCGTATCATCAGTGCCTGAAGTACTGCCGGGATGATGTTCAAGTCCGGATCAGGGGGGATCCGAAGGCCTCTAGGTAGTGTTACCTGAACGCTGTCAGCACCATCAACTGGATGGGTGACGCGGAAAGGCTGGAGAGGATGATGGAGCAGGAGGAGGGCCGCAAACTGCCGAGGAGCTAGAGGAAGTGGAGGTGATCTCCCCGAGAGGAGGGCCTGAGCTGCTGAAGGTCGGAGGATCCTTACCCCTGGAAGGGAAGGTGGAGATAGCTGCTTTCCTGCAGGAGAATGCTGACATCTTCGCGTGGAGTGCCGCCGAGATGCCAGGGATTGATGTCGATGTTGCCTGTCATCGCCTCAACTTGGATCCCGCGGTAGCTCCGGTTCGCCAAAGGCAGAGGAAGAGCGCCATCGCGCTGGCCGAGCCAATCCGGGAGGAAGTGAGGAAGCTGCTGGAGGTGGGATTTGTCTCAGAGATCCAGTATCCAGACTGGGTCTCCAATGTTGTAATGGTAAAGAAGTCGGGAGGGGGCTGGAGGCTATGTATTGATTTTTCTATGTTGAATAAAGCTTGCCTGAAGGATTGTTATCCCTTGCCTCAAATCGATGCGCTGGTTGATTCCACCGTCGGATTTCCCGTGATGAGTTTCCTTGATGCTTTTTCAGGATACCACCAGATCTGGATGCATCCCCCCGATTGTCGCAACGTTTCCTTCATCACCAACGACGGGTGCTATAGCTATAAGATGATGACCTTCGGCCTCAAAAACGCCGGCGCAACATATCAAAGAATGATGGACCAGGTGTTCAAAGAGCAAAAGGGGCGGAATTTGGAAGTCTATGTGGACGACCTTCTCGTCAAAAGCAGGAGCGTCGCGGAGCACATAGCGGATCTGGCGGAGACCTTCGCCACCCTGAGGAAGTACAAGATGCGGCTTAACCCGGCCATGTGTGTTTTCGGCGCGGGAAGGGGAAAGTTCCTGGGTCACCTCCTCACCCCCCGGGGGGTGGAGCCTAACCCCGACAAGGTAAAAGCCATCATGGAGATGGCCTCCCCAAGAGATTCCAAGGAGGTCCAGAGGCTGACTGGAAGGCTGGCAGGCCTTAGCCGTTTTCTCTCCAAGGCCGGAGAGAAATGCTCCCCGTTCTTCAAGGCCCTTCGGGGTAATCAGAAATTCGAGTGGACCACGGAGTGCGAGGAGGCTTTCGAAAAGCTTAAGCAGCAGCTGACCCGAGCTCCTCACCTCCAAGGTCCACAGGGCGGCGAGGATCTTTTACTTTATCTGGGAGTAGGGGCCGAGGCGGTTAGTTCGGTGTTGGTTCGAGAAGAAGGAAGGAGGCAGCTCCCCATCTATTACGTGAGTCGGGTGTTGCGGCAAGCAGAGACAAGGTATCCTATCTTGGAGAAGCTAGTTTTCGCTTTGGTAGTTTCGGCTCGGCGGCTTCGCCCATATTTTCAGGCTCACTCCATCAAGGTGGTCTCCGATCATCCCCTAAGGAGTATCTTGGATGGGGTGGAGCATTCTGGCAGGTTGGCCAAGTGGGCGGTGGAGCTAAGCGAGTTCGACATCTCTTACTCCCCAAGGGTAACAATCAAAGCGCAGGCGGTAACAGACTTCCTGGCCGACTTCTCGGCCGAGGTGGAGGTATACATGGGCGCTTCCCGCCCAGTCTCTTGGAAGATGTTTGTGGATGGGGCTTCCGGTAAGTATTCCGTGGGAGCCGGAGTCGTGTTGGTTAGCCCCCAAGGAACCAGGATCGAACAGGCCGTCGAAATCCTCTTCCCAGTTACGAATAATCAGGCGGAGTACGAAGCCATGGTTGCTGGCTTACGACTCTCCAAGGAGCTGTCAATCAAGGACATCCAAGCTTTCACCGATTCGATGGTAGTCGCTTCCCAGATTCGGGGAGAGTTCGAGATCCACGACCCCATCCTGCAACAATACCTGGTCAAGGTTAAGGGTCTGATCGGGGGGTTCCAGTCTTTCTTCGTCGAGCATGTGCCCCGAGAAGACAATGTCGAAGCTGACTACCTTGCCAAGTACGGTTCCCGGGCCGGGGGAACGGTCACCGAGCTGTTTCGACCATCCATAGAGGAAGGAGAAATGATGGAGATCGAGCAGCGGTCCTCGTGGAAGGATCCGTTCGTTGCGTTCTTAACGGCGGGTCAGCTGCCCTCGGACGGGCAGGACTGAAGGAAATTCTGATACAAGGCCGCGTACTACCTGCTGCAAGACACCGAGCTTTATCGCAAGACCATCTCGGGCCCCTTGGCCAGATGCTTGTCGGAAATCGAGGTCCCCCGAGTTCTCGAGGAGATTCACTCAGGGGATTGCGGCAGCCATTCCGGGACTCGTACTCTGGAGCAGAGAATCCTGAGACATGGCTACTTCTGGCCCACCATCTGAAAGGACGCGGAGGCCTTCTCCAAAAAGTGCTCCCAGTGTCAGCTCTTCGCGCCCCTCCAGCTTCAACCAGCTCAACACCTCCGCTCGATCACCGCTCCGTGGCCCTTCGCCATCTGGGGAATGGACCTGATCGGCCCATTCCCTCAAGCTAGTGGACAGAGGAAGTTCATACTGGTGATGATCGACTACTTCTCCAAGTGGATCGAGGCCAGAGCCTTAGACAAGACCACCTCCCAGATCATCAAAAACTTTATCTGGGGGGAAATCGCGTGCAGGTTTGGGATCCCGCTGGCCATCGTCACCGATAATGGGCCGCAATTTGCCAGCTTGGAGCTAGAGGACTTCTGCAAGCAGTTGGGAACATACCTTCGGTTCGCTTCAGTGCACCATCCTCGGAGCAATAGGCAAGTAGAAGCTGCCAACAAGCTCATCGTCAACCTGCTGAAGAAGAAGGTCACCAATCTCAAAGGAAACTGGGCCGAGCAGCTCCCCTCGGTCATATGGGCTCTGAGAACAACCCCAAACTCGGACACGGGGGAAACGCCTTTCAAGTTATCCCACGGGTCTGAGGCACTCATCCTGGTGGAGTTTGAGGTGCGGAGTCCAAGAGTAGTTGCGGCGGAAGACAGCGGCGAAGAATGGCGTCTGGAGAACGAAGACGCCCAGAGGCTCTCTCTGGACTACGTCGAGGAGCTTTGGTACTTGGCCTCCGTATGCCAGGATGAGATCAAGAGGCGTATGGCGAAGCAATTCGACAAAAACGTCCGCCTCAAGCATTTCCTAGCGGGGGATCTGGTCATGAAGAAAGTGGACGCTGCAGGGCGGGGGGCCACCGTCGGCAAGCTATATCCCAACTGGGAAGGGCCCTTTATTGTCCAAGAGGCCTTGACCACAGGGGGCTACTACCTGCAAAATCAAGCTGGAGAGCAGCTGAATGGGACTTGGAGTGGGAACGACCTGAAAATGTTCTACCCCTAGTGATGACACTTGTATTTACTTTGTAAGAATGCTTATTGATGTACAGTGGCGACTGGATTGTTCTCCCCTTTTGTGCTAATATTTTGTGCTATATACATCAAGGCTTCTGGATGCTTCAAGGATCAGCCCCGCGATCGGCTACGGGAAACAGTGGTCGGTTTGTTCCTCGTAAATAACCCAGGATGGATGATAGGACGATGCTTCGGGACTTTAAGCGTTCTTGTAGGACCGAGCCTCTGCATTGTCGGCCGAGATCAGCTCCCCCTTTGCATGTCGGCCTATGTCTCCCTGAGCGCATCTCTCCTCTGATTGGAGGAATTACAAGGAACAAACTTGTATTCTAGCCTCCCGGACTCGATAAGAGGCCAACCTCTTCAAGCAACCATAAGAAGATTTCAAGTTATTGACAAAGCAGGATAACCTGCCGAAGAAGGGGCAAGGGCGAGCCCAGGGGGGGTGTTGGTTCCGAGTGCGTCTGAAAAGGACCCTCGATGAACATCACCCCCCGTCCGTACGCTGGCACTCATGGCCATTAAGCGTAGCTGGAAGCGATCTTCGCTATCAAATCGGGATACATGCCTTCAACCCGTTCCTCCTAAATAGCCCAGTACGGATGATAGGACGATGCTTCAGGACTTTAAGCGCTCTTGTAAGACCGAGCCTCTGCATTGTCGGCCGAGATAAGCTCCCCCCTTGCATGTCGGTCTATGTCTCCCGGAGTGCATCTCTCTTCCGACTGGAGAAATTATTAGAAACAGGTCTGGACGCCAACGTCCCGATTTGGCAGGTTTGGGAGCGTCTCTCCGAAGAGAGAAAGATTATCTTCTTGCCAAGATATCTATGTGATTAATCCTCGACATCCCTCCAGTAACAGGATCTCCTCGATTGAAATCAAGACTTCGAGTGGCAGAAAAGTCGTAAGTCCGGTTACCCACGAGCTCCTCTCCTCGGGGATCGGCCGATCTCCTCGATTGAAATCAAGACTTCGAGTGGCAGGAAAGTCGTAAGTCCGGTTACCCACAAGCTCCTCTCCTCGGGGATCGGCCGATCTCCTCGATTGAAATCAAGACTTCGAGTGGCAGGAAAGTCGTAAGTCTGGTTACCCACGAGCTCCTCTCCTCGGGGATCGGCCGATCTCCTCGATTGAAATCAAGACTTCGAGTGGCAGGAAAGTCGTAAGTCCGGTTACCCACGAGCTCCTCTCCTCAGGGATCGGTCGATCTCCTCGATTGAAATCAAGACTTCGAGTGGCAGGAAAGTCGTAAGTCCGGTTACCCACGAGCTCCTCTCCTCGGGGATCGGCCGATCTCCTCGATTGAAAGCAAGACTTCGAGTGGCAGGAAAGTCGTAAGTACGGTTACCCACGAACTCCTCTCCTCGGGGATCGGTCGATCTCCTCGATTGAAATCAAGACTTCGAGTGGCAGGAAAGTCGTAAGTCCGGCCTCCCACGAGCTCCTCTCCTGGGGGATCAGCCGATCTCCTCGATTAAAATCAAAGCCTGGGGCGGCAGGGTAAAACGTAAGTCCATGTCTCTGCACGAGCTCCTCTCCCGCAGACCGACTACTTGCCTCCGGGAGACGACTATTCGCCACCCGCCAAGCTCAGATCATGTCTTGGCAGAGGCGAGCATGCCTCAAGCGCGGGGCAAGCATACCTCGGTCGAGCAGGCGAGTACATCAGACGAGCTAGCGAGTATGCCTCACGCGAATAGGCGAGCACGCCTTGGGCACGAAGGTGAGTATATATTGATGAGCATGCGAATATGTGTTTAATGTAAGTCCAGACGAGTTAAACGAGTACACGTCGCGAGTGCTCCTCACCGAGCCTATGAGCCTAGCGAACGACATCAACCATCATGCGAGTAAAGAGTTGCAAAGAATGAACTTGTATAAATGTCAAAAGCTTTACGAATTACAAGGGTTATAAATTACACCCGCTGACAAAAATCGACGAGCAACAAGGACTCATCGTCACCAGTATCTGGCCGATATTCCTTATCTCCGACATCTACATCTTCTTCTTCCTCGTCGTCGTCTCTGCTCTCGCCGCTGCTGCTGCCACTGCCGCTGCTGCTGGAGTCGCTGGAGCCTGACGACGGAGAGGGAACACGATCTGGCGAGATCGCCCCCTCAGCGAGCAACTCAGGGATAAGCTCGTCAACGGTGAGCTGCTTATCCCCTTCGACGAGCTGTCCGTTAATTCTCAGCCGCGCGAGTATGATGTTCCCAGCCGCTTGCACTATCTCGCGGCGGACGGACGACCTCTCCTCCCATAGAACTCGGGACCGCTTGACGGCCCACTGAGGATCGTCCTCCTGCCGCTGCACACCCGGCAGCAGGGCAGAGTTCGCGCGTTCTTCAGCAGCGACTAGCCGAGTCTCCATCACGGCTGTGCGAACTTGGGCCGTCTCCAGCTCGGCTTGCGAGGCGGCGAATTTCTCCTCGCACTCGGACAATTTCTTCGCAGCCTCAACCTCGGCGGCCTGCGATACGTCAAATGTCAGTACATATCTAGACGGAACGGAGCAAATGTCGCCGCAAGTAGGCGACTTACCTCAAAGTCCTTCCAGCGGACCGATTGCATGCCGAGATCAATGACCTTCTTGGAGACGACTCTCAGAGCCTCCGTCGTCTCCAGCAACTTCCTCGTCGTGAAATGCCCCAACTCGGCAGCTCGCGCGAGCGAGCAGGCGGACTGATGTGCAAGCTCTGGTGGGGCGAGCTCCAACATCGACTCGGCGTCGACCCGCCCGTACAAGGCATGAAGGACGGCGAAGGCCTCCCCCTTGTCCTCCCAATCCGTCGACCAGGATGGGAGGTTGGTGCTCAACGACACCACGTGCTCCTCCGCCGACCAGGTCACCAGCGGGAGACCATGCGCATCCACCACCCCTCACCCGAGGTTGTAGTTGGGGTGGAAGCGAGGTGCCCGAGCATCCGGCGGCGACTCTTTGTCGTCAGGCTGGGGCGATGACACCTTCGTTTTCTTACTCGCAGGGCCCGACGACTTGGTCCTCGTTTTCCCTTTGAAGACTTTCTTCCTCTCCCCGACGTCAGGCAGAGGGTGGGCTTCAGAGAGGAGGGTAGCGCCTTCCTTCGCCGGAGGCAGCGGCTTCTCCGAAAGCTCATTGGCCACTACAAAAATTGCGCGAGATGATTAGTGTACGCTTCAGTAAATAGGAGCGAGCTGGCAAGCATACGACATCTCGCTCAAGCCTTACCCTCGTTGGGATGAATCGCCTCCAACACGTCGACATTGAGCCGCCAGTAGATAACGTCGAACCGGTGACCTCGGAAGGATTCGAACAGCTGCTCGCGAATGCATTCCAAGATCGGCGGGAGGAAGGCGACGTCGGCGGGTTGGTGCGGCCTTCCCAGGAGACCCCCGAAGTCGCCATGCACGATCACCAGCAGCTCGCTCCAGTGGTGGACTTTGTTCGCAGTCCCCACTAGAGTGCAGACATGGCTGCTGAAGAAGACGACCCCCTCCGAAGTCACGACGAAGGCGAATACTCGGCGAAATACGGAGAGGTCAAAGGCGATCCTCTCCTCCCGGAGGTAGCAGAGGAACCCCATGATGATCGCCATCCCATTGGGGTTGATCTGTGCGGGGATGATCCCGAAGTACCGCAGGATCTCGCAGAACCCGGGCCAGAAAGGGAGTCGCAGGCCGGCGTCAAAATGGCGCAGCGATAAAACTAGCGTGCCCTCAACATAGGTGTTGAGTCGCTCGACGCGAGTAGGAAGCCTCGCCGAGTATCCCTCCGACAGTAGACTCTCCCTGAAGCTGTCCAGATCCTTGTCTGACGTTATCGACTTCTTGAAGGCCGCATCAGCAAAGTTGACGGCGTGGGCTTGTCAGCGATCACTAGCGTCGTCGCCAACCATTTCTGCGAGCTGAGTATGAGAAAAGGGACGAGTGGAAGAAGAGAGGGAGGCGAAGCGAGCCGGAGAGATACTCGCTAGACAGATCGAGAAGTTCACAGCAGTGTACTTATGTTCTACATACCCCTCATATTTATAGGCCAAAGGCAAAACGGACGGGGGGGGGGGGGTTCATTTCCGCGAGCATCGATCGACATCACGCGAGGGAAGGGGCAGCACACCAGCGACATCGGCTTATCTCGCGCGACGAAGCAGAGGCACTGCGGCGCTCGCCAAGACCTGCACGAGTAAACTCGGGATACCATGAAAACATATAAAATCGCGGCAAAACGAATAGCGAGATACATAGTCGCTCGTTTTTATTTAAATGGTAAATAGTGTTCGTTACAATATCGCCAAATGGCGAATACAGCTTCAACAAAAAACAAATCTACGTCCTAGGTGACCGCTCCGGAGGATGAGGATGTCGCCCGGCCCAGCCCATCTCGCGCGCCCTCTGGAAGTGCTCCATCGCCAGCGCCATCGCGTCGTCACCAAGCCGCAGCTGCTCCTCCATCCTCATCAGCCCCCATAGAACCCATGCTCGCTAGAATCCCAGCCAACTCGTCCAGGACGAGCTGAAGGCGGTGGTTGTTTAACGCCAGCTGGCGATCATTCTCCTTCACCATATGGAAGCGAGCCTCGTAGCTCTCCAAGGTGGTCTGGATCTCCTCTACCCTCACCATGCGAACCTCTAGGGCAGAGATTCAGCAATGAGGTTCGCAGATGGCGAGCTGGTCGAACTTACTCTCCAGCTCCATGTAGGCGCGGGCTACAGCATGACGATACTCGCTCCCCGACAACCCGATGGCGTCGATGAAGGCCGACCCAGGAGTCGCCGGGCGATCTGTCATTTTAGGAAGATAAGTCGCGATCAGAAATCGGCACCCAAACGAGATCGAAAGTAGCAAGCGATAAAGGGCTCACCGCGGCGAGGAGACCGAGACCGGCGCGGTGGAGAAATGCGACCGGAGATATCTCGCCTACCCGAGGATGAGCCTCAAGGGTGGTCGACTGGTCTGCCCTGACCGCGACCTCCCTGCCCGCATCCTCCATGGTCGGGGTCCCCAACCCGCGGCGGAAAATAACTCGGTCGCAGCCTATCTGGTTTCTTCGGCGGGGGCGGAGCCTGCGACAAGCTCGCCGGCTGTTGCGAAGTCTTCAACGGAGAAGGCGGGGGACGTCGCTGCAAGGCCGCCTTCTGCTGGGCGGACAAGGGTGGCGGCGACGGCAAGACGGTGCCCCTCGCCTGTTCAGAAGCCGCGTCCAGAGGTGGCGGCGGCGGTAAGGGAGTGCTCGCCGCTAGCAATGACGAGTCTGGCACGGAGGAGGTCGGGGGATCCTTGCTCGCCGGGAGATCCTTGCTCGCCGGAAGATCTTTGTCCGCCGGAAGACCCTTACTTGCCGGAGGGGTTCCTTTCGCCAAAGAGGTCCCCGTCATCTTCTTCGCAGCGATATTGATCCGGACTGTATGCGCGGTCCGGGGAGGTTTACCAGCGGCGAGGGCGAGCAGCGGCACAGAGCTCAGGGGGGGGCGACGTCCAATAGCGCGTCAGCATCGTCCGAAGGGGAGTCTGTACAAGAAAGTCGGATCAACGAAAAGCACGACGATTAACGATTGGAAAGGGGGGTCAGAGTGGCGGCCTGTTACCGTGACGACTTCGGCTTGGGATGTCGTCGACCCCTTGATGACTTCAGGATTCTTGTCTGGGCTGAGGGCGATCGAGTCCGGAACATCGCCCAGACCAAGGTCGTTGAGGAGCTTTTGGGTACTGGCGGAGGGTGCGGGTTCGGCAGTCACCGCCGCAACCGACCCAGATGGCGAAGGCGAGTCGACCGTTGAGGAGGCAGGTTGCTTGGGTTTCTTGATTTTCTTCTTCTTCAGCGGTGGCAAATCGGCCGCAACATCTCCCTCGCGCGGCCTCTTCGGTCTGGCGATGCCGAGGAGGCCAGACAGGGCAGCGAGGTTGTCTTCGAGAAGCTTCGCATTGGCATCCGACATGGTGGGCGAGTTTCAGGGATCCGTCCCAGCAACCAGGCCCCCCTATTTATAGACTTCGTCGAGCAGTAGACAGAGTGAGCAAACAGATACTCGACATAGCAGCTCGCCAAATAAGTGTTGGATGTTTCTTTCCAAGCTCCTGTGTCGCTCAAAAAGAGCGGGGATTGTGTACAACTCATATTCGACGAAGAGGGGCCCCACTTTAGCCAGCTCAGCAAGTGTCAAAGTCAACTAGTCCAGACGAGTCAAGATCAAGACGCGAGCCAGCAGAAGACCTGGGCAAGCATGGCGAGCTCCCCACGCATACTCGCCCTGTAGGCGACTAGGCGATATACTCGCCCGTCCAGTGCGAGTTTCTCGGGAAGTCGCATAGTCACCAGGGTGGGGGGTATAAGTATGACCCCCCCTCTTTGGATTTCCCTATAAATAAGATCCCAGGGGTACGAAGGAGGGGACCGGAGATTCTCGGATAGTTACTCGCGAACCCTAGCTCGCGCATCTCCTTCGTACCTAGCTCGGCCATTCTGGTTGTGAAGGGGCTGCTTCTTCCAAGCAGTCGGGTACGTGGTGGGACCTTCCTGCCGCAGCGGCCTGGGGTCTTGTTTCTGTAGCTCATCCTTGTTCTCGCTTTTGAGGGCCGTCTGAGTCTGACTTCACTGCGAGATCGGTAGCCTTAGGTCGCCTAGTCCGATTCTGAGATCGGGATTTTCCTGGCTTCAACAAATGACATTTTTGTCCAACCTCACCGGAGCAAATAAGCCACGATAAGTCGGGCCAAACGCAACCTTAAGCTCACATAATTTACTGCCAACGGTGGATGTCCAACCTATGTGATCAGAGATCTCATGAATTTGATTCAATGTGGTAGAAACGAAGCCGTTGATGTGGCGTAGTTGGGAGCACAAATCTAAAGGTTAAGAAAACCTTCTCCTCATTTCTATGATGTTGTGTTTTACGTAACAAGTTAGGATGAATAATTTAAGTTTTTAATGATTGTTAATGACATATATCTTTGCGAGATATTGGTTATGATATCTCTTGAGACACCACTTATGTGGGGGTCGTGAGGCCGCGACTTTGGGATCCAGGTTGCACCCTAATAACATTCATGAAAAATCAATGAGTATGGTCATTAACACGCCCACCACCATAACCCAAAAATGACCAATCTTTTGTGTGTTTATCTAATTTACCGATCAAAAGTTTATAATTCAAAGTCTCTGACATATTATACACTTCGGTAGAGAAAATAGTACTAAGTATAGGTTCAAGGTGACCATTCCACCTATACTCATTGCATTAAATATAATTTGATAAAAAAAATTTGTATTTGAGTTTATTTATAATAAGTAATATCATGATTTATGAAGTTCGCTTTTGATTTTTCATTTTTGTGGGGGATTGTTAGAAATTTATTATATAAAACATTATAAACTAAATGCTTTATTGGAGCCAAGTGGTGTTTGATGTTTGGTGGTTGGACTTCTCATATTTTGATGGAAAAGCTCCAAAATCAAAAATTGTGGGAATCCAATTCATTTGGAGGGAAATCTTTCATGAAGAAAGGATGAAACTTTTTAGTCTCACCTTATTTATCATCACTCTTGGTAGTGAGTATATAAATGGATTCACATTATCTTACTTGTTCAAAAGAACATAAAGAGAATCTATGAACCGCACGCGCACGCACTGCACCAGACCAGATCCAGATTTCAGATTTGAGATTTGGCGAATAATTGAATTGAATTGTATTTTTTGTACAAAATAGTTTTGACTCCTTTTGAATCCTAATTTTTTGAGTTGCGTCGACTTTTCCCTGCCTACGTTGATAAGTACTCGACGAGTAGATCACAGTGTATCTTCATGCGTCGAATAGATCTCGGCGCATGCGTCGACATCGCCTTGCCTGCGTCAACATGCGTCAAATAGATCTCGATGCAAGCGACGACTTCTCTTGTTTCGTTTTCTTACGTTGACATGATCCCAACGTGCGTCGATAAGAAGTCGACTCATGTTGCGTCGACTTGCCCGCTAATTTCTTTTATTCGATTTTCTCGCCATTACTCCTCTACGCTGAAACTCCAACGTTCACCTGCACAATTAAAGTTTCTAATTATAACCGCTAAAATTTATTATGTGCTTTAATTCTTGTCGTTTTTCGATACTCCTATTTAGGAGTTTTCCGATTTTTTTTCCTATGCTCTAAAAATTTGCTGTCGGATTTTGGCTCTCGGGCTCTTCGACGTTCTTCTTCGAGACTTCATTTTCTTTACGTTTGTTTCATCAAGTGAAAGTTCGGGTGCTCTGTGCTTCTTTGGTGTCCGCGCACATCAGAGTTTTCAGGATCTAACCAGGTGTTGTACCTTGGAGGAGTGAGCATCGGTTGAAAGCTATGCTGGAGGGTGGTGCAACTTCTTTAGGGCAGTGATCACACGTCTTACCCTGCCTCGATTCTAAATCTATTTTATTCTGATCTCTTTTATTTCTCACATCTTCTGTTTATACAGGTTTAGATTTTTTTTCCAAAATTTGCTAATTATTATCATTAGTTTTCAAAACAGAAAATATTCGTTATATTGAAATATACATAAAAATATTTCTACAATGCCATGCATCGATGCAATCCCTATTCCTCTCATGTGTCATTATAGTCTTTATATGTATATCAGTCTGTGGGAATGAAGAGTATTAATTATTTTTCCTTCCTTTCAATAAATAGTGGCAATGTTATCTATCAATTATAATAAATTGCAAGCTTATATGCTTTCATAACATTTCAGTTTCCATGCAAGAAATAAGCTCACTATATTATGTGATAACATAACAATATCCATTATGAAAATACTTGAAAAATAAAGCATAAATTAAAAAAATAATTCTCATAGTGAGTTTTCCTTTTCTTTCGTCTTTCATTGGGGCACCATGGCATCAGTCTTGGAACAACATCCTTTTGATTATCGGTAAGTAAGCAATCTATAATATTGATTTTGCACCTTTCAATAACTACGATGTTGTTGTCATTTAGGCGCGAGCCTCTACATCACAAATGAGATAAAATATATTTACCTACATCAAGCCTCAAATATTGAAATTAATGCTCCCTAATTAAAGTGGCCCACATGGCTTTATATCAAAATCAAAGACAAATATAATGGATGATGATGATAGTGACGGAATGATCAGACGACAGGGAAGGATCACCATGCATGAGCGGCCACCTTGATAGCGGACGACCGTCAGCGAGGGAGGACCGCGGCCACGGGGAGGGGCGGTCGGGGTGCAGCCGCCCCTTGCAGGTGGCGCCTTGCGGCCGGGGTGCGGCCGCCCCTTGCAAGCGGCGCCTTGCGGCCGGGGTGCGGCCGGGCGGTCGGAGTGCGGCCGCCCCTTGCGAGCGACGCCCCGCAGCCGGGAGGCGGCCGCAGGGAGGGGCGGTCGGGATGCCTTGTGGTTGGGGTGCGGCCGGGGAGGGAGGCTGGAGCGCGGCCGCCCCTTGCGAGCTATGCCCCGCAGCCGGGGTGTGGCCGCCCCTTGCGGTTGGCGCCTTGCGTCCGAGCGCGGGCTGCTCGACACCAGCGATGGCGGCGCTGGCGGCCGGTCGCGGTGGTGGGACGGATGGTGCACGTTGTGGGATCGATGTGCGGGAGATCTCGTTAGCTGATCGCGCGTGCTGGGGTCAAATCCATAATCTCACTAATATAGTGAGAATCATGAGGAGTGGGCTAACCGCACCCCAATTCGCTATAAAAAAACATGAAGGCCCTATCAATGCCTTACTGTATGAATATAATTATTATATGATGAATAAATATTACTTATTTGCAACAAATTAAATAGAATCGAGAGGTAATAAAGCTTACTTGGGATGTTAAAAGCTAAAGCATGTTGTGAGGATTAATAATATGAGTGTTACTATTGAGTGCTTTTCAGATTATTAATCCTGTCATCATGAAGAATGAGTTAGAAGATTCATGTTTCTACCAAAGGGGGTGATTCAAGTTAAAATATATCATTATCTTAAAAAGTAGCATGACAATATCTGGGATTTTTGGCACTAAGCATCCTCCAATTAGAAGGTTTTGCATATTTCACCCTAAATATTACAAAAACTTTAATATTGGCATTTTGCACTCTCTTAATTGCATATTTAAGGTACAAAATGTAAATATTAATGCCTCTGAGGGGTGAAGAATGCCAAAATTAAATATTTATAGTGTCGTGTTCAAAAACATCCTAATTGAAGGATGCTTCCTATTATCCGCAAGATTTTTCATTCTATATGATTAGGAATTGATATGGAATTTCTGTCGCATAAACCAAGCTCTAGCATGCAAAAACCCACTGCAGCTGTACTGATAACAATAGAATCTGAGGATGTTTCTGAAAGAACAACAACCATCATATGAGTTTAAACACTGCAGCTGAACTGAAAGGAAAGAACAGAGCAACTGTGTGAAGTCTTTTTTGTTAAAGGCAGCCGTAAGAACCTATAGGCCAGTTCCTGATAAAGTAGGAGCGTGTTGTGGGAAGGCATTTAGCGCAGAAAGATAATCAAAATGCTGAAGAGCTGTAGGGATGGAAGAACAATGGTAACATGAAGAACCCAGATTGCAGCATAGAATGAGATGCGAAGAGAGTTATTTCCGATTGCGGAAGTGCAATTTATGAAAAAGTCTTATTTCTGAGTGCGGAAGCGCAATCCACGGGACGATTTCCGTTGCCACATTGATAAAAAGAGTGTTATTTTCAATTGTGGAAGCGCAATCTCCAGGATGATTCCCCAAGCACATCTAAACACGGAGGAACAAGAAACACAACAATGCACGCATTTTATAATCACAACCATATAGTTTTATTTATCCAATATAAAAACTACATGTATACAGATAAGAGAAATTGCAGATAAGATAAAGGCTCCGTTTGGGGGGACTTATTTTCACCGGTCAAGCGGTTGCGACCGCATGAACTGGACCATAATTGAGGTCCGGTTCATGCGGTCGCAACCGCTTGACCGGTGAAAATAAGTCCCCCCAAACGGAACCAAAATCAGACGCACCCAATCTATCGATATATAGAAATTTACTACAATCCGATTTCGCAACTGGGCAAACAAGGTTCCTTCCAGAACTATCCTTCGTCGTCGTTGGAGGCCCACTACTGTCGTTGTAGATGGAACCCAAATTGGATCTAGGCTTTGCTACAACAAGACAACCCTACGTCTGTGCTCACACACACTACAACTCTCAAGCACAGCCTTACACGCTGCGAATTGCTCTCACACGGCCAGCACGAACCGATCGCAACCCCTGCAACCGAGCGTCAGCGCCCGATCCCACTGCTAGCCGCTGCCATGCCTAGCTAGTGATGCCGAACCGCTTGCACGCCCTTGTTGTAGCCTATCATAAAGAGAGCGAGGAGGAATAGGAGAGCCGCACGCATGTCCTAGTTGCTATCGATGGAAATAACAGGACCCGTTTCTTTTCTTGGTCTGGTAATGGAAACCTAGGTTGAAAATACCTAATAAATACAAAAAGGAACCACCTCGCAACATAATCTCCATCAGTTGCCTACCGAATTTATCTTTGATACCACTTGTTAAGAATTCTGGTCAAGAAAGCACAATCCCCAAGATAGTCTAAAAACAGAATGAACAAGGACACTTTCACAATATTTTATTTGCACACTAAAAATACCTCACCAAAAACTAAGAGATACTAGTCCAGAAATACTGCAAGAACAATTGAACTACAAACAATCCGCAGGAGAATAATAGCTTGGGATCATGATAACTACATTTTTTCTATGCAATCAGTAGAAAAAGAGGCACAACAATCGCTAAAAAAGCAATTCATGTTGACACAGGACGGACCACCACCACTGGAGGAAATTGAGCCTACTTCAGCACAACTGGCCGATTACACATCCGAACCCACGTCGCCGCCTCAAACATCGATGCCAACCCACGAAAGACCTACAAACTCGCACACCAATCAATACCGACATGCACTCACGAGGGGAAGGAGAAAGGAACACAGGGTCTCTTCCTCCTTGGTTGCAAGCTCATGTCATCTTCCTGGATGCAAGCTCACATCATTTTCCTCACATAGCACAGACTACCGAAATGCACATCCATCATGAGAAGCCGCGTGTCACCGTCAAAACTTCTTTTGCCACAAAGTTGTAGCCACACAAATCCAATTTGCCCAACGAGATTAGATTCTTGCGAAGCTCGGGTGTAATGCGTACCCCTTCAAGCTTTTGCACCACTCCATCGCGCATTCGAATGTTCAATGTCCATGTGCTCATGCCTATACAGCCAAAACCATCACCCATATAGACTAAACTAAACCAATCATCACCTCCACAAAACTGAACATCAAAGCATCTGAGAAAATGTGTTGCGATACACATCAGAATTCAAAATCCAGTTGACCAGCATGAACCGATCACTGCCGATGTAGTCGACGGCTGCCGCCCAATCCCACAACTCACCGTCAATGTGTTTCACTATTGATGCCTAGGAGCCCGCACATCTGATGAGTCCAATATATATAGGGTTTTTTAAACTCATCTGGGCGAGTTTTCACGTACTTGCACTTCACATTTGATGCTTATTTGCTTATATTTCACTAGATCTGTATTTAGACACAAAGTGCACTTTTCGTCCGTTGTGGTGCGCCGCTCTACTTTGCTGGGAGGTAAGCACACGGTGCTCCCCATTGTATTTTTATGTTGGTATTGCAGTTTTGTACATGTTGGGGGTGTGCCCAATCCAATTTTAGAATTCTGGGGAATCGCACGGCCGTGCGTTTTTTCTTCGTGCACGGGTGTTTTGCCCGTACATGCTCTTTGTGTTGAAATTTTGGTTTTGGCCTCCGCTCGTGCGATTTGGTCACGCACGATTGATTTCAACTGTACATAAACAAATCGTACAAGCGACCTGCTTTGTCTAATTTCAGACAAATTTGTACGGGCGATCTGTTCGCGCACTGTTGATGCAACCGGCGAGGGGAGAAATCGTGCGGGCGGACCTTTGGCCCGTGGTAAAAGATTTCTCATAAATATTGCACGGTTCGATCGCACGACCGTGCGTGACCAATTTTCTGACAAACTTGTATTTAAAAGCAATTTTTTGCCCTATCTAGGGCTCTTCTTCCAGGTTCGCGTCTAGAGGTCCAGTTTCACCCCCTCGGAAAAATCAATTTTCCAAACGATAGAATCGCGCGCCCTAACTTGCATTCCTTCGAGATCGATACTCGGAAAAATTCTTCACGTTTTATATTAGAGCGACCGGTGCACTTGCCGTTAGCGCATCAACGTCCTTGCCGCAATTGATCAAAAAGAATAGGAGCGACGCCGACACATCCTAGTGGTTGATGAAAATAACGGGAGCCTAGTTCTTATCTTGGTCGGGGGTGACGACAACGTAGGTAGAAAAGACTTAATAATATGGAGTAGCAAGGAACTACTTACCCGACCGAATCCATTTGGTTCTAATCCAAACTAACACCAACAATTTTCGAAAATAATTGAAATAGAAGAACAAAGGAAACCAAAACTCCTAGGGCCCATTCAGTTGGACGAAAATGAGGCAGGGCAAAAGCAATGTCTCCTTGCATAATATGGATTCCAAACATTCATGATCTTAATTACTCATCCCTCGGTCTATTAGCAAACTATCTCTCTAGGAATCGTGAAAAGTGTTCCACCGAAAAGATTCTTGTTATTGCTTTGACTCATATTCCTCAAAAAAGTGGATCCAATAGGAAGACTAGAATTAGATTCATTAGTAAGACTCCTAGTTCTAAAGCCCACTCCTTCCCCATACTACAAGTAAATGAGAAAAATGCAAACACTACCATTGAAGCGAACCAAGTTAAATCATTACTCCCAAATAAACAGAGCCTAAAAGACAAGAAAAAAAATATAGCATATTACCTCAATAAGGCCTTGCTATTATTGAAAAAGACATCAATTTCATCATTTGTATCAGCAGTAAAATGAGTAAAAGGAAGGTATTATAGCAGATGATGCATGCATTACACCTAAGCTAGAATGTCAAGAGGAGGCTAGTTTCTTAATATTCTTCAGATCAGATTGGCGAGCTTTTTTCCATATATGAGTAAAACTAAAGCAAGTCGCTCAACATATTAAACCCTAGGCATTAGAGATAAGAGATGAGAAGAAGAAGAAGAAAGGATGCAGCCAGTATGAAGAATGTCTACCAACGAAGAAGATGCAATGTTTATTCTATTCAGAGCGGGCCGCAAACCTCTCCACCTTGGCGTCATTGAGATTGATGCCGACCATGGCCTCCCCTAGGCCAGAGCTGATATCAGCAAGGATCTCCGGGTCAGAGTAATGGGTGACGGCCTGCACGATTGCTCTGGCCCTGCGGGAAGGGTCGCCGCTCTTGAAGATGCCGGAGCCGACGAACACGCCGTCGCAGCCAAGTTGCATCATGAGGGCGGCGTCTGCAGGGGTTGCGATCCCGCCTGCAGCGAAATGGACAACCGGAAGCCGACCCAGCTGCTTGATCTGCATCACGAGGTCGTACGGGGCGGCCATGCGCTTGGCGAAAGAGAATACCTCGTCATCGTCCATGTTTCGGAGAGATCGGATCTCTCCGGTCACAGAACGGACATGGCGTATGGCTTCGACGACGTTTCCGGTGCCGGCCTCGCCCTTGGTTCGGATCATAGAGGCGCCTTCACGGATGCGGCGGAGGGCCTCGCCGAGATCCCGGCAGCCGCAGATGAAAGGCACGCGGAAATTGTGCTTGTTGATGTGATGCTGCTCATCGGCGGGGGTAAGAACCTCGCTCTCGTCGACGTAGTCGACGCCAATAGCTTCGAGGATTTGGGCTTCCACAAAGTGGCCGATGCGGGCTTTGGCCATCACCGGTATGGTGACCGCCTGCTTGATTTCCTTGATGAGAGATGGGTCGCTCATGCGGGCAACCCCGCCCTGCGCGCGAATGTCGGCGGGAACGCGCTCTAGAGCCATGACGGCGCAGGCACCGGCATCTTCCGCAAGGCGGGCCTGCTCGGCATTCACAACGTCCATGATGACGCCGCCGCGGAGCATCTGCGCGAGGCCGGCCTTCACCGAGAAAGAAGTATATACTTTGGGATCGAGGAGGGCAGAGCCATCTCCGTAAACTGTCACCACGCCGCTTGCCGACATCACGGTTGGACGGTATATGATGTACCTGCCTCGCCGGCGGCCAGGAAGGAATCGAATTGAATCAGGTGTCGGTGAGAATTGCGGTTGTTTGCGGAACCCTTTTATAGAGGGACGGTGGGGCTGGCGGAATGATATTGGGGGAGGGAGGAGGGTGCTCACTGCTCAACCTGCCTCCGTCGACTGATGTCAAACAGCGCTTACCTCTTGATCTTTCTATAAATCCGTTAAGGCTAGTATAATAAGAATTATTATTTTGGATTTTTGGACACGTTTCTTCTAATCCGAAAATCTTAATAATTTGCTCTCCCGATCTAAAACACCTAATGATTTGCTCTTCTTTCTTCCTCACAAAGAGGGTGTTGATCTGGAGAAGTTGGATTTTTGTTTGTTTGTGGCATTTGGAGACATTGTTGATGTTAGATATAATATTTTTCTTTGATTCCATTGTATTATCTTGAATCCAATGAATAATGTATTAGTGTATTTAGTGTTCGCATGAAAAAAATATGAATAATGTGTGAGTGTGTTTAGTTGTTCTCATTATTTTTGTGGCATTTTGGAGTCGTCCTATGAGTGATGTTATACTTTATTTTTTATTGTTTGTAGGATGAAGATAATTGACAAATAAAACTAAGCAGATGTAGGAATGCATTTTTATCATGATAAGATTGTAAAATTTTGTGAAATCGGGTTGGTCGCAAGAACACTCAATCAATTAAATCAAATAAACTAGAAGCAGATAGAAGAGCAAGAAATACAATTGAATTAATAGTCTTCTTTACATGGCAAGAAATACATTGCGAGAAATGATTTCACAATACACACGATGAAGAACACTAAAAATACCAAGAGCAAAAACTGCCAGACAGAAAACTGTAACCGGCTATCCGCCAAGGCTAACCGCCAAGTCGCGCAAACAGCTCAAACCGCCAAGTCGCCGAACTGTCAGTCCGCACCCTTAGCCATGTGAACTGTTGTTTATTGCCTACTAAAGAGAAAGCTCTGTTTGCTCTTCCTGATCGCCTGACCACAGAAGTCGCCGCGAACAGACTGAACTGAAACTGAGCTGCCGCCTAACCGCAACTTCCGGTCGCCTAACTGCCAAGGTCGCTTAATCGCGAGTTGAGCGAATAGCTTTATTTGAACTGTAACTCAATCCGCCAAAGACGAACTGTATTATCCAAGCTAGGAAACTGCCAAGGAAGAAGACCACCTAGTTACTTATCCGCAACCTGCTGCTAACCACCGCCGACTGCTACCAGCTATTCGTACTGTCTTCAGAATCAATTTCCTGGCTGCCAATTCTAGCCGCACAATCTGCAAACACAACAATAACCGGTAACTAACCTTTGTCGCGCGGTTAAAAAAACGTAACCGCCGAGTTTAACCCGAGCTTCAATTCTTACAGTTTCTGTTATTTATGGTGAAGCCAACACCCCAATTTATAGGCGGGCAGGCGGATACCATCACCGCCCAGAGGAAAAGAGTAACCGCTAGTGACGTGACAGCTAGCAGCACCAGTCCACCAAATATGTGGACTGTCAACACCAAACCACGCGCGATTAACACCATCAGTCCGCACAACTATGCAGACAATAACCTCAACCCGCGTGGACTTAGGCATCAAAGCAGGTAGTCACGCGGCTAAAAGTCTAACTGCGCCAACAACGGTCTGCTGATCTTCACGGTCTCCTAATCCAGACCGTGTGGTTAACACCCCAGGGATACAGCTGAGACACATTGCAAGAAGAAGAAAAGCTGAAGAACAGCCTATTCGTCAGAACCTATCCGCGCTACCCACGCGGTCTCTGCGGTCTGCATACCTCAGACCGTTCACTTCCACTTCAACAATTTCAACAATGAGAGATGGCTTAGTACAGTGCACTCGTAATGTTGGCAAATGGCTGGGTTTTTATGTTACTATTCAAAAAACTGATAAAATTAATTGAAGATATCGGCCAAGAGTTTTTTGCAGATATGATAGATCTGATTTCTCTCGAGACAATCAACAATGGATTGGGCACATCAAGAAAAATCTCAAGAAAACTAGTTCAGAGCGATGTGGATGTCCTTTTATGTTATTTGGATAAAAAACCGCTTGTGTTGATGAATGCAAAACTAGTGTAAAATGTGACAAATATAATCATATATTTGTTCACTTGGAGACACATAGTTATGCAGATAGGCCTCTTGGGAAGTCCTTGCGCTGCCCACTTAACTCGAGTTTTCCACATCTAAGAGAGTCTACGTCCCCCAACAACCCGTCAGTGGGTAGATGTGCCTAGTGAGTCAGTCCTTGGAGAGGGGTTGTGGTGTTTGGGATGCAACGCAGTAACAGAACTTGACCAACCCATGTGTGTTGGGGCTAGTGGTGTTGCAATAAAACTGCATGTCACAACAAGACATGGGTTTGTGTAATTGTTGTTTCGAATAGCTTTGTGACGGTACGAGTAGTGTTGAGTCCTATTTCTAACCTAGGCTCCGTTTGGCACGACATTTTTGCTCCAGTTTATTGGAAAAAAACGTCACGTCATAGAATGTGTTTGCCATGTCAATGGTTATGGCCACCCCCAAGACAAAAAACTTGTTTTGAACATAAAAGTGGATGAGATTCCTTAGCTGCAGTCTGCTTTCACGAACAACGGTTCATAACCACCACGCTCACGACTACAACCGCCATGTCAAACCGACCTCTAATTGTTTTGTCGGGATCAAGATTAGCGGAAAGAGGGTTATTGACCGGCCTATCATCCTTCGTGGTTCACCTTTCTCGTCCGTTGCGATGACAAACTTTGACGCAACATTCATGTGTTATATTTAGTTGACATGAAGTTATCTTTCGTAATTTTATTTACAGTAGTTGGAATGCTTCTATACCCTTCTCATTCTTAACCATTTTGTCGAGACAGTTTTTCTTCAACAAATTTAATATTCGTGTCTGCTCTTTTCTTTATAGAAGCAAGTTGCCATGTAATCCTTTCATCGCCTCTACAGAGAGAACTCTTCTAAGGGCACACCTTATTTAGGACTAAACTCCTAACTTTCTCTAGGGAGTAGATTTTAGCTAGCAGATACAGTTTTCCCTTAGTTTTGTACTGATCTTTCTTTAAGAGCATTGTTAATAGCACACCTTATCTCGCTATTAGCACACCTGCGATAGTAGCACTCCACCCATTTTTACTCCGGCTATTAGCACACCACCCCCAAAAAAAATCTTAGACATGAATTTGGAAATTAATAACACCTTATTTGAGAACACCACAACATAATCAAAACGTTAAAAATGATCAAATGAAGCTCCATCATTTGAAAATTTAAGAAGGCCACCCAAACATGAACATATGCATACTAAATCAAGCCATAAGCCTAATAGCAAATAAACTCTAGATGGGCGTTAACGAATGATACACTTATTTCGGTATGCTTTTTTTTGAGCTCTTTTTTTTCCCGATTTTTCCTTGTATTTCCTACCTCCATTAACTTTCTTTGGATCTTTGCAAGTTCTTTTCCATCCGGCTTTTCTAAGGTGTGGTTGTGCTTGGATCTTGGTCAAGTTCCTCTTTTCGTTAACGTCCATCTAGAATTTATTTGCTATTAGGCTTATGACTTGATTTAGTATGCATATGTTCATGTTTGGGTGGCCTTCTTAAATTTTCAAATGATGGTGCTTCATTTGATCATTTTTAATATTTTGATTATGTTGTGGTGTTCTCAAATAAGGTGTTATTAATTTCCAAATTCATGTCTAAGAATATTTTTTTTTGGGTGGTGTGCTAATAGCCGGAGTAAAAATGGGTGGAGTGCTACTATCGCAGGTGTGCTAATAGCGAGATAAGGTGTGCTATTAACAATGCTCTTCTTTAATTATATCTTCTATTTTTGACGTGGTTTTTTTGCTTAGATGAATTTGGACAAAAACGTTACGGTCATAAAATATATGTTTGACATGACAATAATCAAAAAAATTAGTTTTGAACATAAAAGTGGGCGAAGTTCTTTACACATGAAAACTACTCCTAAAAGTGGAAAGTATGTAGTTTGACATTTAATCCATCTTTCAATTATGGGCTATTTTCCTAAGAAAAACCTGCATTAGAATATAGAAAAAAGTACCCTCCAATCAGTGGGTTGCTCTTCCATATGTCTACATTCCAGTTCCTTATTTCATATCCTTGAGGTAGCTTTCCTATGAGATCCCACCAAATTCAATAGCAATCACTTGTATAAAAAAAATATACTTCTCACCATTTTAGTAGGCAAAAAACATCCTATATAGTAGGCAAAACATGTCCCGTGGTTTGCATTGTAAAATTATTTCTATACACTCAGGGTTTTGGCATGGCAGCGGCGGTTGTGAACGGTGGTTATGAATCATCCTTCGTAAACATCCAAGCACACCTAAGAAACTCCATCCACTTTTATGTTCAAAATTAATTTTTTTTCTTGATGGGTGTCATTAACCAAAATGTCATGTCAAACACATTTCATGACTGATGTTTTTGTCCAAACTCTCAACGCAAAAACGCCGCACCAAACGGACCCTAAGATGACTGAAGTTAATGCATTCTCCTAGACAATTTTCAGCAAGCACTACAGCTCTAAATGAACTAAACTATTACTCAAAATTGATCAAAGCAACAATGAGTAAATGAAAAGGCATTAAGTTAACAAATATAGAAGAGAACTAAATTCCTTTTTAAATTATAACTGAATAATACTTTGATGTCACAGAACAATATGTGAATCACTTTTGCAAACGCTGAAACCCACTTAACACACACACATTTCCTTGTTTAAAGTTGAGTGTAAGGTATCCAAATGCCAACTAATCCTCTGCTGCTATTGCCTTCTATATGTATTCCCTTCAGTTGCTTTATGTTAGTCAAGGGTCAGAGAGTTTTAAGTTTATTCTGGTTCTTCTGTCATCCCACACCAACGAGAACCAAAAACTTCCTAGAATCTGCGAACAGAATATGCGAGTGAAGCCTTCGTCGGTAGGTCGCAATCTAAACAGATCACATATCCACGCCCCTCGGAGTCGAAAGATTCGCAATGCCTTCGAGCAACCTGATCACATCCTCGGTGCCGTTGACATAATACTTTGCTTTACTCCTTCGCTTCTGGCCAACGGTGCAGGGGAACACTTCTGGAACTCGACAATAAGATCCGGAGGCAATATAATTGATGCTTTCAAACATGTCCTCATCCGACTGATCATCACCAATGCACATCAAAAAATCCGGCAATTTTGCATCTTTTATCGGAGCCTCGAGAAGCTTCTCGACAGCCAGCCCTTTGCTGACTCCCTGTAGGCGAAGATATCAGTGCTGCGTACATTAAAAGGGAGGGGCGGAATTGGAGAAAGCAAGGTTCATACTTGAGGTTTAACCTCCACAATGCAATGCCCGCGTTTGACAACCACGGGCTCTTTGGCAAGGACCCTCTTGAGATGGTGGTGCAATTTTTTAGCATGGGGGGACCCCAAGTCACGATCGCCGTGTTCATGATGCCAAACCAAAGATGTCTCCTTCACCTCGATGTAGGATTCATTGGTGCTTTCGGTGTACAATCGCATGACAGGTTCTGCTATCTTCTTCCACTCTGAACTAAGGACTACTGGACTTGTTTTCCATTCGGAGGATACATTACACCTACATTAGAAAATTGATTATAAGTACAATGCGATTGTATGAAGCACCTGGACGTTAACTAATAATGGAAAACTTTGTAAAAAGGAGAAAAAATGAAGATCGGACTACTGTATCCCTTTTATTCAGTCAAAAAAGATCACCTTTCATGTCTCTATTCACTAAGGGTCCGCTCGTTTCAACGTCATTGATATTGAAGTATTGACTTTCAATCCAATATTAATACGCATGAGAAATGACATTGAGTTTAAATCCAATTTTTTTGTTCGGCCGCATGATTACATTCTGTCATAGGAATTGACATTGATCACTTTTTATTGTTTGTTTGTAGAAAGACTTTATGTCATAGAAATTAGCATTGATCAATGCTCTTAATGATCATAATTAAAAATCACAAACGCAAAATTTTCTCCCGACCGTGATTTTTTCGCTCGTACGTGATTTTTTTATCCGGACGCGACTTTTCGACCGAACTCAAGTTTTTCAACCCCAACGTGAAATTTTTTCCCGGACGTGAAATTTTCGCCCGAACGTGTTATTTTCGCCCCGACGCGATTTTTTCATCATGGCGGGATTTTTTTCACTCTTATTCGATTTTTTTGGCCCGAATGCAAAATTTTCGTATGAACGCGAATTTTTCGCCTGTATGCGGTTTTTTCGCCCGAACGTGATTTTTCGTCCAGTCACGATTTTTTTGCACGGACGCGAATTTTTCACCCGGACGTTAATTTTTAAGCCTGGGCGCAATATTTTTGCCCGGACGCGATTTTTTCGTCCGGATGCGATATTTTCGCCATGACTCAATTTTTTGTCCGGACGCAATTTTTTCGTCCGGATGAGATTTTTTCGTCCAGACGCGATTTTTTCGCCCAAACTCGATTTTTTCTGTCTTGACGCAAAAAAAATTCTAACGACGTAAAATTTCCTAAGAGAATATTTGAACACACGCAAAAGAGGGGGAAGAATCAAGTTACCCACGGAAAGAGGCGTATTTCCGTATTCGAAGTCGATGACGATCCCGCAAGAAACTCCTCGTCACCTTCAATCTCCCACTCCGAGGTTGGCCGCTATTGCACACGGGAACCACGGGAAATTATCACTGACTCGCACGAGGTGAATCCATGAAATGTCTAAACACTTAACTATGTAAGGAAGCTACAAACAGAACCACACAATCTCAGTTGTCTCTTGTGCGAACAGAAAAAAAAATCAAAATTTGGAATAACAGAAATTTTTATTATCCTAAAAAGTAAGTATTATAAAGGTATAACCTCCTTTTTATAGAATGAAAGAGATGTGAGAGATTACAAAAAAGCAATGTGGACTAAATAATTACAGGTATAAGCGGCTTTACAAAAACAGACCGAACAAGCCGCGCGGTTAGACGAATAGGCTAATCGCTCGGCAACCACCAGAAGGAGAGAACAAGCCGCCATAGGAGACCGCTAGACTGCCGGTCTCCAAATCGCCTAAGACAAACCGCCAGACCTCTCGGACACCAAACAGCAATAACCCGGCTACCAAACTGCTGGGAGAAACCGCCAGACCGCGCGGTCTTCAATCCGCCAGAGTCAGACCGCCAGACCGTCCGGTCTCCATACTGTAATACTCCCCCTCAAGCTGAAGCATAGATATCAATCATGTCCAACTTGTCGCAAATGTGAAAAAAGGACGCGAACACCGGCTTGGTGAAGATATCGCCAACTCGTTGTCAGAAGTGACGAACGGAGTAATAATCTGTTTCTTCAAAACCTCTTCCCGAATAAAATGACAGTCGACTTCTATGTGTTTTGTTCTCTCATGAAAGACCGAATTTTTAGAGATGTATATCACGGCCTTGTTGGCTCAGAACATAGGAAGAGGATAGTTGTAGACCTCTCTTAAGTCAAGCATGAGAGCCCGTAACCACTTTAACTCACATGTGGTCAACGTCACACTACGATATTCCGCTTTTGCATTAGACCTGGAGACAACAGACTGTTTCTTGCTCATCCAGCTCACAAAACAGACTGAACAAGTCGCGCGGTTAGACGAATAGGCTAACCGCTCGACAACCACTAGAAGGAGAGAACAAGCCGCCATAGGAAACCGCTAGACCGCCGGTCTCCAAGTCGCCTGAGACAAACCGCCAGACCGCTCGGACACCAAACAGCAACAACCCGGCTACCAAACCGCTGGGAGAAACCGCCAGACCGCGCGGTCTTCAATCCGCCAGACCGCCCGGTCTCCATACTGCAACATCTCTCACAGGAAACAAATGAAGGCAACCACTTAATTTTTTTTTACAACAACTCACACAACTCCTACAGCAGCATTTAAATTTCACTATTCATCATCTTCAACATCAACAAATCTCACTAAGACTCGTTAACAGGAAATCAAGCAGCATCTAAAGGAATCACCAATGCTAACATTAATCTCAAATATTCATCAACAACTAACACTCCTAATCTCACTATAACAGAGCTGTAGTAAACAGTAATACAACAGTTCCAGGGAACTTATCACGGCACAACCAAGCAATACTCTTTATCATCCAATTACCTGCTCAAACAGGAAGCTCAAACAAATCACAAATTTCATTCATCAACTACTCGACCGGCTACAGGACTCAAGAAGCAGAATCACACAGAATTGTTTTTTTTCTTTCAACATCAATTCCTAATCGAAATCAAACACAAGCCAACTCTCCACAGGACACGAGAAACCTCAACAAAATTACAGCAGCAAATAGTCATCAATCAACCACCACCAAAAAAAAAAAATACATCAAATCCCTATTTATAGGGTTTCGAAAAATAAAGGTGATACACCCCTAAACGCAAGCACAACTCCAATCCAGAACATATAGCAGATTTAGGCTTCGTTTGGGGGGACTTATTTTCACCGGTCAGGCGGTTACGACCGCACGAATCGGACCTTAATTATGGCCCGATTCATGCGGTCGTAACCGCCTGACCGGTGAAAATAAGTCCCCCCAAACAGGCCCTTAGAGAAAAACAACAGATAATACTTACTTCAATCCAAACCACATCACCAACACATCACAAGCACACCCAAAATACTTAACACACAGGAAATACTTCCCCTCTCAGAAGGTCACTGCACCTTCAGGAATGGGAACCCTAAGCAGGCAAGGCGGAACTCGGAAGCACCCGACTTCTCCTCAGCCGCACACACAGATTTTTCCAAAAGATGGTCTATTAGGATACAACATACATATTGATATTAATAGGGCAACAAGACTAAACTGCCCTTCCTCAACCACAGTTGGTCACGCTGCCTCCCGCCATTTCCATGTGAGAACGTATCATTGCCTCCCCCATCGAAGGTTCCTTGTCCGCAAGGAACGGGAAGTGGGAATAGCGATGTTGCCCCTATCTCCAAAGACCGTTCGCGCCTTTTCTTGTTTGCGAGGACCCACCCCAAATTATATTTCAAAATGGATATGATGCGTTCCCGAACCTCGAGAGAACGATCTGCCTCTTCCATCAAGGTTGACCCCTCTATATATGGCGAGTGTAGCATCGGTGCCTGCCCATAGACCAGCTCATAGGGGGTCATTTTTGATGCGCTGTGGAATGACGTGTTGTACCACCATTCCGCAAGAGATAGCCACTTCGACCACTTCCTTGGCCGCTCGAAACACATGCAGCGTAAATAGCTTTCCAGACAACGATTGACTACCTCGATCTGCCCGTCCGTTTGAGGGTGATAGGTCGTGCATAGATTTAATCGGATCTGCAACGAGTGAAACATTTCTTGCAAAAATTGACTAGTGAAGATGGTGTCTCGATCACTTACAATGGATTTGGGCAGCCCATGTAGGCGGACGACGGAGTCCAAGAAGACTTGTGTGATTGACTCGGCGGTGTACGAATAAGAGATTCCCACGAAATGAGCTTTCTTGCTCAATCTGTCCACAATGACCAATATAGTTATTTTCCCTTCACTCTTTGGCAGACCTCGATGAAGTCAAGGGAAATTTCTTGCCACACCCGTTCGGGTATAGGCAAAGGCTGGAGCAGCCCCATTGTTTTTTTGATGGTCCGTCTTGCATTGTCGGCACACATCGCAACGCTGGATGTAAGAATAAACTTCAGGTTTCATTCTTTTCGAATAGAAAATTCTTTTGAGCCTTTGATAGGTGGTCGTAGTGCCGGAGTGACCGTCCATCGGTCCGTCATGGAACAACTGAAATAATTTGGTCTTAAGGGCCTCATCTCGGCCAACCACCAACCATCCCTTTCTCTTCAAGGCCTGGTGCTGCCATTGGTAATTCGGTTTGCAACTTGGGTCCAATTCCTTTGCTGTAATGATTCGTTGCACATGCTCATCTTGCCTCCATGACTCCTTGATCCCTTGCAGCAAATCTGTTTGGAGAGTGACCATTGCACGACACGAGGCTTCGGGGCTGCTATGTTGTCGTGAGAGGGCATCCACGCACACATTATCCTTTCCCTTCCGGTACTGTATTTGGAAGTCATAACTCATAAGTTTAGCAATATATTTTTGTTACGCCGGGGTTGCTATCTTCTGCTCCAAAATGAAACGCAAACTTTGGTGTTCGGTCCAAATAAGGAAGGGACATCCAGCTAGATAATGTCTCCAATGTGGCACAGTCATCACGATCGCCAACAACTCTTTCTCGTACGTGGAGAGGAGTGCGTTCTTGGGTCCCAACTCCTTACTAAAGTACGCCACCGGTCTCCCATCCTGTCAGAGGACAGCACCCACCCCCGAATCCGCCGCATCCGTTTCCACGACTAAGGTGGCAGAGAAGTCTGGCAACCGAAGGACAGGCGGTTCTGAAACAGCCTTCTTTAACCGCTGGAAGGCTTCGGCCGCTGCGGGGTTCCAACAAAAAGATTTCTGCTTCAACACCTCCGTGAGGGACCGTGCAATTAGGTCGTAATCTTGAATGAACCTTCGATAGTATCTTGTGAGTCCCAAGAACCCACGTAACTGCTTGAATGTTGTCAGTTGTAACCACTCTACCATGGCCTGAACCTTGAGGGGGATTGGTCACTACTCCTATGAAATAACATGACCCAAGTAGTGAATTTGTTGGAGGCAAAAGCTGCATTTGCTGCGTTTGAGAAACAATTTGTGCAGTCACAACGTTTGGAAGGTGAATTCAAAGTGTTGTATGTGGTCTTGGTGAATTCAAAGTGTTGTATGTGGTCTTCCCAGGACTTGCTGAAAACTAAGATGTCAAAAAATATCAACATAAATTTGCGTAACTGTGGCTCGAACAACTTGTTCATCAATCCTTGAAATGTTGACGGCACGTTTGTTACCCCGAAGGGCAAAACAAGGAATTCGTAGTGGCCTTGATGGGTTCGGAATGCCGTTTTATGTACATCTTCCTCAGCCATGCGGGCTTGATGGTATTCGGCCCGAAGATCCAGCTTTGAGAAAAATAGTGCTTCATGCAGCTCATCCAATAACTCTTCAATGGGAATAGGGAATTTGTTTTTGATTGTGTGATGATTTAACTGTCGGTAATCCATGCACAGTCGCCACATACCATCGCCTTTCTTCACTAACACCACGGGCGAGGCGTACGAACTAGAGCCCGGCCGAATTGTCCCGATCGCCAATAATTCTTGCACCAGTTTCTCGATCACCTCCTTTTGTAGTGGTGGGTAACGATATGGCCGGATATTTACCTCCATGGACCCTCCCTTGAGGGGAATGCGATGGTCTTATGCTCTAGGTGGCGGTAGCCTGATGGGAACGACAAACAAGTCAGAAAATTTTTTGAAAAGATATTGCAGCTGGCCGGCAGCTTCTTGGTGCAGATCAGGTCTGGACAGCACACAGGTGGGGGAAAATTCAGCGTGTTGTGTGAACTCTCTTGAAGGTTACAAAGGGCCATCATGCATATATGACCCGGTTTCTCTAGTAGTTTCTGCAATTTTTGTTGTTTCATCCAGGTACCCGTAAGATTTCTCGAGCCGCGGAGTGATATTTGTTTCCCTTGACTCGCAAAATCCATTGTCAAGTTGTTGAAATCCCATTGAATGACCCCTAGCGTCATGAGCCATTGAATGTAGAGCACCACTTCACATCCTTCTAAGGGTGTCCGCTGCGAAAACCACGCCCTGCATACGCCAACGAAAATCTGTCACCTTGTGAGAGATGGATATACTCTGTCCATCGACCACCGCCACACTGAAGGGAGGGATGGGGGTCAGAGGACATTGCAATCTAGTGGCGGCGGGGCTGTCCAAAAAATTGTGTGCTCCAGGAATCAATCAACACGTTGATGGGGTGTCCTTGATACGATGTTGCGACCCGCATCGTGTAAAAATGAGGGATGCCGGTTAGCGCGTGCATCGACAATTGTGGCGTCGGCTGGTCCTCTTCCGTTCCTTGCATGATTTGAGCTTCCTCCACCAGATCATACTCATCTCCGTTTTCCTCGTCCGACAATAACTCCAATGCATATGACTGCCGCCTATCTAAGCACTTATGTCCCAGAGTGAACTTGTCGTCGCACAAAAAACAAAGCCCTTTTCGACGGTTCCCGTCCATCTCCGTGGAGGTCAGCCTCCGACCCTGCTAGGGTCGCTCCCCTAAACCAGCAAAGGTGGCTGGCAATGATTGTGCATGCAATGGAACATATTTGGTCGGGAGATTGAATGAGTTATCTTGCAGTCTTGCACACCTATTCGAGCAAGCGGGGGCATGTGAGGTTCTCGCAGATGGCCCTGCTCCAGATTTCTTATCGCCCAAAGCCTCCCACTGTTCATGCAATCATGCCAGAGAGAAAATTTCCAATAAGGTCTTAGGTTGGAACATACGCACCCCACACTCAATGTCGTCTCTAAGACCCGCCAAACAAAAATTGACTGCGTGTTCCTCTGGGATGTTGACGCGGCATAACAAAAGATCAAACTCGTCAAGGTATGCCTGTACTGACGTCAGTTGGCGGAGATTCTTGAGCTCGCTCATCGGATCGTCAAACAAAATTGAGCCGAACAGGTGCTGCAGTGCTTGGTCGTACTCCTCCCAACTAGACCAATCCCGTGTTAAGCGCCCTTTAATGTATGTTTGATGCCAATACAGAGCTTTGCCCTCCAAATGTAGGGTTTACCTAAGTCAAAACTCTACGCTAAAGATACTATAAATACTCATTCCAAACATGATAGTGTATTGGTAGAATACTTTGAGTGGAGCCTCTAATATTAACCACATAAATATATATATATATGTGAGTGTGTATGTGTGTTATAAAGAAAAACTTTTGAAGACCGGTGTAACCATGGAGGACCATCAAAGCAATCCTAGTCGTTCATTGCATTGGGTAAAAAAAATCCACCTGCTCTCACACAATTATAAAAAAAATGACGCTAAGATTTGAACCATTGTCCAACAACATTAATACAATACCCTTCACCAACCAAACCAAACAATTTTTATGTAATAAACACAACTTTATGATATATATAGGTATACGAATATACACACGCACACACACACCCTAAAATTTTAAGTTATAATTGATACAATTTTAGAATATTACGAGTGACACTACACGGGGGACATCGTGTCGCCGCGACAGTACTCCAACCACGACGATGTCGCAGGGCTGCTTCGCTCGGACCTTTAGAGTTCAATATTTCGACTGCCAACCAATCTGCTAATGCGCTCCAGGAGTGTGAGTGGAGGGAGCGTCGTCACGCCACGACACCGTCGTGATAGGGGCATTATCGCGACAACATGGCGGTTCCCCCCGTGCACTATATATATAGAGAGAGAGAGAGAGACAAAATAAATATATAAGCATACATATATATCATTAATAACCCAAATTTCTCCTAATAGTTAGCATAATTAAAATCACACCCTTATCTTTCAAAATTTCAAAAACATTCCTTGTAAGTATACATTTCATAACAACATGCACAAAAAATATCTTCTTAGGGCTTTCCTTTGATGAAACATTTCCCATTTCATTGTTCCCTCGTATTTTTTTCTTTTTACAACAAAAAAGTAGAATGGAAGAGGGAAATTAATAAATTATCATTATATTCATTTAACTTTGATAAATATGATATCCCCATCATTCTCCTTTAATACTACTTAAATGAGACAATTTAATGATGTATATAAGTATAATTAATTTCTAAATCAAATTTAAACATATGATAATTAATAATGCATATAAAAGTAAATGAAATAGAATTCGACCCACATATGCCCTGACACCTATAGTACCCCGCAAGTCGTCATATAAAAGTAAATGAAATAGAATTTGACCAACATACGCCCTGACACCTATAGTATCCCGCATGTCGTCAATCCCCATTATGTATTGGGTGAAATAGAATTTTTGTGGGGACGATGATGACAAGGGTATTTTCGTTGTCAGGTAACTCAGTGCAGGACTTTGTCAGAGTATTTGTGTGTTTGTGATAATTACATGGATCTCTATGTTTCAAAATTATAAAAATCTCTCCTATAAGTTTGCTCGGTTTACAGAACACTAATTTCATTAGAATTTTGGATGAAAGTGATAAATTAGGGCCTCATTTGGCGCGACGGGAGGAGATGGGGGCAGGAGGAGACGGGCCGCCGTTGGAACTGGAGGGTGGAGGCAATTGTTCGAAATGGAGCGTTTTGCTCCATTTCTCATGGCGTGGCGGGAGCAGATGCGGCAAACGCCGCCGCCGGCCATTTGGTTTGCCGTCTTGCGACGGCGTTTGCCGCAAACGCTTGCTCCAAACACCGCACCAAACGAGGCCTAAGTTAAAATGCTTTCTAAGTTTTTAAGTTTTTCCTTTTGTAATAACTCGAATTCTCAAAGAACAAGGTAGTCAAAGGGTAAATTTGGAAAATCAAGTTAATATAAAGGGTAAACTTAGAAAATCAGAATTCTAGCTAATTTTTGAAAGTGGATTATAAACAGATCAAATTTATAGGGGAGAGTTTTATAATTTCGAAATATAGAGAGGAGGTCCTTGTAATTATGCATATGCAATATATACACACACAGACATTATCCCAGATGGTTGATTGATGGGACCTCCTTGGAGACGACCTACCCTCTATGTTTTGAAATTACAAAAACATCCTCACTTGGATTTACAATATTACAAAACACCCCTACTACTTAATATATATTATGGGTGTAGTTGTTATGATCACAATCCATTATTGTATCGTTAGTATCTTCTATTACTTGTAGTGTGCTTAGTATTAGATTGTAGCGTGCTTAGTATTAGATTGTTAAGGTATGCGTTTAAGAATACTCTTGTACCCTATTTAAAGGTAAGTGTGGGTCTTGTAATGTTATAAAAGAAGTTATTTCTATTCCCTTGTCTTGTGAAAGAGATTTAGGTAGTTCTCTCCTCCCAAGCAAGTCCTGCTCAGGCAGCCGCGATTCCGACTCCGAAGTATCCTCTCTGCCTTCGGCCACCACTCCGATGAGCACATAACAAGTTGGTATCAGAGTTTCCTTCCATCAGCACGACATTTATCCTTCACATTCCACTACAATTTCCAATGGTTCCACGACAACGCCGCACCATCCGTCCTCCATTCAATTTTCCATTGGAAAACCGAAATCATTGAAGGCCCATCCCTCGTCTAAACCTTGAAGGTCATGAGTAAGAATCGACCATCAACGACCTCTCGTTGTCGCTCCATCGACGATCTCCTGAGCCACGATGGATCCCGCCTGTGGTTTTTGAAGTTGCGTCTTGCCTATGCCGGAGGAACCCCGCTGGTACCGATTCTCCCAAGCTTTTTCTCTCGAGCCAATGTTTCATCCCAGCATCCCTCTAACCAGAGATCCAAGTCATCGTCTCTCCCAGACCCAGCAACACCAACATTTCCCCAGTACCACCTCTGTCTCCTTCCAAATGCGATTTAGCCACACACGCATCCCTGATTCAACACTCACTGCACGGTTGCTCACCGGCCTGTCCTTCTTTCTTACTTGTGCCGCACTGCCGCCCACCTTTATTGGGCTCGAGTGGCCCTTCTCTGACTAGGGATTTCATTAATTACTTTAATTATTTAATCTTAACGGGATTAAGTACTTAATCAATTAATCATGTTTGACATGAAACTCATCATCGCTGATTCGGCTATCCTCCGTTCGTGATGGCTTCATATCAAACATACATGTCGCAACTCATCGTCGACATCACTAATGAGTCGATGTCCGCAACAACTCCACTGAGGCCACCGATTACGCTGCAACAATTGTTGCCTCTATCGGACCCCGTCGGCCACCTCAAGACGCAACTTCCACCTTCTCCACCGCAAATTCTTCTAGAGCAATCGTCACTAGCACCGACAACCACAGAAGCTTCAACACTCTCCGCAACTCATGTCTCCCCGACATCTCCTCCAGGTTTTCGGCTTGCAGTTTACACCACCGACATCGTCGCCTCAAGCCCCTAGTGCGTTGTCCCAATTTAGGTCGCCACCACCAGTTTTCGCGGTCGCTATCCTGCAGCCTCTGCTCTGTTCACCCTTTTCCGACCCCTCTAGATCCGTTACTTACGCCGACCGTTCCAAAGTTGGCATCACCTCTATTTGTTGTCGAAGCACACACCGATCTTTCGTATCCCTTGACCGCCCCACAGGCACACTCAACCTGATTCCAGCTCTGTCGAGCAGCCACCCCTCCGTGCGTGCCTCTGCCACTCCTGCTCCTTGCAATCTTTTATGACACCTAGGAGCATGCTAACACCCCGTCGCTCGACGTCGCCTCTGTTACAAAACCGCACTACAAGAAGTTGTTCTGGCGGAAAATCAAAGAGCTTGCGTATTAGGTAATCCAAGACCGTTCCAACTTGAGGGAAAACTCGATTTGAAGAATGGGTAGAATCTTAGGGGTCTCACGCTGTCAGTTATCTAGTGGTTACATTATTACGAGTTGTATTGAGACGAGTTGTATTGAATTGAGTTGTATAAGTCGAGTTGTATTGAGTTAAGTTGTATGAATCGAGTCGAGTCGAGTCGTGCTTATGGGCTATTAGAGCTTTAGTGTTTTTTATGTTTCACGCATTTTTCTTTAGATTGGATATTTACGCACATGTCATCGGGGTCCTATATATAGGTCCTCTTAGATCTTTTTTAAATTATGAAGAAAGAAATCAATTTCTCCCTCTCTCTAATCTCCTATTCATCCTCCATCTCGGGTTAGGGTTGGGCACAACTCCTCTTCTTGCTCTCTCCTAACATTCTCCACGGATCGAGCTCGGCTTCCCCTTATATCACCGCCTTCACTGCCACCTCCAACTAAGTCCCCAAGCATCCTCCCACAGAAGAGATTTATTGTACTAAAAAATAATAATATTACTTCTCATGCAGGAATTCCATAGCTAAAGCAGTGGCTGCAATATGAATACCTGGTGAAATAGCCATGTTCTGCAGCAATTCCAAGTGAGTCGCATGCCGAAAACCACTCAGCGAGAGAATCACGCCCTCTTCCGCTGACAATAAAGATGCTATTCCTCGGATCAGCACACAAGGTGTTCAACAAGGAAATAATTTCAGGGTCTGGGGCTCTCATTACAAATGCATTTGGCGTGATTGTCCCATCATAATCCAAGAAGATTGCCCGCCTGGCGCTCCTCTTGTAAGATGAGACCACATGGCCAACCGAAAGCTTCTGGAAACTAGGCAAAAGAGCAACAACCCTAAAATCCAAACCAAGACCAAGAGCCCAGCACGTTTGATTGCAGTGATCTTTGCATGCCCACTCAAGATCCTGCATGAAACTGCGAGCCCAATAGGACAAGTGATGAGAACTCACATAGTCATAATGCTTTCTATGGCGCAGCTGCTTTTCGTACTCGCCCATGCAAATGGCCTTACATAAAGCATCGGCGACATCCTCGACGCTCCAAGGGTTTATCCTGAAAGCCCCACTAAGAGACAGAGAACATCCCACAAATTCCGAGACAATAAGTGCACTGGTTCGCGGAGAACCGCAACCGATCTTTCTTAATTTATCCATCTCGTCAGTTCCCTGCCGACAAATTACATACTCATACGGCACTAAATTCATCCCGTCCTTCACGGCATTTACAATGCAACAATCTGCGGCGGCATAGAAAGCAATCTTTTCATGAAAGGGGATAGAATGATCGATAAGCACCACCGGATTGTAGCCTTGAGCGCCATAGAGAAGGTTGATTCTTTGTGCTAATGACATTGCCTCTGTTCTCACGTCCTCTGCATCCTTACCTGAGCTCCTCGCCGGATTTACAATTTGAACCAGGACCACTTTTCCTACAAGGGAAGGGTACCCATTGAACAAAACTTCAAGTGAGAGCAACTTCAAATTGATCCCTTTGAATATGTCCATATCATCTGCACCCATTATCAGCATTTTCCCCTCGAACTTCTTCTCAATTTCTTGAACCTTGCTGATTGTAGCAGGAAGACTTAACAGAGATTGGAGCCTTTCGATGTGAACGCCAACAGGAAGAATTTTAATACCTATGGTGCGACCGGCATATTCAATTTCAATGTAGCTGCACTTAGACTGATAATTCAGACCCAGCATCCGGTTACAGCACGACAGAAAGTGCCGGGCATAGTCAAATGTATGAAAGCCGATCAGATCAGAGTTAAGAAATCCTCTAAGAATGTGTTCTCTAACAGGCAGAGACCTGTAAATTTCCCAGGATGGAAAGGGGCTGTGGAGAAAAAAACCAAGTTTGACTTGGTTCATTTTCTTCCTCAAGAATGTGGGAAGCAGCATGAGGTGATAATCATGAACCCATACGTAGTCATCATGTGAATTGATCGCTTCGATCACCCTGTCAGCAAATATTCTATTAGCTGAAACATATGCTTGAAAAAGAGATTGATCGAAGGGGTGACCATTGCTGAAACAGATGGGAAGCATTGAGTGGAAAAGTGGCCACAAATGTTTCTTACAAAAGCCATGATAGAAACTCTTTAGGATGTCAAGAGGAAGAAATGTGGGGACACAGCTGTAATCATTAAAGAGATTATGGGAAACTTCTTCCTGCTCATTAATGTCGATTTCAACTTTCAGACTTCCAACATACATGATTTCGGTTTCGGGAGATAAACCATCTTTAATCTGCAGTAAAAGAGAGTCTTCATCCCGTGTGAAACACCATTTTCCAGTTTGTTGATCCTTCGAAGAATGAAGGGGGAGAAAATTGGCAACTACTATTATTCTCTGAAGCGATACAGATATGGAACTGTCTGAATCATCATCATTATCCCTGTGCATGCTTCTTTGAATGCTAAAACTCATCCCAGAAAAACTCATGACCACAGAAATTATTTAGACAGCTTGTGGAAAATCCATCGCATCTCTGGACACATCGATAAAAGATTCGCACCAGAATTTGGTATCATGATTCTAGAAGATAACTGCTTATATTGCAGAAAAGAAGGCTAGCAGCTAATCAAAAAAAAATTACCTAATTTTGACAATCAAAAATCATTGTGTGCTTCATCCGAAGTCAAAGCTGAAACATTTTGGAACGCAAAAGCCTGTATAATTGAATTTGTCAACTGTAGGATCAATAATATGAATTTTCCAGGGTCATGCACATTGATGCAGTGCCAATGTATAAAAATACTGAAAGACATGGTATAGCATCTACAATTGGAATGAATACTAATGATGGTAACTCATCAAAGCAATTAATAAAGAAGAAGAGAATAAGATTATTTAGTATTTAGTGGAAAAAATATGAAAGCAAAGTCACATCACAATGGATAGTTTTCAAATTCCAGGGGATGGAGGCCTTCTTTGTGACAAAACTATGATTTAAGTTAAATAGAGTCGGGCATGGGGTCATAATTATCCAAATGCTGCAATCCAATGCATTCTCAATTTTGAATTGAAACAAGTGAGAACGATGACATTCATATATTTCATGTAGAATACATGTACATATATAGACACTCAAATTGAACAGTAAAAACTCTAGACAATATGTGATTAAACTATATAAAAGAATGAGATTTAGTTGAGCCATCAAGGTGGGCCTGTGTTCTGCTGAGATTTAACACTCAATAACAAACTGGAGCATAGATATTGATCATGCCTAATTTGAAGGTTAAATATGTAAAGGGTCCTTGAGGAAGAGGAAATGTTATTTACGTGACGACCTAAATAATGCGTGAAATATTTTAGTTATTCCCCGATGATGAGTACGCAAGGCAGTACGATTTTATGTGCTATTTTTTTTTTGAGTTTTCGATACTTTATTATCGTTATTTGATTTTATGAGTTAGTATACACTTTGTGGTGTCAATAGCCGTGTATCTTTTATTTTAATTATGTTGCCGCAAATATTGATTGTATTGTGGGCTGCTATTAGCAAGTGTGGGCTAAACTGAATGTGGCTAAGATGGTGGCTCGGTTGGTTTAGTGAGCTGGCAGCAATGTGTTGTTAGCTTGTAATTTTGACACATGGGGTGGCTTGTGTTGGCTGGTTGTGTGCTTTGGGCTTATTTTGGTGGCACCTGAATCGGTGCATTGATGTTATTTGGCTCCTATTTTGCCGCTGGCCGCTTACTCTTGTTAATAAAATCCCGACTTCTTTTCTCATTTCCGCACTTCCGTCTCTGCGTTGTTCCCATGCCGCTAAGCTTCTCCCGCTGATCCCGGCTTCTTCTTCCTGGTTGTTGCTCCTCTTCTCCCCTCCTCTCTTCCTTTTAGTAGCTACTCTACTGCTAGAGTGCTTCTGTGCCACTGCTCTGTGCCGCTGTTCAGTGCCGCTGCTCCTGTGCCGGCGAATTAGGGCATTTCTGCCGCTGGTTTTGAGCTGTTGCTGCTTGTCTACTCTGCCTCCTACCTTCTTCAGTGCCTCCTCCGGAGATTTTTGCAAGGACTTCGCCACACCTCTGCGAATCCGAGACGGATCGGTTGTGCAGCGATTTGCTTCCTCTTCCTGCTGTAAGGTCCCTCCTCCATTTTCTGGTCTGGTTGTTGCCCTTGTGCTATTAACTGGTAATAGGATTATATATTGAGTTTTTTTATGTTGCCGCCCTTATGATTGGGATTTCTGTTATGGGATTACTCTTATGTTAAGTGGCCGATTACTTCTCATTATTATTGTTGGGGTTGCTTTGCTTTGGGTTGATTTCTTTACTGATTTCTGTGGATTTTTATTTTCTGATAGGCTAAGATTTGACGGAGGAGCAATTGCTCTTCAAGAGATTATTTTTTCCCATCATTTTGTGGGTTGTCTTTGAGTGTTGGGGTGCTGATTAGTGATTGATTTTAGGACTTTTTGGGAGGAGTAATTGCTCTTTCCAGATACTAGGTTACTATTAGAAAAGCCCATGTAAAGGGCCCATTATTGGGCCCTCTTTCTTTATTTCTCTCTCCTCCTTCTTTAGTCCCACATCTTGTATAGGATTTATTCTTCTCTCATCTTTCCTATATATTTGTATTCTCCCTTGTATTTACATATTGAAGTAATACATACAAGCTTTTGGGTCATTCTCTACATGGTATCAGAGGGACTCGGTGCTCCTGCGGATTCCGACGTCTATCCGCCCGACGTTCTGCGGTTTCCGCGGCCTGACGTTTGTGTCCGCACCTCCTAGTCGCATAACCTCTGCGGCCTGCCCTTCTCCTCTCCGCTCCCTCTCCTTCTTCCGTGGAACCACTCCTCTTCTGGTCCTTTTATAGCCCTCTCTCTCTGATCTGTGGGGTCCACTGCTTCCCATAGTCCGTTGCGGCCTCTCTCTGGCCGCTGCGAGCTCGGCGAACTCGCTCCCTAGCTCTGCGGTCTCCTTCTATCCGCTGCGAGCTCGGCGAACTCGCTTCCTCCTCTTGCTCGGCGAACTCGCTCCCTAGCTCTGCGGTCTCCCTCTGTCCGCTGCAAGCTCGGCGAACTCGCTTCCTCTTCTTGCTCTCTTTGGTCCGCTGCGAGCTCGGCGGTCTCCTTCTGTCCATTACCTGTTGCTATTGCGAGCTCCCTTTTGTCCACGAGGCTTTCTTTGTCCGTCGTTGTTCTCCTCCCTCTTCTGGCGGGCAAGTTCTTTTCCCTGCCATCCGCGGACTCGCTCCTCTCTGCGATTTCCGTCTTGCGGACTGGTCCAGCCCGCAGCGGTCGCCCTCTAGTCGCCGCACCTTGACGAGCTCTCCCCGCTTGTCTTCTCCTTCTCCATCTCGCCGCGGCCTGCCCGCTCTTCTCGCCGCGGATTGCTCCAGTCCGCCGCGGCCTACCATTGCTCGCGCCTTGCCTAGCTCGTCTGTACTCGCCGCGGCCTGCCTTCTGCTCGCTTCCTCTCCTCCAGGTCGCCATGTCTTCTAGCGATTACACTACAGCTACCCCCACGGCAGACCGCGTGGCTCCTGCTCCTGAACTCCGCGATGAGCTTCGGATTACTACTCTTTCCCTCTCTGGGAAGACAAACTTCATCCCGTGGGTTCACTCCGTTCGGAGGGTCCTGCAAGCCAAGGGCCTTGCGCATCACCTTACCCAGGGACCTCCTTCTCCTACTACTGATGAATGGCTACGAAATGACGGTCGCGTCCAGACCTGGATCCTGAACTCTCTGGAGGGTGAGCCCTACCAGATGATCATGATAATGAGACCGCCAAAGCAATGTGGGATGAACTCCACTCCTTGTACTCGGGCAAGGACAGCCTCCAGCACCTCTTTGACATCATCACCGATCTTCAAGCGTTGGATGTTGGCAAGGCTATGGAAATGACCTCCTTTGTGGCTCGTGCTAATACTCTCACGGAGGCCTGGATTCAGCACCAGCAATCTACTACTGATCTCGCTGCTCAGCGTGCCCAGAAGGAGGCTGTCTGTATTGCTATGATTATGGCTCGAGTACCGCCACACCTTCACAGTATCCGGGCCCAGGTTCTGGCATCACCTGCTACCCCCTCCTTCTCAGATGTTTGCTCTATGTTACTTCGAGTACCACCTCCCCTGGAGACGTCTGCATCACCATCGCCGGCCCTTCTTCAACATGCCCTTCCTCCCTTACTTCCCCCACCATCTTCTGCTCGGGGTGGCCGTACGGGCTCCCGTGGAAGGGGCCGTTGTGGTCGAGGTCGCCCAAAGTGCTCATACTGCGGCCGGGATGGACACACTGAAGCTGTCTGTCACAAGAAACATGGCTACCCTCCTCACCCGCCTACTGCTGCTACCGCTGATAGCCCTCTACCCATCGGTACGGATCTTGAGGCTCTTCGCCTTCAGCTGCAACAACTCCAGGGGCTACTCAACCCTCCGTCTGCTTCGGTTGCCTCCACCTATACTGCAGGTATTGCATCCACCTCCATTACAGGTACTGCCTGTCTTTCCTCCAGTTCTCGTTGGATCCTGGACTCGGGAGCCACCCACCAAATCACCTCACTGCTGCCGCCAAGGTTCTCAGATGCTCCTCATCCCACATCTATTACTGTGGCCAACGGTACGAGTGTTCCGGTCTCCGGATATGCTGATCTCTTGATCCACCCCTCCATCTCTCTTCGCTTCGCTCTTTATGTGCCGGCATCACCATTTAATTTACTATCTGTTGGCCATCTTACTACTGATATGAACTGTTATATCACCTTCACCTCTTCTGGTTTTTTGATACAGGATCGGCAGACGCAGATTACCATTGGTAGGGGTCGACTGCAGAACGGGCTCTACCTCCTCGATGTCTCTTCTACCGCCCTTTCCTCAGTATCATCTAGTGATTGGAATTGTCGTCTTGGGCATGCTCCTCTACCTCTCCTCCAGAAGGCGCTTCCTGACGTATCCCTTCCTGTTTTTAAATGTGATTCATGTATTCTTGGCAAACAACCACGTTCTTCTTTTCCCGCACATTGTACTCGGAGCTCTGCTCCTTTTGATTTAATACATTCTAATATTTGGGGTCCGTACAGGGTTACCAGTATCTCTGGTTATCGTTACTTTATAACATTTATTGACGATTACTCTCGCACCTCATGGTTGTATTTACTTCGTGATCGCTCAAAGCTTCCTCGTGTCTTTCGGGCTTTTGTGTTAGAGACTCGTACGCAATTCTCTACTTCTATCAAAACATTCCGTTCTGATAATGTCTGTGAGTACACTAGCCACGAGTTTGCAAATCTATGCGCAGACTTCGGGATTGTTCATCAGACGTCTTGTCCCTACACCCCTCAACAAAACGGGGTTGCAGAACGAAAGAACCGTCACCTTCTTGATGTTGCTCGATCCCTCATGCTTCACATGCATGTTCCCAAAGTATACTGGAACTTTGCGGTCTCCACTGCGTGTTTTCTCATCAACCGTCTCCCATCTTCGATTCTCCAAAATGCTACCCCCTTCAGCCTTCTCTTTCCCTCCGCACCTGCCTTTCCTCTCACCCCCAGGGTCTTTGGTTGTACTTGTTTTGTCCATACCCTGGGTTCCACTATAGACAAACTGGATCCCCGAGCAGCGAAACACATTTTCGTCGGCTACTCCCGCACCCAAAAGGGCTATGTGTGTTATTCTTCGGCTACCCAGAAAGTCTCTGTGTCCGCCGATGTTACTTTCTGGGAGGATCGACCCTTCTTCCCTCCTCCTTTACCGCCTCTTCTACCAACAACCACTCTACCACCTTCCATTCCACGGCCGGTTATCCCTGTCAACTCGCCTCCAACCCTCCCTCAGTCGACTCCCACTATTGCTCCTCCTAAGCCACTCGTCATTCAGGTCTATACTCGCCGCCCTATTCCTTCCGTTGCCCCTATGCAGTCGGCTTCGACCTCGGCTTCTCTGTATTTTGCTGCTCCGGTGCCCGCCTCTACAGCTCATCCGATGGCCAACTATGTTTCTCTACATCGCCTCTCTCCACATCTTCAGACATTGGCCACTTCACTATCCTCGATCTCTATTCCTAACTCCGTACAGGAGGCTCTTCAACATCCTGGGTGGCGCGCTGCCATGGAAGAAGAAATGGCTGTTCTTTGGGCAAACCAGACTTGGACCCTGGTGCCCCTTCCTCCCGGACAAAAACCAGTTGGGTGCAAATGGGTATTTGTCATCAAACATGCTCCTGATGGGACCATTGACAGACTCAAAGCTTGTCTGGTAGCTTGTGGCTTCACCCAGCAACAAGGTCTCGACTATGACAAGACTTTCTCTCCGGTCGCCAAGCTCAACACAATCCGCATTCTCATCTCGGTGGTTGTCCATCGCCAATGGCCCTTACTTCAACTGGACATCAAGAATGCTTTTCTGAATGACGACCTCCACGAAACGATTTACATGCAGCAACCTCCCGGGTTTGAGACCACGGGGGAGTCTCGGGTGTGTCACCTTCTCAAATCACTCTATGGTTTCAAACAATCCCCTCGGGCATGGTTCGATAAGTTCAGCAAAGCTTTCCGGGAAATTGGCTTCACTCGGAGCTCGGCTGACTTCTCATTGTTTACTCGCCACCAGGCAACGGGTACGGTTCTCCTATTGGTATATGTCGATGACATCATCATTACTGGAGACGACTCGAACGGCATACAGGCCGTTAAGCAACATCTGAGCTCCGTCTTCCAAACTAAAGATCTGGGACATCTTCGGTACTTCCTAGGTCTGGAGGTTGCTAGACGATCAGATTGTATGGTTCTCTCTCGGCGGAAATACTGCCTAGATCTTCTTCATGATGCAGGCTACTCCGGCTGCAAACCTGTGAACACTCCTATGGATGTCAATCACAAACTATGTGTTCAGGCCTCGGATTCTGATACCCTTCTACAAAATTTAGAATATTATTGTCGTCTAGTTGGGAAACTAATCTACCTAACGGTAACAAGACCTGATATATCCTTCGCTGTGGGGCTCATCAGTCGGTATATGCACTCTCCTCGAAGCTCTCATCTTCAGGCAGTGGAACGGATTCTCAGATACCTCAAGACAGCTCCTGGCCAAGGACTTGTATACAAAACCTCATCTTCAATCCCAACATTGGTGGCATACTCTGATGCCGACTACGCTAGCTCTCTTGATGATTGACGATCCACTAGCGGGTTCTGCACTTATTTTGGGGGACATCTGATTACTTGGCGCAGCAAGAAACAAGCAGTGGTTGCTCGGTCCTCGGCAGAAGCAGAATATCGGACAATGGCTTCTGTGGTTTCGGAACTCACATGGATTGAGAGTCTCCTTGCCGACCTTGGTGTAAGGCTATCTTCACCAGCTCTCCTCCTATGTGACAGCCAAGCTGCTATACATATTGCCAAGAACCCGGTCTTTCACGAAAGAACAAAGCATATTGAGGTAGATTGTCATTTCATCCGAGAGAAAGTCCACCTGAAGAAGATCGAGCTCAAGCATGTTCCGGGTACTGAACAGGTCGCGGATGTCCTCACAAAAGCTCTACCAAGTACCCTCTTCTATCAGTGCCTATCCAAGTTTGGCACATACGACTTGTACGCTCCAGCTTGCGGGGGAGTATTAGAAAAGCCCATGTAAAGGGCCCATTATTGGGCCCTCTTTCTTTATTTCTCTCTCCTCCTTCTTTAGTCCCACATCTTGTATAGGATTTATTCTTCTCTCCTCTTTTCTATATATTTGTATTCTCCCCTTGTATTTACATATTGAAGTAATACATACAAGCTTTTGGGCCATTCTCTACAGTTACTTAGCCATTTTTTTGAGCTGTTAATGACTGTTTTTTTTCAGTTATCTTTTTGCTGAATATTCTTTTTTGCTGAATATTCTTCTGGACAGATACAATTGAGGCTGATTTAGTGTTGACAGCCTTGTTTGGAGGCTGATTTTATGTTGGACAACAAGTATGAATATTTTTGCCCTTTATTTGAGTTGGTTTTCGTATTTCGACGACGCTTTTTCCTAAATCCTTTTAAACATCAACGCTGCGAATGTTAAATGACGCAACCCAGTTAAAGTGCGTACTATTTCAGTAGTTTCCAAGGCCGCGAGTTCATAGGTTGGCGTCACAAGGTAGACGTGGTGATGAGGCCGGGAAGGATTTAGGAAAAGAAAAGGTGTTGGTGAGTTTTTTATTTCTTGAATTATGTTTATTTCAAGTACTTTTCATATTTCTTGTTTTAATTGTTGAAAAATAACATTGTCTGTGCATATGAGTTTAACTCAACGATATATCGCTATGAAATATATGTGGGCGAGAGAAAATGGAAGTGATACAAAATTCTAAGGGAAATTTATATTTCAAAACACCTGCTTTTCAAATACGACAAGATAATAAAATAATAAGACTTTGCATAAGGAAATGTTAAGGATTAAATCCTATGATGTAAAGGCTTTCTACTAATGGATTCATCATTAGGGGTTTGCCTACATTTTTGCCCTAAAGGAGTGAGGCCCAATTCAAGTTGCATGCCTTAATATTTCCTACTTTATGTAACTAAACATCAAAGGGGAGATCAGGAAACATTGAAAATTTTGAGAGCAAATATTGACTATTGAATTATTGTTATGTATGCATATTGCTAGCTCACAGTATCTGTATGCATATCAGTTCCCGAAATAATTTACACACATAGTCATATGTTTATGACTAACCCATTGTGGATCCCATTTTTTTAGGCAATAGGGGCATCAGCAAGTGCACCGCAGAGAGTTCCCCTGACAGAGGAAGCAAAGCGAAAGCGCGCTGAGGAACTAGCAAAGGTATGACTCAAGATTTTTATCGGGATCGGGGAAGCACAAGAAAATCACAAAGCGACCTGCGAGGATTATGATTGTGCATTCTGTAATGAGTATGGTTAAATACTCATAAATTCTGTAAAAACTTTTTTATATAAACCAATCAATGAATAAAAATCTGGTGTTTTATATTATTTGTAATGAGGATTTTTAGTTTGATTCAATGTTGCGACTCTTTTATTGAAACTACGCTCGGTTCTCGAATCATTTGGGGAGACCGGAGTACAGGTCTTCACAATTTAAACCAATATGAGGCTTAATAATAAAATACGAAAAGTTTTAGTCAACATGGTATCAAAGCGAGTTCCGATCTAAGCCGCATGCGAGCTTGGCCTTCCACCCACCTCTTCTGACCAACGCACGCTGGAGTAAGCTTATCTCATCTCTGCCTGCAGACCACCCAAGCCTGGTGGTCTTCTCTCTTCCGCAGCCGTAGCGTCGAGCGTTCGCTCAACAATCACGCAACAGACAGTCGGCACTGGCTAAGGGAATGAGGATTCCGACAATCTGATTGACTCTAAATCTTGGGAAAAGTTTTTCTTTGGTATTCTTTTCATCCTACTGGATTTCCAAAAGATTTCGACGATTGGATGCTTACAAAAACCGGATCTAGGGATTTCTCCTTCAAGTGGGAGATGGCTCCTACCTTTGCAAGAATGCCTTATTTGACCTCAGCTCTTTGAAGACTTGTGACACTCAATGCCGTTCTCATGGAGAAATTGGTTGTCAAGATGAAGGAGACGGATCTGAAGGTGAGTTCTTGAGGATGTCCAAAGGCGGGAGATCGATACAACCATAACAAGTGAAGCTGGATCTTCCTCCAGTGAAGCTGAAACTTGATGGAGCATCTACGTATTTGAGTTGGTGGCATCAGGGTGAAGAGGGCTCTATTCGGACAGAACTTTGAGGGATATCTAACAGGTGAGAAGGAGGGAGAGGACTCAGCTAGGTACAATGAGTGGAAGACTACATATAGCCTGCTCAGACTTGCTCCTAAACTCAATGGTTGCATCTATAACTGTCATGGTGGATGACATAGAGACCGTAAGTGATGCTTGGGGGAAAGTTGCAGAGAATCTATACAAAAGTCAACAACAACATGAGGGTGTCACGCATGGAGACAACTTGATCCAGGAGTACGCCGCAGATCTGGAGCAACAGTGGGTAGATAATGATCATTTTTGTTGCATGTTGAAAAGATCCCGAGTGCAGGAAAGGGGAGCGGGATTTTCAAAGGAGGACCATGCACATTATGTGGGGGTTGAACCCGGCGTTTGAGCTAAGGTGTACGGTGTTGTTAGCTCGGCTAAAGATTCCCTTACTGGATGAGATGATCACGACCATGATGCAGGAGGAGAGCAGGATTAAACTCCAATCTGGTGCTGCTAAACTTGCAGGGGTGAAGTCCGCACTAATGGTTACTAGTCCAGGCAACCCAGGATACAGAGCGGAAACACGATAGTGCTTCAACTGCGATAAGATTGGTCATCTGAGACAGACTTGTCCTAAGCCACCGAAACAGAGATGCAGGTGGACGAGGAAAATTTGGAAGTCGTGATCGCGGGGATCGTAGAGGTGGTGGAAGAGGGGGACACCGAGTAAATCTGATGGTAGCAGAGAAAAAGGCAGAAGGCGGTATGGTTGATGTGGATCACTCTGAGGAGGAACTAGCGGTCTTGGATGCTTACTATTAACTGATAAGGAGAAAGCAGGAGGATATAATCAATGATGCATTCACTTCATCTTCATCTTGGAGTAATGTAGCTCCTTTGCTCACTCAACCACAAGTACTTGCGATACACTTGTTCTCGCATTTATATTCACCACAAGATCACCAGATTGGACAGTCAATTTTTGTGTTTCCCATCATATCACTCGGGATGTTAGAGAGTTTTCTTCATATACTCTCCTAGCAGTCCAGAGTGCATTCAGATTGCAGATAGTACAATCAGTAGTTGGTAAAGATACTATGCAATGTACCAACACTTTGACTTTGTACAATATTTTGCATGCTACTTCCTTTCCTGTGAATCTCTTATTCATTAGTGTCATTATATCTCAACTAAAATGTATTGTTTTGATTGACATTCCAAAGGTGATCTTCCAGGAGAAGAGGACCGACAAGAGACTTAGGACTGACACGTGGGGCATAATGGCATGTGGTACCTGGATAAGGAGAGTATGGACTCAGGTCTTCCATCTATTATAAAGAGTGTTGAAGGAGTTGGGAGGAGTATGGAGGACTTGTTGTTTTATTAACGACGCTTGGATCATCCTTCTTTTACTG